>ML675613.1:51563009-51795393 GCA_007922155.1 Mesoclemmys tuberculata
GACTAGATGATCATATTGGTCCCTTCTGACCTATGAGTCTATGAAGGGAGCGCTGTTCCCTTCGATGCAGCGCAGTGTGGATGCTGCGCAGAGGAGACGCTGCAAAGTCAACGGGAGATACGCAAGTGATTTACGTCAATTGCATATCTCCTGTCAACTGCCGCTGAATTGCAAAGGTAAGTGTAGACCGGGCGTAAGTATCTGAGGTTCTACATGCTAGACTGACTGAATTTTTTAGTGGTCTAAATGTGTAAGTCTAAGCAATTGGCTATGCATTAATCCAACATGGAAATGACACTGTCATACATATGGAACCACTCACTGGCAAAATGGAAGGGAAAAGTAGGCTAATTCTCTTCATATTCCTATTAAAGATGTCAAACACAATAGATGAGCTCATTTTTTTTCATGAAACTGCATGTGGGGGAGTATCTTGGTGTAAACTGGGGTTAGACTTTGTTGGAAAATTATACTTTTTAGAATCATAGGATTGGAAGGGACCTCGAGAGGTCAAGTAGCCCTGTCCCCTGCACTTATGGCAGGACCAAGTGCACTTATCTAGACCATCCCTGGCAGATGTCTGCCCAACTTACTCTTAAAAATCTCCAAGGATGGAGATTCCACAACCTCCCTAGGCAATTTATTCCAGTGCTTAACTAGCCTGACATTTAGGACATTTTTCTTATATCTAGCCTAAACCACCCTTGATACAATTTAAGCCCATTTCCTCTAGTCCTATCCTCAGAAGTTAATGAGAACAATTTTTCTCCTCCCTCCTTATAACAACCATTTATGTACTTAAAAACTGTTATCATGTCCCCCCTCAGTCCTCTTTTCTCCATACTAAACACAGTTTTTTCAGTCTTCCCTCATAGGTCATGTTTTCTAGATCTTTAATAATTTTTGTTGATCTTCTCTGGACTTTCTCCAATTTGTCTACATCTTCCCTGAAATGTGGCACCCAGAACTGGACAAAATACTCCAGTTAAAGCCTAATCAGCATAGAATACAGAGGAAGAATTACTTCTCATGTCTTGCTTACAACACTCCTGTTAATACATCCCAGAATGAGGTTTGCTTTTTTGCAACAGTGTTACACTGTTGACTCATATTTAGCTTGTGGTCCATTATGACCCCCAGATCCTTCCCCGCGTACTCTTTCCTAGGCAGTCATTTCCCATTTTGTATGTGGGCAACAGATTGTTCCTTCCTCAATGGAGAACTTTGCATTTGTCCTTATTGAATTTCATCCTGTTTACTTCATATCTAAGCATGTACCTATTTTCTATGCATTTTTACTGGTATTTTGGCCATTCTGAATAGTTTGCTCCCTCATGAAGGGGAAAATAATGGGAACCTCTTGCTAGTTAAAATAACAACTTTGTATTCTCCTGGAGATTAATGAAACACTCTTTAGTTTAGTGGAGAAAGCTATTGGACCTGATTCAGCAACTGCTTACAACAATTCTACATGGGTGTAACTTTTCTGACATCAGGAGTTACTCATGATTTGCACCACTGTGATAGGACATTTGGACTACTGAGTCCAAATCCTATTATACCTGTACTGTTAAAAACAAAATAAAAATGGCAGCCATTTCTTGTGGGAAAGGGGTCATCAGTACTACAAGCAACAGAGAATTCAAATTGTCTCACCTTGAACATATTACCCATAGTGTAATCAAGTGAGATGATGACATCCACATTCCTCTCTGGCTTGAGAAGTGGTGGGCAACTGGTGTTAATGAAATAGCCAACATCTATGAGGCAGAGATGTTTCTCCTGTGGAGTCAGTTTATTAGGGGATAAGTCCAGCACAGTGTCTGAAAAAGAACTGTATTTTAATCAGTGTATCACTAGGAAAAATAGATTATTTTCTAAGAATAAGAAAACAAAATGACAAAAGAGTATTCTCTCTTGACAAAATGACAAAAGAGTAGCCCTCGCCGGGATGATTTAGCTGAGGATAGTCCTGCTTTGAGCAGGGGGTTAGACTAGATGACCTCCTGAGGTCCCTTCCAACTCTAATATTCTATGATTCTAAATGGTAGGGCAGTGTGAAAAATGTAAAGAGCCCAAGGAGGTATCTTGAGGTAGTTTTAATACTTTTGTAGCATTCTTTTCCACTCCTCATAATAGCCTCCTTAGGTCCCATTCCCTCTAAATCTGATCCCTCAGCTAGTTTCTTTTTATATTGCTCTTCACAGAATAACAACATGTCTAGCAAGTGGTTTTCTCCTGTGTCTTCTTCCTATCTCTTTTCCATTCTCTGCTTTAGTATAGCTGATGGGAGAGAATTTCTTTTGAACAAGTTTTAGTTTTTTTTGTAATCTCAGAACAAGAGATCCTTCCCTCTACTTGAAAATCAGACTGTAGCCTGTCTTGTGTAATTCTCAAATCCAAATATTTGCAAATTATCTTTTATTGCATTCTTATGTTTCTAACTGCAACAAAATGCCATACTTCAAATGTATAGCATCTCTTATCCAAGGGTCTTAATTAAGAAAATTAACTAAGCTTCACTATACCTTTAAAATAGGCTAATATTACTAGATAGATTTACAGTTGGGTAAACTGAAGCACACAGAGATTTAAGGCCCACATCCTGATACCTTGAGTAGCACATCACTCCACCAGTAGTCCATTTGGCTACCCCATTCTAAATCCATTACCATTCCCCAGTGGTAAACCTAATTACCTTACTCCCTGGGAGTAAGCTATTATTCAGCCTGAGTAAGGATATCAGAATATGATCCTAAATTATTTGCCCAAGGTCACAAAATGAGTGAATGGCAAAGCCAGTAACAGAACCGTGAAGTCCTGACTAGTTTGTAGTCAGAATCAGGAGTTGACAGCTAGATCATGCAGCTGTTCTATGTAAATGTTAGTATATTTTGTTTCTTCTGACCTATTTGTCATAGAATCATACTATAGTGTTGAGTTAAAATTTGTTTAATAACTGTAACGTGTTCCACATTTCGGAACACTTGACAGCGTCTTGAAGTAATAACTTATGTTTCCATAACCCGCTGTTAAAATTAATAAATAATTCTGTAAAAATCTAACATCCACAGCTGCTCGGAATTCAAGATCCTGATGTAATGAGGGAAAATCACTTGCTGATTCACAGAGAAAAACCAGGAAGGAGTTTATATTTCAGTTCCTTCTGGTTGGGTGTATGTTATTAATTTAAAATTCCACTCCCACTCCCCACCCCTCATCTGCACATCACTGTGTTGAAAGTGTCCTGTATTTACTTTTCACTGGAAATCTGAATTAAAACACTTCCAGAGGAGTAGCCATGTTAGTCAGTATTTAGCAAAACAGCAAAAGTTCAGTGGCACCTTAAAGACTAACCGATGTATCTGGGCATAAGTTTTCGTGGGCAGAAACCCATTTCATCAGTTACATCCAATAAAGTGGGTTTCTGCCCACAAAAGCTTATACCCAAATAAATTTGTTAGTCTTTAAGGTGCCACAGAACTTTCATTGTTTTGAATTAAAATAAGCACTGCAAACTCAAAAAGAGACTTTAAATAAATCCTTCCCATTAAAATCCATCAAGGAAGTCAGCTGGAATCATTAATTATTTCACTTTGTGAAATTCCCTGCTATGATTTCATAAATTTACCACAGCAAAAACGAGGCCATTCATGAGCTCTCTTCTCCCCTCTCCAACCACCACCACCACCACCACCATCACCACAACCTGGTTGGTAAAAAAAAAAAAAAAAAAAAATGTTATGTTAAGCCAAGACCTGTGGTTTCAGGTAGGTTTTATCTGAAGGAAACTCTTTAAAACAAAATAAAATGTATCTTTGATCTAGAAAGCACTTCCTTCTATAATTCCTGCCCATGTAGATGACCTCTCCTCCTGCCTCTGTTCTAAAAAGGGGCTCTTGCACCTGGCCTTTTCTTTGCTTCACTGAAGTAGCAAAAAGAGGTTGCAACACCTGGTCAATACTTGACTTTTCCCACAACAGACTGTGTGCTTTCCTCCATGCCTCGCCTTATGCATGGAACACCTTCCCTCAACGAAGCAGTAAAGCTACTGTGCTGTCCTCCTGCAAATCCCTCCTCAAGACTCATTTCTACCAGGTTGCCTTCACAAATCGTCTAGCTGATAATGACACTGTTTGTTTGGTTGTATGTTTTATCCATCTCCCCCACACTTCAGATGATGCTGTGGTTTCTTAGGATGTGAACTCTTTGGGACAAGGACTTTCTCATTCTGTACATTTGGAAAACATCTAACACATTGTGGTATCTACCCTGAATCCAAACAACAACAGCAGAAGGATCTGCCACTGCCAGAAGGGCTGAGGGTACAATAGTAACCAGAGTTGTACAGAAGGAAGCCAGGGCCCACAAGGCAGTTGGAGGTACAGAGGGGTCAACCTCATCCTTTTGCCTGCATTCCATGGATGAAGTCTCAGAGTTACTGGGTCTGCAGGCACAAAGGCAACATATATGGGCAGATTCATATTTTCAGCCAAACCACTCACTCATCTCTAACACACAATGACTTGTTATGTTTTTGTTATTGCCATTAATCTTATCCCTTGACCTGAGGTGATACCTCAAAAGTGCAGCTAATGTTTAGTTGCAGTTACCTTTCCAGTCAATAAACCCTTTCTGTTGGAGATAGTCCTTGTAAAACTCTAGGCCTCTGAGGAAGTTATGCGTCTCTTCCAGTAGCGGGCGGGTGGTCAGAATGTCGTTAAAGATTTCACTGAGTTTCCCTGATGTGGAAGATGGAGACTTGATGATAGTGGCAGAATCATCAGAAGAATTTTCTCTAGCTGGGAAGTAGAAAAAGGAGGGTAAGAGATAACTTTGATAAAGAATATGGAGTGTTCCTTTCTTGGGCTAACCAACACCTGTGTCTACGTTCTGAGGCAATGCCCTTCTTGTTTCTTTGTCTGTGCATCTCTCTCTCACTCTAATGAAACTTTTGACCACATTTGATTCTTGTTTAGTTAAAGGACAATTTCCACCTTCTAGTCTTTCAAATGGCATGCTTGCTTCATAGCCCTGTTGACAGAACTAAGGTCACCAACCACACTACCTGTTGCATGGTGACAGTTTAAGTGAACTAACAGCTTGGAGAGCAAAATTAAAACTAATCAAAACATTTTTAATTAGCACTTAAATATGGCTGGGTTCAACAGAATGGGATTGGAATGGCCACCGGGTGAGTGAAAAGGTGGGCCAGAAGTTCTTTTTGGCTAGTCGGCTGATACTAGCTCTAGGATTCTCAGTCCTACTTGATTTGAATGATCTTTACAACCAGAAGAGTTTCCATTTGTTTGAAAGACATTAAAATGAGGTCAAGGCAGTGCAACTGACCTTCCTTGAGGCACCCAGTAGGACACAGACAAGCCCACAAGAAGCAGCTCTATGTGGTGCCATTACCAAACATGAAACAATGGCAACACAGTAGTGGTCATCTGAGGAAGTGGCAGACAAATGGTTACATGACAATAGTCTAGTATCAGAGTCCGACATGTCCTCTGCAGAATGACCTATTTCTGTCAAAAGGGGCACACTTCCATATTATCACAATGCTATTGGCGTAAATCTGATATGAAGGAAAAATCATACTGGGGGATCCACTGGTACCCACAGTGGAATGATAGAACCACGTAATGCACTGGTGTCTAGAATGTTTGTGAGGGTCCAACCGTAGAAGTAGCAGAAATATATCTTCTCTTCATCCTTTCTGTGCTAATGGGAACTATGTCAAGGACATGTTGATTTTTTAAAAACTCTTACCCATATCTACCATGTCTTTGGCCCATCGATCCCAGAATTCATCTGAATTTGAGGACCAGTATAAGCTATCCAGCAAATTCCGAGTAAAGATATTGGTCCAGATACCTGCAATTCCAACCACATGAGAGAAATACTGTATCAGCTCAAGTTAACCAGTGGCTTATTTCAGCTGGATAAAATGTTATGAATTTTTACTTACAACAAGAGCCCAAGTTGAATATAATTAGCCAATGTGAGTTGACTATGCTGTAAAAGAGGGCCCTGGATAAAAGAGCAGATCTGGGATTTTGGCTACCAGGATTGACCAGAAAAGCTCTGCCTCAAATGCTGCTGGACATTGCATTCTCTCATTCTACTGGAGGGCACCAATTACAAACTTCACTCAGCCAAAGGAGGTCCTATAATGCCCATGTTTATTAGTGGAAGAGAGAGAGTATATAATATTGACAAAGAGGCGTGATGAAATAGAATGAACATAAGAACCTCTGTACTGGTCTTTGGGTCAGTAATAGATTAGCAGAGCACAGTGTAGTGAATCTATTATTAGTAATATCTGCTAAGGGTGGCTCTCCTGTTGCTCTTTGAGGAGAGTGGGAGGGCACCAGCAGGGAAAGATTTGGTGGCTGTTAGGATGACAGTTGGGAGGAATAGGGCACAGAGGCTGGTTGTCTGGGAGCATCCTGGTGTTGAGGGCAGTTTGCAGAGTAGCTTTGGGATCTACCGGGTGTTCGGCCTTAGCAGCAGAAGTGGATACAGTGCTTGCCTAAGCTATGGCATGCCTAGCATGGTTCCAGGGGCTGTATCAAGAGCGACTGATTCCAGAGACCCCACAGGGACAGCATTGACTATGGAAGTGAGACCCAAAGACATCTGCTGCTTCCCAACAGCACACTTCTATCTTGCATAAAATCACCAGCACCCACGAGTGGGTTAAACACTCAAGTATTCTTACTTGTATGGATAAATGAAGACATGTATCTGGTCAATGGGAGTTCGACAGGTACAGGATCAGATTGTGAGTGGCTATTGCGCAGTTGTGCAGGGGGCAAGGAGCTCCCACTTCTTGTGCCCCCCACGCCAGGGTGTGTACCCTCCACAAACACACACACGAGGCTGAACTCAGTCATGGTGCGACTCCCAGTGTTGCCAGCTCTTAGCAATCAGAGTTACACCACGTTAGCGCCTGCTGGAGCCTGTTAGTGATGCCAGACGCTTCTGCCCTTGCACGGATTTCAGCCCTGCTTAAGGAGGAACCCCTCTGATTGGCTGCTTTTCCCACTTGCCTGCCTCCTGGGGAGCAGCAACTTGTCAGGGCTGCTGCGGGAGGTTTTCTTAAGTCAGGAGTCGAGGAGTTTGTGGGTAAGGGGAGAGAGCTGACACTATTCTCACAGGAGAGGAGGGAGCAGAAAGATCCCAGCAGCTCAGGGTGACTCTTCTTCCTCCTTCCTTCCCCTTCAGTGAAAAATTGATTGGCTCTGTTGTCTGTGCCTCTCCATCCATCCCTGCTACCTCAGGTCCGGGAACAGGGCGAAGAATCCCTGAAGGAGCAGAGGTGCACTGATGGGCAAGGAGCAAATGTGGGAATGGGGGAGTGGGGGGGGGGGCAGAACCAATGTATGGCAGGGAGGTGCAATATTGATGTGGGGGTTGGGAATGAATAATTAATTGGTGGGCTGGGGGATGGGCAGGTGTGGGGAGTACATAATTAATCATTTAGAAATGTGAGGTTTGAGGAGAAGCTGGAATCTCTGCACTATCAGGCAGCTAGCGAGAGCCTGAACCACCTTACACTGGATTTGGAAGATTTGGAAGATCTGGCAACTCTGGCCGAGGGGGGCATTCAAAAATTAAAAGTTAGACCAAAAACCACAGTATATATGTGTGTGTGTGTGTATATATATATATATATATATATATATATAAAATAATTTTGGGAGACCGAATCATTAATTTTGAACTTTTAAGGTTAGCAATACTTGATGCCATTGGAGCTGGGTAAATTTGGCCCAAGGAGTCTGGCTGGCTAGGACTGCAATATATAGGCCAGTGCTAGCCAGTGCCAAGATTATGTTGTCTATGGTGTTTTCATTAGGCTATTTTCCCTGAATAATTGGTCACCTTCCAAATAGCAGATCCGAGATTCTGGGAGCTTCTTCACCAACTTCCCCATGAAGAACTCACTGTCAAAATTTTCTGATCGAATGAAGGCTCCGTATTTCTGGAATCCTACCTCATAAGGAGAGAACTCAACCCATTCTACAAAAAGATTGACATGCAAGATTTTTATTATAATGCTCAGAGAGTAGAAAAGAAAATGAGACGTACACAGATGGTTAAAGTGAGTCACAAATCAAACAAGTTTGCTCGTCCCAGCTGCTCTGTGTTGACTGTAGCCTGTATATGATAAGCCTTTAAAATTTGAAAGCTGATGTACAGGGAGACTAAATTGGTTTCTCATCTCAAAAGAATATTATCCCTCCAGATAATTGTTAAGATACCCATTGATGACACACTGTGTGGAAGTCCAAGACTGACTGAATCTGGATACTTTGACACTGAGGCAGATTGGTGCCAATGGGCAACAGCTTCACTATTGTGTAACAGCGACAAATTCATTACCCCAACACACCTTTTTCATGGTATTTATCCATAAATGAGATCACGTAAGAGCTTACATGAAAGCCAGGATCATCTGACCATTAATATAATTGTGAAATGTATGTATGGCTCTTACATAAAAAGTTATACATGCATCATGAAAATATGTTCCCAAAGCCTGAATCAGGGCAAACAGGTTTTTTTGCAGGTACAGTGCATATGTCCACCTATCTATCTTGGTTCATAAGTAAAGTGAGCAATGTAAGTCAACGCAATGAAAACTCTATTTACATATGAAGTCAACAGGGGAACGGGAAGTCAAAAGGGAGGCAAGATATCAGAGGCTGAAGCTCAGGGAACTGTCCTGACTCTGGGGCCAGACGATGAACGTTGGGGATATAAGGAGAAGGCCAAAGGACATCCCTAATCCTGCACCTGAGGAAGTAATCAGGCAATGCAATTACATTCGTTAAAACGGATGTAAGGCCAACCTGCCCTGGCTGGAAACTCTGTAAACAACATTTAGGTGATATAAGACTGTTTTTAGACTGCTGGTTAGTCTGTTAAAGTTACGTTTAGTCTCTAGAAATCATGTATTGATTTTGTTTTATATGTAACCTTTCTGTTTCCATTATCCTTATTCATCTGAAACTTAACCTTTGATAATAAACGTAAGAGATTTATAGTGAAAACAATCTCAGTGCTGTGATGTTATACAAGAACTCATCTTGGGTTGAATCAGGCATGTGATGTGTACACTGTTCCTTTGGGGACAGCAGACCTGGTATTTTTTGAGTGTTCAGTGGATAAGGGGCCACTGGGCTCTACAGGGGAATCCCTCAAAGGGGTTCAGGGACTGGGATACACCTACCGTTAACCTGCAAGGCAAAGTAAGGGCTGGCCTAGCCCAAGGAAATTGTTTTGGTGGTTCATAAGCTGATGGTGCAACAAGGTGATTCACAGTTCTTAGAACGCTGAGAACCATCACAGAAGCTAAGGCCAAGATTTTCAAAACAAGTGAGCCTAACAATAGATGCCAAAGCCCAGATTTAGGCTTCTAAATAAGATCTGTTTAGATAGCTATATGGGCCTCCTCACGGTAATATCCAAAGGCATTTTACAACTGGAGAACTAAGACACAAGATACATTAAGTGATTTGCCCAAGGTTACACAGAAAGTCCGTAGCTGAGCTGAAAACTACACTCCAGTCTTCTAAATTTACAGCCAAGTTCCCTGTCCACATCCAAGTGACCTATCCACTAACTCATCTCCTCTCATCTTTAAAAGTAATGAGCATCCAGCATTTCCTAGGTATGGCAAATTCCTTTCTCACTCCAGTAAAAGGTGAGCCTTCCAGAATGGTTCTGAATAGTAGGGAATTTTTTCCCATTTCAAAATCTCTTTAGCCTCTCTGGAACTGAATTCAGAAACAAAGTAAATTTTGGAACACTTGCCTCTAAATTTAAAAGTGCCGATCTGTTCCGCTTTGACATTGAGGATTGCATAGAGAGGTAAGGGGTTCTGACCCTGATCCACAGCCTTGCGCTGGTCTGATAGTTTACACGCCTTTGGCTAATCAAGGAGACAAAAATATCACAAAGATTACAAAGAAAATTGAAACAAACCATTTGAAAAGCAATAAAAGGAAGCTGTCAACAGAGTCTACCTGGGCAGCCTAAATAGATGTGTTAGCATCAGATGCATGAATCCACTGGACACATTTTCAGAAGTGGCCTCCAACTCTGCATGTCTGCATTTCTGAATAGATATTTTCTGACACCATGTTACATTGTCAAAAGCATGTGAGTGATGTAGGAACCTAACTCCTATTAATCTTTAATGAGGCATAGGCAAATTTGCAGATGTTATTCATGTTTTGGTGACTCAGCTTTTGAGTCCCCAACCAGATATACCTCTAAAGGTGGCTGATTTTTGGAGGATGGCTGCTCAGCATGTTCTGAAAATCAGTTGGGCTCTCAAAAACGGGGCACTCAAAATCACTAGACTCATTGGAAAAAATCTTGCCATCTTTGAACATAGGCCAACATTGTGAACACTTTGGAGAACTTTAGCCACCTATATTTCTGAACAGTTATGTTTTAGGACACTATATGTTTGAGTGCACACACGTGGTAATTAAAGGCTCATAGAAACAGAGAAATCATTTTCCTTAGCTATGGAATTGCAGGCACGTACTCCAGGAAGCACTGTACATACCTCATCATGTAAAAACGCTTCCTGAACAAGTGACCACAGCTCAGTAAAAGATGAAATGTGCCCTTCTTTTGCCCTCTTAGTCAGCTCTTCGTGATAATACTTCAGATACTCCAGGGAGATAACATTTAGCTTGCTCTTTGTCACCTGTTTCTTTGCTAGACTAATTGGCCCTTCCAGAGTTTCCTGTGACCAGTCAGTATTTTTGTACAAGTTTGTCATGGTCCTGAAGAAAAGAGATGTGATGTTAACCAAACAAGAATACATTTAATAATAAACACACATTACATTTACCTAGTGTCTTCCACTCAAGGGCATGAAGGCATTTTACAAATGTTGATGAATTAAACCTCATAACATTCCTGTGAAGCTGGTAAGAGTTATTTATGGATGCTCTTGGTCTAGGGTGTTTGAATCCAGAGCCAGTCTTCCTCAAAGAGCTGGGAAGCGTTTGGTTCTGAGGGCATGGACTGAGCCCTGTGTCCAGTATTGCTGTTCCTGATTTGCAGATGGAGAAACACAGACAGAGTTATGCATTTGCTCCTACCCCACCAGAATCAGTGCAGGGTTTACACTGACTTCATTGGGAGCAGGATTCCTGTCCTAAATACATCTGTTTGGAACATATTTGACAAAATGAAACGTCACTGAAATATGCTGCTTTAGCAAAGCCAAAATATTTCATGAAGGCATGTCAGTTTTGCTGGGTTTCATCGGGAAAGGGAAAGAAGAAAGAGAGAGACAAACAGTGCTTTCTTATAACCTATAGCCTGGTTAGGGCACTGGCCTGCACTGTGGGAGACCCAGGTTCAAAGTCCCTGGCTTTCCTGATTCAGAGTGATCTGAAATGAAAAACTGTTCTAACTTAGGCAGAGCCGGGACTTGAACCTGTCTCCCCCTAGCCAATGACCTAAACACCCAATTGCCCAAAATAAAGGTCATGTTTCAATCCAAAACCAGGCATTTCACTCTCCCTCCATTTTCACAAAAATATTTTCACGTGTTTGCTTTTTTCCCAGTGCAGAATGAAACCAAATTTCAAAGCCACAAAAGTTGTCGCAGAACAGAACTGTCATCCTATGGTCAGCCAGAGTCCTCAGTGACTTCTCCAATTTACCAATGAGTCAGTGGCAGAGCCAGGATTGGAAGCCATAGCTGTTATTTATAGACAATGCTCCCACCCTTCAGAGTATATATTTATAGCACGACACACACATGGAATTTTACACAACCCACAAACCACCATTAATTTTCAGGATGCTGCTCTTTAAGTGTTCCTCAATATGGTTATGGGGACCCTTGGATGTAACTAATTGAGTACTAAACATAAATGATCAGGACATGAGAAAAAGTTATTCTTAAATATATTTAAATAGTTTTGTTACAGATTAAATAAACATGGTATTTCTAAGGATAAAAAAATCTGAAATAACCTGAAACTGATCTTCCAGTGCAAATATTCCTGTGCAAGACAGTGAAACCTAATCTTCTTCAAATACATGTTGGTTGCTCTGCAAAAATTAAGGGTGAGGCTAAATAACACTTCTGTTTATAAACATGACAGACTAGGAATACACAAGAGTGCTGGGGAAGAGCAAAGAGTATCTCTGGAAGGGCAAGTTGAACCTCTGAGTTTCTGTGTTGGCTTTCTACAATGATTTCTTCTTTTAGAAGAGAGCAGTTGAATAAGAGACAAAACTGAAACTGTTTTAAAATGTTCCAGAGGGGTAGCCGTGTTAGTTTGTTTTCAGAAAAACAACAAAAATCCTGTGTCACCTTAAAGACTAACAAATGTATTTGGGCATAAGCTTTCATGGGTAGAAACCCACTTCATCAGATGCATGAAGTGGAAACTTCAGTTACTTAGGTAGGGTGAGTTACATCGCAGAGGGCAAGTGTTACAGAGGTAATTCAATCAGGGTGGATGAGTCCCATTCACAACAGTTGATGAGAAGGTGTGTGACTTACTCATCCTTGCATGTGTATATATATATATACCTACCTAACTGAAGTTTCCACTTCAGGCATCTGAGGAAGTGGGTTTCTGCCCACAAAAGCTTATGTCCAAATGAATGTGGTAGTCTTTAAGGTGCCACAGAACTCTTGTTGTTTTATTTTAAAATGCCAACTCTGAGAACTTTAGCAATGTTCTAGGATCACTCAAGAACACTAAGGATCCAACCAAGTTACATGCATTTGTCACTGCACTGAAATGTCAGAGTCACAGCCATTCAGGAGCTGTAATAAAGAAAATAAAGCCCCTCTCTTGTGCTCACCATGTTGAGCCAGAAGTACCAGTGAGATATGTAGCACAGTCCAAGATATTCAGTTTCTGGAGACCTAAAAGGTGGCCGTACATTCCTGACATTGCCCTGACACTTCCTCCTGTTGCCATGACAGCTATCACTGGGATCTGTTAAAACATAAGCAATAACCTGAAAATTTACCCAGAAAAGTCCAACTGCCCCATCTTCATTGGTATCAGCGGATATTATTGGAGATTGATTAAACAGAGCCCATGGTTAGCCAGTCCTCAGGAGAGCTCACAGAGTGGGGAGCAAACCTCAAAAGCTATGTGGGCAACATTAGCTTCAACTGAACCCTAAAAGAGTTTAAAATTTTGAATGAGCAGCCAAAATCTCCTTCCTCTTCCCAGCCATTAACAGTGGAGCTGTGATGATTAACACCAGATAAGAATATGTCCCTGAGCATCAAGAAAATGTTTAATAGCTCAACTAATGAAAGGATTCAAGGAAACCATGGTCTGCTTGCTGCTGTTCAGTGAGTTAAGGGTGTGGGGGAGCAGCAGAGGAAGAGTACATTCATAAAATGGAATGATTCTTTATTCATTAATTATTTACTTAACTTCAATGAAAGCATGCCTGGAAAGGGCAGTGTTAAATTAAAAACACATCCTGATTCTTAGCAGCAAAGTAGATACTGGGGAATAACAAGAACTTTTTGTGAAAAATCAAACAGAAAAATTTTGATTCAGAAGTGCAGGCAGGATCTCTTATGAAAGCTGAATTTCTGGGCTTCAGGCCCCGATTCTCCTCTATAAGCCAGGTCCCGGGAGGGACTACGCTTCTGTTAATATTGGGGCTGGCTGAAAAGGGATCAAATGCAAGGCAACAATTTTTAACCACTACTGCAGTGTACATACTTCCCAGGATCCTTAATCATTTTTAAATATGGCACTTTAGGGTCATGTTCCAGCTCCATTCAAGTCAATGGATTTGCCCACAACAGACAAGGACTGAAGAAGAAAGTTCACTAGGAACTGCACCAATTCAGACTCACTATATTTGAAATATATTTTCCTTCCCCATAACCCCACCCCCTGTCACAGGACTGACTCACACACCTCATTCTCATGCAGATCTCTCCGCAACTGAAGAACTTTTTTCAAGGCACTAGCAACCACCTTCTTCCTTTTCTGCAAGAAATCTTGCTCCTCTGCACACAGATTATACCCTAAACGCACATCTAGATTTTCTGAGCTGGAACATACATAATGGTATTTAATCACACAGGCACAGATCAGCTTATTAAAATTTTAACGTATACATTTTCAGCAGCCTTAGTTTGCTACGTTTTATAAAGAATCAAGATTCACTATTCAGATTTACAGACAAACAAACCAGTCCCACAGCCTCAGAGCAAACAATTGACATTAGCCTCTTCATGCTTTTTGCATTGCCTTGGTAACCTTTCTATATTTTTCAGTAGAAAGGCCACTGAGATGAATGGAATTTCAGAACACATCTGGTAAGACCAGCCTGACAAACAACTTTATTCTCTAAGCATATCTGGTATTTCAGTCATTGAAAGACAGCTCAGCTGGAGACAGAAAGCGCTAAGGAGCTTTGCCACGAGAATATGGCTATTTCTGGTATGGGATGCATCTTTTCTGAGATGATGGTGACCAGAACCAACCACAGTACTCCACGTGAGACTGCACCACTGATCTATGCAATTGTATTCTAATATGTTCTGTATCTTCTGTTCTTTACACATCCTAATATTTTACCTTCCCTAGTTAGCGTGCCTTTCTATTGGCTTCACTGGGGCTGGATTTCCATTTCTGGAAGATAGTTGTTTGCTTTGACTAACCTCTTGAATCTTGCCAGTTAAATCCTATCCATTTTTTCTCTTGCTTTCCTGCTTCCCTGACTTTGCTGTGGTATGTTTTAAAAGGCGCAATGCAGAGTCTAAGGATTTTAATTTTCTCATTTTTCACTTTAGGGCCTTTGCAACTAGGGTCTTCGTAGTTTTGAAATTCTCCTTTCTAACTTAGTGTCATGGTGTTCATTTATGTTATGATTTTCCTCAAGGAAGTTTACGATATTGTGGTCCCTCTTACACAGTGACTTTTTTAAGTGACTTGGGTGTTATTTAGGATTAAGGCAAGAATAGCCTCTCCTCGCTTGTGCTCTAGAAGTAGCTGTCCCAAGAAGCAATAAGAACTTTATGGAGAAAGAGGATTTCTTACGAGTCGGTTACTTGGAGCTGCAACTCCAACTCTGTATCCTAAAAGCAAAGAATAACAACAGTAAAAGGCAGGTAAGATTCAAATAAACGAACAATGGTGGTTTAGTGAGAGGGAAGGTTTTTCACACCCCAACCTCAGTGTCTTCTGAGGTGAGTGGTTTCCCACTTTCCCCAGCTGTTATCCTTGGGAAGGAGCAGGACAAGGAGAGTAAATAAGCCTATTGCCTCCAAGAGATGCTCTAGACAGCCTAAAGCATAGGTGTGCGCACAGGGTGTGCCGGGTGTGCCCAGGCACACCCTAATGCAGGGGTGGCAAACCTTTTGGTCTGGCCCATGGCTGCTGCGTACGCCGCTGCAAGACCTTGAGTTTTGGCAGCAGAGTAGGACCTGTGGCGGAGAGTAAAATTCCATGAGATCTCGCGGTGTTACTCTCTGCCGCGAGTCCTACTATGCAGCCAAATATCAGTTTGCCATGGGATTTCAAGCTGTTACTCTCCGCTGCGAGTCCCACTCTCCTGCTCCGCTGCTGAATCTCACTTTGCGAGTTGCACTCGCCTTTAAGAAAGAATAAAATAAATAAATAAATAAAATTCCCTGGGTGCATACCCTAATGAAATGTGCTGCGCACACCTATGGACTAAAGTTTCAGCTGCAGTGGAATTGACAGCACTGTTTCTGGTTCCACTGCCAAATATGTGGGGTAGGCCACCCACCACACTGTGGGCACCCAAAGGGACTGGTGGAGCAGCAAGTCAGCCTAAGCAGCAGTACCACACTTCCCCTCAGCCCAAAACAAATATTGGAGGAAGGGGTCCAGCTAGCCTGCCCATTGAAGACAACACAGGGGGAACAGGGATATAAGTCACTAGGTCCCACCAAATGGCTGCTAAAGGTACGAAAGGAGATCCCAGGACCTTATGAAGAGGGGGAACATTGAGACTTCTAAGGATCAAGAGGGAGTAAGAAAGATTTGAATTTTTCCTTCTTCCTGGGAGAAAGGCTCCTGAAGGATTCATTTCTTCACTCCCTAGCCTCACTCCAAGCCAGCCAGGAGGTTTGGAGGAGGAAGCATTATCCCAGCTGGCAAAGCAAGAGGAGGTGATTGGATTGGTGCTCCTCTGGCTCTTCCTGCTCTAATAGAACTAGCAGAGCTGCAGAAACAGTCAGCTCATTCTAGGGATGACAGGTGGGTGACACATAAAAGCAAACATTTTAAATTAATATTAAAAAAAGATCCAGCTGGCCAGATGGCACTGCTATTCCTGCAGCTTAGGAAACTTAGTTTTGGGCCCACTCACTCACATTCATCACCTTCTTAGGGTGATGTCTCAACAGTGTTGAAACCAATCTAAAGACTGTATACTCTTCAAGACAGCATAGCAGCTACAAAGCCTTGATAACCGGATAGCTTTATCCCAGCTTCCTGCCCACCCCACCATCTTATTGATCGAATAAACAGATTATCAATTGCTTAACAGTTGCTTAATTCAATTATTTGATTATTAATTGCTTAACAGTTATTTGCCTTTATTAATTCAACTGCCCTTTATCTTTGCTCGCTTCAGTAAAAGTCAATGTAAATGGTGAAGCACTCACCTTTTCTACAGGAAGGCCTACTTTCACTTTCTGTCCCACAGCAAGTAATTTCAGTGGTATTGTTAAGGATTCATTTGAACTGTCTTCGTTCTCTTCGTTACTTGAAATACACTGTGGGGGGGGGAGGGGGAGAAACTTAAGTGTTTTATCTGGAGGCAGGAAACCTTTCAAGTCTGTTGAAAATATGAATAGCTCTGATCCACTGTAAATAGGTGAGAGAGTTGTAACAAATGATAATGAACAGAGGATATTACCTGAAGCTTGGCTTTTAATATTGGCTCCCAACTCTTTATGCAGTGAAAGAGGAAAGTATCTGAGTCCATAGTGGTTTTCTGTCTTCCTTCATATGATGCATCCACCGTCAGCACAACATTTTTATTCTCTAGAGAAAATAGATTTATAGAGAGAATGCTGTTCACTTTGGGGGTACAACAACCAACAAAGTCAGCACACTTCCTTCTGTGCGTCTACATCCTTCACACAACCCTCCCTCAGGCTTCCACATTGACAGAGCTCTCAAACCACAGCCAATCAGAAATGGTCAATAGCAGGTATTCTCACACAACAAAAGGAAATTTGAGACATATTGGCCTTCCCACCAGTGATTTGAGGGTGGGAATCCTCTCCCACTTTTGCCCACCCACCAAGCCATGTGCCAGTTTGATAACTCTATCTCTTTTCCTTAAAATTAACAGTTAAAAAGAGGATCAAGGCTGAGAAAAGCAGCTCAGAGACGTTCACTGCACCATATTTTATGGTCATTCAAAGTGCTATTTAGAAACAGTCTTTACTGTGACTTAACATGCCTGCAACTGGAAATAGCAAGTTACTAAAGGGGTAGATATTGTTGCCTGCTACTCTAGTTAGGAACTGGACTCACCTTTCAAATACTTTTTGTTTTCCTCCTTGTCCACCTGAACTTCTAAGCAGCAAACTTCTCGTGACTGTGAGTGAAAATCAATGAAAGAATGGATGCTAAAGAACACTACTAAGAATGTTTTTAACAGGGGTTAAGGCTGAAGACACAGATAGCTGATGGATTCTTGTGCATTTTGTACCATAATCAGAGTGTCCATGTCAGCTTTCCACTGTTCCTGATTGAGGTTACTTCACCTGTCTTCCCTCTGATTTACTCCAATTGATCTCTAATGCATTGTTAATGCTATTGTAACTCCCTGGTACATTTCAAATCATTAACACATAAGCACATTCAGACAGCATTGCTTGCAAATCCGTGGCAGGAAGATTAAAGCCTTACCCCTTATTCAGGAAATGAAGGGGAAAGGCGTAAAACATGTCTTTAAGAGAGAGCCTTGCATTGGAGAGTGCACCCTGTCACAGCAACACTTCCACTACGTGGTAGGGTGTCGTTTGTGCTCCTTACATATTGAGCCAGACAAGGGCATACTTCTCAACATTTCAAGTTGCTAAATGGCACACAGCACCCCTCAGACTTGGTCCATCCACC
Source organism: Mesoclemmys tuberculata (assembly GCA_007922155.1). Taxonomy (NCBI): domain Eukaryota; kingdom Metazoa; phylum Chordata; order Testudines; family Chelidae; genus Mesoclemmys; species Mesoclemmys tuberculata. Next base: position 51,581,153 of record ML675613.1, read on the forward strand.
CCTCGTATATGGACATGGAGAGGCAAATGGGCCAAACCTGACTGACGCTTTGGGCCTGTGCACCATGTCACAATGCCAGTCACATGGAGGCCCTGGAGCAAAGTGGCCTTCAAGCAAGACCAGGGGTTTTGAGGGTCAAAGCGAGACCCCTGCGAAACCCAAGACTGTTGGGACACATGACCCAGGAGGACTGGCAATGTTTCATGCACCACGTGCTGGGTAATAACATGAGAGGACTCCATGCTTGCAAAACTGAACTGGCCATTTAGTAAAAGAACTATTTACAGAGAAGATGCAGCTACAGCGAGCATTCCAACTAGGTGGGAGCAGACAGACTTCCAGATGCCTCCTTCAATCTCTTCCCTCCAAGTCCACACAGATTGCTACAGGAACCATCTTGCCTTGCCACACAGTACCCACATTCCTCAGCCACGTAGTAGTTGGCCTTTGAAGATGTGCATCTGGGGCCGAAAAAGATTTTTGCACACTTCCTACCCTAGGGATGCCACATGTGGTCAAAAACAATCTGACCCACAGTAAACAGAATAAAGCCTCTCACGGTGAATACTTTCTAGCATTCTGGGAGATCTAGAAAGATCTAGGAAATCCTGCTGATCTTGGACACAGCTGCACACAGATGAGGCAAAATTCTAAACTCATTTTAAGTCAATAATAGTTTTCCCATCAGCTTGCCAGGATTTCATGCATGGTGTTTTGGAGTGTTTATTTGTGCATGGAGAATGCAATGCTGAAAACACACCAGAAGGAATCCCTCCTTCATTTCTTTATTTTAGATCCATGCTGCAACTTATCATTTTGACTTATGTCCACTATATAAAGCACCGAAGGGATTGTCTGGCACAAGGAAAAGAAACAAATTAACAAAGGGAAGACACATAAGGAAGGAACAAAGGAAAAGCCAAATTTAAACTTACTACTAGGACGCTGTTTGTAATGAGCTTCTCAGGAGGACCAGAACTGAAAAAAACAGAACCAAAAAACAAACAGATTTTATTGAGTTTAAAGAATTTTTTTAAATGAGGAATTATAAGTGAGAACAAATGGCTTCCCTGCTTAAAAATTAATGCAAAACCCTGGTGTATTTTGAGATCCTTAACATATGGAACAGAACTATGGGCACTCACTAAGCAGATTAAACAGAACATAAGAATAGCCATATGGAGTCAGACCAGTGGTTCATCTAGCCCAGTATCCAGTCTTTTGACAGTGGCCAATGCCAGGTGCTTCAGAGGGAATGAACAGAACAGGTAATCATCACGTGATCCATCCCCGGTCGCCCATTCCCAGCTTCTGGTAAAGTTAGATAACAAAGATGCACAGCTGCTATCACACTGAGAAACAAAAACTAAACAGAACAAAAAGCAACAACAGCAAGTGAAGGTTAAAAATTCATCTTGGGATAAAGAAGCTCCCAGAGCACTGCTGAGCACCACATTTTTGTCCTGGGGTAAGCTTCAATGTTTATGTGAGTGAGGCTTGTGTAAGGTGTGTTTTGGTGAGGGGAGGAGAGTGCAGGCAGTGTGTGAGGGAGACAGACAGACAGATGGGGTCATTGTGTGTGTGTGTGTACGCACCAAAGGGCGTAAGGTGGTTGTGTGCGCCTGGGGGGAGGCCATGCAGGGGACAGTAACCCACACATTCGCTCTGCAGAGGCAGGGGCCTGTCGGAGGGATGCGATGTGTCAGACTGCACTTGCCCCAGGCCACGGGTGTGAGGTTCCCCAGCTGGGTGCTCCCAGGAAGGGATCCATCCGCAGCTCCCTCCCCTGTTGCCTCTCAGCAGCAACAACCACATGGCACTGGAAACCAACTACGAGGCGGGGAGAATGAGGGATGATGCCTCGGCCCTCTCAGGCCACAGCTCCAGAGTCGCCACTGCCCCAAGCTGGCACCACAGAGCCTAGACTGGCCCCTCTCTGAGCTCCCGGACCAGGGACATCCCAGCACCTCCTTCCAGCTAAGTGAGCACCTCCTGGCTCAGGAGCGCTTCCACTGCCCTGCAGCAGGGAGGTGAGACCACACACACCCTGTCATGGGGCGAGCGGAGCAGGTTCTTAAAGGGCCACCCCCTGGGGCTGCATAGAGGAGATTCTGTTTCCGTTTCTGACTTGGGCAACGTAACCGAGATGACTACATGGTTGCCCATGTCTGCAACTCACAGGGAACATTGGTCCTGGTCCATCTAGATTCAGATGCTGCTTCTAGCAGGATATGGTGGGAGCAGCTTTGGTTTTGGTACTGGACTGATTGCCTCAACTGTTCTGCAACATCTCACCAGCTGGCAGCCTAACCACCTACACTAAATGCACCACACAAGTTAGCCCCAACTTCATGGGAGCAGGTGGAACCCACCTCAGGGTTCTCATGTTCTCCTGTGGCACCCAGGCCTAGGGTCAAATGGGCTAGTGAAACCCCCCACCTGAAACCAAGCGCTATGGGACCCATGAACAGCTTTGCCTCAGATCAACTTGATTTGCAACTAACTAACTGAAGCAGAAACCAGCATATGGTCCTTAAAAGGAAAGCAAAACCCACAATAAATACAAATTATGCAGTGCTTTAAAGTAGGAGGAAATATCCTGTCTGACTACTCCAGATTATTATTTACATCATAGTTGTCTAGGAATCCTGAACAAGGATCACGGTTCCATTGTACTAGGCACTATATAGACAAGCAATTTTAGAAAAAGACAGAGTCTTTGCCCCAGAGAGCTTACAGTCTGAGGCCTCGATCCTGCAAACACTTATGCATTTATGACCATGAATAAATCAGTGAGACTACTCACAATAGTAAAGTCAGTGAAATCAGTGGGACTGCTCATGGTAGTTGTAGTAAAGTAAGTTTGCTGTGTTGGTCCCAGGATTTGAGAGAGACAAGATGGGTGAAGTGGCATCTTTCATTGACCAACTTCTGTTGGTGAGACATACAAGCTTTTGAGCTACACAGAGCTCTTCTTTAGGTCGGGGGAAGGAAATCTCAGGTGCTCTGATTTCACAGTATGGTAGGCACAGGCATAAGTGTTTTCATAGATACATAGAATTTTAGGCCAGACAGGATCATTATAATGATCTAGTCTAACCTCCTGCATAACAAAGGTCAAAGAATTTCACCTAACGATTCCTGCATTAAGCCTATAACTTTTGCTCAAGTCATAACATATCTTTTGGAAAAATATACAATCTTAATGTAAAGACTTTGACTGATGGAGAAATTGTTCCAATAGTCAGTTACTCTCACTGTCAAAAAATTGTGCCTTAATTCTAGTCTGAATTTGTCTAGCTTCAGCTTTCTCATTATGACTTGTTCTGCTAGATTATAAAGCCATCTCTTATCAAAGATATCTTCCCTATGTAGGTACTTGTAGAACATGCTTATGTCACCTCTTAACCTTCGCCTGGATAAAATTAAATAGTTTTTACAGTCTCTTATTATAAGGCATGTTTTCCAGACCTCTAATCATTCTTGTAGCTCTTTTCTGAACCATTTCCAATTTTGCCCCATTCTCTTTGCAATGTGGTTACCAGAAGCGGATGCATTATTCCACCAATGGTCTCACTAGTGCATAACACCACCTCCCTACTCGATAATCTCCTGCTTATACATCCACTTACCTCATGTGTCCGCTTAGCAACAACATTGTACTGGGAGCTCATGTTAGTTATCTACCATCACTCCTAAGTTTTTTTCAGTGCGTCTGCAATCAAGGATACGGTCTCTCACCTTGTAAGCGTGACATACATTCTTTACTCCTAGACCTCGCATCTGGATGTATTAAAATGCATCTTGTTCAAAAGAGTGCACCTTACCAGGCAGTGCAAATTGGTTTCTATAAACTGACTTGTGCCATTCATTAGTTGCTACTTTTTGTGTCCTCTGCAAACCTTATCACCAGTAATTTTATGTTTTCATCTATATCATTGATAAACATATTGAATGGCACTGGGCTGAGAACAGACGCCAGACGCCGGTGAAAGCCAACTAGAAATATCTGCAACTGGTGTAAAAAAAACAGATAAATGGAGTCAATGTGTGTTGGGATGATGACGTAAAAATAAAACAAGTTAAGCAGTGATCTCAACTCTCCATTTGCAAGGAGGAGGAGGAGGAAGATACAGTTCCAGTATTATATTCATGCTGATCCCTGTTGCAAATGTATTATTACCACCTTACCAGGCCTACACCTAACACTCAAAGGCCGAAAACTTTGGAATTTTACTCACATTTTCTCCTTCTTGAATTCCACTTCCAGAGACTCCTGTTTCTGAAAACAAAAAGGGACAATAAGCATTAATCAATGGTACCATTCCATTCAGAGCAGAACTATCCTTGCTTTACTCTGGGTAAATCCCTTCTATTAGTTCTTTGATGGAGTATCAGGGATGTTATCAGACTGAGCTTGCCTTGGCTTCTGATCAATGAAAATGAAAATTCAACAAAAGGAAACCTTCAGAACCTGGTAAAGGGAACTTCCCCTGGAATAATTCTTTAATCTAGGAAATGTACGCGTTTTCGTCAGGTGTTTCACCGCCAGTTTTCACATTCTTCGGGAAGCATTTGAGCATGGTGAGAGTAAAAGTAAGTCAAAGGGTGGGAAGCTATTGATTCGGAACACATAAGATACATAGCACTATGCTGAACAGATCTAAATGACAAGTTGTCAACATTTTTTAGCCTCTCACAAAGATGGTGGCATAACAGAGAATAAACGTTTTTTCCGGATCTATGAAAAGAGATTTTTGGTGCCACTGCTAATAAACATTTAATGAAACAGGACAGAGGTATCAGGATAGGTCACTATGAGAAGCAGATGAGACAGCAACAGCCTGCTCAGCTCTCTGAAATTTCAGTCCTTACCTCTGATTTCAAAGAGAATATCTCATGGACTACCTCTCCAGGCCTGACTTCAGCAATATCAAACAGAACAGTGAATTGAGTGTCATCTTTGGTGACCAAATTGTCATCATAGACTGTTAATTCTAGGATATTCTGCAGGTAGAAAGGAAGATATGTAAGAATTCTATATCCTAATTAAAAGAGACAAAAAATTAGTTAATCTCTGTTACATTCTCTTTCAGATGAGCTAATAGCACTATGGAGAGAAGGAAAAAAATAAAAGGAGGCATCTATTCCTTCATGAGTCTAGCAATGTGGTACTCAGTTATTAAATTCCAAGAAACTGGATATAGTGCAGTGTATAAGGATCCAGTCTTAGCAGTTATCTATTGTGTCCTGAGATGGAAGAGATGCCACATCTCTTGACAGTCTTTGCTATCAACCAATTCAGGGACTAATGCTTTCAGCTTCTCCATAATAAAGGTTGTCTCAAATAAATCACTTAATCTCTGTTGCTTTGGTCTTCCAAATCAGCTGTTTGGAGTTCGGTCCCAAGAGCATTTCCCTAATTTGGCTAGCATGTTTGATCAGCAGGATTTAAAGTGAGGCCTCTGGGCTCTTCAGAAGGATGAATTCCCATAGTCTTAACTACCTTGACCTCATTCTGGATCCTGAAGTAAAAGGTCTCATTCCAGATAAGGTCATCAGTTTTCTTGATGGTTTTGGTCTTGACCTTTTGATTTGAAGCTGTTGGCAGCCACAGGCTCACATAGCAACCAGATGCAGTCCCTGCAGAAGAAAAAGAAATGACATGCCAGCATAGTATTTTATATCAAATACTTAAAACTTGCTTCTGTCTTAGAAGCAGGTGTGAATGACATTAGCCAGCAGGCTTCAGGAAGGAAGGAGAAATTGTCTATTCCAGAGAGGGGGAGAGAGAGAAAGAGAGATGAATGATGCCACAGAGCTGCGCACCATCCAATATCTGTCTCTCACACTGGTTAGTAGCTGATGCTTCAGAGGAAGATCCAAGAAACCCTGCAGAGCACAGTTCCTGGATAACCTGCCCATATGGAAAGTTTCTTTCTAATCACATTAGAGGTTAGCTTATGTCCTGGAGCATGAGGGCCACAATTACCACTTCAGAAAGACAAGGCTATATTTTAATCTTTAACATTATACATCTGGATGTTCTTATTACCCATACAGACACTTATTTGAATCACTGTGGAAACTCCTTTAACTGACTTTTTGCTCAGGGGCCTGGTTGTAACAGTCTATCTGAAAAACTGCAAGATGCAAAGGGGCACGCAAGGATACATAATGTCAGGTCTGTTTTGGAGCCAGGACTGACTCAAGATTTTGCATGGTTTTCTGAAGTGAGATGTGTGGGGGCTCAGACATATTTCCATAACTCGCATAACACATCTTGGAGTGAGATTAACTGGACAGGCCAAGGATGCTTTATGTTAGGGGACAGTGTAGAATACGGGAGTCAGAGTGTCTGTCTTTAGTCAGGCTATTCAAAAGGGTTTCTCATCAACTATGGAGGATCTCTGCAACTGGGAGATGAGAGGGTCCCACTGTCATCTTTAAAAGGAGGTCATAGTAGGCCATTGGGAGGGGGAATATGTAGGGAGGGAATGTTAATTAAGAAGGGTATTCACAAAAGAGGCCCATTTTGGCTGCATACTCAGCATATATTTAGGACTGACCCTGCTGTTGCTTTTCTTATCAAGGGAGAATCAATCTAACTTTGTGCGGCTGAGAAGCTGGGGGCTGCAAAGACCCCAGAAGATAGAGGGTTTTAGGGTGCTCAAAATTTTCTAGATTGCCCTGAGATACTCTAGGATTCTGAGTGTGTGTGGTACATTACAATATCCTTTTAAAGCATGTGGAACATTTGCATTTCACACAGATTGGCTGGTGAAATGCCAGTCTATGACTTGATGTAGCCACGTTCAAAAACCATCAACAAACTACGCCAAGCAGATTAACGGACTGTAACAAGAGACTGCCAGGACAACTAACTAACTCCCTGAAAAAGACTCCAGCTATGTCCTCACATCTTCAGGTACTTCAGACTGTTGATGGCCGCTGACAATAATCCAGGTGCTACCTCTTTAATTATACTACATTTCCTTCTCAAATCTATTTCTCACAGTCAGTGAGCTCTGGGAGAGGACTGAAGGAAGAACACAACTCACAGAAGTCTTCTGAGGCAATGTTCCTGGCTCGGATGACTCTCACAGAGAACAGGCAGTTGGGAGAGATTATGACCTACAAAGAAATCAAACATGAGTGTCATCAGCATAAACTAATACAAAATTACATATATTCCAAATAGGTCAGAAAAGGACCTTTCCACTTACTATCTGCTCTTACTCCTCTGGCAACTTTTGTTCATAGTGGAAGGGTACATTGCACGACTACCGCCGTCACCATTATCCTCAGAAATCTGGTTTTTAAAATGGCTTCCCTCCCCACCCCCCAGGTAATTTTAAAATGGAGGAACCATACTGTAATAGCAACCAGTTATGCCAGAGAGTGTATTATAGGCTATTGGGTACATGTCTTGGATTGATGAAGGTAGGAGGAACCATGGTCTCAGCCTCTGACAACATTTACAGCCACATATAACATTTACAGTCATCTCAATGCTGCCCCGTCTTTAGACTTCATGGGTGCATTTATGGCTGTCAAGCATGGTTACGCTGCAGATCTCCCGGCAGCAGTGCACCACCCACTCACATTGAGCCAAAACTGGGCCTTACAGAATACCAAGCCTGGCAGCATGTAGCTGCTTAAATAAGTTCTAGCTAGATACTTATATTGTACCCCACTGTGATATCTGGGCACCTTACAGGCTTCTGGTGCTGCATCCACACTGTGATATCAGAGCACCTTACCGAGTTCTAGGCATTAGGACCCATTTTTCAGCAGGCCTCAAGATCGCCTCACTTCAGGCTGGACGCAACTGACTGCACCATGAAAAATCATATTTGCACACACAAACCAAATAACTGGGCCTTGGATTCATTAGTAGCCAGAGTTTTTCACTTCCAGCAAGGGGGTTTAATCCTTAATCTAAGTGTGTATTAACTGTAGTGTTTATTCATAAAGAACTTGCTTTCTAAGCCTGAATCTTCATGGGGAAATTGACCGGCATAGCTATTCTGAAATAATTTAGCTAATGCAGAATAACTCTCCTGAGTGAACACTCTATCCCCAGATAAAAGTAATTTTATTCCAGAATAATAATTATTCCACTTTCAGAATAGTTCACTCCACAATAACTATGCCAGTCAATTTCCCTATGTAAACAAGGTCTAATTTAACATGGAAATTGGCTTCCCATCTCTGAGCCAATCACAAGAGTATGACTCACATTTTCACATGCAAAGACTTAATTAACATGTGAATGCTGGATTGTACAATCAGTATTCTTGGCTGGATTTCATTAACATCTAAATAGCAGGTTGCATAATTAATGACACCTCCAGCACAATATGGGCCAAATTCTATTTTCAGCCTTTGTCTACACTGGATAAATTTATCTTGGTAAAGAACAAATTGTCCCCTTCACTCAGTACAAATGCTCTTGCATTCAGATACAAAAGTGCTGCAATCAATTGTTGGGAAGGTTAATAAACATGCCAAGTGCCTTGGGATTGTTTAGGGTAAACAACTGAGTCCCAGCCACTGGAGGCTGAATCAATTGAGTGGCAGCATCCCCACTACAAAACTTGTTCCAGCACTAATCTTCACCCACAGGATGAGAAATCAGGGAGCTGGTGAATAATTACCATACCATAATGTCCTCCACCATCGACACAATGGTCCCCAAATGCCTCCTTCCTTCCCATCACCCACATAGATCTCATGGGTTTTATGCCTGCACTGGATGAAGTGAGAGGGGCAGAAAGTTGAGTGGTCTCGAGTGTAAAACAAAGGCTGATACAGACAGTAGGAAATATAACAAAGTCTTCAGAGCATTTGTGGGGCTGTATTACAGGCCAGGACAACCTTCCTATCAGCACCCATTAAAGCTGACAAATCCCACCCCCCAAGGAGCTATCCAGAGTGGGAAACTATTTCATCAATCCTGAACGTCTATAGCCCTCATCAGAACTGAACACCAAACACTGTGAAGAATGAACATCCTACTTCATTGAAATGATGGCACACATTCTGGAAGCCTTGTCAGATAGCACAAATCTGTGTCACTTGCAGCTACCAATGAACAGGCCACCTGCATTCCTAGAGTTCAATACATTCACTCATCAAGAAGTTCTGGACACCCTATAGGCTCCTATCCCTAGACTTGGGAATCTGACACATGCCCTTCCTGATTTGTGAAAGAGTCATGACCAGCTAATGCCAGTCTTGTCCAAAATAGCCATCACCTCATTCAGAAAAGGAATCTTCCCTTCCTCTTTCCAACATGCAATAGTCTAACCAACACTGAAGAAATCCTCCCTGGATGTACTGGTCCTAGATAACTCCCGCCCAGTGTCAAACCTCCCATTTCTGAGCAAGCTCATAGGGAAGCTAGATAAACCTCACTAAAAGCTCAGCTAATTAAAGCCACTGTCATAAACGCAACACAATCTGGACTGAGGTCAGGACATGGAAATGAAACTGCTTTAGTGGCACTGACACAGGATCTTCTCCTGTCAATGGATAGAAAAATCATAGAAGTGTAGGACTGGAAGGGACCTCAAGAAGGCATCTAGAGCAGTCCCCTGCACTCAAGGCAGGGCTACATAATACGTAGTCCATTCCTGACAGGTGTTTGTCCAAACTGTTATTAAAAACCTCCAATGATGGAGATTCCACTACCAGCCAAGGCAATGTTCCAGAGCTTAACCACCCTGGCAGTTAGGAAACTTTTCCTAATGTCCAATTTTCATACTCCTGGATCTCTCTGCAGCATTCAACACTGTTGACCATGAGCTTCTGCTGTCTCATGTGAGAAAGGTGGCCGAGATCCAGGATAACGTGCTAAAATGGTTTGTGTCCTTCCTGGAAGGAAATATTCAATAAATAGTGATGGGAAATGGCACTTCCACTAGTAGGCCCTGACTTGTGGACTCTCACAAAGATCAAGTCTCTCTCTGGTCCTTTTCAGCATCTCCACGCAGCAATTAGACGAACTGGTCAGATGACATGGACTCAAGTGCCAGCGATATGCTGATGACACACAGCTCGACCCCTCCTTCACCACATATGACCACATTGCTATTGCCAAGGAGGCCCAGGGCTTGGACAAGATCAGCTTATGGTGAAGAACAGCTAGCCGAAGCTGAAACTCAACAAGACAGGGGTGATGCAAATGGGAAGAGGAAGGTGCTTTGAAGAGTTTGCGATCACAGTGTAGTCTCCTTTGGTGGAAGTTCCACATCCACCATAGATCAGTTCAATCTGTAGTCTAAGATCACTCTTGTATTCATCATTGATTCTAAGCTCTCACATAGCAGTATCTAGGAGCAATGCTATCTACCATCTCCAACTGGCTCAGAGACCCCTCCCTATCTTTGTTGATAATGACCTGGCCTCTTTTATTCATGCTTTCATCAACTCTTCTCTACACTACAGCAATGCAATAGACCTGGGCATGAAGCCTTTACTGCTGTGGAAACTTGAACTTGTTCACGATGCTGCAGCACATTGCCTCAACAAGATAGGCTGCAGCAAGCACATCACACCTGTCCTCTGCTCTCTACACTGGCTTCCCACAGAATACTGAATCAGATTCAAGATATCAGTCCGTAACGTCAAAGCGCCACATGACTTGGACCTACGATGTCTAAAACAGCAGCCTAAAGTCCCAGGAACAATGGAACTCTCAACAATAAAAGCAAAGCTTGTCTGTGCAGAAGACAGAGTTTTCCCAGGGACCAGTCCAAGCTGTGGAATGAACTCCCCCAGGGACTAAGAACCATCACAACCCCCACCACCTTCCACTCTATGTGCAAGGCACATTTCATTGACCTTGTCTTCTCTAGCATAAAAACAGAGCACCAAAAACATTAAAAAGAACTTCTACAAAAACAAGACACTCCATTGCACATGCTTCTCCCTCTGGGGAGAGGATGAGAGGACTAACACCACGACAGATGTTAGTCATATTGCTTAGTGCACTATTGCACTGTGCTCAGATGCTATAGTGATGAGTGTAGAGCAAGAACCTAGATAGAATAGAATAGAATAGAATAGAATAGAATTTACTCCAAATTACCCTTTCACTCCCTTCTCTCCCTTCACTCCCCTAGCCTTACTGCTCCCTGTGTGCTAAATTGTATCATCCCTGAGCACCCCAGTGTGCTGCTGGGGAATGTCCAGGTTATACGACCCTGTAAGTACCGTGTCCTTTTTGAATTCATCCTCCTTCCTCCTCCCCAAGGGCCAGGGACAGCCTGGCCCTTTGTTTCCTTTTCCTGTTCTTAGCATCATACCTTCCATCATCCTGAACCCTTCTATTGGAATTGTGTTAAATTGCTTGAATTACTGTGGAATTACACCTACATCTGGAAAGGTGGCCCTCACCCCATCAGCCAAATACACTCTGTCCTTCCACAAACCCCTCTTAAAATCAGTCTTCTCAAGCAATCTTTCCTCCTTTCTTCTTAATCAATACTCCCCACATCCTCCCTTTCCTGTACTGCTGGATTGTTGCTTTTTGGGGATTTAGGGTTTTTTTTTTACTATTATTTAGGCTGTCAACTCCTCAATGCAAGAAATATTACTGACCTTTAGAAAGCAATAATTCCCAACACTACAGAACTGTTGTAGAATAATAAACTTTGATGAAAGAAAGATGCAGGGGCCTCACCCTTCCAAGTCTACAGTATTTCTATATCGCTGAGCCTTGAGGTTTAGCACTCTGGCTAGGAGAAGGAGGTATCTTTGACTAGATAGGAGGAACATGTTTGTCCTGAGTTCCCTTTGATCATGTTCTCATCTGTCCTTATCTCTCTCCATTAGAAATCAACACACACTGTTTTAGAGCATACCGTTCACATTTGGAATGAATTTTGGAAAATATTATCCCACCAAAACAAAAGAGGTTTCTCCTCCCATCTTGCAGTATAGCAAACCCTGATTTATGAGGAGAGAGAAAGCTTTTTTTGTTGTTTTTCAATATTTTAAGACAAAGAGAAAATGAAATTACAGCATAGGATTGACTACGACTCAGAGTTCTACTTAGCTTTGAGGCCATGAAGATGAAATATGACCCATAAGCCAGATCTGGGTTCCAGCATGTACAAGTCAAGAAAAGGACTTTATTTCTAGGCTTGTTACTAAAGGTTGGGCCCCCAGATCTCCATATACTGTGTACATTACTCATCCTGGTTACTGTGGAAGCTGGCAGTCAGTTTCTGGAAGGTTACAATGCCAGTTGCTTGCTGGATATGCTGCCCAGCTTCTAGAACAGCCATTCGTATGCCTACCAGCACCAAAAAGATGGCAATCAATCCTCTCTTCTATCTGTCTGGCAGTCTTTCTGGGATGCCAGTCAAAAGTTTTAACAAAAGAAATCAGGACCGTTATAATAATAATAATAATAATTAAAAAAAACTTGGTTCCAGAAATTTTGTATCAAGTGGCAGGTCCACAAACAATTTAGGGGGATGTCCACTCCCACACAGCTTCTCAGTTCATAAAGAGCTATTGCTTTGTTTTCTTTGCTCATTAACAGTAAACAGTCTTCTGAGACTTTGGGTATAGAAGAAGAAAATGCCATTTGAAAATAGAATCTAGATTTATCCATCAAACTCCAGGTTCCATATCTAAATGACTTTCCCAACCATAGCCTCAAACTTGTACCACTATTGTCTCTACTATTAGTTGTTTCGTCTATGAGAGTCGTTTCCACAGCATGCAAGTCCAACTGGAAACCCAACTTCTAAGATCAAACCTAGAAATAGTTCTTGATGTCCACACACTAGAATCCAAGTCGGGAGTGGAGGCCATATTTCACCTTCATCTCATCAAAGCTAAGTAACTCTTTGGGCTTCCTGTGGTATAACTTCATTGCCCTTTGATGAAGATTTTTCTCTTGCCCATTCAGCAACCTGTAGATAGCTATTTAGGTATTATAGGTCTTATCAAGCAGTGGGTACCTCCACTCTGACTTCTAGCTTGGTGCAACAGTTTCCTTCAGTGTGTTACAATTTTTCTCCACTACTGTATAGAGGAAAGGAATGTAATACATCTTATACCACATGGAGTCACTCGGTATACTCATTATATTTTTTGGATACTGAGATTTTGATCTGGCTAATTATAAAGCGAGAAGCTGTTTGCAATTCAGAATGAGACCTAACATCCTATGAAACAAAAACAATTAAGGAGTGACTACTACTCATATGCAGGAACTGGAATTTCCATGTCACAAGAAATTCTCTAATTTCAAAATTCGTTTTCATTGTGAATCAGAATAAAACACTTTGTTTTAAATTCTTTTAAATGAAATTTCATCAAACTCAACACATCCATGGAAAGTTTCAGCCTCAACAAAACATCATTGTGTGACAAAAAAGTTCCATCAGAAAACATTGAACCAGCTCTAGTAACAACTACAGCCAATACCTGAAGAAAAGATCCTGACGTGAATATCAAATCAAAATTATATCATCGCTTTGGACATTAACCATGACCAGAACTTCTGTCGAAACCATGGTGGTCCATTTAGACTATCAGACTAGTAAAGAGCGATGCTATGTGTTGAGTTTTCTAGATGTTATGAAGCATTCACACTTTCTACGGAACTCTATATTTAAAAATAAAACCACTATCTCCTGGTTTCTAACTACATTTGCCCTGTCAAGATGCTGAAAAAATGCAAATGTCCCTTCAGATGCTCTTTATAAAAAGCATTAGCTGGTATAATAGGCAGCTCTTCAGATTCACGTCTTCTGAATGTACATGAAGCCTTTTGTCAGAATAAAAGGTTCAAACTTTGGCAATATAAAAGGTTTAATTCTGTTTAGCTTAACTAAAAAGTAGGACTTAACCGTCCCGCATGATACTCATTATTGGAGAAGTCCAAACATGGAGAACTTCCACTAGGATGGTGGAGGTATCTCTGGAGTGCCCCATTAGAACTTCCCTTGTAGCTAAGGCAAGACTAAATTATGCTGCAGTCTACCACAAGGCAATCACATCTGCATCTCAAAGACCCAGTTTGAGTCTGGCACAGAGTCTCCACAGCAGCAAGGTCTCTGACAATCGCTAAGGATACTGGCTATTTTCTTACCTTACCCGCAGAGTTCTCCATTAATTGCAAGTTAGGCAGTGGTGATGATGGCAATATCCCAACTGACTTTGAGCAACAGGTCTGTTGGCTGCCAGACACATCCGGAGCTTGTTGTTTACACTGATACACCCAGAAGAGCGGATGTAATTTATGAAGATGCTGAGCTCCACCCCCTGACTCCTATATGTGGAGAAAACAGTCAGCTGCTGTGTGCCCTGGTAACACCCTCAATGCCTGAGGTGAGGAGAAAGATGCCGCTAGCATAACACTTCACATGCTACTCCTGTGGGAATTCTGCACATGATATTTTAAAATTCTGCATATTTTATTTGTCACTAAATAAATAAATGTGGAGGCTCCAGCAAGGCAGTGGGGCACCAGCTGCATAGGGGTGAGAGATCATGCTGCGTCATCCTCCTGGAACATGGACTCGGTGGTGACCCTGACACAACTCACAGTTCAGGCTTATCCCAGAACCACTGCTGGAGTCCTGCCCTTCCATGCCAAGTGCACTAAGATAGCAAGCAAGAGGGACAGAGTCTCTCAGATACACCCAGTCCTGGACTCTGATCGAGGTGTGGGGCAGGCAGGCTCAGCCCAGCAGGATCCAATTGTGAAGGGGCTTAGTGGGGGGAATCCAGGTATGGGGTAAGAAGGTTTCTATGTGGGGCAATCTGGGTGCAGGAGGCTCAGTGGGGGGTTCTGGGTGCAAGGGAAATAGGACTCTCCAGGGGGATCCCGGTGAAGGTGGTTGAGGCTCAGCATCTGAGTATGGGGGGGAATGGGGCTTGGCAGAGGGTCTGCATGTGGGGAGCTCAGTGAGGGATCGGTGCTGGGGGACCGGAGCTTGGTAGGATGGTGGTCTTGGGGCTCAGTGGGGTGAGGATCTAGGAGTGGGGGTTCAGTGGAGGATAGTCTGAGTGCAAAGGTGGGGGGTCTGGATACGGGGGAGGGTCTCGGTGGGGGAGGGGATCTGGCACAGGGGGGTTTAAACAGAACGTTTCAACTGAACCAGCATTTTCCGGTGGAAAAAACATTCCATCATAACATTTTTGACCTGCTCTACTCATCAGCCATCGCTTCCTTGGAATCAGAGTCCGACTCTGCATATGTTAAAACTGTGCATCCAGGAAGTACTTGGCTACTGTGCCATGAATAATTCTTCCTCCTCTTCTTCCTCTTTCTGCAGTTGTACAAGTAAACAGCTGACTGATGTGTCTAGGTTTTCAGAGCATGCAGAAGTTGTGCAACAATGACACATTGATAATTCCAAAAGTTTTTAGAAATAAAAGCAGCAGTTATTGGCAAATATTCTCCTCTGTGCAACACCCACAAAAGGGTTCAACATCTCACAAAATGCTCAGTAACGGTCCCTGACCTCTAGATATATTCAGCCAATGGGAATGTTCTGGTGATTTAATACTTGTAACTTTATAGCTCTTTAAGTGCTTGTGTGGGTAGAATGAATATCGGCCTAACCTGTTCTGTGGATCTCAGAGACTGCTCCAGATGTCCTGACAAATATTTGAATTAAGCTTCTCACTAAATCAGATATTAATTTTCTAATTCACTCTTGGGGTATTAGCCACCAAGTTTAAATGGGAATTTTGCATGAGGGAGATAGCCAATGTCCTTTGCTATAGCAACATATTATACCCATCTTTTGAACTTCTTTCAGAAGTGCAGGCATCTCCTATGTATAGCACAGCATTCAGATGGGCAGCATGGCATCACTGTATTCAGAAGTTAAGCATTCTGATGTACGTACACTTGGACCTCAGTGGATGGGACAATCTGACTCATACTGCTGCCTCTGCATATATTGCTATTCCATATTGTGGCTTCTGTCATTGTCATTTACTGGCAAACATGGCAAGGCTGTCAGAGTATCTCCCCAAACATGCTTGAAGATAGATGCGTTGCATAATAAAAATGTACCATGTGTGTTCATAAAGCAAAATGTATAATATAAGTGATGAGCTCCAATTATGACTGTGTGCAGGAATGCTTATGTGACTGCATAATAGAATGGGGATAAATCATTTTTTGCATTTCTGTCATGCCTTTCATCTGAGATGCTCAAAGCCTCTCAGCATGTCTATGAAGTATGCATTACTAGCCCCACTTTAGTGTATAATGGTGAAACCAATGTTAAGTGCTTTGCTTAATATATCACACATTTAATCAGCAGTTGGTAAGAACTATGGGTAGCTATGCCTACCTATTTCAAGCATTGGAATTAGAAATAAACACTTGAATTCTTGCTTCCAGCCCTGTTCCTTAACCTCTACACCGCACTGCCTTCCTCCCCACAAAACAGTAAGTAGTAACCTCCCTCCTATCTCACATTGTCCACGCTGCATGCTCTGTCTGTGTCAATATCATATTTAACCTAAAACCTATTGCTGACACAGAGTATCTAACTACCCATTGCTACACTGGATGATGTTGAGCATATCAGGTGTGTCCCCCCATTAGTTAGGCCATGGAATACTGTCTTACATCAGACCTATCTACTAGTGATGGTTGAAACTTGGAAATTTAATTATTTTAAAGTTTCCTTTCATCTCAAACCAAAATGAAGAGTCAAAATCTCCCACAGACTAAGATTGCAGAAAAATTTTAGTTGGAAATATCAAAACAACGTCATCTAAAGATTTTGCCTCTATAAGGTTGAAGCACTTTGTCTGGCCTTTATTATTGTACCATATAATTAATTATATTATAAATAAAAGCAATAGTAAAAATTGTCAAAGCTCTTAGTTACTGGAACAATACATTTTTATATCAATTATGTTGAAAATGTCAAAAAAATAAATGTTCCCACAAAATGTTTTGATTTTATCAAATCAGCATTTTCCTTCAGAAAATTTTCAACCAGCTCTAATATTTACCATGAATGCTGCAGTAGCATCCCTGAGGCAATTGCTCCAAAGTAGAAATGCAATATTTTATCCTTGCTGGAGGTTAACAATTGGAGAAACAATCCTTGCTCACAGATCAGTATGGTATGGATATAAATGGGCATCTCTGTTGTTTCAAGGAAAAAATGTAATGAAAATGCCTGCATTTCTAACAAAATGTACCACTACCACAGCATCGTCCCCCTGCCTTTGAGTCTGTCACAGTAATGGACGTGGGGATGAAGCTGCGTGTGGTTTGGGGGTATAGTACTGGGGGTATGTGGTGAGGAGTAGGTCTGATGCATCCACTTTCCTGTAGTAATTGATAGTTTATTATTAATCCTAGTTAGACAGCACTCAAAATTATACCAGGCACTTTAATGCCATTTTACAGATCCAAGGAACTTACAATCTAAAGTCTCAATCTTTCAAATATTTACGGACACAGTGGCTTTCCTCAGATAAGCAGTCTAATTCAAATCAATCCAACAATTAACATGAACAAAATCACTCATGTGCACAACTGTTTGGAGGATCAGGCCACAAACAGACACACACAAAGGAATGGGTGAGAGACATCAGCACAATGCTCTGCCTCACCACCACTCTTTTTTACTTCAAACAACACTGCTTTGCTTTAGTTATTTGTGTTAACTTGTGTCCATTCACCTCTATTTACTGATCCATTTGGAGTTGATTTTTATTTTGTTTAGTTAGACTAAATTTTCTTCCAGGCAGGTACTGTCCTTCACTGCGTGTTTGTCTAGCAGCTCCCAAAATGGGGCCCTGATCTGAGCTGCTGGTATAAAACCAATAATCATTTCCATTTTTTTAGTCGTTGACACGCTAGTCTACTAGTCAAGACAACCTTTATGTATTCTCTTCCTCCCACACCTTCCTTTTTACATTGCGACCCTTGGCCTTTCCTCCTCCCACTAGACATCTAAATTTAAATCAAGACCAGATGTTTGTCCTATAAAGACATGCTCCAGCTCAACTCGACATCATGGGCATGACACAGGAATCACTGGCTAAAATTCTATGGCTGAGTTATACAGTAAGTCAGACTAGATGTTCATAGTGGGTTAGGTTGACCAGATATCCTGATTTTATAGGAACAGTCCCAATATTCAGGGCTTTTTCTTATATAGGCGCTTATTACCCCCCACCCAACCCGATTTTTTACCAATGCTGGCCAATGACAGCAAAGCTTCTCAGGAGCTGTGCTATAGAGGAGGGTGCAGGATCCTACTGAATAGACCTGGCCTCCAATTCTCTGTGGATCCTAGGACCCATGAGGTTAGGAGGGAACAGCCCCTGACTCTCCCATGTGCTTTCAAGATCCTCCTCCCTGAGTCAATAGTTGAAAGAAATGGCAGAAGGTGAACTTACAACATTTCCTGGGTCTGTTACCATTCTTCCATGGGAGAGGCACAATTTGGCCCTTAATTCATGCTTGGTCTAGTTCAACAAGTTTCTGACATTCCTGTTCATTGTTAACACACCAATGCGTTGGCAGTATAATTGAGATAATTACAATGGTGTGGCTAATCCAGTTATGATATCCTTCTTCCTTACCATCAGGACAGGTTCAGGGCAGGGCACAAGTAAAGAGATCAACAACACTGATTATTCCAAGCCTGAATTTTCACCCCATTGTAATAACCTCAGAATACCTCCTTCTGAGAACGTATGACGCTTGAAACTGCAATCCCTTTAATACATTTCTGGGAACCCCGCATGGCTGCAGATACAGCAGCCTTCTAGTTCGAGTTGTAGTCTGTGATAGGGGAGAAACACAGCCAGTTCTCAAAGGAACTTTACTGCTATTCTTTAGTTTTGTTTTTTCTTAATCTGAAATAAAAGTCATTTAGGCTAGACGTGCATGGTTAGTTCTTTTCAGACACAAAAAGCTAACATGGATAGTGTTCATGCTTAGTCTTGTGCTAAATGTGATGAGGTGTTTTTTGTTCGTTTTTTTTAAAGATTTGAACAAAATCATTTGAGCAGTCTGATTCATGCCACCCATAGCACCACATGCATGCCGCTTTTATTTATTTATTTTTTCCTCCCGCTCAGACTTTTTTAAAAGTTTCTTTTAACTTCAAAACTTTGCAGCATGAGGACAAATTCCTTTGGCAAAATTTGGTTGCAGACTTGCCTACTCACTTTTAGGTCTATTAGTTCTATCTTTAGCCCTAATGGGCCTGGCAGCTTTTCGGCTTGTTTGGGGAAGAATATCAAAACCTCTTATCTTTTTCACTGAAGCCATCACCTGTTCTGGTCTCTACTTCCCCCAAAATCAGAATTTACTTTCACACTGTCAAACACTCTTCATATCTGCCCCACTTCATGCTCAAAGACCAGTTCAGAGGGTCAATAAAATATACGTGCATTTAAAATCATTTTACAAAAAGAGAGGGGAAAAAAGTCCCAGAATAAAGAGGTATCAAATTATGTGTTTTTAGAGAAATACCATGGAAAGTATTACTAGGCTGCCACTAGGTTTCAGTTGAAAATAGGGAGCATTACATATAGCATAGCCCACAACTGCATTTCATTTCTCATGGCCTATATGTTTCTGTTAGTTCAGGTCAACCACTTGCCTCGGAGTGTCTGTGTCCTCTGCTATAGCCTATGCACTTTTGCAGTTTAATTCTCATTTAGCACTTGGCAGTGCGTCACCTTCCAGGCCAGACCTAGGTAGCTATTTCCTTTCAGGGGCAGCTGTTCTTTAATAAGACAAAATATTTTTTCTTGAAATACCATCATCATCTGATTCCTGTTGAAAACATGCATACATAAATATCCATTTAATCTATTCATTCCAATACCCCATTTCCTTCTCAGCTCTCTTAGGTTGCACACAAAGTTGCTCTTTATAGGCCTAATGACTAAACAGCACCTTTAATAGCATATTATCATCAACCATATAAGTGGAGGAAAGACCATCACATACAGCCTACCTCATGCTTCAGGATAAGATTACGTCACGGCTTCTGTGACTTCCAGAGACGACCGTGACATTTTCTGCCTCAGCCGTAGGGTGGCAGGGCTGGAGCTGCCAGCCACCATGGATGGCGGGGGGCCCCCACAGCTCCTTACCACTGCACCTCTGAGCAGCCACACTCCCAGCTGCTGTGGGTGACCAGGGCGTGGGAGAGGAGGTCCCTGCAGCTCTGAGTCACCCGGGCCTGCAGCCCCAGGGCTCTCGGTCACAGCCCCACAGCTCCCAGCCACGGCAGGCAGCAGGGGCCCTGAGCTGTCAGCCACAGCATGGCTCGGGCTTTCATTGCCCAGGCAGCCCCCTTATGTCACAGTTATTTTTAGTGAAGGTCAGCGGCTGGTCACGGGCTTCTGTGAATTTTTGTTTATTGCCCGTGACTCTGACTTTTACAAAACATAGCAGTGACAAAACCTTCGCCTGCCTCATAACAGAAAAACGATGAGTGAAATCTTGGCCCTGTGAAAAGAATGACAAGTCTCCCAGTGACAGGGTAGGGATTCCTCCACCTGACAGAGAAATATGTAGATTCTAATATCCTCAGTGTTTATACAGAAAGTAAACCTCGTATTGGACTAGCTGGCCACCATCTGCCATAGCAGTTCAAAAATCTAAAAAGGTTACAAGTGACTGAAAATGAAAACATTAATGAAAATATAGTATTGTACATTGCCAGTAGGGAATTGTAAGGTTCTGGCACTTATGACGTAAGTGGGGTCTTAAACTAGCCCAAGCATAGTCTATCGAGAAGCTAACATAGGGCTCGCTACTCTAGGACAGCAGACCATTTCATGGAGAAACAGTGAACATAAGCATTGGTTACAACATGAGACCCTGTGATGTTGTAGAGCATTGACATGGCAAGTCATTTTTTCAGCGAATGCTTGTGCCATGTTCATACACAAGTGGCCCCGGAATTGTGGCTGCGGCAGTGCATTGTGAAATTCCTTAACCACCCAATCCAACAGCTTCTGGCACAGATCTTTGGGGCAGGTGCTTTTTAAAAAATTAGGAAAGTATAGTAGGAGTTGAATGGTATTCTGTTGGTCCAAGCAAGACCTGCAATTTCAAGTGCTGTGTGTGCCACATGACAAAGGGCATTCTGATCAGCACAACCCCAAGGTGCACAACATGTGTCTTGAATTTGTTATTTAATGTGCATGTGGCTGCCCATTTATGTACACAAAGCTGGAAGGAATAGAGGGAAAGGACAGCTAGGTAGGCTGTGGGAGAAGGCCAGAACCATTCTACACTACATTTTTAATTTATCACATTTAAGCATGCTTACATATGCACATATCTGGAGAATCAGCATCTTTGGGCCAAAAACAAACATGACAGATTTCAACCCTAAGTACAATACCTTGCAGAAAAATATAAAGTGCCTTAAAATGGAGGCTTAGAATGAGTTTCCTCATTAGTATAGCAAAATTTCTCTGAACTTGTCATTTAGTTGTTGTTTCCTTTGGTGAAGTCATATCATCTGTTTTTTATATAAGTGAAGTGTGCTAAAGATTTTGCAGCCAGTTCCAAGGTCTTAAACCACGACACCATGTGGCCAACTGCTTAGCAGTAGGAATGGTACACTCCTATAGTAAGCTATAAAGAAAGCTTTTAAAATTTTGTGTGTGTTAGAAGTAGTTCTTGGCTAGTCAGATTGATGCATTGTAACTATGTTGATTGTTTGGCAGTTACTAGAGATTTTTTACAAATTACTAATCTAAGTTATCTAAACTCAGGTACATAAAGACACGGACAATGAGAAATTTGGTTCTACCATTCAGGCATAAGAACTGTATTTACAAAACTGGACTCTCACATGTAAAGACATATTTGCACATGCAAATAAGTTCCTATATAACTTTTCATGTTCAAAAGGTTACATGATCAAGACCTTTGATTTTAAGCTCTTCTCAGCATGGGACATGACAATCTATATTTGCAGAACATTGTGTAAGCATACAGCTTCATATAAATTATATCTGTATGAATACCACAAAGGAATTTCCATAACCATGCATTCAAATTTTAAAGTGAATCCACTCCTGCCATGCGCTCCACTGACATTGGAGTAGCCAACTTTACTCTCTCAGATATTTAGGGACAGCAAATTCCAACTCACAGGTGTGAAAAGTCACATAAAAGGATCAGGAAATTTCAGTGCGCAAATATTCATGCTAGAAGTGTTCTCTGTAAAAGTTATGATCAACCAGGCATGAAAAAATATATGACTGATGTTACCAATCACAACTAACCAACAGTTCAGATTCTCAGTATCAAGTACCTAATACTAGCAGTGGACTGTTTATGATCAGTGAAGTAACATTAGCAGGCACATATACATATATTGTTGATATACAGGCATATTACTGATACATTTCACAAGCAGAAAGAGGGACATTTGTTGAATAAATTATTCTTAGCAAAATAATTTACTCAGATCTAATATACGTGATGTTTAAAATAATAAATCTTAAATACACACAAGGGACAGAAACACACATTAAATGCAGAAAGACAATAGCACTCATTTCTTTGGTTCTACTGCCCTCTTGGGCTCAGTGTGCTTTCTTCAGCTACAGAGACAGCATTTTTTTTCCAGACTGATATGTTTGTGTACACCCTGTGTAGCTCTCTCTTCTTGTTCCATGGCCCTAGCAAACATCTGAGGCACCTTGCCAACATACATACCCCCACTGCTGCTCCAAAGGCCCCAGGGCTAACCGCTGACCACTCCTGCTGCTCCGCGGCCCCAGGGCTGGACAGTGCTCTGGCAACCTTGAGACTGACCACCAGTCAGCTGTTGGGCAGCCCTGGGGATGGGCAGCTGCCAGCTGCTCTGGACTGGCCACTGCACTGAGGCCCCAGGGTTGGCCACCGGCCAGTTGATCTGGTGGCTACTGTTCCATGGTCCCAGAGCTGGCCACCAGTTAGCTGTTCAGTAGCTGGAGCTGGTTGCCCGTCAGCTGTTCTGGTGGCCGCTGCTCCAGCCCTGTCCCAGAAGAGTCACAGAGGTCCCAAAAAGTCACGGAATCTGTGACTTCCATGACAGAATCATACCATTAATGATGTTAGAGACCACTCCTGGTGGGCTGAAGCAAGTGGCCTTCAGGGCAGAGAAACATCTTCTAGGCAGAATGTTCTTTTTCTCTGGAAGGGGAAGAAAAAATAATTTTGATAGTAAGCTAAATTCAGTTTATTCTGGTGGAATATAAATTCTGTTGGCAGTCACCTTCCAAGCAGCAGATGAACAGGTCCCAGAATCAAGCATCAGTTGTCCCATGAAGAACTGACTTCCAAAATCTTCTGCGTGAATGAAGACTCCATATTTCAGGAATCCCACCTCAAAAGCAGAAAATTCACATGGTTGTAGAAACAAAACAAGGCGATAAGCTGCGATGTGTTTTGTCACTAGTCAAGTCAAGGCTATAAAAGCAGTGATTCAGGTCGATCACCTGTCTAGAATGTCATAAAGAAAATGTATTTTACAACATAGGTGCCCAATAAACTAGCCCTTTTCCAAACTTACCTTATGTTTTGGAACTACTAAAAGTCTTCTGTTTAAAACTATGCAGGGTTTATGAGCCCAGTCACTGAATTCCTCCCTCAGCCCTGGAAATGAAGGTCCTTTTAGGTCTGGGCTGAGGTCCACTGTGGGTTCAGAATTATGGTCTGTTAGTAGGGCACCCTTGGGAATGCCAGAACCCATAGATGAGTCACAGGACTGCAGATGGACAGTTAATCCACTTTTATTCCAGGAGAGGGCTAGACATGGGATCTTCTAATGAAACAATCAAGAGAAGACTATGACTGACTAAAGATTAAAAGTGGACTCAATTAAGAGGGGAGAAGAAAGGAGGAATCCCATATACATGGGTCAAGTGCAGAAGAGTGAATGGTTCCCTCAAGTGCTGAATGCTTCATGCTCAGGAAATGTCTACACTGGAATAAAAAAAATCTACAGTGAGCATTGGTCTGCTCCCTAGGGCTTGGACGGCAGGGCTACAAATAGCAGCATAGATGTTCAGGGTGAAGCTGGAGCCCAGGTTCTGAGACCTTTCCCCATCACTAGGTTTCATAGGCCAGGCTCCAGCCTGAGCCCAAACATCTGCACTGCAATTGTATAGATCCACAATCCAAGCACTGCGAGCCTGAGGCAGCTGACTCGGCTCTGCCACATCTGTGCCGCAGGTCTTTTATAGCAATGTAGACATATCCTGAGTGGCTACTTATCTCCTCCCATAAACTGAAAGGTGATGAAGCATTGTTTGAGTTACCTTGGAATTCAAAACTTCTTTGGGTGTCCTTTTTGACATGGAGGGCCGATGGAAAGAGCATGCCAATAGGCAATATGAACATTAGCCTTAATACAACTCTGAAGAGCACGCTGCAAATGCCATAGTTAGAAGGAAAAGCATCTTACAAAATAAAGAGGTGGGAGAGGAGAGTCCCAACACAGGTAAAAGGAGCACCCTTTGCTTCAGTTGTTTCTCTCTAGCCTATAATATAAACACGGGATGGTGTGGTTTCTGCATAGTCCAGCTAGCAAATCTACAGTATATGTGATGATGGTGACTGCCATGATTAAGGGCCTGATGAATAGTGTTGTGTCCTCTAGGACTCACTAGTCCCCTGGGATCAGATTTTCCACAGTAAGCAACAAGGCCCCACAGGAGAATGGTGAGGGGCATGGCACTGATTTCAGTTGTGTTCAGGATGCCACTCCCATGAGCAGCTGCAGGGGTTAGACAGGGTAGGATGTAGTGTCATTTACACAAAAGAAAAGGAAAGGCATGAGCAGCATTAAAATACAATTTTTGGGGGGAGATAAATCCATTCCACCCAGGAACATTTTTGATAAGGTTACTCTTGGGTCAGCTATAGTGTGGCAAAGACTAATATAGAATATTTTAGGACACTAGAACCATATGTAGGATTATTTGAATGTTGTGAAAGTTAAGTTATATGGTGCTGGTTTATTAATCTAGCTGTAATTCCTGTGCAGATGTACATTCCTATGAAAAGCATGTGATGTAAGATTAATCATTCCTAGATTCCAGGGCTAAAAAGGACCATTGTGATCATCTAGTCTGACTGCCTGTGTAACACAGGCCATTGAAGGTCCCCAAAATAATTCCTAGAGCATACTTTTTTAGAAACACATCTAATCTTGATTTAAAGATTGTTAGTGATGGAGAATCCACGCTAAATTGTTCCAGTGATTGATCACCCTCATAGTCCATCTCCCCCAACCACCCTCCCCCCAAAAAAATAGAAAGTGGAAAACAAAAAGCTTTATTTCAAGTCTGAATTTGTCTAGCTTCAACTTCCAGCTGTTGGTTGTGTTATATCTTTCTCTGCTAGATTGAAGAGCTCATTATTAAATATTTGTTCCCCACACCGATACTGATAGATGGTAATTAAGTCACCCCTTGGCCTTCTCTTTGTTAAGCTAAATACATAGAGTCAAGGAGCTCAATTGCTATAAGGCATGTTTTCTAATCCTTTAATTATTCTTGTGACTCTTCTCTGAACCATCTCCCATTTACCAGACATCCTTCTTGAACTGAGGGCACCAGAATGGGATGCAGTATTTCAGCAGTGGTTGCACCAGTACCAAAACAGAGAGGTCATAACCTCCCTCCTTCTACTTGAAATTCCCCTCTTTATGCATCCCAGGATCGCATCAGCTCTTTTGGCCACAGCATCACATTGGGAATTCATGGTCAGCTGAGTTATCCACCATGACCCCCCACAACTTTTTCAGCATCACTGCTTCCCAGGATACAGAATGGGGCATGCTAAATATGGCCAATAATCATTCTTCCTAGATGTATACATTTATATGTCTAGAAAACATGACCTCTGAGAGAAGATCAAAAAAATTGAGTTTGTTTAGACTGGAGAAGAGAAGACTGAAAGGGGATGTGATAACAGTTTTCAAGTATATAAAAGGTTGTTACAAGGAGGAGGGAGAAAAATTGTTCTCTTTAATCTCTGAGGACAAGACAAGAAGCATTGGGCTTAAATTGCAGCAAGGGAGTTTTAGGCTGGACATTGGGAAAAGCTTCCTAACTGTCAGGGTAGTTAAGCAGCGGAATAAATTGCCTAGGGAGGTTGTAGGATCTCCATCATTGGAGATTTTTAAGAGCAAGTTAGACAAACACCTGTCAGGGATGGTCTAGAATGGATACTACTTAGTCCTGCCATAAGTGCAAGGGACTAGACTAGAGGACCTCTCGAGGCCTCTTCCAGTCCTATGATTCTATGATAAGCAAACAGTATGTGTTTTAATACAGCTAATGCCTGGTTTACCACGTGATCTACAAACATCACTCTGAATCAGTGACCAGTTCTCATAATTATTTACCACTCCTTTAATCTTAAGTCACTGTATCTCCTCCAGTCAGAGAGCTGAAGCAGACCAACAAGTAACTCCTGGAACAAGGTGTAACCCGTCCGTGCCCAGGGTAGCCCATTGATAATGCCAGGGTCAGGGCAGGCTGTAAAAGGAGAGCGAATTCTCCCAGCACTGGTGGGTGACACTGCAGTCATACTTCCCAACCAGCCACACACAGTGCTTCTGATTCCCCCACACTGGTTATCAAGAAGCCACTGTGCAAATACACACAGCCCCCTTTACTGCATTTCAGTCTCTGGCTCCCAAAACCGACACTAGGTCCAGTAAAGAGACCAGTTGATTAAACTCTATGCTCTTTACTAAAAGGATCAGCCACAGTACCAGTTCACTATAAGTTTGGATCTTACCCAAAATACCACGCTGCCAGCCAATCCTTTAGTAACTAAAACTAAAGGTTTATTAATAAAAGAAAAACAAACAAGAGAAGTGTTAAAGGCTTAAAGCAATCAGAGATATACAAATGATTTAAAAGTCCATATACATCAGGTTTCTATAACAATTGTGGAGTTGTATAGTCCCTCTGGTGTACATCCAGTACCTGGATGGGTCTAAGTCCTTCAGTTCAGTTGCAAAGTGTATTGATCCAGAGGTGTGTCCGCAGCTGGACAGGAACAAAGAACAAGACAAAGACAAAATGGTTTCTGTGGTTTGATCTTATATACTCTCTGCCTCTGGCCATGCGGCTTGTGGAACTTTACAGGAACCAAAATGGAGTCCATAGTCACATGGGCCAATCCTGGTAACTCTTCAGGTATGCCTTCAGTTTCTTCCTGGGCCATTAAGCGGGCTATTGTCCTGTGGCCTCTCTGTCTGGAGTGTGTCTTTTACAACACAGTTTGAAATACAGGTACATCAAAGATCTCCATAACTTTCCTCACACATATTACACATGAACACAAATATCATCATCTTATTCAGCATATCATAACCTTTCTAACCACACCTAACATGGTATGTCTCACATGAATCACTATGATTTTGACATATTAATGTCAAATAACACAAATGCCCCCCCTCCCAATCCAGTCTGCATGACACAAGGGGTTCTGCTTACCTTGTCATATTAGCTTTATAACCAAAGAGGGCTGTGCCCTGCTATTGTCATTCATGGAATGACTAAATCCCAAATGCACAGCAAGGATGATCAGTTTGCTTCATTTCACACACAAAAGATTAGTGTGATGATTGATGTGAGTAACTTCCTCTGAAATCAAACAATTTTCATTTTTAAATTGCCTTCAGCGTGATGTTTAATGACACCACATCGTGCAGTTGTGTTTTCAATCAGAAAGAGAGAAAAGACCACATACAAAAATCCATGCTGTGAATACACAAATAGTCCTGCTTGATAGTAATATTTTTTTTAAATTTCTGAAACCACCATCAGACTTGGCAGCTCTCTCTTATTTTGTTTCATTTAGTGTTTATTTATTACATCATTCACCCCCTCCCCCCCCCTTAGCTAAGTAACAGCAAACTCTCAAATCAATGACAGGCTGACAGTCCGGGACAAATCTCTCTGCCCAGAGTTAGTGCAGTCTCCAAAACAGTGAGGTCTCTATCAAATGCTAAGGATAGGAAAATAGCTTATGTTTCTTACCTTAAACATGGTGGTCTCTGTCAGAGGCAGGTTGATGGCAAAGACTGCACAATACCAGCTGATATCTGTTGAACAGGAGCTAGTCTGTCAGCTGACAGGTATGCCCATAGCTCATGACTGTCCTTAAAATGGCGCACGTCCCATGGCAAATGTAACGTATACAGAGGCTGACTCCACCTCCTCTTATTCCTAAACGTTATTCCTTCTGTCTCATGTCCAGAAACACCTGTCCCAGGGTGCATCAGTGTCACCTGCATATTTGAGGGGAGGAGAAAGACACAGACAGCAAGCATCTAGCCCATCAGATGGTCAACAGGTTGGTATTGCCATATACAGAGGGGTTGTCTTCTTAGTGTATGAGCAATATGCCTCAGGTGGCATGTGACCAGGATTCATCACCGAATTTGGTCTGCTGGTTGGGTCATTAGCTTCCCCAACTTGGGCCAGGTACTGATGAGGAGTGTGACCTGAATGCAGATCCAGGCCCCCCTATGGCAGGGTTACCCCCAGACAACCACCATCACCTGCTGAGCTTACCAAGGTTTATGTTCAAAAGGCAGTTCATCAGACTGATACCAGCTCGTCACCATATTCCATCGAGGTACGCAAAGAC
Organism: Mesoclemmys tuberculata; assembly: GCA_007922155.1. Taxonomy (NCBI): domain Eukaryota; kingdom Metazoa; phylum Chordata; order Testudines; family Chelidae; genus Mesoclemmys; species Mesoclemmys tuberculata. The sequence goes on from ML675613.1 coordinate 51,609,810, forward strand.
GTCACAGCTGCCTGCTGGCACAGTCACTACCGGGACCAGGGTTGAACCTTTGCGGGAGGAGCCTGGCCTGTGGAGTGTCTGCTCAAGCAGAACTTGAGAACTCCACGGGATGCACGTCTTCCCCAGGTACAAAGCTCCTAATGTGGTCAGGAGACAGGTTACCGCACCATGGTCTGGAATTCTGCCAGAGAGAAGCCAGAGCAGGCCAACCTCTGGGCTGAATGCCTTAGAAATTCTACTGCCGGGAGAATTCCTAACCTCCACCAGAGCTTTAGGAATTCTTCAGAGTAGATGCCCCATGGGGCAAGTCTCTCTTTCTGCCTTGCTCAGCTTTAATTTTAAACAGCTACCCAACTGCAGCCCCTTCTCAACACTCAGGCAACTCCCTTTTTCTCTCCCTCACAGCTGCTGTTCCATGCTTTTCCCCCATCCCCATGCTAATAAAGAGTATTGCTTGGAGCTGCCTTGTGGTAGCAGGCTACACAGTATGGGGTTTCTAGGCTATTTGATGAAGGGGAGGAAGGGAAGTTGTACTGAGACTTGACCCATAATCCCTGGAGTCTTGAAACATAACTTTGATTTAATGTGTTATGTAGTACATGGGGCCTTAACTGTAACCAAGTTTACTATAGGTCGGTTCCATTGTAATAAGATGAACATCAGAATTCTGGCTTGAAATTCAACAGGTTAGTTGTCCCTACTTCCTACAGTTTTGATGGGATCTCCTCTGCCCTGCACTGATTAGATATTTGCTCCTGTCACCTCCTTCACAACTTCTTCACTTCAGCATTGCTCCATACTTGCCTATCTTACCTTTCTCTTCTCCCATTTCCTTACTATTGAGCCTACTCTCCTCCCAACTGAACCCCATCCCACTTCCTCTCAAAACTATTATGGAACTCTCATGATGTTTGCTGCCATCACATAGTTCTCTCTGCTTGTAGTGTTATACCTTTCTCCTATCCTATATCTGTCTTGTCTATTTAGACTGTAAATTCATCCAGGCAAGGATTGTCTGCTACTCAACGTTTGTACAGTCTCAAGGAACAAGGACTGACTGCTGAAAGCCAAGTAGGCCTAAACAGTGGTTTATTTAATGTATCTTATCTATTGGAGGATTTAAGTGGCATATTAGTAATGTTCTTTCCATATTGCCAATTCTGATTTTTCTCATTTGTAATTGAATTGGGAATCAAAAAGGGATGATTTAAATATTCACAATCAAAAGCTTACCACTCTATCAATATAGCTGAGAGGATGATGCCCTGCAGCTGAAATGTGGTGTGGCAAACTGCCCGCTTCCCTCTGGTGGGTCTCGCGCTTTACCTTCCTGTTTGTGGGCAAGGTGCCCCCCAACTACCTTGTCTCCCTTGGCTGTAGCAGAGCTCTGTCTCCTGACCTGGGAGAGAAACTTCTTCTCCAGCTGTTCTACACCTTCTAGCAGCTTCCCCCTGCATTTGTTTCCTCCCCCTCCTTTAGGGAAGGCAGGGTTTAAATACCCCTAGCCCCACCCTTCATTGGGTCCAGGTGTCTTTAATTGCCCTGCTGTGCTTTCTCTTCCACCTGCAAGGCAGATGGGTTTTAACCCTTTCGAGCCCTCATACCAGCCCCAGCACACCCTTTTATAGCCATCCGGCCTGACTTTATCACAGTGGTTGAGCTGCATGCTTTCACTGAAGACCAGCATGACCTGCCCTCATTAATTACTCCATAATTAGTGGTGTAAATAGAAAATGTCTCCAGCCAGTGGGAGTGTAACTGTGTTGCTGAGTTATAAGGCTCTGCAAAGGGTAAGGACGGGTACATGCTAGAAGGGCGTGATGTGATTTGTCTGTATTTCATATAATGTATTTGGAGACGAGCACTAGATTTTTAAGTTCTTTGCTGTTAGAAGTTGCTGGTGGAAGCATCTAGGTCAAACCTCCCAGCATTACAATGTGGGATACAGCATTCTTCCCCCATTCTCACCCAAATGCATCCATGCAGGACACAGACTCCTAAAATGAGGGATATCTTTTTCTCCTCACTGTCCCCATAAATAGCCTCTTCCCCCATATGCTTCCACTCTACCCTAAATGCCCCTTGCTTGCTGCCCATATTCCCCCTTCCCCTAAAGGTCCCCTTTACTCACCAGAGCTCCCCTTTAACTGCCAAATCCCACTCACCCTGCTGTAGTCCCATCTTCCTCTCTCACCATTAACCTCAAATATTCTCCAGTGCTTCCCCTGCCTCCCTGACTACTAAACAGAGGAAGCTTCCAGGTTACCCCAGCTGTCACTTTCCCCAGCCCAAACCTCATGTTCTTTCTCCCTCAAGTATAGGCATTGTCTCTAATTCGGGTTAGGAGTTGGAGAAGAGTAAAAGGGTGTGAGAGAAAGAGACCAGAACAGAGAGGGCATGGGTTATTGCCTCCTGAGGTGGAGTATGACAGCAGCAGTGGGAACATGCAGTGCACTGAGCAGCATGAACTCTACAAGCAGTGGTTGTACCCATGGTATGCAAGTGGATGGAAAGATGAGCAAATGTGGGTGCCCCTTGTGGTGGGAGAGGATATTCCTACCCAAAAGTGCAGAATGCTGTCACCTTCACCCTGCACTGTCACCTTCAAATGCCTTGATAAGGCTCCGCAGAACTAAATATTTGTATGTAAAAGTTTTTGCTATTTTGTCACAGGCAATTTCTTATCTGCAAAATGGAACTTTTTCACCCAGCTGCGTGAAGTGGGGTTTGTACATCAAAAACATTGCTTTTCTTTGAACTCATTTCAACGTCTCACCCATTTTGTGGTGATATTTCACACTTTTTGGCTCAGATTCCATTCCAGAGAAAATTATCTATTTTCAAGGTCAAAATTATTACATTTGCGATTTTTCTACAGAAATGGTGCAATTAAAGCTTTCACCATGAAATTTTAACAGCCAGATTTGAGCATCTTCCATTTCATTGTTCAAAGTTTGCCCTGCTCTAGGACTTGATTAAAACCCCCCTCTCATAATGTATTGCAGAGTGAGCTTTCAGTTTTGAAGGAAAAGAACCAAACTATCTGTTTTGGGCTTATGATAGTACCTGTACAATGCAAAATTGACCCGTGAGCAGACAGAGTGAACCGAGAAAGGTTACATGTTGCAGAGTGTACATCCCCATGTAGTGCCATTTCATGGCCATGTGCCTCATAAAACCAGAACGGTCTTGCTTGAGTAAGATCTCTAGAGTGATGCTGACTTATTTTAACAAGGACAGAAACGATGAAATGATGAGAATGTTTGTTTAGCAGAACTAGTGGAAAAATTCCACTCCAGGGTGTCTAGTCTGCCCAATGTATAGGCTCAGAAAGACAACCAAGGAGTTCACCTCTCCATGCTGAAGGCACCATCAAAAACTTCACTGAGAAGGGAAAGAGCGTATAATTGTGAGCCATCAGTGCCTTTTCCCAGTAGCTAAAGGAGACACTCTCTTGAGGAGAACAAAAACTTTAACAATTTTAGCAGCCTCATATTATAGTTAAATGTATCTGCTTTTGTACTTTTCTACTGATACAGACTTCTCTAAATCTCAAACAGTAGAAATGGCTGAACTATCCATTACAAATAATATTAAGAATTTAGCTTCTTTTTTGGTGTTATTTACATTACAGTAGCACCTAGAGGCCTCAGGGCCTAGTTGTGCTAGGTAGGTGCTGTACAAACCCAAAGAATTGGTCCCTGCTCAGAGAATTGACAATCTAATTTTAAGACAAGGTGCAAACTGCAAGGGGGAGGACCAGACTAACAGTGATAAAATCAGGTGATTACAGCCAATAGGGGTCGTGCAAATCAATTATATCTGTTTAATAAAAGGATTTTTTTAATCTGCTGCCTTTGCTCATTCCCAATTTCATTTATTTGAACCGACATCAAATTCCATTTGTAATCTCTGCATATTTCCAGTTTTTTCCCTAAATTCATCCATGCTTTAAAAAAAACAAAAAAAACAAAATAAGCCCGAACCAACCTCTCTTTGCCCATTTCTATTATTTTCGACCTCTTAATATAAGAATAATAGAACTCATGAATCACAGGGACCTGAACTACTTAGGTTTTAGTCCAAAACTATTAGTAAAATCAGGGGGTTTCTGTTCGGAAAATATTTAACCAGCCCTACCTGAAACTGTAATTTCGGTGGAAATAGGGAAATTCGCACAACTACAGTATTGTAGAGTGAATTAGTTCAGGTTTCTATTTTTAGAGACTGGGATTTTGTAAATGTGATTTCATCTCTTATTATATAATTGAAAATTATAATAGGCAGATTTTCAAAGGCACAAATGGGAATGAGGTGCCCAGTTCCTAGTTTTACAATAGTAGTTAGTGCCTCACTGTCCTCTGTGCCTTTGAAAATCCCCCCTAGTTAATAAGGCCCTGCTTGTATTTTGATCATTTTTATTCTGTGCTTTCAATTAATAGGCAATTGTACTGTATTTGTATCCCAGGGGCTTAGGGCAAGCCTTAAATTTTGTTCAAATAACCATTTGGGCCCTGTACTTTTGGGACCCTATCGATCAACAACTTCAGTGTATTTCTATAATCTCAACAACTCCCAACCTAAACATGGCAGAAGAAAGAAGGAAAAACTCATGTATCTGTTGTTCCTTTGCATAAGCTCTTGCCTGGGCCTTGCAAAGTACAAGCACTATCCAGTTTCAAGCTATACCCAATGGTTACCCTTTTGTTTAGACCATTAGATCTGTTTTGAGATAATGTTCCAAAATCATCTCAAACTAGCCAGATCTGGCCTTAGAAGCGGAAGACCACTCTAGCCATACTACAAGCTGATAATCCTTCAACAAAATTATTGGTCCTCTGTGAATCAAGACATTCCACTGAAGCACTAATCGACAAAGGATCTTTAATACCTGTCTAATTTCCCTGGAAGAATTCTGATTTCCTTATAACTCTTTGTTCTCATCTTTGGAATTCAGGGGCTAAATCAAAGTGCAGAAAGAAATTTTAATTAGATGCTGATGAACTCTATTGTCATTTGACTCCAGTTCAGCTGTAGAAATTATTCTGCTCAAAAACAGCATTGCAAGATGTATTATTTCTTTGTAGCAAATTTCTTCAGAGTAGCTTAAATCTTTAGAGTTTTTTCAGTTTCTTTAAGAGAGACTTGTCACAAAGTTTTTTCATACACTTAATAGATATGTACCGCATATTTCTACACAAAAGGATGATAGATGCAAGTGTCAAGCAAAGATCTTTTAGTTCAGTCTACCATAGGCTAATCTTTCATGTCACATTTTATCTAAATCAGTGGCTCTCAACCTTTCAAGATTACTGTACCCCTTTCAAGAGTCTGATTTGTCTACTGTACTCCAAGTTTCACCTCACTTAAAAACTACTTGCTTAGTAAAATCAGACTAAAAATACAAAAGTGTCAGAGCACACTTTTACTGAAAAATTGCTGACTTTCTCATTTTTACCATATAATCATAAAATAAATTAATTGGAATATAATATTGTACTTGCATTTCAATGTATAGTATATAAAGCAGTATAAACAAGTCATTGTATGAAATTTTAGTTTGTACTGACTTGATGCTTTTTATGTAGCCTGTTGTAAAACTAGGCATATCTCTAGATGAGTGATGTACCCCCTGCATACCCCCAGAGATGTGTACTCTTGATTGAGAACCACTGATCTAAATCACGCAGATTATGAGAACAGCTTCCGCCTTCAATGTATTATTCCCTGCATCAGCTTTGACCAACAGGAGCTCTCCTGTGAAATTGAGGTTGATTATCTTTAGTTAAATAATAACTTTCTAGGTGTTCTCGAGTAACATTTCCTGTACTGTCCCATTGCTGGTCAAATCCCAATCCTATACCACTGAAATCAGTGGGAGTTTTGCCACTGACGTCAAGAGGAACAGAATCTAACCTATTTCTATTCCAGCAGAAAACTATGCATATTTGGGAGTTTTGACCCCAGTTCAGCAAAACATTTACACACATACACAATGAGACTGAAGTGCTTTGCTGAAATTGTTTCTTTTAATTATTTAGACTTGGACCTCCCAAAATTTCTGATTTCTACTTCCTGAACACAAATTTCAAAATTGGAGTTAACTACAAAAACAAAACAATATTCCAGTGAGACTGACTTGACTGACAACTTATCTTATTTGTTTGCTCATAAACCAGTCATTCAACTATTCTTGCTGGCTATCAGCCAGATTACCAATAAAACACATCTAACAGGCCAGTAAGGGCCCTCTGATTACACAGCAAAACCAAAGAAGTCATTTGGGCTACTGCATCAGTAGAGCAACCAACCCCTCCACTCCCCACGCCATCTCTTGTTTAAATATTGTTAAGTTATTGTTGACACTAGATGAAGCAACATAATGGAACACACAGGAAAGTACAATTGATCATGCTGTTGATTTATTCAACTAAAATATTTTTACTTCAAAGTGAAGTTGACAGATAAATAAAATATCAGTTTGTAGCTAAAAGCTTCCAAAGATTTAAAACCAAAACTAAGATTATAATTTGTCTGCCAAAAAAGAAGAGTTCATTCTCCCACTTTTTTTTTTCTTTCTAAATTTCAGTTCCAAAAAAAGGAAAAGCTGAAAAAAGTTAATCTCCATCTTCACCATGGGAGTATTAAACTAGGCTTGTCTCCTCCGATGCCTGCGGACAAGACACACACTGTACTGTATGTCTCACTGTACTCAGTAAAAAGAAAACCAAACCAAACCACATGTCCAATAAAGCACAGCATGACCCAGAACTTGAGCCAAACTGTGAAGGATGCCCAACAGGTTTTTCTTTTTCTTTTTTTTATTAATCCAAGTAGTATTTAAAAGAAAATCTCCTTATAGTAAGTCAAAAATCAAACACTTTAAACACTTCTCTCTTCTCTTTGTCTTCCTTTTCCTTGCATCAGGGAGCAAAGATGTTCTAGTGGTTAGAGCAGGAAGATAGACGACTGGGTAACTGGGTTTTGCTTCTGACTTGCTGTGTGAACTTTGGTGTAAATTGTCAAAAGTACCCTCTAATTTGGGCACTTTTCAGGGCCTGACTTTCAGAGGTGCTGAGGCCCTTTGACTCTAGCTGAAGTCAGCAGAGCTGCAGGTTCTTAGCACCTCTGAAAATCAAGCTCTGCCTGTTTACATTTGGGAAAAACTAAAGCAACCTGATGTTGAGGCTACTTTTAAATTGTGGCCCTTACCCTCCTGAGGACCAAAGAGATTAAGGACCAATGGAACCTGCCTTCCCATGATGGGAGCTACACTCTCTCTGCCAGTTGGCCCTCTTACAGTGAACTGCCAATTCCCACTCTCACTAAATGCTATGAACTGGCATCTGCTGGCCACACATACCTGCATGGGGGAAGACTGACATGAGGAAAAGGTGGGTTGGGCAGATAGTAGCACAGAACCCAACAATGGCACCATACCAAAGAAGCAAAAAAGTGAAGGTAAGCCAGGAACACAAAACTCGCCGCCTACTTGGAAAGAAGAGGTACCCCCTGTGAATTCTTATGTTGGTATGAGGCTCGTTGTCTGAACATTGACTTTAACAAGCACCTTGAAATATTTCCTTCTACACATTAAAGTCATTCTATACTCAGTTCATACATTTACTGAGTCAGACATTAGACACTTCTGCCTCAAATGAATACCTGCAGCAGTAGTTGCGATATACAGTTTAATCTCTGCAAACTTCATTTCTCATGGTCTGATCATCTCTGAGGCAGAGTATAACTGCCCCCCTCAAAGACCCCATTGTAGAGGTGGTTGCCTACTCATTGGTGATAGGATGCTGTCTGAAACCAAAACCGTGAGGTTCTTATCATCATGGAATGGGAGAAAGAGATACACCAATGCTGAGGAGAGGGGGTTGAATGCACTAGCATTTCACCTGAGACCTGTATTCATGTCTAGACTCCGTTAAGGGTCTCATCCTGATCCCTGATTTTAGTGGAAGTTATGGGTGCTAAGCACCCTTGGCGATCGGATCCTATGTCACAAAAGAATTGAGCTTAGAGAAAAGTGGCACACATGCCAGACCGCAAACCCAATTTGCCATATTAAACCCCTCTAGTCAATAACAAGTGTTGGCCTATGGTACCGCAGAAGCATAAGGGCAAACCACACAACGCCTGTCAACAATACACCCGAGTCTAGATTACACTAAAATTCAACTCCAAATGAACATGAACTCAGCACAGCGGTAGGAAGGACAAACAGGAAAGCAGGATCACAATTTGAGAAAAGAACAGAAGATGAAGATTAAAGAGTAATAGGGGGAAAATTAAGTGTCTCGGGCTGCTATTTTCAAAATACCTACCAGAGTCAAGACCCAATTCCTACTGATTTTCAATGGGAGGTGGCCAACTAATGCCTTCTGGCACCTTGGCAATCTCACCCTTATAGATTACTCTTGATGGCATTTGAGTCCAGCAAGTGTTGCTGAAAAAAGACCTGTATCCTATGCCATGCGTCTTCCTGTGCCCGGGCATGCTCCCTCCACTGCCCTCCCCATAGCATGAATCTCCCAGCTAGCTTATGAACTGAGGTATGGCACAAAGGCAAATATGGTGGCTCCAAGAGGTGTCCTGCCCCAGGATAGCAGTAAAATTCCACATCTCGCCCGCACTGCTGAAGGCGTTGAACGACTTCTCGGCAGTAGAGCTCACTTTTCCAGTTTCTGTCATCCAGCCCCGACAAGAAGAGGAGCTTGGCTGAAGATTTCTCCACTGGAATGCGGCAGTCCCATGTCGCTGGGTCCCGAGGATCATCCAGGACTTCTGAATAATCTATTATTCCAGATTCACCGACAGTCTTCATCCTCCCCAAGTCATACGGATGGGGGGGAATAGTGAAACCATTAACATGTAGGGGGATAAAGGAATTAACACCACATCCAGAAATGCTGACAGCTGCTTTGATGCCTAGCAGAAATGTGGCCAGAGAAAGAGCTAGATCTGCCCCTTTAGATAAGCCCAGAACTCCGATTCCAGTACCTTTCACCTGAAACACAATTACAGAACAAGCATCATCATGTACCATCTTTCCCCTAGATGTCTGTAACCACCTCCTGTCCAGCCTTCTCACTTCTCATATCTCCCTGTGACAGATCAACCAAACCACGAAAGTTTGCCATCTCTTCCTTTCCCTCTGTTCTCCCCACATCACTCCCTGCTTTCACTATCCCGACATCAAACTCCTCAGCCCCCTCTGTTTCTGCTCCCATGTCTTCTTATTCTATCTCCAACACCCCTCCCCATCATCTTCCTAAACTAAGCCCTTCTCCGTTCCCTCCCACCCCATTTCCCCCCACTATTGGCTTCAAGCTTGCTGTCATGCTGCTGCTTTCACTATGCATAGCCTCTAAGAACCCCCCATCTCAATCTTAAAATCCCCTCTGGAAACCCACTTCTTTCATGAATCCTTCCTGGGCTGATCTCCTCTCCACAGATTTCTCAGACCCTCTGGAGGTTGATGGCCTCCCCACAGCCCAGGAAGGACTAACACCATGCCCAGAGTCTGTTCAGGCCCTTTCTTCGGGGCGCCATTTTTCAGTTGCACCAACTATCTTTACTAACTCCCCAAATAAAACAGTTCAATGTAAACCCAACAGCTACCTTTCCCTGTCCCAGGGCCTTTCTTGCCAGGGTCTCCCTATTCCTGGCAGCCTGCCCTCCTATAGACCATCTGCCTGGGACTCCCCCTGTCCCAGAAGCCAACCTACTTCCTAGAGCTCCTCTCCTCAACTGAGCTCTTCCAGCCTTTAAAGGAACCAGGTTCTCATGAGGCCATCCTCTGACCCCTTCCCACTGAGGCCTAATAATCCCTTCTGCCAGGCCCATACACCTATTCTTAAAGGCGTTCTGCCTCAGAAAAGGGCTGGCTGGCCACAGACCTTTCAACTTGCAACTTATCTCTTATCACGGCTGCTGTCTTGTGTTTTGCCTTGCTGTGTAAGGGATTTGTTTATGCTAGGTGCTGAACATCCTGAACCATTGATGTCAATACCTTTAGAGTATAAATTCTTCAACATAGGACTCTCATCTCATCCTGCATCTTCTAAAGTGCCCTGAACACTTACAAAGGTGTATAACATTTGCTACCAACCAAATGGGATGGTGCAGCTGAGCCTTTTGGTCCTTTTACTGGTTTCTGACTGTTAGGAAATGATCAATGCTGCAAAAAACAAGGTTACTTACCAGTAATTGATGTTCTTCGAGATGTGTTGCTCATATCCATTCCACTATAGGTGAGTGCATGCCTCCATGCACAGTTCCTGGAACTTTCTTCCCCTTAGCAGATCCTGTAGGGCCGGCTCCGGCACCCCCTGGAGCCCCGTGCACATGCCGCAGTATATGAGGCACTGCCGACCCTACACCCCCTCAGTCCCTTCTTTCTGCCAACTCCAGCAGCGGGGAGTGGGTTGTGGAATGGATATGAGCAACACATCTCGAAGAACAACAGTTAGTGGTAAGTCACCTTGTTTTCTTCTTCAAGTGCTTGTTCATGTCCATTCCACTATAGGTGACTAACAAGCAATACCTTTGGAGGTGGGTCAGAGTTACCAGTGAGCTGCCCTCAGCACTGCTCTGCCAAACCCCGCGTCCTCTCTGCTGGATGAAGGTGTAGTGGGATGTGAAGGTGTGCACCGAAGACCAGGTGTCAGCTTTGCAGATGTCCTGCAGGGGCACTCTCTCCAGGAAGGCTGTACACAAGGCTTGAGCTCTGGTGGAGTGCGCTGTTATGGTTCCCAGAAGTGGCACTTTCGCCAGCTTGTAGCAGAACTTGACGCATGATGTGATCCAGGAGGAGATGTGCTGGGTGCAGACAGGCGAGCCTTTCATCCGGTCAGCCACTGCGACGAAGAGCTGCGTCAATTTCTGGAACGGCTTTGTATGCTCAATGTAGAAGGCCAGGGCTTGTCTCACATCCAGCGAATGCCATCTCCTCTCCTCCTCCAAACCGTGAGGTCTGGGAAAAAACACAGGGAGAAAAATATCTTGATTACAATGAAATTGGGAAACCACTTTGGGTAGGAAGGCTGGATGCAGCCTCAACTGAACCTTGTCCTTATACAATACTGTATAAAAGGGCTCCGAGGTCAAGGCCCTAATCTCAGAGACCTTCCTAGCTGAGATAATGGCCATCAGGAAGGCTACCTTCCATGAAAGCAGGAGCAGAGGGCATGAAGCCATGCATTTGAAGGGGGGCCCCGTGAATCTTGAGAGGACCAGGTTGAGATCCCAGGGAGGGATCACAGACCTGTGGATAAAGCCTCTCCACCCCTTTGAGGAACCTGACCGACATAGGATGGGAGAACAGTGATCTCCCCTCTAACAACTGATGGAAGGCCAAAATGGCTGCCAGGTGAACCTTCAGGGAGGCCAGCACCAGACCCTGGAGGTTTAGCTAGAGCAGGTACTCCAGGATCGCCTGTGTAGGCGAGAGACTGGGCAGGATACTCCAGGACTCCGCCCAACAGGTAAACTGCCTTCACTTAGCCCGATACACGACCTGGGTAGAAGGCTTCCTGCTGCCATGCAGGACTTGTTGGACCTGCACCAAGCAAGTGCTCTCACCTTACATCAGCCACAAACTCCACGCCATGAGGTGCAAGGAGTCCAGGTCTGGGTGTAATAGGTGAGCATGGTCCTGGGATAGAAGGTCGTGCCGCCTCAGGAGCTCCAGGGGTGTGGCAATCGAAATGCCCAGAAGCATGCTGAACCAGTGCTGCCTCGGCCAGGCTGGAGCAATCAGTATAACATCTGCTCTGTCCCTCTTTATTTTCAGCAGGACCCTGAGCAGGAGCGGAATGGGCGGGAACACGTGCATGAGGTTCCCCGTCCAGTCCATGAGGAACGCGTTGGAAATCGACCTGGTCTCTTGACCCTGGGGAGAGCAGGACCTTGGACACTTCTTGTTCCAGGTCGACGCAAACAGGTCCACTTGGGGAACAGCCCACTTCTAGTAGACCATAGATGCCACCTCTGGGTATAGCGACCAGTCGTGGTGGGGTAGAAGCGACCTGCTGAGGCGATCTGACTCATCTTTCCTCACTCCCAGAAGGTGAGAGGCCAGCAAGTGAAAATTGGGCCTCATGGCAAGGTCCCACAGATGGATAGCTTCCTCGCAGAGGGCTGAAGAGCGCGCTCCCCACTGCCTGTTTATGTAAAACATGGCAGCAGTGTGGTCTGTCAGCACCTGCACTACCCTGCCTGTCAGTAATCAGAGGAACACCTTGCATGCTAGGCGAATAGCCCTCAGCAGCTTCACATTGATGTGCAGGTGCCTCTCCTCCCTCTACCAGAGCCCCTGAGTGCCTACGTTGGCACTGATGTGAGCCCCCCAACCTATGTCCGAAGTGTTAGAAATTAGGGTGACTGATGGGACCAGTTCCTCGAACAGAACGCCCTTCAGCACTGCCCGGGGAGTCTGCCACCAGTCTAGGGATGCTAGGATGGGTGGGGGAACAGTGACCACCCAGCCCAGTGGGTGTCCACTTGGTACATATACCAAGACCAACCATGCCTGAAGCAGTCTGAGTTCAGGCGAGCAAGTCTCACTACGTACGTACAGGCTGCCTTGTGGCCTAACAGCTGTAGGCAGTGCCTGGCTGTTATCATCGGTGCAGCTGAGAGATGATAGAGACCATTGCCTCGAAACGTGGTTGAGGCAGGAAGGCTGTGGCCTGAGAAGCATCCAAAGTGGCCCCAATGAACTTTATGCGTTGCACTGGGGTTAATGTGGATTTCTGTTTGTTTATGAGTAGCCCCAGCCTGCAGCCACACTGTCCTGCACTTGGGACCTGGGCCTGCCTCCGGTGCCAGGGATCGACGTCAGTGCCGAGAGGGAGACTCCACATCTCATGTTGATGCAGGTTGGCTCGACAACGCCGACCAGGAGCGACTACTAGGGGAGCGGCTCTGCTCTATCCTAGGCGACCAGCCAATGGGAGATCTTCCTCCTCATACCGGCGATCTCCTCCACCATTCAGCGTGACCCAACGCGGGTTTCCCATTTTACCGGGCCCTTCTCCCTTGGTGGGGGGTGAAGGCAAGGCCAACAAGGCTCTTGCCATCTGAAAAGCCTCCGGTGTCAACGGCATCAACAGGGGCACTCTCTCACTTCCAGGAGTTGGGGGAGACTCCCTAACTGGAGATGCAGGGACCGGAGAAAGAGTCTTGACAGGCCGAGTTCGGTGCATCTCCATACTCGACCCTGCCCATACCAATGGTGCAGGGGAGTGTCCACGCTCCACGTGCTGCTTCCTCTTCTTATGTGGTACCAGTGATGTTACACGGTGCCGAGTTGAGTGCGGTGCCAACGGTGCGCTCTGTACCGAAGCCACACACGGTACCGAGGCAGAGCAGGTCAGCTCGGACGTCAGGTGGAGCACTGCCTCCATCAAGAGGGCTTTCAACCAGATTTCTTGGTCCTTTTGAGTCCTTGGTTTGAAAGCCCTGCAGATCTTGCACTTGTTCTTTCTGTGGGCTTCCCCCGGGCACTTAAGACAGCTGTCGTGGGGGTCACTGAACGGGAAGGCGTTCCCGCAGAAGGCACATGGCTTGAAGCCCGGGGACCAGGGCGTGGCCCAGCCACACGAAGTACCAGCCGGGACTGCCTTATTTCTAACTACACTTAACTAACTAAAACTAAACTCAGAATGCAAAACAAGTGCAAACAAGGGGAGTAGTACTTGCTGTGAGCAAGGCTAGTTCCAGCAACCATCACGGGCGAAAAGAAGGACAGCAGCACCTCATATACCACAGAATATGCACAGAGTTCCAGGGGGCACCGGAGCCGGCCATACAGGATCTGCTAAGGGGGAAAAAGTTCCAGGTAACCGTGCACGAAGGCTTGCACACACCTATAGTGGAATGGACATGAGCAAACACTTGAAGAACATAGCAACATTTATTTTAAAACTTAACTGGTCTTTTATTTCTCTTTACATTTTTCTGTTTATAATATGATGATACTGTGCTGTTTATGATAGCAAAAATGCCTTCCCCATCAAACACTGTTGTTTAACTTTGGCCTCTGTGCGTCTTGTAACTCGGCACTCTCTGACACTAAAGCTTTAAGAGCCAATCTATTATAAATCTGTATTCCAGTGTTCTTTTACTGGCTTCTGAAACTTTATTCAGGGTCAAAATTGTATAAGATTCCAACGTGAAGGGTATATTGATACAGCAAGTGAACTGATTTTTTCACCCAGATCTTTTAAACTTTAATGGACAAAAAAGTTAGAACATGTCTTGTTTTAAGTAGTTTAGCATTCCTGTAACTCCCAGCTGTGTTTTTGAATGTGAAACTTTATATAACAATTGCTACTTTGCATAGCACCATTATAGGGATTTTCCTCCAAGGATCACAACGTGCTGTGCAAATCATTCATTAAGCTTCCCAGCTCACTGTGAAGTAGTCATTATTGTTACAGCTGGGGAAATGAGAGCCAGAGAGATAATATATGGTGACATACGCACCAAATTAGTATCAGAACTGGGATTAGGACTCATGCATTCCTGGCTCGCCTACTGTGCTTAATCTTTCAGACTGCACTGTCTCCTTCCATCTCCCTCAGAAACGTAAGTATTTATTGGCATATGCATCTCAATTTAGAAAAGTGTGATAGAACCTCTAGTTGGAAAGGCATTGTAATTTGTCTCATACCTGCTGCTGCTTCCGCAAAAACTCTACAGCCTCTCCAAAATAGTCCAGCTCGAGGATGTCTGGGATAGCAGGAATATCTTCAAAGGCTAAATAAGCGAGAGCAAGTGTAACAAAGCCCCTGCTAGCCAAAAGACTTGCTCTGTACTCAACAAGACCTCCTCCAGTTCCATATAAGTCGATCAGTCCTGGGAATGGACCGGGTCCTGGAAGGTAAGAGAGCTCATTCACTGTGGAGGACTCTTACAATTGTCTAGTAATGCTTCCTCAGCATGAAGTCATACGATGGGTCTTGGCAGAAAACAACTCTTAGTACTTCTTTTTAACTAGACTCTCTCTCTCTCTCTCTCTTTTTCTCTCTCTCCTCCTCCTCCCCCCCACCCCAAGGACTTGTCTAGATGGGGAAATTGACTGGCATAACCATAGTGGAATAACTAATGCTGGTATAACTCCCCAACATGGACACTATTCTGGAATAAAATTACTTTGTTGCAGACTGATTTACTGCGCTTTGGAAGTTATTACTTATATAATAGTTATACTGTTAGAGTTATGTCAGTCAACTTCCCCATGTAGACAAGTTCTAAAACAATCCTGGGTTCCCACCACAGATACCATGACTCCTAGCAGTAAAGTCAGTGGAAGTTATTAATATCCTACAGCAAGACACTAAGGGCTTCTTGAGTAAACGATAAGGAAGAAAGAGCCCACGACTCTTTTGTCTGGTTCTCCTACAACATGTCCTTTGTAAGGAGAAGGATAAAAATGACTTACTTGTGATTGTTGTTCTCAGAAGAGATCTTTGTGTAAGAATTCTCTTTCCTGGATTCCATATTCCACTAGTTTAGAATTTTATCTAGGCATTTCTAACATACGTTGGTTAGCATGCCTATCCTAAAGTCTAGTCCACATTAGAGACTTCAATTATTTGTACTGAACCGACTGAAGCGCAAACTATTCATTACATTCACACTAGCCATGCAGAATTTGGTACGTTTGGCCCCTGGGATGACATTATCACTGACCTAAACCAATTCAATTCCAATGCCTTCTGGGTGGCTATCCCAGTTTCTGGGAATCTTTCCTATGGATCTATGATCTGATCAATCATTGTCCTGCCCCCCCAACTGCTTTCACAAGGAAACTTTAAAAACAGTGGAAACATTTCTAACAGGCTTTGGTATTATACAAACTTGTTTTTCCATAATTAAAAATGTTCATCAAATCTGAGTGCTCTTTAAGCAAAGCTCTAGGCAAATAATCACTAAAAATTAGCAACAACTTACCTCAGCATCCGTCTCATCAACATCTCTATAGACAGCCTTGAAACAAGAATTCGTCTTTAATCCTCAAATTTTACCACTTTTGTTTGTCCCCAGGATTCCACCTCTTCATCAGTACTCCCATGCTACCAGGCTGCCTTATTGGTCTGCAGGACAGGGACTATTCCTCCCCATTCCCACCTTTATTCCAAGACCCTCATAGAATCATAAGACTGGAAGGGACCTCGAGAGGTCATCTAAATCCAGTTCTCTGCATTTATGCCAGGATTAAGTGTTATCCTAGACTATCCCTGACAGGTGTTTGTCTAATCTGCTCTTAAAAATCTCCAATGATGGAGACTCCACAACTTCCCTAAACAATTTATTCCAGGGCTTAACTACCCTGGCAGTTTGGAAGTTTTTCCTCATGTCCAACCTAAACTGCTCTTGCTGCAATTTAAACCCATTGCTTTTTGTCCTATCCTAAGAGATTACGAGAACAATTTTTCTCCACCCTCCTTGTAATACTCTTTTATGTACTTGAAAACTGTTATATCCCCCCTCAGCCTTCTCTTCTCCAAACTAAACAAACCCAGTGTTTTCAATCTTCCCTCATAGGTCAGGTATTCTAGACCTTTAATCATTTTTGTTGCTTTTGACTTTCTCCAATTTGTCCACATCTTTCCTGAAATGTGGCACCCAGAACTGGACACAATACTCCAGTTGAGACCTAATCAGTGTGGAGTAAAGCAGAATTACTTCTCGTATCTTGCTTACAACATTCCTACTAATACATCCCACAATGATGTTTGCTTTTTTTGCAAGTGTTAAACTGTTAACTTGTATTTAGTTTGTGATCCATTATGACCCCCAGATCCATTTCAGCAGTACTCTTTCTTATAGCCATTTCCAATTTTGCATGTTTGCAACTAATTGTTCCTTCCAAAATACTTTGCATTTGTCCTTATTAAATTTCATCATATTTACTTCAGACCATTTCTGCAGTTTGTCAAGATCATTTTGAATTTTAGTCCTACCCAACTTGTACTGGCAACCACTCCCAGTTTGGTGTCATCTGCAAACTTTGTAAGTGTACGCTATCTGCCATGATCTAAATGATTGCTGAAGATATAGAACAGAACCAGACCCAGAACTGATCCCTGCAGAATCCCACTCAACATGCTCTTCCAACCGGAGTGTGAACAACTGATAACCGGTCTCTGGGAATGGTTTTCCAACCAATTATGCACCTACCTTATAGTAGCTCCATCTAGGTTGTATTTCCCTAGTTCATTTGCGAGGTCATGCGAGACAGCATCAAAAGCCTTAAAGTCAAGATATACCACATCTATTGCTTCTCCCATCATAAATCTTTCTGCTGTATCCTCCTAATTCCCTCTTCTAGCCCATCTCACCCCAGCCTGCCAATCCCTAATATCAGTCTTCCTTAATCCCACAACTACAGACCTCCTATTTCCAGTTTAAATCCCACCACACACCGAGCACTTTACATTTCTGGTTCCCCTTGTATTGATTCCAGCCCCTTATTCTGATCTCTCAAGTATCTGCCAAACCTCAACCACTAGGCAGCCCTTAAACACCCTCAGCCTCCTTCAAGTTTATTTCACCTCCCTTTCACCCCTCCGTACCCCTGCCTAATCCAGACTCCAGCCATTCCCTTAAGTCCCAGTTCTCCCACAACTCTAAATTTTTTTTTTGGGAACCATAACTTTGTTTTCTTTTGGCTGCCTTGCCTATCCCACCCCTTTATCTTTGCACTCCCCTCTGAACATTTCTACTGTCCCTTCAAGATGCTTTCCTAGTCATGTATTTCAATGGAGTTAAAAGGTTTTCTCTCCTACAATGCCCCTTATTATAGCTTTCCACTGATGGCAGGTAGGATCCCTGGAGGAAAAGTGAGCCATAGTCAATTAGGCTCTCTCACCTGTCTGTTTCTGTGTGTCCCCAGCCCACCACCACAATATACAAGTGCCTCATATAGATTAATGAATTTATCCCCATTTTCCAGATGGGGAATTTATGCACAGAATAAGTAACTTGTCCAGGAAAGACTGTGGCAGAGCCTGGAACTGAATTCAAGTCACCTGGGTCGCAGTCAGTGCCTTCACCACAGAAGCATTTTTTCTGATTCTATTGTTTGTATTACCGTAGCAGCTAAAAGCCTTAGTCAAAGATCAGGAGCTCCTTGTGCTGGGACCTTACAAAGGAGTTTTTAAAAAACCACAGCTGTCCCTGCCTTCACTCCACCCCCAAACCTTGCTCTTTTTGCTCTGAATGAAGAAGCAACCAGAAGAAAATAGCTGGCATGTCATAGTTTACTCTCACTCCCCCCAGCGAACATCTGACAGCACTGCCTCTGCAATAAACACTTTGCACAAACTGGATCCACTCTTTTTTTGTGGGGCAGAGGTGGGAGAAGGAACATGCAGCCCGCCCAGGTGACCCGCTAACTGAAACCTTGCTGTGGGGTCCCATAAGTCTACCCGAGGATTATAGTGCATATTACGTGATCTAATAAACCAGCTGGAAAACTAATAGGAAATTAAAACTCACCAGGAGGCAGGAAGAGAGTTGCCTTGAGCCGACCTTCTCTGACTGGAATCCTCTTCACCCCCTCTCCCAAAAATTTCCGCTCATTGATGCATTTGCCCAGGAGCTGGCTGGTGTTAGTGTGACCCTCAAACACTTCTACATGCACATAGAAAGGGGTTAGGACATTCTTCTTTGCCAGCCGTTTGAAGGGGGTCTTGGATTCCAGTGACCACAACAGTCCCATGGGTTCTACCCCAGAGTAACTGCCACCCAGGGCTGCGGAGCATGTCAGATCCAGTTCTCCATTGTTCTCAGCCCTATAGTAGGCAAAGGATTGGAAAAATTCCCCATTCTCATCAATCAGGGATGCCCTCAGGGTGACCTCCTGCTGCGGTGAGAGACCCTCCACTTTAATCTGAACTGAATCATCAAACAAGCACTTGGGAGAAGGCAAGATCACCACAGTCACTGCCATCGAGTGTTGAAGTTCAGTTTATTGCAAGATACCGTCTGTGTGACACAGGAATGGTCAGAAACTAGCTCGTCTTGAACCTTGCAATCCCTGCCAGAGTCCAAAAGGAACTAGTCTCGGAAGCACTGTTGCAAAGATTTCTGGGAGATGTAGTTCAAACTATCAGGAAAAGACAGCACGTCTCCAAGCTGGGAAGCTTTTGTTTAAAGAGGCTGTACGGAAGCACTACCAATTCATTCATTCCAGGATTAGGGATTTAATATTTTATATAGATCAGACAGACACACACACACACACACAAAACAAAACTAAAACTCCAGCAGTCCTGGAATGAATAAAAAGTCTTTGAGAACTGTCAGTGTTTCATATATATGGGGCCAACTACAAAAACAGTTACAAACCCCCCTCTTCTCTCCAGACTTTGGGGAAATTTAGATCTGAACAAAGAACTAATTTGGAAATTCATGCTTGAGCTCTGTTAAGACACAGTGAATCCAAACAAGTCTGAATACCCAAGACAAAGATATTCTAATCCAATAATGAATGTGAACTCTGTGTGTTGAGTCCATCTCTAGTTTTCAGTAACAGCTGAACAGGAAATGGAAATGAAAAATAGATTTAGGCTCAAAATTCATTTGTCTCTTTGGAAAGAAAAAGATCTAATGATTTTTCTTGCAATAATCAGTACTAAAGTTTCTGTGCATTTTCCTGACTAATACTATGAATACAACACATTTCTCTCACTATGCCCTGACAGGGTGATGTTTGTATGTAACCTTTGAAGATTTGTAATCATAAATAAAATTTGGCATTTTGTGTATTATTAACAACAATGCTGTTGGACATATGTGTTGTGACGTATTTAGTAGCCTTGTCATGGGGCCCAATCCTGCAATTCTACACTCACATGAGCAGTCTTACTGAGTTTGGTGAAAACATTCATGAGTAAGGGCTGCAGAATCAGGCCCATGGTCCATACAACTTGCTGACCACGTGTTCTGTACATTTGAATGACAGAAACAATCATCATCTAGTGTAACCTCCATAAAACAAACCATAAAATTGCAGAATTTCATAAGGAAAGTCACAGATTATGGTAAATGAGCTTTAGCAAGTGGAATTTGCTGTTGATGGTAACAGATTGAATTTGATTCTCACAGTTATGAACCCAGAAAAGTAACTCTTAAATCACCACTAAGAAAGTGGGAAGGTACAAACACAAAATATCTCCACATAACCTTTAGCAATCTGGACATTGAAATACAGACATATATTCTGACATGGAAAATAATCACAATTCAGCCATGATTTCCTGATCACCCCTCTTCCCCATATCATTTGAGGTTCCCATAGGTAGGATATAAATAAGTGTACAAACACTTATATTTTATTGCACAACTTGTATTATGAATTCTCATCAAAGCATTACACACAGCCACTGCACTGTGAAATAAAATTGAGAAAGTACTGTAGTCTCATAATGAACAGGAGTCTTGGGATGCAGTCTCTGCTGCAGACCTGGCTTTGCCTCGTTCTTTTGCCAGTTAACAAACAGATCTGTTGGTTATAGCTCTGCACGTTCTCTAAAGAGTCAAGCAAAGGGAAAGGAACACATGATTTACATTTTTGAAGTTTCCAAAACCTGGAGTGGCTTCATTAAAATTCTGCTTTCCTTGTAGTAACTGAGGCTAAGTGTGAAGGCTTCAAAATGTTGTCATCAAGCCCTTTGCTGTCAAGCCAAACAAGATAGCCATTTGGCCTGGAACGTCACTGAACGTCTGCATGATATCATCTCCAAAGGCAAGCAAGACAAATATCCTATGTCTAACAGACATGTGTTGAAGATAATGTAATGTTTAGTTCTTCTGACTCAAGCACATTAGTACTCCAGGCATAGATGCATAAAATTCAGTCACACCAGAAAGAAAGGATTATGACTCTGAGTCCCCAGTCTCAGCTACACCAGCGTCACAGCTTTTGTGAGAGAATCTAGAAGTTGATAATAGCTGTACTTCAGGTCGTATTCCATGTCATACCAATAATTCACTGAGGAGACAAGAGAAAGGAAAATGTGTATAGTCTGGCAGTAGAAATGCCTCATGGCCATGTTCGTATCCTGCTTCAGATGGTAATGCTAGCAAATATTTCTCAAAATCAGATGACCTTTAAAAGAAGCACAGCTCTGACTACAGCCAAGCATAACATAGGCAGGCAGAGAGTCAGCATCTGTTATACAGTTCTGCCAATGCACCTCAGTCCTAATCCACATTAACCCACAAAATGCAGCTAGTCCTGGGACTCGCCTGCACTGACTTGCAAAATGTTTAGAAACAGAAAATATCTGCTGTGACTGAGGCCAAGAATACAAATTCATTTTAATTTATGACCTACTCTAGATCTGAACCTCTCCTTCCCAGAGCTTAAAGGGCAGTGCATTAACCCACCATTTCACCTTGGTCATCAGATGGTAAATGTTTTAACTTTGCCTTTTACCCTTAATTTTCTTTTTAGTTCTTTTTACCATGCTGTGGCAAGTACTAAAAATTAATGCCTCCAATATCTGAAAGCAATGTTGTATATTTGCTTTCATAACTGGATTGATGTGTTTTTTCTCTGCATGAAAGGAGCTGTTCTAGCTATGGGAGAACAGACACAGTAAAGCCCTTCCTTGCAGACTGCAATACAGACAGGAATGGTGTAGGCATATAAGAGAAGAAAGGTTGGAAAGCAAAAAAAAAACATGATAAATCCTATGAAAAGAGAGAGTAAGAGATTTTTGTTAAAAGGCAGAAACAAGTAACTTGCGTATTTCTTTGATTTTCTTTTATGCATTAGAGACTCATTTTTACCGGTCTGACAATAACAGACATTTAAAACCCAAACTTCCTTGTGTAGTTCCTTTGCCTTTGGTGTGGAGACAGACAATTTACAGCCAGCAATCAAATAACCTGCTTAGCTCTCTCTAACAAAACAAGGAGAATGACTGAGTTATGGCTCGCTCTCTCCAGCCTCACAGACTAGTTGATTTTTCCTGCCTTCTTCAGCCATTTCACTACATTCTTTAGCAATTCTACATAAGATATGATCAGAACAGTCTTTGCAAGGTGGCAACACTATAGTCACATGCCAAGATGGATGAAGAAGAAAAGACTATGTAAAAGTGCCATTGTACCCAACCATGTTTTGCAGGAGAAAATTGACTGTGCCTCAAGAAATCTGGCTACAATCATAATGGACTGAAGCTATGTTTGGCCCTAACATCTCTTCTTACCTGCTATACAACCATGTGACTGCTGAACATGATGAAACCAGAGGGAAGGGAGGTACAACATCTCACCAGCTTTCACTGTGCACCGCAAAGGTCTTGCATGGGCATACTCTGGGTATTGTTCCAAATCCGGATTTAAAGGATCCAGTGGAATCCACGGTACCTGCAAGGAGAAGTGTGTGTAGTACATGGGGCATTTAACAAGAGAGAAGACTTTAGGGTCTTCAGGAAAATGGAGCTAATAAACAAAATCATACCTTTTATTTACAAGCTGAATAAATGAATCTTGAACCCACAAAAAATACAATTGTTAAGTCCTGTAAAATCCATTTTACCACATTACAAGAATGCTCCTTTCTATAAAAACAAATTACTTGGTAAATGGAGTGATCCATCACCAACTGCAGACTCTGTGGACATTGTTTTGCCATAGGAAAAGGGATTGCACTGTTTCTGAGAGACATTACATGGCAGGGAATGGGCCCAGGATAGGAAATGGACAGGGGGAAAAGAGAGTACTTAGAGTATTGCTAAATAAAGTAAGACATGGTTAAGCCTACTGGTAGGAAGTATGAAGGCCAACAAAAGCAGAAGATAAATTGAGCTTGAATCACCTAACTTTTTTGGGTGATACACATATGCCAAAACCAAGGAAAGGAGAAGTGAGCCCTCTAAACAAAGAGGATTGGATGGAGATTAAAGATAATCTAGGCCTAGCCCAACAGCTAAAACGAATATTGTGTCTCAATCTTTAGAAGGCTAACTAGGAGCTTAGGGGTGGTGGCAGGGTGGCTAATGGAAACAAGGATATGGAAATCGAAATTACCACATCTGAGGCAGAAATTAAACTCAAATCAGTTTAATGGGACCAAATCAGGGGGCTCAGATAACATCCCTTCAAGGATATTAAAGAACTGGCATATGCAATTGCTGGCCCAATGGCAAGCCTTTTTAATGAATACATAAACTTGAGGGTTGTAACCAATGACTGAAGAATTGGTAATATAACACCTCTTTTTAAGGAAAGGGAAAGCATGATCCAGGAAACTACAAGCCCATCAGTTTGACCTCAACTGAGTGCAAGATCTTGGAACAAATTTTGAAAGATAGTTAAGGATATAAAGGTAAAAAGTAATTGGGATAAAATACACCATGGTTTTACAGAAGGTAGATCTTGCCAGACCAACTTGATCTCTTTCTTTGAGAAGGTAACTGTTTTTTTAGCCAAAGGAAATGCAGATCTAATCTGTGGATTTCAATAAGACATTTGATACGGTTTCACATGGGAAATTATTAATTGAATTATTAGATGGGGATTAATATGAGAACCAAAAGGTGGATAAGGAGCTTGTTAAAGGGGACACAACAATGGGTCATACTGAAAGGTGACTTGTCAGACTGGAGGGAGGTTTCTAGTGGAGTTTCTCAGAGATTAGGGGACCAATCTTACTTAATATGTTCATTCATGACCTTAGCACCAAAAGGGGGCGTGTGCTAATAAAATTTGCAGATGACACAAAGCTGGGTGCTATTGCCAACATGGGGGAGGACCAGAGTACCATATGAGAAGACCTAGAGGACCTTGAAAATAGAAGTAATAGAATGAAATTTAATAATGTAAAATATAAGATCATGCACTTAGGGCCTACCAACATGAATTTTTGCTATAAGCTTGGGATGAATCAGTTGGAAGTGCCAGAGGAGAAAGACCTGGGTATATTGATTGATCATAGGGTGATTATGAGCCACCAAAATGATGCAGCCATGAAAAAGGCTAATGCAATCCTTAGGATGCATCAGACGCAATACTTCCAGCAGAAACAGGGAAGTGTTATTGCTATTATTGAAGGTACTGATGAGTCCTCATGTGGAATTCGGCATGCAATTTTGGTCTCCCATGTTTAGGAATGATATTTTTCAAACTGGAACAGGTGCAGAGAAGGGATACTGGGATGATCAGGAACATGGAAAACCTACCTTATGAGAGGAGACTCAAGCAGGGGATGGTATGATGGCACAGCCTATTTCGGCAATTAACTGATCTTTGACTACTAGCAGTAAATATGCTCAATGGCCTGTTATGGATGTTAGATGGGATGGGTTCTGAGTTACTACAGAGAATTCTTTCTTAGGTGTCTGGCTTGTGGGTCTTGCTGACATATTCAGAGCTCAAATGATTGCCATATTTGGACTTGGAAAGGAATTTTCCCCTGGGTCAGATTGGCAGAGACCTAGGGGTTTTTCACCTTCCTCTGCAGCATGGGGCATAGGTCACTTGCTGGTTTAAACTAAAGCAAATGATGGACTCTCTGTTACTTGAAGTCTTTAAATCATGACAGAAGTGTGATTTTTTTAAGACCTCCTCCTGTTATAGTAACAGCTACATTACTATAACTGACATATTGGAAGGAAAAGATATTTCTTTTTAAAAAACCAGGATACTGGTTATTAAAACCATAAAAACTTGCAAGGGGTCTCAGTGTGCTGGTACCTGAAACTACTTTTAACTCATTTTTTAAAAATTGACAAAATGACAAGTTGATGGTGTTCCTTTACTACAAAGATGTCGTAAGTACCTTGTCTGCAGCTTTCTCATCCACAACCTGAAACGAACCATCTTCTGATATGCAGTAGGTTGCAGGTAGGTAGAGCTCTGGAAGAGTAGAGCATGGAATGGGTTAAATGGCATTAATCTTAATAATTCACACAGAATCTTAGTGACCCAGAACATGACACTTTCACAGATGGACATAAATATTAAGACACCATCACACAATCACCATCTCCAGTTTTCCTTCCTCTGCTATCTTCTTCTCTTTGTTCATTCCTGGACCACATGTCCTCCCTCTTTCCAGTTCTGCACTCCTCTATCACAACTTTCACCAACACCTCCCTTTCCTTGGGCTCTCTCCTCTCTTCCTTCTTCCACCCTTCCCCACACTTCTCTTGCTCCTACTCTGTTCCAATTACCTTTTCCAAGTCACAAATTCTTCCTTATTTTACCTAGCATTCTATTCTCTGTCCTTTGTGCTTTGGTCATTCTACTAAGAGAGCTCTCACTAGAGTTCTTAATGATTTGTGGCTAACCTTTCACTTTTAATTTTATCTTATCAGCCATTTAAGAAAATCTAGGTTGCTCTTCTTTCATTGCTTCGGCACGTGGTTTTTTAACTCTGCACTCCAATGGTTCTGTTGCTGACCTTTAGATATATTTCATGATTTACCTTAATACCATAGATTAAGAAACTTCAGCAAAGTGTTGGCTCTAATAGATTTTTACAAAAGGAGCACATTTCAAAGTAGCAAACAGTACTAGAGCAATATTAGTAAAAGGGTAAAACATTAAAAAAAATCACACAAACTGATAGTAGTTTGATTAAGGTTACGAATCTAAAGACCCGAAAGTCAGGGAGTGCAAAAAATTAAGGAACTTGTGAACTGGGTCACTTTGTCCATACTGTATACATTTAGAATAAACATTAATATTAATGTGCACATGAAAAAGCAACACAGAAATAGAAAATAAAAGCTCTGTGTAATGTGGAATGTGAACTCTGTAGAATGTGTAATCATACTAATATTATAAGAATCTTATTTTGTTCTTGTAGTTGTATTTCAACATTTACATTTGTAACTTTAATATTTCATAAATGTACATTTGTATTTTAATTTCCCTGCTTTTTTCCAGAAAGAAAGAGAACCAGCAGGAGGAATCCAGAACTAATCGGCATGAGGAACGTGCAAGCTTTGCAGCAGATGAGGTATTTTAATAACTCGAAAGCTGGAGGAATTCCAGCCAATCCCATATTTAAAGCACAGACCCAGGGGCCAGATCCTCAGCAGGTATAAAACAGAGAAACTCCACTGAAGTCAACAAATTTATTCCATCTGAGGACCCAGCCCCAGGAATGGAAATACATTACCAAATACTTGCTATGTGGAGCAGAAGAGATTTCTATTCATATTGCAAAATGTAACACTGAAGAAATTATTAGAGCATTATTCCTGTCTCTACCTTTCATTATTTAGTCACTTCTCCCACCCACCCTCTCCCTCATGTACCGTGAGGTATGAAGGGGCGGTCACTTGGTGGATGCAGTAGAAAATGTTTCTCGCCAGAAATCACACAGTACAAGTTCTCATAATGATCTTTATGTACTAAGATTGAGAAAGAAGAAAAGCATCACATCACAACCTCTACATCACAAACTGTAGCACATTGAAAGTGACAGCTCTTCTTGGAAGTGGTAGGCTGCTTCCTCCTCTTGTAGCCAGAGGAGACAGAAATAATAATAACCTATATTCCATACGTATGCAGCATTTTTCATCCAAAAGGATTTCCAATCACTTCACCAGCAAAATACAGAGAGCATCACAGAAATACAGTTACTTCTGGGGTGGAAGCTGGCAATCAACCTGCACAGAAATACATTGATCAACAGTTTGAGGGCAGGCAGAAATTTTGGCTAGTGCCTACTCTTATGAACATGTCCTGGGATCTTCAATGTCCAAGCAGAACAGACATTACCTGAGAGTTTTTAAGGTCTCATCCAAAATACCCCCAGACAGAGCAAATTGCAAGATACTCAAATCTACTCAGAAGAATAAAGGGCTGAGTCAACCATTCCAGGAACTGAAACTGTGATTCCAGAAAGTAAATATATTTTATGTATTTCAAACTTGATGACTATACTACTAAACCATCAATTCCTGCTCGCTCTAAACTCACAGTCACACAGAAAGGAGATGGCAAAGGCAGAAAACAGAGGCAAACAGGAGCTGCCATACCACCTCAGACCATTGAGAAGGAAGGAAAACACTCATAATGTTACTAATTGTGCAATGTTCTACAAGGGAGGGGAGAATCCTTCCTGACCCCTGTAGCAATTAGCCTGTGCCATGAACCGTGAGACTGAAATTTGACTGCTTTATTTTAAACCAAGGTCCAAGATTAATAAGGCAGAAATCTTCAGTATTCCACCTGAAACAATGAGCCAGATTCATATACAGCTATAGCAGCCAACTGCTGGGACAAAGTGGGTAGGAAAAAAGGTCATTACATATGAAGGTGTCAGTTAACGTAGAACCTATCCATTAGGATAAATTAAGGATTCCTCAGAAACCCACCCCCTTTACCCTAAAAACCAGTATGTCAAAACCTGAGCTGAGGGCACATACAAGACCTGACAGCATCATATGCTACGCACAGGATGTCACAGCAGCAGACTCGCCAAGCCAGAAATTCACAGCATCGGGCTTCTTTCCTGCAAGGGGAGGAAGAGGAGTAATTGTCAACAGAAAGAGAATTTGAATTGTTACATTTAAAGAACCACAGACGAAGAATTTTCTGTCAATTCCATTTGTTTATAATGTAAAGCATTAAGGATTCTTTCTCCAAGAATCAGGCAGCACAAACAATACTGAAGAGGTTTATTCACGATACCGGGAAGTCTGATAAATCAGCTTCAACTTCATGGTGTTACAGTCGTCAAATATCTACTCTTTCTTATCGATTACATAGTACGTTTTAAATTCTTTATCTATTCATTTACAAATACAGACATCCCTGTTGTTCTCTCCAGATGGGACAATGGTCGTTACATACATGCAGAAATATTTTAATCACTTTACTTACATCAAGGATGCTAGGGTTACACTCGGTGGAGGATAGGGTGGAGGAAGTAGGTGGGGGGGACCTTAGAGATAGGTGACAGACAGACAGAAATTCTAAAAGCAAATGTGCTGTTCTCATTGGAATTAGAATCACTAAGACGACATCTGGCTTCCTGAGCCATTTACATGAGTTTGAACTTACAATTTATTAGCTGAAAACAATCTCAAGCCTTACAATATTCTCCACCAACATCAGTAAGTGTCAATCTCAATTGCTAATAACTAATAACTGTAAGATCCTTCTAAACTGAAGGCTGTTGCAGTGACCCATCAAACTAACTGATGGGGGGGTTCATTCCCAAGCCTGTGCTTATTGCCTTCAGCTCCCATTTTTTGGAGACCTGGATCCCCAACACATCCTCAGATCACAAACTAGTATTTCATGTACCATAACTCCAAAAAGATCAGGAGATTCACATTAAAAGGGACATTTAGAAGGAATGAATTATGCTCCATCAGGAAAGTCAATTGCAACAAAATTCTTTACGAATACAAGCAAGCACTTTCAACTCAGGGTACTGTCTATACTAGGCTTTTAAAAAAAGCGTACCCCTTTGCTGCCCGTTTAGCTCCATAGGTGGTAGCAACAGCATGAGCTGTAGTGTGGACAGGGTGCCAGGAAGCCACCAACATTTTAGCCATGTGGATGAATGTGATATATATTAACATAATGATACTGTTTCACACTCTATGAGCCCACTATGCAAGCAAGATGTTTTAGAGTACTCCAAACCCAATGGACAGGATTAAGCTATTTTATTACCCTTCCCTCCTGAGTTGACAAAGCCACACTACGCTGTGACAATTAGCAATATAACAAAAATATTTAGCAGGTAAACATTACAGAAGTTTAAAGTGCTATTCAAGTATTCACTGATGACAGGGGGTATTTACCGAGTGCCTCACTCATCCATGGTACCTCAGGCTCCAAGTCACCTAAGAGTTCGGGGAACTCCTCAATCAGGTTTGAACATTGCTTCTGAACGTAAAACACACTCGGTGAGGTTACTTTTTTCTCCACAATGTCTAAGAAGTTGCTGAAAGGCATGTGTCGTTCCTCTGGCATGACAAACCGGTCCTGATAAACAGCATCAGCATAACCATTTGGGGTCACTGCCACACTCACCATCTTGGAGCCTACAACCTTCCTGCAAAATATATCTGAGCTTCAGAACCAACAGAGGAATCTAAAAAAAAGTTAGACTTTTTTTTTTTAAATCACAATTTGCTCTTTGGCTGTACCTAGAAATCCTCTCTTAGACATAAAAGTTTAAATTACAGTACTCAATCATTTTATACCCACACCTAGCTGTCTTTTTTTAAAAAAAAAGGTGTGTATGTTTATTTAAATAATCTTAACTAATGCCACCAGGGCCAGTTTAAACAATGCTACCAAACCCAGAACCAGAGAGCCATCCGCAATCTGAATCGTATGATATGTCAGCATGTTTCCGATCATGCGCCACTGCCACAGGGTGTGAAGTATGGACTGCTTTGTGATAATATGAGTCTATTGAGTAATCAAGATATCTCTCTATTTATTGCAGCCCTAACTGGGACTCTCTGCATGTTCCTTCTTCCTCCTGTATAACAAGAAACCTCCAAATGCTAACTTCCTACCTCTCTCCCCCCCACACACACAACCAAATCTCCCATAGCCTTTAATGGGATTAAATACAGCAGTTTGGAGAAAGAAAGTAACTTCTAAATTTTAGGCATGCAGCTGGAATGCCCAACAGAAGTCTTTACATAGGAACCTAGATTCATTTGAGCCAGTCTTACCAATAATAAAAAAAAGACAAACAAGAAGCAGCTCTCTTCTGAATGTTCAGGTAAGCTACTACCTAGTTTCAAAGCTCATTTTCCTACCTGAGATAAGTTAACGTCCACTTCTTCAGAGCTGGCCAGTGACTGAAGGCATTTCGAATTATACATGGCCTGTTTGGAGACACCCATTCCCGATAAAATTCCAAGGGAGACAGAAGGCTATCTAGGTATGGCACAGATTCCGTCAGTCCCAACTCTGTCCCAACAAAGAAAAATCAATCTTACAGAAGTCTTGAAACCAGTTCAGGCCATTTTAAACCATCTCTACATTGATTCTAATTAGTTTTAAAACAAGTTAGAAAGTTTCCTAAACATAGACAGGACCACGGGGACTACATCCCTACATGCAGGACTTCAGTTAAGAACTGGTCACACTGTATGCTGAAACCTGTAGTCTCCAAGTGTCAAAACCCTACATATTGATGAGGTGGTCTTCACTGTCAGACTCGGCATACGCAAAGCCACACAACTGGCCACAACTCGTTTCAGGTTATCAGTCGTTGGGATTCATCTCCCATGTGACAATGCCTAAGGCCCAAGCCTAATTTTTTCAGGCCCAGTACAAACTTGTAACACAGGCCCCCTCCCACACACACACCCATGGGGATTGGCGCCTGGGACAGGCCCTGGTAAAGTGTACTCCCCCCTCACCCTCGCATCTAGGGGCCCTGATAATGCTTCATGCACGTCAAAGACTGAAAAGAAACAGCATCAGCATTGGGGCTCATACAATCAAGATGCCTAGAGGTAGCCTAACCTTCTGAAACATTCAGCACCTCTAATCAGACCACTTTCATTTTGGTGCCTAAATATGAAAACCAGATGTTCAGGCCAATATTTCCAAAATTGCAGGCCTAACCATCATTGTTGTCTACACAAATAAATACACAATACACGGTCTGCTGTCAGACAAATCTCCAGTTATGCTTTTTATTTAGAAATTACATTAAATCAAAGGGTGGATAGTTTAGGACATTCGAGTTGCAGTGGGGGAGGTCTAGGTTGGACATTAGGAAAAAGATTTTCACCAGGAGGGTGGTGAAGCACTGGGATGGGTTGCCTAGGGAGGTGGTGGCATCTCCATCTTTAGAGGTTTTTAAGCCATGGCTTGACAAAGCCCTTGCTGGGATGATTTAGCTGAGGACAGTCCTGCGGCAGGGGGTTGGACTAGATGCCCTCCTGAGGTCCCTTCCAACTCTAATGTTCTATGATTTTCAGAGCTTCCCACCTGGTGGTGCCCCCGGATCTTTAGAGGTGCCCGCAGGGACTGTTTTCACCCTTGGCTTCGCACCCATACTTCCCTCCAGCCTAGGCCCCAGCCCCCTCGCTGTTCCCCACGCTCCCTCTCCGGCCGCTCTGTAGCTCAGCGGGGAGGGAAGGTCCGACGCCGCCAAGGGCGGGCCGGGAGCGGCCGAGGCTCCCGCTAAGGGTCTTTCCGCCCGGGGCTCGCGGGGCACCGGAGCGACGCGAGGGTCACAGACCGGGGCCGCCAAACCCGCCTCCTGCCCCAGCGCGCGGCGCGCAGCGCTTCCCTCGCCCGCCGGCTCCAGCGAGCCCACCCCGCCGGCCCCGCCAGGCACGGCTGGGCCCCTGGGCAGGCAGGGAGCCCTCCCCGAGAAGCGCCGGGACACCGGCAGCGGGGCCCGGGAAGGGCAGGGCCGAGGCCCCGCCCCCCTCCGGCCGGCGGCAGCGGCCCACGGCTCGCGCTCACCCCTGGCCTCCGCCGGGAACGCGGCCAGGCACCTCCGCACCGCGAACAGCGCGGCCGGCACCGCCCCCTCCTCCATCCCGAGCGGCCGGCCGGTGACGCCGCGGGCTCGCGCCGCTCGGCGGTAACTGAGCATGCGCTGACGAACTGAGCATGCTCAGTAACACCGGCTGAAGCCGCTGCTCTCAGCGGCGCGGCCCTTGCTTGGGGCGCGCGGCCGGGGGCAGGTGGGGCTCGGGGTGTGACGGGAGGCGGAATGGCCGCGCTGAGCGCACGGGAGGGCCAAACCCTTGGAGGCGGGCGACGGCGCGGGGCCCAGGGCCGGGCCGGGCCGGGCCGGGAGTGAGGCTGCGCTGCCGGGCCGGGCCCCGAGTCTACAGGTTAGGCAGCTGGGCGCAGAACTAGGGCGGGGCAGCACCTGTCAGCGCGGTGTTGTGAAAGCACCTGCCGCCCTGTGCCCAGCCACGCTGCCCTTCCCTGCCTGAGAGCACGGCTGGGCTGGGCTGGGCTGCTGAGGGCTTGTTAGGGGTGAGACGCGCACACACAGACGCCCCTGAAAAGGTGGCTGCCAACCTGCTGTGACTTCCTTTTTGAGAGGTGTTGCTCGCTTGTGGTCCAGGTAGACGTGTGCGCACTGGTTTTCCTCTAGTGGTATCTGTAGGGTCGGCTCCGGAGCCGGGCGGAGTCCGCCTTCATGGTGCTCTATCTAGGGCTCTGCCACCCCTCTGCCTCATTAGTTCCTTCTTGCCGGCAGGCTTGGACAGAGGGGTAGGCAGGTGGGTCTTGGCGTGGCTATGAGCAGCACATCACAAAGATCAGCAGTTACAGAAGGTCAGTAACCATCTTTTCTCCTTTGAGTGCTTGCTGGTGTCAATTCCAGTTAGGTGACTTGCAAGCAGCCCCAAGGACAGCAGGGTCAGAGTTCAATAGGAGACTGATTAGGGCAGTGCTGTACTGGCCTCTGCATCATCTCTGGCATGACTATCTGTACACTGGAGTAATAGAAATAGGATGAAATTTAACAGTGGAAAGTGCAAGGTCATGCATTTAGGGACTAAGAAGAATTTCTGCTATAAGCTGGGACTGCATCAGTTGGAAGTGACAGAGGAGGAGAATGACCTGGGTTTATTGATTGATCACAGGATGACTATGAGCTGCCAATGTGATGTGGCTGTGAAAAAAGCTAATGCGTCATTGGATGCATCAGACAAGGTATTTCCAGTAGATTTAGGGAAGTGTTAGTACCATTATACAAGGCGCTGGTGAGACCTCAGCTGGTATACTGTGTGCAGTTCTGGTCTCCCATGTTTAAGAAAGATGAATTCAGACTGGAACAGGTGCAGAGAAGAGCTACTAAGATGATCCTTCTGAGAGCAGACTCAACGAGCTTGGCTTGTTTAGCCTAACCACAAGAAGGCTGAGAGGAGATATGATTGCTCTCTATAAATACATCAGAGGGAGAAATACCAGGAAGGGAGAAGAGTTATTCAAATTTGGTGCCAATGTGGACACAAGAACTAATGGATATAAGTTGGCCATCAGGAAGCTTAGACTTGAAATTAGACACAGGTTTCTAACCATCAGAGGAGTGAAGTTCTGTAGTAGCCTTCCATGGGGAGCAGTGGGAGCAAAAAACCTAGCTGGCTTCAAAACTGCGTTTGATAAACGTATGGAGGGAGTGATAAGATGGGACAGCCTACTTTGGCAATTGACTGATCATTGACTCTGGTGGTAGATATGCCAATGGCCTCTGAAGGAATGTTAGATGGGGAGGGTTCTGAGTTATTGCAGAGAATTCTTTCTTGGGTGGTTGGCTGGTGAGTCTTGCTCACATGATCAGGGTTTAACTGATCATCATATTTGGGGTCAGGAAGAAATTTTCCCCAAGGCAGATTGACAAAGCGTCTGGGGGGGGTTTCGCCTTCCTCTGTAGCATGGTGCATGGCTCACTTGCTGGGGGACTCTGTACCTTAAAGTCTTTAAACCATGAATTGAGGACTTTAATAAATCATAGGTTAGAGGTTTGTCACAGGAGTGGGTGAGTGAGGTTCTGTGGCCTGCATTGTGCATGAAGTCAGACTAGATGATTATATTTGTCCCTTGTGACCTTAGGGTCTATGAGTGATGGCATAGTGTACAATGAAGATATGGATAGATGACCACCTTGCTGCCCTATATATGTCCTGAATTGGGACTTTAAGAAAGCTGTTGAGGCAGTCTGGACTCTTGTGGAGTGTGCTGTCAGTGCTGGGGTAGGCACATTTGCCAGGTAGTAACAGGCCTTGATGCATTACGTCATCCATGATGAGATCCTTTGGAAGGAGACCAGGAGGGCCTTCATTCTGTCTGCCACTGCAACAAAAAGTTGAGCTGTCTTTCTAAATAGTTTCATGCTTTCAGTATAGAAAGCCAACACCCTCCTAACATCCAGGGAGTGAAGCCTCTGTTCGTGGCCGTTAGCGTGTGGTTTGGGATAAAAAACTGGAAGAAAAATGTCCTGGTTTGAATGGAACTGTGAAACTACCTTCTGGAGGAAGACTGGGTGTGGTAGCAGATGAAACCTTGTCCTTGAAAACCATATAAGGAAGCTCCAAAACTCTCCTGGCCGATGTAATGACCAATAGGAAGGCCACCTTCCACAATACGTACAGGAGCGAGCATGTCACCAATGGCTCAGACAGTGGTTTCATCAGTGCTGAAAGCACCAAGTTAAGGTCCCATTGTGTGGTGATCAGGATGGCTAGTCTAGCACACGTCAGCTTTATGTCTAATTCCACTTGTTGTCTGGAGTAACCCTTGATCAACCAATCGTCCAAGTATGGTTAGACCTGAAACCTCCTCTTTCTGAGGAATGCTGCCACCATGGCCAAGCATTTTGTGAAGACCTGAAGCCACTGAAAGGCCGGATGGTAGCACTGCAAACTGGTATTGGAATCGGTTGACCACAAAGCAAAGGAATCTCCTCTGTTTTGGGATGATTGACACATGGAAATACATGTCTTTCAGGTCCAGGGTGACATACCAATCTCCTGCATCCAGAGAGGGGATGATTGATGCCAGGAAGACTATTTGGAACCTCAACTTCTTCATGTATCTGTTGAGGTTCTCAGGTCTAGGATCAGTCTGAGACCATCCTTGGGTTTGGCATCAGGAATTGAAGCCCCTTCCCCCCTAGCTCCAGAGGAACCTTTCCACCTTTAGGAGCTGCTGCACTTCTTGAATCAGAAGTTGCCTGTGAGAGTTGTCCTTAGGGGGGCGGGGGTGGGTGGGGAACGTGAGAATGGGAGGGAGTTGAATTGGATAAATATACCAGTTCCACTGTGTGTAGTACCCATCTGTCAGACATCATCTGGGCCCACGCATGGCATAAATGGATGATAACCTTTATAACCAATGTATGTAAGATCCCATTCGAATTAACCCATTTATCGACATTTTTGGTGCTTTAACTGTGAAAATTCCTCTTTGATCTCAGGCACTATCTGCTTGTTAACCACATGTGTATTAGACCTTACCTTTTATTGTGCGCTCCCAGGAAAATTTAAACTTACAAACAGAAGCGTTGTTTCATACCTTCATAATGTAAGAAAGGTGTAAGAGTCCATGATTGTGATATTCACAAAGGTATGAGGACACAGTCTGAAAGGCTGCAACAAAAATATTTTCAGCTCTCTTAAAACATTGTGGTAGTGTGTTTCAGGACTGATCACCTGTCCAGAAAAATCCAGAAGTAGAAGGGAGCGTTTCCTAAACATTCTCTGTAGTTGTCTCTACAAGCTATGTATGTTTTCATTGTAGGCCGGCCTCCTGGCAGGTTATTGTTTGCTTAGTCTCTCGATAGCTGAGCCAATTAAAGCTCAAGAGAGGGAAATGTTATAAATATATCTGCTGAAAACAGTCCTGTGACCACAGTGGCTGACAAATGCAAGAACATGCACGTGTTTTCTGTGAGGGATAGTTTTACTCACAACACTGAGAAATGGTTTGGGAAGAAGGAAGATGCTAACATTTACGAAGATCTGAAGAAACCAGGCATGTACACTATATATTATGGCCACATTATGGAGACTTAGGCACCTAAGGCTTTGTGAATCTAGCCCTAAGTCCCAATTTTAGGCTCCTCTGCGATTCCCAAAACTCCCACCAAACCCTTTAGGCATCTAAACTTACTCACAGCATCTGCATTTTCAAGGTAAAAGCTATCTGGGCACCTAAGTTTCTGCCTCTTGGCATGCACACAGCTGCCTTACTGTAGGCATCTGGACTCCTATCTCCCTTTTAAGCCCCAGAGCAATTCACACACCAAGAAAGATAGAGGACAAATGCCTATCTTGTGCATGGGGCCTGATCTGGTAGGTGTGCTCAGAGGCTGCCTACTGAATCAGGTCCTATTCAAAATCTGGCTGGAGGAGGCTGTGGTGTCACCACCTACCCAATAACTTCCTGTCCAGTGGTTAGTATACATGGCTGGGATGTGGGAGATCGAGGATCAATTCCCCTGTTAGGCTGAGTGGGGGAAAAAGGATTTGAAGAGTATTCCCCATTCCAGGTGAGTGCTCTAACCACTGGACTCAACGTTACAAGGTGGGCATTAACGCCTCTTCTGGCTGTTTTCTGTGGAGTTAGGCACCTAAGGATTGCATTCTGAGGTTCCTCTCTCTCCCCGTTCGTTCTATAGGGAGCTTAGGCGCCCAACTCAGGCTTTGTAAATCACAGGGTTGTTCCTGTGACTTTTTAGGTGCCTAAAAATTAGGCACTGTGATACAATGCCTAATCCCTTTGTGAATCTAGCCCTTAGGCCTCTTCCTCACTGCCAAACAGGGTGATTTTTTTAAACCTCTGGATAACTAAAGTAAAAACAATGAGGACAAGTCACTTTGCTTTCAGCAGTGAAGAAAAGGCCTGAGAAAATGTCTTTGAAAGATCAGAGGGCAAAATGCTCATGTTTGTGCCAAAGCACGGAAGTGCAGCTTTGGTGCTGAAAACTTGTTTAATGTGTGTGTAACAATGACAATGGGAAGAAATCTAAATAAGGAACGATAGATTTTTCTGCCTAATAGCTTGAGTGTGTTTCAAATATTGTTTGCAATGCCTTATGCTATTTTCAGTATTTTGTGTGCAACAAATGTTTTGCTAATTTGGCCTAATTAGGCCTCTGGCCTAATCTACATGGGAAAGAGACTACGAAAAAAAGAATACCTGCAGGCAGGGTTCTACATACAATAGCTCTATAGATGCTTTTCCGAATTACAAAAATACCTTTACTTATGTCCAAATGCAAAATACAGATTTCACAATTGTAGCATATTGTGACAGTGTATCCCTCCTCCCCCCAATCCATCACAATTTGCTAACCCCTCTATCAGAGGACGGGGAAAGGTGAGAGGTAGCAAACTGTGATAAGCATACTCCTATCCGTCGCACTTTGCTACTCCCTAGACCAGGAGATCGGGAAAGTGAGATGCTGGAGTTATTTATGCAGGATATTACCATGGCTCCATTAACCATAAATTCCTTTAAGTCCAAAGGCCAAATGGTACTTTACAATTGCTCTAAACATGCCTAAAAAACCTAAATAATAAGGAATTTACTACATCCAAACAGTAACATTTGGTCAAGATGTTTACAAATGGGCTAAACGCAGAGGTGCTTTGACCCATGTTCACCGGCTCCAACGTGGTCAGGCAGGGTACCCTTTAACAAACAAATGATGTCATTGCTAATTACTGACTTCAGATAAAAACCAATTTGAGACAGTTCACCTTTATTTCCAGTCTTAATCCAGATAAGATTTACCATCTCTTTTCTCCCCAATGCCTTTCCTCCCCATCTCTTCTCCTCCTTGCTGACCAACAGTTTTTGCTGACCAGCTGGTGGGAAGGTCCAACTTGGCTCCTTCTAAGATTCTCTTTGTCTTATTTAATGCCATCTGCAGACTCCCCCATTGGTTAGGATCCTTCTTTTAAAAAACTTTCCCTTAGTTCATTAGTTATTTTTTGAACCAGACATCTTCCCTACTTCACTCCTTCTTAGGGTAGCCAGATAGCAAGTGTGAAAAGTGTGGGACTGGGAGTGGGGATGCAGTAACAGGCGCCTATAAGACAAAGTCCTGAATATCGGGGATGTCCCTATAAAATCAGGACATCTGGTCACTCTACTCCTTCTAGCCTTAACTTATTTTCTTTCAAGGGCTTCTTTCTACTTGCTAGTCAGGGCCATTTCCTTCACCAACTTAAACTAACTCTAATTCTTCAATTTCATATTTATTCTACATGGGAGGAAATAAATTAGAATGGGAATGGCCCCATTCATCAGCATATACTACCCCTGGACTTGCGGATGGGGAAAGGCAGAGGCCGCAAATTGTGACAGGCAGCAAAAAAATTAATACCGAGATGTCAGTAAGTGCTACCTGTAACAAATTGTGACGGCAGCAGTTTTTAATGTTACACTAGCCCAGGATGGATTAATCAGGGTTTGCTCTGCTCTGCCACCACTGTCCTTGGCCTGGCAATGGCTCCAGCCTAGCCCTACCCTGCCCAGGTCCCATCCCAGCATGGCAAGCCCACTCACTGATCACTTCCTGGCCCTGCCACATGCTGGGGTCCCTTATGCCAACTCTGCTGCTTCTCCCAGCACCTCTTGTCTCAGCGGTCCCCAAGGATGGTCTCTCTTGCCCTAAACTCACCAAAGCTCCAGCTCTCCCTGCCCGTGTGCTAAATACTGACATGGGGCTTCAAGGCTAGCAGCTAGAAGGCAGCATCCCGCAGGGTAAGGGGATACAGAAATAACATGCAGCTTTACACTACTCCTAGCGCCATGGGGAAATGCTGCGGCACCTGCTGCCTTTCCCATGGGTTCATAGATAGTTTTTTAATTCACCATGTGCATCAGCTGCAGGGGCAAGAGGGAGGCTAGAGCCCCCAAGTGCTAAAGTAATACAAATACTAGCTCGCCCTGTAACACCTGCATCTTAGCGTTTGCGGCTTGCCAGACCTGAACCTAGGTGCAGCCTGGAATACAACCTGCTACAAGAGCATGGTTCTGTCTTATCCACCACCATCCACACACGACATC
The DNA here is from genome assembly GCA_007922155.1 of Mesoclemmys tuberculata. Lineage (NCBI taxonomy): Eukaryota > Metazoa > Chordata > Testudines > Chelidae > Mesoclemmys > Mesoclemmys tuberculata. Next base: position 51,648,333 of record ML675613.1, read on the forward strand.
AGACAAGAGCCCCTTTTGACCTGTTGAAGTAAGTCATCTATAACCTGAAAGAAAAAGGGGTGGGAAAGGAATGAAATCTCTTGCTGAGCATGAACAATTGTCTGCTATATCCTTCAGAGTTCATACCTCAGAAGTGCATCCCAAAACGGAAAAGACTGGTAAGGCTTTAGGTGCACAAACTTAAGGCATAGTCAGCTAGTTAGGGGAGGTGGTGGCAGTGGCTTCAATTTTGTTGCTTCATCTCCCATCTAGCTCTAGGATTTTGGCAATGCACAATTACAGTCCTTCCCTTCCAACAGGTCAGGCCCCATTCAGAGCACTGCTCTCATTTACATCACCCAGAAAGCACTTCTTTTCCCCCCCACCAAAGTTGCTTTGATAAACTCCCACCAATGAATGGAATGATCTCAGATCAAACTCTGATCCCAGTACAGTGATATTCTGTATATTGTATATATGCAGGACACTGATATAATTTAAGGCCCCTCAATCAATTGCAGTAGTCCTCAAAAAGGTGGCAGATTTTCCATCAATTGAAATCTTTTAAGTCAACATTGGATGTCTCTCTAAAAAGCTATGTTATAGCTCAAATCAGAAGTTACGGATTTAATGCAGGAATAGCAAGGTGAATTTCTATAGACTGTAATATGAAGGGGTAAAAACTAGATGACCATCCTGGTTCCTTCTGGCCATAAACTCTATGAAAGACTGCTTTGTAACAAATGATCACATTTTTATTGAAACTGTTTAAGACACGGAGTACAAATGAATACAGAGTTAAAAACAGCCCCTAGGCAGGTGCCTCACAGTGCAAAAAAACCCCACAAACATAAAACATTCCCCCCTCCCACCAAATAATTAAAAAAAAAAAAGACATTTTAAAGATTTAATTTGTTTTTACCTAAAGCCAAAGTATAAAAAACACACATTCATAAATAAAGGTTTGTTTCTGTTTTTGTTTTTTTTTTAAGCAGTGGAGGAAAAAAGATACTGTTGAAAAAAACAGGTAAAGAGTTCTTTGTATGGTGCCTATGACATAACTAAGACATGCAGAGTGGACATGGCTTATTCCTAAAGTTGCTGCCCCATGCATCTTTGCCCATGCTTTACAGCAGGTTACCCACACAAATATGCAGTCCAATCCGGTGTATTATTTACAAGCAATCTGGAATTCTGGACATTCTAGTCTTATCTACAGAAGGAACCATCTGCTCAACAGCACTCAAGGGCTGCAAGAAGTCCTGTGTTCCCCCCCCATGAGGTTTTTAATCATTTAATATCCTGGATACTGCACCCCTAAGCAGAAAAACTTACAAATGCATGAGTTTACCGATGATGTTTAAATACCTCCACTTCAGTTTTATTCTTTAAAATGCACTTTAAAATTTAAAATTCATAAGTTTCAACTCCTTTGGAGAAAAGTACTGCTTTCTCAGTGATTGGATGAGATTGGCAGAGTGAGGAGAGTGCTAAAAGATGTTCCCCAACTATTATTTGGGAGATTCCTCAGAAAGGAGATTACCTGAGAGAGAAAGTGGAAGAAATGCAGCTCATGTAAGAGCACCAGCTGTGTGGCTCAATGTTTAGCAAAAAATGGGAGTCAACTTTAGAGGGAATAAAACACAAAGGGCTTGCTGTCTTGTCAAATTCAAGTACTTTCAACTGAACCAGCCTGTCCACCGGTCTCTGTTACTTTTTCTGAGAGCCCTCAGAACAATGAACACAAGCTACACCAAGATGGAAAGAAAACTATTGTCATTTCAATCAGGAATGTCCTGAAAGGAGGGATAGCACTGATACAAAGAGGACAGAGTGGTAGGTCCAAATTCTTTAAAAGATTTCTCTAAACAATAATTTCCTTTAATACATTACATCTGTACATGCACAAGCCAATAAAGGGTCCAAGCTCTCATACTGCCTCCTCCCATAATCCTCTTTACTTGCCAACTACCAATCACTGTTCAGGATTTCTCCCCCAAGAGTATGGAATAACCTGTGATGAACATGCAGGTCAAATGTAAGCAATGCGGCCTGCAGCTACCAAGTGTACTACCTTGTTGAGGACATTTATGCTCCCTTCTCAAAAATGGAAATTTTTGGCACACTTCTTACTGCCAGCAATAGGAAATCATGAGGGACTTAGATTTATACCTGTATCTAGATATAGATATACATGGCATCAGCTGAATCAAGTTCTCTCCCTGCAACACTGTCTCCCTTCACCCCTTCTCACCACCAGACTTTGGGATATCACCTTGATTTATAGGTCTTTAGCTGCAGAACTCCTTAAGGCCAAAATCTTAGGCAAATGGTTGAGGGTATACACCTTAGCCTTTCCACACCTTCTAAGGAACAGCTGCTTAGATGGGAGCAGGTGAGAAAAAAGGGGCTCAATAAAAAGGCATTAAACAAAACAACTACCCCACCTGTTCTTTAATTCACATCACTAAACTCAGTCCTGGTTCTACTTCCCTGAAGCCCTGCCTCTGCTGCACTATCTTTTTCATAGCTCCTTCAAGGTCTTTATTGACCAACCTATATTCTTGAAGCCAAGCCTACTTCCCTTCCTAACGCTATTCTTCTGGAAGTCCTGACTCTGCTTTCTAATGAGTTTAAAACTGCACCCCCATACATTCCCGTCCTGATCTACTTGCTTCAGCCTCACCTACCACAATTCTAATTAGACACTTGCCCATTGTTTGCTGTTTTCCCACCTGCTCCCATGACCCAGGCGAAGTCCACATCCAGCAGGCACAGATATCCTGTTCATTTTTTTTTTTGTAACTGATGCCCGTCAATTACTCTGAGGGAGTCCTATTTGATGCTACTGTGAATCTGATAGCTGTTGCTTTTCATGTATGGAAGTCCAAGGTACACCATGGACTGGATTACTATATCTAACAGGAACGGCTTTGGGGCATAGTATATTCATTCCAACCACCTGCTCTCCAGCATTCTTTCCAATCCCATGTCACCACCTCATACTTTAAATACAAACATTGTACAAGGAAAGGAATATAAAGAACCCTTAAAAACCACTGTTTTAGTATCAGAAGATGCCTGGGTTGAAGGTACTGCTATTTTACCTGAGTGTCTGTGCCCCAATACCAACAAGAAATCTCTTGTGGACTGGCATGTGTGTTTTCACAGTCTGAAGGTGGAGGGAGAACAGCTGGTTGACCCAGAGACAGCCTGACCCAGACTATCTCCATCAGAGAACCAACCATCTCACATTCCATTTGTGAGCATTCCTGTCCCCTCCCACACCTAAGGAAGCTACCAGAGATTTCTTCCAATTTCTTCTCTTCCTCCTATGCAAACTGCTCTTTTCCATTTGCCATAGATGCTGGCCCATAAAATCCCAGCTCACCACATGATTTAGCACAATACAATGGTGGGAGGAGACTAATAGGACAGCAATTTGAGGTTTTAACCTTGAAGTACAGTACCACTATGTAAACCAGCCAGAGGTGAGAGAGGATACCTGAAACATTTGGACAGATAAAGTCAGATGACAGGAGGAACCAGCTGAAAGGCTCTAAAAGGGCTTCCTGCACCTCAAGTCACCAATCCTGTAGCGCAATGAAATGATGGCCAGCTAGCAAGCATAGAAATGGCTGTACTGCAAATCCCCAGCCCTGGAGTGTAATGAAGAGATGGGCCAGCTGTTCCTAAGACCAGACTGTCCATGAGGAAAGGCTCCAATGGAGGTCCCCCAGCCCCGAAGTGAACAAACAAGTGGCCTAGCTGGCCCCAGATCAGTCAGCCTTGAAGCTCAAATTCTGCTCTGCAGGTTCCCAACTCCCAAGTGTGGCGAAGAAAAGCCAGCCCCATTCCAGAGAGTCACAGGATCCAAAAGATGGTCAGCTTGCCCCAGATCAGCTCCCACACTACAGAGAAATCTGCTTCAAGTCTATGACCATGGAACACAGCTTTGGAGGCTGGCCAGCTTTAAAGGACTTTTGCTGATGCCAGGTAACATTTGCATCCAGGGCTAGACTAACTGAAGCTTGGTTATTTTACTAGAGATTCACAAACTGGGACTGCACAGCTCTTTCTGGCTTATGTTGTTGTTTTAAAAGAGGAAGACTGAAGGCAGAGAAAGAAAATCAAATGTTCTCTCTACGTAGCTTCCTGCTTTGAAATGGATGCACCTACACTGCATCCTGTTTTACTAGCTTACTGATATTAACCATTAGCAACACTGGATACTTGTAAGTCATGACAAAGCACACATTATTGCCGGCTTGGAGAAGTCTGGCAAGGCAAGAAGGCTATTGCACACACAATTTCACAGGGGCAAGGTTTTCTATTTCTCCATAAAAAACCCCATGAGGAGGGAGTAAGAGAAGGATGGCGATAATTACATCCCACAATATCCGATACTAGCTGCTCAGCACTCCTGGGAGATAATTTTCTGTAGTCCATTAGAAAAAGTCAGTTATTCCCTGTTTCCCTAGAGTGTTAAGAATATTCCGTTTTCCTTGTAGAGAGTGGAAGCTATCAATCGACTTTCCTACCAGGAAAATGAAAGCATCAAACTGGGACAGAGCAACAGTTCCATGGGTGATCGCTCTGATCAAGGGCTTCACTCAAAGAGATGGAAGCCATGCTTCCCCCTAACTTCTCCCAATAAAATCATACACCTACAACCTGCCCCCTCACTACAGTCTCACTAACATCAAGAGATCGGTATCCAATTCCACTCTCAGAACATGGCCTAAAAGAACTTCGTATCGGTCTTTTCATAGATTATATCCCAGATGGGCTTTGAAACAAAAGGAAAACCCAACAGGGTAGTCATGACAACAGCAGGATTACTGAAGGTAACAAACCAGGGAGGGGAAAAGAAGATCAGCAAGACAGGATACAACAGGCTTAGAGGACTAAGTTTGGTAATTGCACAGCCACTCCAATCTGCCTCTCCTGTTCGGAGTTACTATAATACAAAGATTGTGTCTCGCTGGGATATGGCAAAGGAGAAACAAATTGTTTGAAAAGGGAAGGAAATGGCCACCAAAAAGGCTAAAGCAAAAGTAAGAAAAATAAATTAATAAATAGAACGTTTCAAAGTCTGCCCTTGGATTCTGATGAAGCCTTAGGGAGAAAGTGATTGGGATCATCCAAGCTCCTTTTGTTAATCAGCAGTTCAGAGTTTCTTGGGCAAACAGAATTTATTTTTTGTTCTTATGGCAGATTCCAAACCTCTGGTTACGGAGAGATTTCCGAGCAACTTCTCTATGCTCCTCTTGCCAGGCTGTGTTCAGAAACTGGAAGCTGAAGACTAACGGGGTAGTTATTAAAACTGTGGCCAGCACATTGCTAAAATCCTGGGGTACATCTGTTCTATGGGACTGAGGAGATCAGTTTAAAAAGGTCTCTCTCCCTCCATAGATCAGGGTGGCGACAGTGCTTGTCTGAGGCTTCCACTGTGGTGGTCCTCTTGGGATTATTTCTATGTAACTATCAGTTTTACTCAGAAAGTGTTTTTTCTGAGTCACCTCTTTAGAGCTTTTTGTCCATGCGCCGTTCCACGGCTTGTAGTAACAGCTCTGAGTACTGTTCCAGCAAAGCCAGAGTCTGTTCATCCCCAAAACGCCTAGGACTGGACAGGACGGCACCACCTCCCTCATTCAGCAACCTAACTGCATCTTGTGGCTTCACCAGCACCTTCCTGGCCCTTTGAAGCCCTTCTCCTTCCTTCAGGGAGTCCAGTTCTTTCTTCATCAAGGAGAAGGTTTCTGTCAGAAGGCCAGCAATCTTATCTTTGTCAGTAGAAGACTCCATGTCTGTTGATACCTGAGAATTAAAAAAAAATGCAGTTAGTATGTAGACAAGACATAAAGGCGAGTTCAACTAGTTAGGGCCATTGAGCCATAAATATGTCTAAGCAAAGAGTACAACACACTACTCCAAGTATCAACAGGGTCTGCCTTTACGTGGTATTACAGGGTGCATATAGGCTGTCAGGGAGCCCAGCACTGTATGTCATATTTGCTAATCTTTTCCCTAGGCATCAAAGGGCTTATGAGAAAAATCAGACGATAATAAAACTTAGCATTTCAATTGTGCTTTATATCTTTGAAGCTCTGTATAAATATTAACTAATTCTTTCAATACCCCTGTGAGGGAGTTAACTTATCGTCAGTTTACCAAGGGGACAATCAGATCCAAAGATTAAATGATTTCTCCAAAGCAACATGGCAAGCCATAGGATAAACCAGAATTAGAATCCTGGAGTTCCTGACTCCCAGTTCTAAACTCAGATGCAACGCATGAGACCATGCTGTCTCTGTCACTAACACACAGCAAGAAGAACATCTCGGTCCATCCAGTGTGTGTGTACTTAGCTCTTGAGGTCTAGAGACAAGCTGACTGATTGGCAGACCAGCGTTTGAGATCACTCACCATGCGGTAAAGGTGAACGGCCTTGCGCATGCTGTCCTGGAGCTCAGATACAACATGTTCACATTGCTCAATGCTGAAGGAAGGTTCTGAAGAGGGAGAATAAACAAAAGAACTAAGTCATGCACACATCCCAATGTCCTAGGTCCCCTTATTCATTAGGAAATCCAGCTGTAGATAAACATTAGCACCTGTGAGAAGTGGTTATTTTAAAAGTTGTGTGCGCGTTTCACTCAGCTTTTAAATGAGAAGCTAACCAGACTGGCTCGAGCTACACATTGTGGAGGCAAGTGCTGTACAAGTTTTCCTCACATACCTCTCTGGAGATTGTTCTTAGTTCTAACATTCAACACTCCTACTTTTCCAGGCGTCAGCCTCTCCTAAGCAGAGACTAACAATTATCTTGATTTCTGTCACTCAGTGTGGTTTGTAACTGTGGATAGGCTGAGACCATCAAAGACATTCTTACTTGTGACCCGAGTCAAGGTCTCCAAAGGCAAAGGCATTACTAATCTAAAGTGCCACTAAGCAGCCTTCCCGTCTCCATGCACCTCACTCTACACTATCTTCAGTATGAGACAAGCATTTGGTGTGTTATGAAGATGTATTACGAGTGTTGTTATAAACCCTCAAGATGTACTGTGAAACCCTCTACCTTGGGGCCCAAGTCTGCCACCAAACAGCACCCATGAGAATGGGAACTGTATTTTTTAACAATAGATGATGTTTACAGCCATTACATGAGAGTTGTAAAAAGCAGAAAAGCACAGCTTCAGCTGTAAACTTAATATCCTCTATTAAGCCAGCAGTCTAACAGCTGAAGGTGTGCAGTCTTAAACACATGCTTCCATACTGATGACGGGTCCTGCACATTTATTTTCATCATCATAATTCAGATGCCACCAACAGAAGGTTGATTTTCTTTTTTGGTGGCTTGGCTTCTGTAATTTCCACATCTGAATGTTGCTCTTTTAAGACTTCTGACAGCATGTTCCACACCTCGACCATTTCAGATTTTGGAAGGCACTTCAGATTATTAAACCTTGGGTTGAGTGTTGCAACTATCTTTAGAAATCTCACATTGGTACTGCTAACTGGCAGTCTGTGTTCTTGGGGAACCAAGGCGCAAAACCCCTACACTCTCTGGCTCACCTGCATCCCCTTCCCCCCACCTCTGCTTGAACCAGAAACAAAAGCAATGAAAAGGCTGTGAGACACACCTAAAACCCTCCAGACAAGGGTGATAGCACTGAGAAAACTCCCCATGCCTCATCTACATAGAAGATGTAAAAAGAGGCATCTCAATTAGCACACTGAATGGAGAACAGGAGCCTCATCTACATTGAAGATGAAACAAGAATTAGCATGAAGAATGGAGAATCAAAATCCAAAGCAGGGACCGCACTGAACTCGGATTGGCAAAGCAGGGACGCGCTGCATGATGGGAGATCTCTGCTCCTGATGTAAATGAACTCACACCTACACCCATCCAGCTCCACAGTTATCAGACCATTCTAGTTACTGATATGCAAAACATTGAATCTGCCTGATTGCACTGTGAGCTCCCTCAAGGAACATTGACCATAGCCAGAAGTGATCAGCTCCTATTGTCCAGCATAAAGAAAACCACCCCGGGGTACTTCATTGAGACATTGTTTACCCATAAACAAACCTGGTTCTACAAAAAACCTCTACCCAAGTTCAAACCCCTGTTCTGATGCCTGGACCCAAATGCTGCATGCTTCCCCATTTTCCTGACTGATCCTGTTGTGGGCTTTGCCTCTCTCTCAAGCGCTCCTGACCCTAAGCTGAACAGCCTGTCTCCTGGGAACTTCTGAGCTGCAGGAGTGGTGAGATCCCCCCCCCCTTCCCCAATTCTCTCTCTAATCCAGGTATAACTTTCTACATTTGTAATCAATCCTGGGCTAGCCTTCTCCTATACCCCTACTGTAATTTTCTTGTATTGTAAGTGTTAGATTGTTTTTCTCTTTGTATGGCATCACTTTTAGTATCATAAGTTTTATATACCTGGCAATAAACTAACTATTATAATCAGGCTGGTCGCCAGTTTCTCTCTCTCTCCAAATGCATTTACTCCTTTGTGTTCTTGGCTTCCCTATCTTGCTGTGCAGCAACGCTTCTTTTACCTAAGCCAAAGATCCCTGGAATGCCCAAAATCCTATGGGGTTTGCTTATCAAGAGGGATACTGCTAGAACAATTGTGTTGCAAAGGGGCATATAAAGGGGGCAGCTGAGAAGTGCTGCTCTGCCTAGCCTATGGAGTCCAGGGGCACGTAAGGGTGGCAGCTGAAAGTGCTGTTTGGACCTAGCCTGCTCATAAGTGTGCTCCATTCTGGTGCGGTGCAACAGGCACATTAGAGTGACAGCTGACAGTGCTGTGTCACCCAGCCTGCTGAGTTCAGGGACATATAAGGGGTCAGCTGAGAGTGCTGATAGCCTAGTCTGCTCAGACGCACTCAGTTAATCTAGAATGGTTGTGTGTATCCGAGGGGGGCTTATTTGAATCTGAAAATCTTAGGTCCTGCAGGATAGCTCCATTGGGAGGGGACTTGTAGCTATCTGAACACACAAGTAACGCAAGCAGCAGATTAATAGAATGACACCCCCTCTTCCAGGAAGGTAACCCTAATAAATAAGCATACCTCAAAGTGACGGGCAAATCTGGTAACAGTACCTTCTTTGCATTTTGTCAAATCTGCAATGAAAGTGTTCTTAAATCGAATAAAATGTCCTGCGTCGTCATATGAGACTACCATAATACGAAACATATGGTAGAATGTGGGTAAAACCACAGAGCAGGAGACATACAGTTCTCTCCCCAAGGAGTTCAATCACAAATTTAATTCATGCATTTTTTTTTAAACGAGAGTCATCAACATGCAGGCATGTCCTCTGGAATGGCAACTGAAGCATGAAGGGGCATACGAATGTTTAGCATATCTGGCATGTAAATACCTTGCAACACCAGCTACAACAGGCTACGCAAACACCTGTTCTCATTTTTAGGTGATGTAAATAAGAAGCGGGCAGCATTATCTCCCATAAATGTAAACAACCGTGTTTGTCTTAGCAATTGACTGAGCAGGAAGTAGGACTGAGTGAACGTGTAGGCTCTAAAGATTTACCTTGGGTTTTTTTGAGTGCAGTTATGTAACAACAACAAAAATCTACATTTGTAAGTTGCACTTTCATGGAAGGCTGGAAACATACAAGGGCATGACATTAGTTCTTTCTTGTGCAAGGGAGTAACCTACCAGCTTACACTCTCCCTCCTATTCATTAATAATTCAGAAGCTATATTGCATTAACCCCACACCTTTTTCTTCAACCCCAAAGGCTAGCAAGGTGGGAATCCCCAGTGTCTCTACATGTGTATTATATTCCACCTGCCCTTCTCTTTAGGGAAACTTGGACGTTACTTGAATGTACTGCAGAACATTCAACTACTACCTGACTAAACTCAATATAAGATACAAGACAGAGAGGAAACAGAAATTCAAGACAGAGAAAAAGATGTTAGACTGAAATGTCTCACCATTGAGGGAATGACTTATGGAACGAGACAGGTGCAGACAAGACGAGACAGGCCAGAAGCTGGACGTAAAGAAATGTGATGGAATCGTGAAGCGGTTCACAAAGACAGGAGACAAAAGGGGGAAGAAGATTGGAGATGGGTATCCGTGCACACCTGAGTCCTGTGCAGAGGCAGCCACTGTCGTGGGAGACCTTGACCTTGGCTTGACGGGGTCTAGTGGGCAAAGTCCAGGTGGGTTGTCTAGCACACAGCCAATGCTGGAGAACTTCTCTCTACGTCTGGGCAGTATGCTTTCGGGAGACTTTGGATGCAAGCCTTCTGAAAACTCTTTCGGTTTTGGATTAGTGACCCCTGGCTCATCCTGGCGATCTGTCCTCAACGTTGGATTCTCCACGAGGCTCTCCATAGCAGGTCCCACAGACACAGAAGCTTGGCTTTCCCTCTTGGGGACCCGGCCCTCAAGATGAGATGTTTTCTTTTTACAGATTCCAGCAGGTGACGGTGGAGACTCTGGTTCAAGTGGGGTTTTGGATTTGGTGGTGGGTGAGAAAGAAGCCAAGGTGGGTCTGTCAGGCAATGGTTTGGGGATGTCAAGGATCAGGTGTGCCCGGTTTGATGATGTCAACTTGCTGTGGAAGGACTTGGGTGATGAGCCGCTTACAACTTGCTGAAGGGCTGGCTTCCCTGATACATTTTCTTTTGTAGGTGGCTTGTTTGTCTCAGTCTCTGCCGGGGGGCTTAACTGTACCTTCTCGGGTACCTGTGGACTGGTCCTCCCCTCAGTCAGTGTTTCGGCAGAGTCACCAAGGTATAGATTTTCCCCTACAGAGATGCTGCGTGACATCTTAGCCATGAAGCTGGTCGTGGGATTCATGTAGGACTTTGGTTTTGCAGTCTTATTGTCTTTGACCAGCAGGGAATTGGACCCATCCATCTTCAGCAGGCTTGTGGACAATATCCTGCAATGATTAGGTTTTGGATCCTTTTCAACCACTGCTAGTGTCTGAGGACGCTGTTTGGTAGATATCACTCCTGGACACTTATCTGCGAAAATTGAACAGACAAAACTAGATAAAGGCTGCAGTGAACTGTGCAATCAGAAAGAAGCACAACTGTGCCAACCTCTTAACTACAGCTCAGCTTCTCGTATAGAGGCATTTAGAACCACTGAAACAGAACTAAAGTTGATGGGTCTCCAAGATGAACTCCAGCCCCTCCTTCATTTCCCAGAGGCAATGTTGCTTACCTTAAAAATAAGGCCCTCCCAGAAAGCCTAAGGCTAGAAGACCTTAGAAACTAGGTTTTTTAAATGAGAGAGGAAACCAGGGGAAGCAGGTGAAAGTCCTTATTTCTCATCTCTCCTCAGCTTATTCATTTACATACAGCAATGTGGATTTAACAAAAAATAGTAAATTTAGTGCTGGTGAAAGGGCAAAGCTTCACCGTATTGCCCAGTCAAGGTGCCTGAATCCTGATTGGCAGTAACCACCTCTGGCAACGAGGAGTTCTTTGTTCACGGCACGTTCCATCCTCACCCTCCATGCTGACTGTCAGACAGTGCTAGTTAGGGGGGTGCTGGCTGAGTGATGAGGACTAAGGACTTGGCCAAGAATGCTGACTCACGTTACACTGGACACAGAGCATGGCAATTTCAGGAGGTCCAGCCTTTGCTACTGCAGCTTGGCCAACTCACAAAGTCATTAGTTCAGCATTTCCAGTTCACTGCCACAGGGCACCGCCCTCCCCTTGACAGAGGGCAACAACAATGGCAACCATTGGCTTTTATTTAGCCAAAGTTTTCTTTGCAGAGTCAGAATGAAAGTTGAACTCCGTCCCCATCAACCTCCCTATTCCATCTACCCATTTAGAAGGCCAGCTGAGTCAGTGGTTCCCTGCCATAGCCAACAGTTGGTGGGAGCCACAGACTAGTTTGCTGGGTAATTAGGGATATTTTCCTTTGCCGATTAAAGCCTTGTTGACACTAAAAAAGTAAGTCGACTTCTAGCCAACACGATCCTCCTTGGGTCAGTGGTGCGTGTCCTCACCCGGAGCATTTCCACTGACCTAAGAGGAGCAGTGGGGAGCTGAGAGCCCGGTTTCCCCCAGGCTCTCAGTGAGCTGCCCCTCCCTACTCCCTCGTTTGCTGCTGGGAACCAGCCCTGGGCTTCCCTCTTTCCCACTTCCCAGAGGGAAGCCGCCCAGGGCTTCCCACCCTGGGGAGTGGGGTCCAGCTGCCCTGGCTTCTCACCTGCCTCATCCCCTGCTGACTGCCTCTGCTTGCAGCTGGGAGTGAGGTCCAGGTTCCTAGGCTTCTCGCCTGCTGGCTGCCCCTGCTTGCATCCAGGAGCCGGATCCAGGCACTGGAGCGTCTCACCCCACTCATAGCCAGGAGTGGGTCCAAGCACCAGGGCTTCTCACAGCTGGGAGCGGAGAAAGCTCGGTGAGGCTTTCTTGTCAATGTCATTGCTCCAGTGGAATGACAGCCCCACAGCTGATGTAAGGGGGACGCAGTGTCTACATTTACACACTGCGTCACCCGAACTAAGCTGACATGAGTCCTATACCTCTCATCAAGGTGGTTTTATTTTGCCAAAAAAACAGGGCAGTTTTGTCGGCAGGGGCATATGGGGGGTGGGATTGCAATCTGTACACCAGCACTGTTTTGTCAAAAAAAAGCTGACTTTGGTTGATAAAACAGTCTAGTGTAGACCAGGTCTAAGAATTCAGGATCCCAGAGCTTGTAGTTCACCTACCAGAACTATGATTAATTTACATCTCTACTCAAACTCAGTCCTGTCCCCCCTCCATGCCCCCATTTACTTTTGGAGTAATACTGCAGTCCCATCCACTTCCTTACCCTCATGAAGGAGATCATGAACTGACTGGGACTTCCTCATCCCCACATTCCCACTACCCTCTGGAAAGGGTGCGATAACTCTTCCAGGTGCCATGGCAAACCTATTGGTCTCCACAGCTGACTTCCGTTTTCTTTGGGTGTAAATAGACCGGTAGGCATTTACACCATCCACAAGGCTGTCATTCTCCAAGGCACCATTACGATGGCTGTTCCCCTTTTTCAGCAGATCTGCAGAAACCTGCTTCGACTGGGCAGAAGCCTCAATGGGCTTTTGATCCAGTATCAGATTTGATGAGGAGCGTGACAAACGCCTGCAGAGATAAGGCAGAGATAAGATTCTCAAGGCTGCAATAAATGAATCACAAACAAATAAATAGATGGTGTTGGTAAAGAAGTGCAAGCCTATTAAACCAGCTTCTCAGGGGCAAAGATCCTGGCAAATCAAGAGGGACGCATCAAATCAACCTGTAATGTCACCACATTCTAATATTTTTCCCAAAGCCTGCACTGTCTCAAAGCATCCTATCCTGGGTAACAGGATGAGCACTAAGTACCACCAATAGCCCTGGGTTGTGTGTTTCATGGAGGGACTTTGCAGGAAGGCAAGCCAGGAGAGAAAGGGAGATTCAATTGGGGAGGAATGGGTCAAGTCAGGTCAGGGCTGGTCCCTCCCAACTCAGCTTGCCCACATCAAAATCCATCTCTCCTTCCACTACAGTGCTCCACAGAGCATCCCCAACACATCTGGAAATTGACCAGTGCTGGTATTACACACATCAAAGCTGGTCAGTATCTTACAGGCTAAGTGTTTGGAAAGTCTTTTGTTCTCCTTCAGGGAAAAGCACTAGAAGTGCAAATTACCATCATTTTCATTTTTCCTCTAAGGGGGAACAGGAAGGCTACCCCCCAGAAAGCCAAAAAACAGGCTCTGCTCCACTTGGTTGGATAGATAAAAACCTCATATCTTCATGAGTGTATACAGCTTACCCTATAGCTGCTTTAAACTGGGTTTTTCTGGAAATTTCCCAGTGTTGCGGTGACACCACGGCAGCTCTCCTAAACTTATTAACAGTATAAGCGCTAGCATAAACCATGGTGGCAAAATGCCAGCGGATGGTGTCTAACCCTGTGATGAGCAGGGGCCTACCACACAGTGGCAAAAACACAAGCAAGCGGTCTACACTACCACTGTAGCGGAACCTGCATTGCCACTAGGGCAGTGGCAGGAGGTTTCTCTAAAATCCTTAAAGGGGACACGACTTGTGAATGCTAAAGGTGAGCCCAGTTTGGTTTAAAATGATGCTGTCTAGTAAATTTGGACCCAAAGTTTAGATGTTGTTTTAAAAAAAGCTTTTATAAAACCAAATCAGTAGAAATGTTTCTATTATTTTGTTTCATTTTAATTTCAATGGAAACAGTTCAATTTAGAGAAAATAAATTCCCATGCAGTGTTTGTAGCCTAAACACTGGAGCATCTTTCTAATGAATGAAACCAGAAATGAAGGTGATTAGGAACGGAGTATAAACAAAAGCAAAACTGACTAGTACATTTTCATTGTCCAAGCTGAATGAAATGCAAAAAATAAAACAGAGCATAAATGGTGAAAAGCAAATTAAGATAAGAAACAGGGTTGCTTTAGGCTGATGTCAAGCAGTTAGGATGATACAGAATGGACAATCTGATCTATGACAGTTTGCAGCCAACCTGCCAGGTCCCCATCCAAAGAGACCACTGTGCCTAGATATGTCAAACCCAGAAGGTTGCTGGCATTTTTTAGAAGTGCCCAGCAAGAAATCTATTCACACTACTAAAAAAAGCAGAGTTGTACCTGAGAGCCGGGGACTGGGACAGAAAGCGAGAGGAAATGCTGATATTTTCAGTTCTCTCCAAGGTCCTACATGATCCACCTAAGGATTGGGGGAAATGTGTAAGTTATATAACAAGATGCAAACAGAATGACAAATGAAATGTTTTAATATGAATTCTAGCTGGTCTCTTCCATTTCAGAGGAGATGTAAGAACAGCTTGAGGCAATAAGACGACAACAGAGAATTAATTTTATCTCCTGCTGCCATTTTCTATTCTATTCAGAACACCACGATTCCCCAGCTTCAAACTGTATTAAAAGAAAGAAGAGCTTCCCTAAAGGTGTTCCTCTTCCTTTCCCCATAGATTCTTATCCTACCTCTAGGCCTGTGGGCCATCAAAGTACAGGGGAAAAACAGACAGCATACAGGGACAATGCCAGCTACAATCATGACGACTATCAAGAAATTGATTCCTGAACTGACTGATAAAAACCAAATCTCTTTTTCCAATTTGATGTCCTCATTCTCTCCCTCTGCCCCGCTTCTCATCTGTCTTTTGTAATGTTTGCTTTGCACATATGCACCACTAGAGGCCACCTCATCTTGTTAAGTAGATGGACACATTTACTACTTAATTCGTTTACATGACAAAACTAGAGACGGGATAAGAGCACGGGTCTCCCAGATCCCAAGAACAGCGCTTCACCAGGTCAACAACAGTTCCACTAACCCAGTGTTTCTCAGCCTTTTTGTGCTGGCGACCCCCTTTGGACTTAAAAAAAAAAATTAAAAATGCGACCCCCCCCCTGCCAAGACCTGAAGAGGTGGGAAGCGGAAGCCAACAGAGCTACAGCCCTGCTATCCAGGGCTGGAGCTGACAGCCCAAGCCCATGATTCCCCTAAACCCATCCCATGACCTTCCTGAAGGTTGCAACCCCCAGGTTGAGAAACACTGCACTAACCCAAGAAACAAGGACTGCTTTATATAGCTACAATTCCTTACACACATTCTCATCTCCAGACTGTGGGAGTTACCAGAGACAGCTTTTGGAAGATCTTTCTACCTTTCTTCACCCTAGCACCTCCCCACCACACACAGGCAAGGTTCAGCAGTTGTCAAGTGTGAGCCACAGCAAGACAGAACCATTAGGGTCTACTTGGTTTTATAAAGCAGATGGGTCTGGAGCTATAAAAATCACGTTAGGGAGAAAGTTCTTCTGCCATGTTTGCAGATGTACCATTTTCACTGTGACTGGCCAGAGTCTCGAAATGCTGCTTGAGGAACTTCTCCTGATCTGGAGTCTTGGGGACCTCTCCCTCCAGCATGCTAGTGCCTGCGTCCTCCTCGTCTTCCCCATCTGCCTGTTCCTCCAGGTCTGAGACACCATCGACACTGAGAGGCTCTGTGCTCTCAGAATCTGGAAGGATGTGGAAAATAACATTAGTCACAGTAATGTCTATATCCTGGCCACAACTGAACATCATTCTTAGAAGAAGCTACTCATCAAGGAGGCACTTTAAGGACTCAGGTCAGAGCACCAGCCAATCAGCATTACTGCCATTAGGATGCAATTCCCAGAGGTACATTACACAGGCAGCACAGCCCACAAGGATAACAACATAGGGTAGTCGGATGGTACAGAAAGTTAAAGGGAGCAGACAGCAATCTACTTCACGCTCTACCCCGTCACAAATATACTCTGGGAAGTGAATGTGCAGAACTACCTGAATCTTTATGGTAAGATCAGGTTGATCTTTATTTTAATAGGAAAGTCGCATCATCCCAGTTCCCCAAAGACCACACGTCTTTCAGTCCCGTTTCCACTAAGCCTAGCAAAGAATGATCCCAGGAAGTTTCTGCAGTGTTCCATGTGGTATGAAAACGGGCTCAATACACGTATTCACATCTCACCTTCATTTGGGTGATCCGGGCTGGAGAGACGGCTGCTACTGTAATCAACAGAGCAAGCACTGTCAGGACTGTGCTTATCTGGGCATCCATTGCTGTGGTAACCTCTACCTGTCTTCCCGTGGGGCAGCGCTTTTACCTGGAACTCACTACGAGAGAGAGGAAGAGTACAAACGAGAAGAGATGCATTTTCCAGTTAAAGATTTTTTTAAGGAGTCCTTACGTGTGTTAGTAACACCTTTGATTATTAAAACAAAGTTATTTGAAAAGATGAAGTTTATTTTTTTTTCTGCCATTTATGCAGTTAATTTTTGCATTTCATTAGGCTTGGACAGGGAAATCAGGTACCAACAGTGCTACTGTGGTCGGGCTTCCAACACTGCAAGGGAATGAATGTACTAGTCCATTAAAAAAAAAAAAAAGAAGCAGCAGCTGTATTTCCCTTAACAAAAGCATTCCTATGCAGATTGTCAACTTAATTTTTCCACAATTTGAGGCCTAAGCCAGGTCTTTCCACACTGTTGTGTCCTGTTTCTTTGAGAGTCTCAGGGTTGGGAGATAAAGCAGATTCTGTGGATAGCAAGGCTGATTTTCATCAGTAAATGCTGTATGGAAGTCAGCATTAGAAGATTCAAATCCTTGCTCTTGTCCCAGCTCCACAACCATGAGCAACAAGACCTTGATGTCCTTTCGCCTTATTTGTGAAGATTAGTGTGTTCCACTTTACAGAATACTTTGGATTCAAACAGAGATTGAGCCCATGCTCCAAGATTTGACTTGGAACATGAAAGTCACTATGATGGATATTTACTGAAACATAACTGTGGGGAGATTAGCCTTGACAGCTTGCAAACTGTGCGCGCTTTGTAACGTGCCCAGTCTGTATCCAACACCACCATGAGCCCCCACTTTCCAACATGCTGAAACTGCACATAGGCCTGCTCTGTCTAAATATTAGTACTATAAAATTAAAAACA
Organism: Mesoclemmys tuberculata; assembly: GCA_007922155.1. Classification (NCBI taxonomy): domain Eukaryota; kingdom Metazoa; phylum Chordata; order Testudines; family Chelidae; genus Mesoclemmys; species Mesoclemmys tuberculata. The sequence goes on from ML675613.1 coordinate 51,665,846, forward strand.
TAAATAAAGAGAAACTGGGGGGAGGGGGAAAAATCTAACAGTTTCAATTACTTGAATTTGCCATGCACTATTCCATGAGAGCTCATCTAAAACTCACAACCATTACTGTGTATTAGACAGGGGGTGAGAGTTTTAAACAGCTATTAGTGGAAGGAGAGGGAGCGATATTTAGAAAAGGAAATAGGGAGAGTCAGGGGGATACACGGAGTAAGACTGAATGTACTAAAATGGAAAAGAAGAACAAAAAATGGAAGACAAAGGTCTCCTCAGTCTCTGATTACATTTTAAATCCATTTAGCTCATGCAGCCCAGCTTCCTGCCACTACACAGTCATCACATCATGCTTATTAGTTTTGTCCAGTCTAGTTTTAAAATGTCCCAAACAATAGAGTTTCCACCACATCCCTTGGATGGCCATTCTGCAGCCAAATACACCTCCACTGGCAGGAGGATTTCCAGCATAAGATTTTCCATTACTTAAATTCAACCCCGATAAGAGAGGAAGAAAAAGAGAGGTTCTTCCAAGTTGTTTATTTTAAGGAGAAACTGGAGGAGTTTGCTGACATGCATGACTTGCTCACAAGTAGAGAGTTTTACTACACCCTGGGCTCAGCTCCCTTTAGGATCAGGAGTACATTAGTAAAGTCCTTAACTAAATACGTCCAGCATTAGGCGGACAATAAATCATCTTGCCCACATTACTACATGAGCTGCAGACAAGGGAAATGCTGCAGCAGTGGCTTAGCCATGCTCAGGAGAGTGTGTTAGGTTTGGTTTTTTTTAACCTGCTAGTGTCTGAAGGGTGGATCTCATCTTGTTCAGGGTAGATGACACATTCCTCGCTCTCAGAAGGCTCCAGTTCCTGAGTGAAAATTCCCCCTTCACAGGACACAAGCCGAATCATTTGGGGTCGGACGCAAGGCCGGCTGTTCTGAGGAGCTATGGAGTCTCCAACCTGGTACAGAAATAGTAGAGGTTACTAGTGTTTTCCTTTCATGTCAGTAGGGCAACATGGGAGTTATACAGTGTCCACTACAGCAAGAGGTGCAATTAGTAACCTGAAACTGGAAAACAGCACTTTTTCCATTGGCCCTGTCCCCCTTTCTCCCAAACATACATTCCCCCATCAGACAAGCTGTTGCACACTCTGACCCGCATTCTCTGCTCACTTATACCAGCAAAAAGGAAGAGTAACTCCACTGAAATCAGCGCAGAATGATGCATCTTGATCTGAGAAGTCTCTTTGGAGCAAGATAATTCATTGCTTGCTAGGACCTATGATCTTCAGAGGCCATAGCACTGTGTTAAAGGTAAATTCAACCACAGGCTGCACTAGAATTCTGTGGCCTCAGATGACATGCATGTCAGCCATTCCTGGAAGAGAGGAACCATGGCTCAATGCCCACATGAGGAATGTTCTAGGAAGAATTTCCTGGCTACCAGGAATAGACACAAGTGAAATCAAGTGCAGGAAATCAACCAGGTATTGACCATGTCTGGCTCAATAATCCCTGGCCATTAGTGGTCAAAGAGCTCCAGGAAGGCTCCTGTCAAAAGCTTGGGTTTTCCATTTCCCCTACGTTGCATCCATGTCTCCATATGGGTTCTGCTACAAGGTGAGGAGTAAGTCATGTATAAGCCCTGCCACAAGGCGTTCTTGTTGAGAAAGACTTGGGAGGAAACGAATGTCTCAAAAACATTTTAAGAGGTTATTTTTAAAGGCAATGTCACATGCAGGTAATATTAAACAAAGCCAGCACCCAGTGAAGCACTTTTATGGGAGCGGCACACTTCACTGCAGAGCAGCCACTGTTACCTTGCTGACATGCAGCGAGAGATCAGCATGCTCTTCTCTGTCATCCCCATTGCTGGTCTGGGACAGTGAGTCTCGACTGGGTGACCGAGAGATTGAGAAAGACTCCAGCTCACGCAAGTCAAGCATGGATTTAACAGTCATCTCTATGTTGCTGGTTGTCTGGGACCAGCGCCCCCGCTGCCGGGGCATCTTGTTCACTGCTGTCTCTGAACGCTGGATCGCTGCAATCTCTTTTGCCTGGAGGAAGTTGAAAGAAAGAAAGAAGACCTTTGGAGGTAAAATTCGGGTTATGGAGAACTAGAAGAGAAAACCTAGGATCAACTAAATATATTTGTCTTTGCATCTTCCTAAACCCAAAAAATCCTCAGACATACAGAGAGCTGAACTGCTTTAGCTATAAGGGCCTCATAATATGATGATGACGACTCAAGTGCTCCCTCTTTGTAACAAGATTAAATTAACCAAAGAAACCAATTCAAAAGTTTTCTTGGCAAGATAAAGTGGTTCAGTTAAATATCGGATCCACCTCAGCTCAAGCGATGTATATTGGTAGAGGCTCATTATTCAGGGCAGAAGTGAAGGAACTACAAGCATAAAACCAGAAGTAAAGAAGTTGACCCAAATGGTCCTAAATATACATACGGAGTATCCAGTCTGTGTGAGATGCTGAGAAACTACATGACTCTCCAATACAGCTACTAGATGTATTTGTGTGAGGCCGCGTGACAGCCCATGAGTACTGGGTCTGGTGCTATTGGCACAAACTTAGAAATCAAGACTCTGCCGTACTCAACAATAACAATGGGTAAAGAGGTGGTTTTTTAACATAAGCTAGGGTAGCGGTTCTCAACCGGGGACCCGCGGCCCCCTGAAAATGCATGACCCGTTTCAGGGGGTCTGAGGTTGAAGCCTGGAGCCCCAAGTCCTGGTGCCCCCTCACAGAGCTGAAGCCTGGAGCCCCAAGCTGTGGTGTCCCCCACGGGACTGAAGCCAGGTACTGTGAGCCCCAGTGTCCCCATGGGCCTAACGCCCCGAGGCCATGGGCAGAACTGGGGGAGTACAGGAGGGTGTTTCCCCCCACCCCCAACCTGCAGTGTCTGACCCAGAGCAGGGCATTCTGAGGGCAGCGCCACACCCCCCCCAACTCCGTCTCTACCCCAGCCCTGGTGAGGCCAGAGGCTGGAAGCCAGAGTAGGGCAGTGCAGGGTGACTGCTGCTCTGGCTGGTGCCATGGAGCAGGCAGCTGTGGTGGTGCTCCCTGGTTTCCTGCTGCTGCCCAGGGTTGGGCTTGCTCCTCAGCTTCCAGGTCTGGGCCGGCAGAGCCCTTTGGGGAGCAGCAACCGCGGGAAAAGAGCCACCCAGAACACAGGCCCTAGCTATCCCTTGCCCACGTACAGCCCCTAGCTAACCCCTGCCTGCACCCTGAGCGGTTTTCAAACTTCTTGAGCTAAGCCCCCCTCGAGTTATTATTTTTGGTTGTGCCACACCCACAGCCCAGACAGGCTGGGTGGCCTGCTGAGGGGAGTGACGCTCACCCCCTGGGCCGTCGTGTGGAGCTGGCCCAAGCCCTGCCGGGCCCTGCCCCAATAAATAGACGTCATCAAACTATGCCTGTGCTCGAGGTGCCGCACCCCCCACCCTCCACCCGCCCAGTACACACAGCCTGGAGCAAGTCTCTTGTCCCCCTCCCCCTTGCCCGGGCCCTAGAGTTTTCATAGCATGCTGGGAGGGGCCTCAGAAAGAAAAAGGCTGCGAATCCCCTGGGCTAGGATTTCCAGCCAGATCCTTTTAACGTTTTAAAACCAGGATCTCTGATGTTTTAGCAATATATCTTTCACACCCTGTCCTGCACTGGCAATGGGACAGACTGACTAGATGATCCAATACAGTTAGACCTATCCCAGGGTTAATTTTTATGATTATCATCGTCTACAAATTCATAAGCCTCTGACTGCCAGATGTTGGGACTGGACAACGAGGGATAGATCACTTGATGATTGCGCTGCTGTTCATTCCCTCTGAAACATCTGGCCTTGGCTGCTGTCTGAAGACAGGGTACTGGACTAGACAGGCCGTTGTTCTCACCTAGCATGGCCATTCTTATCCTCTAGCCACAATCAGCACATAGTCGTACTGAACACTTTCTCCCAACTGAATGCTTCCTCACAGACTGACCACAGCAGTGGGATTCCTGCACTGGAAGTTTTCTCACTGCAGCATTCCTACCATCAGCCAGGATTAGTTGTCTGCTCTCCATAGATACTCCTTATGCGGAGAAGAAAAATTGTAAAGAATTAGTGACTCACCCTTCTCATTTCCCAATGGGAGAGGCTTCTTGAGAGGGAAAGGTTTGGATCTGAAAAGAGGAAAAAAGTCTCTTATCAAGTTGGCATTCTGGCTAGTAAGGATATTTTATCCCCCTTTCTTTCCTCTAAAGCCTTTTTCTTATGGCTACTGCAATTCCACTTGTACCTGCTTCTAGGAGTCATCATTAGCAGGGACAGGTATCACAGCAGACACCATTAGAAGCCTGGAACTGGTCTCTTCAGGCTTCTACTGACCTTTGTGGCTTTTTATTGGAGACTCAGAAGCAACAAGAGTCACTAGACTAATACCCCCAGACCTCTGATTTAAACCCTCTTTGGCCAACTGGAATCAGTAAGAACCTGTTGAAAATTCTCAACTGAAATTTCCTTTAGGGAAGTCAGAATCGGCTTCTCTACAGATCAGCATAGACAAGTATGGCTGTGGATCTCCCCTCTGGTCCCATCCCCAAAGTATTCTCTTGGTATTGTCTCTTCCTGCCTGCACTTGACTGTCACCTTCCCTATTCCCACAGCTCTCACTGTCTCTTCTCTGCCCCTATACAGCCTCACAAATCTCTGCCCAAGCTCAAGTCTCCTTCCCTTTTCTCTGCCCATTCCCCTCTTCTTTCCCATTTATACCCGAGTCTCTCTCAGTGTTGCAGCTGGATTGAATTTGGAAAGACGGTAGCCCATTTAACTCATCTTCATCATTCCCTTCATCTTCACCATCTTTGTCGCTGTCTGACGAAAGCACAGGCACAGGCGATAAGACAGGGATGGATTCATGTCTGAGACAAAAGAATCAGAAGGAACATTTGTACAATAACATTATGGTACATCCTAAGGATCCTATATGCAACTCTGTACTCCCCCTTTACACCTGTCATACAGCATAATTAGCAACATATGCCAGTTTCCTCAAACATTTCCAATTCTTCCTGCAAAACCTGACTGAGCCACTGTTCAAGTTAAGCACTAAGAGACAGAGAATTCTGAATAGATATGCACCCTCTAGAGCTGAGCAAAGTACAATTATAGTTTTATCTTCCAATTCAAACCAATGTTCAACAGTAATAGATGGTCAGCCAAATTTAAGGTCAGGATTGTCAGGACCTATTTAAGAGAGAGAAACAGTTTCCTCTGTTGGAGTACACTGTAAAACAAACATCACAAAATGTTCCTTTTGATGGCAGTTTGACATTTGAGAAACATATGGATATTGTTGTAAGCGAGACCGCTTTGACTCCTGGATGCAAACCTATTATATCCCAATGACCTCGCATGCACAGCCACCGCACTATAACATCACCATGCTGTATTGTCAGCCTGGGGGCACTCTGAGGAACGTCAAATACACCTTGGATAGATCCTTAATCAAAATGGATGAGAGAGGCATTCCTGGTATGGAACCCAGAGGCACTTTAAGCATAAATTTCCATCAAAGGATTTACAAGCACAACAGACATTTCCCCCACTCAGTCGAGTTAGAGTTGAACCAAATCAGCTGACGTAACAAATCACAATTTAATAAATTAAGAGCCTTTGACAAATCAATCAGCACAGCACCAACTCTATGACCTTGAACAAGAGGGCCAAGTGTTATGTAGGCAACATTTATAGAGCACTGTGAGTGGGTGTCAAGTGCAAGACATTCAGGAGACAAAAATAACTCATTATCAAATACAGAAGCATCTGGCTAGGGACCAAATTCTCCTGCAGTTTACAAATTTCTGGCAGTACTAAGATAATAAAAACCTCACCCCTTTTCCTATTTTCTCCTTTATACAATGATGGGACTAATGTCTATTGTATCAGGAGGCGTAGCGGGATTTTACCCACACTTTTTCAACATTTAAGGAGTAGGCTGGAGAACAGAACTGAAAGATACTTAGTAGATTCTTCCAGCAAAATGGTCCAATTGCAGATTGCCCTTCTCTGATTTACCCATCTGCACCTGTCAGTCTCTGCATCTTTCCTATTGGTCTCCGTGTCTCTCCATTCTGTCCTCCTCAGGTCTTTGTGCCTCTTGTGCCTGAGTGGTAGAATCCTGCCAGGGCTCATGCAGCAGAGCACCTTTGGTGTATTGTGCACAGCTGCAGTGCAGACAGTCTCCCAGCCTGGGTAGAGAGACTCGCGCCATTGCGGCTCTAGCTAACACGCTAGAAGTAGCAATGTGGATGTTCTGGCTCAAGTTGGGAGTTTGGGGTCTCAAGGCTAGGGGGTTGGGTGGGCTTAAGAGTCTGAGTTTAGGCCTGAGCTAGAACAATCCCATTGCTAATTTTGGTGTGTTAGCTCAAGCCCCACCAGCAGGAGTCTGACCATGTGTGTTGGAGACTTGCTGCAGCTTCAGTGCAGGCATATCCCAAGTGGCTATCTTGTGGTTTATATTACAGTGCACAGTTTTTTAAATATACAGGAGGCAATATTACCTTTGATGCACTGGTAGGTTTGAGGGTGGATTTTCTGTTTGGTTCATCAAGGGTTTGGTTTTTGTTCATCGGGCTCTTTAATAACATTACTGGTCAGATATCTCAAACTTCATTGATTATATTGCGTGTCAAGTCACGGCTACCCTGTGGGAGATTTTTGAGCACATTCTAGCTGGTGGGAGTGGGACAGGGCTAGCAGATCAACCAGAGTGCATGTAGTTTACACACAGAAAAAGCTACACCAAAAGTCTGTATTTGTCAAATGGAGATGGACAAAATTAGTAGGGAAAGGTATTCAAGCCTTTTCAGAAGAGCTGAATAATGGGATGTAAACAAAATTTTAGAACCATGAGCAAGGTCAAGGCAAACTGCACACAGCTATCAAACGCTTTATCAGGTTGGGTATGTCTAATGCAACTCTAAATCTGGGTCCTACATTAGCAAAACAAACCTTTTTCCCTGGACACCCTTCTCTGTATCCAACTTTCTGCAGCCAGTCGTGTTCTTCAAATATATTCCCATGCCTTGCCACTGAGGGTAACATTTAAAAAAGCATTCAACTCTCATTGACTTGAGGTTTAAGTGCTTTTGAAAGTGAGACATAGGCTCCCAAGTCATTTGGGTGCTTTGGAAAAACTACCCTGTAATGTCTATTGTACTTGCCCAACCCACACACCAAATCACCACGTTTATTTCCTTTTCCCATTTTGCTTTCCATGTCTTCTTCTGTGAATTTGGAATCCTTTCTCCTAACCTGCCTCCAACTCTTCTTCCACCAGGCCTGTATGAGCCCTAGTCTTCCTCTTGAAGTAACAGTAAAAACCAATCTTGAGATACGTGTGTTACTCACTTAAACCACCACATTCTTTTATTGTGCCCCACTCTTGTCCTACTCCACTGGTCCCCTTATCCAGCATTGACCTTCTCTCAAATTTACCATCTGAACTTGGGCCCTGATCATGCTACAACTTCTTCCTCAGGGATGGTCCTATGCCCATTTCAAGTCCCACTGACCAGCAGGTATAGAAATCCACCAACTTAGAGCCAGTTACAGGATTGGGGCTTCGACTATAAGCTCCCCAGGGCAGAGACATGGTCTTTGTCAGCATAATGCCATACCGTAGAGTGCTATATAATTAATACATCCTGGTAACCATGCCACTGTGTGTTCTGAAGTTAATTCATACTTAAAGAAGGAAGCGGGGGAATCTAAGAATGGTGACTGTTTTTATAACAGACACGCTATAAGCATTCCAACTCTGAACCTGTGCTGCTGGCACCCTCAGACCTCAAAGACACATTAATCCAGTTACAATACTCTAAGAAGTAATGTATGCAGAACATACTGGCAGTTCTGTAGTTTCTCTGTGTCTCTGTGGGTTGAAAGCACACCCTTTTGCAATGATCACAAGGGTGTTGATTTCAATGGAGTTACGTTGGTGTAAAACTGGTGTAACAAGTGATGAATCAGACTCTGGTCTTGATTTTATGTCTAAAGCCGGTCACAATCCCAGCCCTGGGAAATACTCAGCTTTCCTGGAATGGACAACTGCTTCATCAAGTAGTTGATAAGAGGCCATCAATTTAGAAGAAATTCAAGGACAAACATTGCTTCTCTGGAGCACATACAGTGTAAATTCTCTTGACTGGTTTTAGAAGCACTATCCAAAATTAAATCAGTTCAATCTCCTATTAAAGATAAATGGTTCAATAAAATCATACCAAAAGATGATTTAAAAATACACTAACACATGAGTCTATAATCCCTGAAACTTTCCACTGTGAGATCAGTGTAAAACCTCTCTTCCAAATAATCTGGGACAAAGCGTTTTCCAAAACAATAAAACATTGTTTTTGCACCAAAAAACAAAATATATTAAAGGCCTCTATGCAGCTCCTAGTCTGAAAAACAAAAATATCTTCTTAAAAACGTCAAAATGCACCAGCAATATGAAATGAGCAAAGGCTACATTTTCCCATCAATGAACAAACAGCTCAAGTTAAATGGGGAAAACATCAGCAATTCTCATGAGCAGAAGCAGAACCCAGAGGGATAGTGCATACCCAGAGAAAACAACAGGCACATAAAAATGAAATATTTGAAAGGAATTCATTATTACAGAAGGTGAGGTGCAGAACAATAGTCAACTGGACCACTTCACACACTGCCAGTTCATCCACACAGCTGGATGGACATGGCATTATTTTAGTTTATAAATCTTCAGCTCCCCACTGCCTAATCAGTGCTCTTGATTCCCCAACTTTCTGAAGCCCTCTCTTTTGCTCATCCATCCTATGATACTCCCAGAACACGGAGAAATTGCACCAACTGGCTGGTAAAGCAGATCCCTTCCCTTGCTTCCTACCATAACTGTAAACAATACAGCTCTGAAGGGAACCTTATAAAATAAATACATATCCCTGGGGATGGAGCATTTTAATGCTTCTGTAGATCTTGTGCCTAGACCCCTTATAAGTAATACTCTTACACCTCAAGAAGCAACCCAATTCTATACAGCCACTTATAAACAAATTCTGAAGACAAAACAAACAGAGCTATTACATATTTATAAAACAAGGACTCTTACTCAAGACCCTCAGTTCCTCTGCTCCACACACTGACACCAGACCAACAGGCTCTCTCTTCAAATTCAGCCAGCAATCCAAAATGTTCTGGAACTGATATCTGCCGATATCCAGTGACCGCTCTGACAGGCCGAAACTGAAAGCAAGCTTTAAGATGACCAACAAAGTGTTCCAGACTAGCAATCAGGTCACCAAACAAGTTTTCCAAATTCTTGTGCTGGGGTGGCACCCATTCAAACCTCCAGCATGAGAATGTGACAGAGACAAGTTTCACCTAGTGCTGAATGAAACTGGGAGCGTCCGCCACAGACTGCGCCTCAATAAGGCAAAGTTGCAGCTGCTGGAATGATGGAGAGTCTGCTATAAAAAGCACATTGCTTTACAGCTCTAGCATTTTGGCTAGAAAAGGCTTCTTCATGGCTCAATATCGAGGCATCCCAGAATAATTATCGCATGCATATTGGACAGGAGATACTTCAAGAAAGGGAAACCTTAGTCCATGCTCAGTGAAACTATGCTTACAGACTTTCCTGCTGCACACACAGCTCCCACGGGAAGGGAAGATTATTGTAATTCTTTCAAACAACCAGGCTAGTAAGACCTTCAGCACTTCGGCACTTTTATATCCAGATTTTAACTTGGTGTCATTTGAGGAAGAAAGGGAGGGAAAACACAAAAACCTTTATGGATCCAATTCCCATTTTGATACCATGTGAGCCTGCTCAGGGCTGCAGATATTTCTCTTCCCTACCCCCCTCTCCCAAATTAATGTCAGCTATTGCCAGCACAGCCCTAAAAGCCCAGCCAGTCGTCCCAGCTGAGTCTGTTCTGTTTGAAAGTCAGAGCTCAGTACTCGAGTACCGTTTTTCAGAGGAGGCTCGCTGGATAAATTTAGATCTAGTTTCCAGTTTGTGAAGTTTATTTTTAGACATGTTTTGTTTACTGTGGGAGCAAAAAATATCTGACTGGCCAGCAAAAGTTATTCTCCGGGAATTATGTTTTTTTAAAAGAGACCCTCCCTGGAACCTCCACTGCTCGGGCTAAGTTAACAATGAACAGATCTTTAGGGCCTGCCAGCACTTTTCATGAAAAATTATCAACACTGCAAAAACCATAAATATCAGGTGTTTTTTTGGTATATACTTTGCATAAATCTAGCATCCAATTTTTGACAGGGTTTTTAACCTAGACCCAGAGATCTCTAGCCATAAATTACCAAATTCTCCTTGACAGGATGCTATGTGCCTCTCTCAGTATTGCTTTGAAAAGTATGTTCCTGACACCATATTCAGCATTAAAGAGTTGTGACTTTCATTACAGATTACAACATAGAATGAAGCAATGTTGGATGTACCCTGCCATTAACTCGCACAGTCAGGTTTTAAATCCAAAAAGGCAGAATGCAAAATAAGCTGCACAAGGAATCAGTGTAAAGCCAACAACAACAAAAAGTAATGAAAGCTGAAAAAAGATACTCCTGATGAGGGATAACAAACCACCTCCTGCAGTTAACCCTAGTCCACCTTTAAATGTCCCACACAAACTAGTACCCAGCCCCCACAACTCTTCTCCCTCTCTGCAGCCCTCATATCTTACCTGAGGAGCCCAGCTGTCTTGTGGGGTGGTGATTTCTCCACCTGCTTCCCTCTTTGCTTCATGTCAGCTAGTCGCTGTCGCATGCTGATGGTCATCTCAGAACTGAGGCGCCAAATGAAGATACAGCTGGAAGTGGGAACAGAATGAACAAGTTAAGTTTCCTTTCAGTCTCCATCAGTGAGGCTAAGAATCTCCTTTCTGGTTTTGGGAACCAGCCGAAAGGGAGAAGACAGACTCCAGTGGCCACAACTAGAGTGCACAGTACTTTGGAGTCAGACATTTAGGGAAGCGTGTCTCCCACTCCAGGCCTAACAACATGAAGACACTCTGGCTGCAGGGGACTCTTCTGTTGACAAAAGCTGCTTTGAAACGCCTCTTCTGGGGAGGTAGGTATGATTTTGTATATTTGTTAACTTTTGTATATGGCACCTAGCTGTTACAGCAGTAAGTGCTAAAAAACCCTTTAAAACACAAAAACGGAGGGGGGGGGGAGAGGAGAGGCTCCTCACACTGGGGAGCATCCTATCCTCATGGCATGTCCAATTAGCAGGGAGTAAAATGAGTGCATTTCACTGATGTTCAACCCCTCTTCTCAATGCTGAATGATTTCCCTTTTCCCCCAACCAATCCGGCTGGGTCTAATTATACTGAGGTAGAAACAGGGAAATGATGGTACTGTCATGACCAAAGGGCTGCTCTCCTTTTGGCCCAAAGTGGGATTTTGTAGGATTCCAGCAAGCTGGTATTCCAAGGTGGTAGCCACAACCTCTTCCAGGCTACGAAGGAGTTTGCTTTGAACTATTCAACTATGACATTTTATTTTTTAAATCCCTTTCTTGTTATCACAAATCTGAGGAACTTGCAACCACCATTTTCAAAACCCTAGTGTCGCATGATTTTTCTGGAGGACAAGTTGGTCATACGTTTAGAGTGAGAGCACTATATGTCACGCCTTGTTATGCAAGGTTATGATCTGGTATAAACTTTGTAGAGAGGAGCCCAAACTACAAAGATTGAATCTTTCAAGTTTTCCCAAAGGTTTTCAAACACACATTAAGGTACATTTGAAAATGCACCTTAATGAACTGTACTTAATGAATTGCTGTTGGAAATTAACTGAAGCCAGTACAGTCTATGGAATACAGATGTAACAAGCAAGGAACTTAGCAGTGTTTCTTGCATCTAAGTGGGGAGCCCTGTTCTACACAACATGAAGTTTCCAAATTGTCCTTGAGTAGGCTCATGTAGACCCAATTAGGATAATGCAATGCTATAGAAAATCTTGGCACTTTGGTGTACTGGTGAGTACAGCTGCTTGAAAACATGTTGACAAAAATTTTTCCCATAGAAACATATTGGTTTCAACAAAAATTTCACAAGGAAAGTTTCTCAGATCCTCAATGGAAATTCAGATAGTTGGCAGCAGCTCCCACCTGGAATGTGGGAGACCCAGGTTCAAGTCCTTGCTTTACCAGGGATTTGAACCTGGGGCTCCCAGGGAAATACCCTAACTACCAGGCTGGTGGCTCTTTTTGGGTTGAGGCGGACATTTGTGTCTGTCTCTCTACGTTTTTCCATGGGGAAAAAAAAATAAAACACACACAGAATATTTCATTTTTGTTCCACAAGGGAATGAAAACAAATTTCAAAACCTCTCTCTCTCTCTCTCTCTCTCTCTGTGTGGTGGTGGTGTTTTTTTTTTTAAACAAAATGGAGGGTTTTTTCCTGGCCAGCCCAACTGGTGACTCGATTCAGGAGCATCACTTCCAGTTACTGAAACCATGCATATTTACAGAGACCTCTCCTGAGCAATGAAAAATCCCCCGCCAATTTTTTAAACAACAGAGTTGTTTAAACTTGTGAGATGCTGCAGCCCGGAGCTATGGCACGCTGGGGCTGGCCAGCTGCTTCCCTTCACAGGGCAGCTCACTCTGACTCATGCACACATGCACGTGTTATAATTCCTAGGACAGCAAAAACAACAGGAGTCCTGTAGCGCCTTAAGGACTAAATTTCTGCGGGCATACGCTTTCATGGGCTGCCAGAAATGTGATAGTCTTTAAGGTGCTACAGGACTCTTGTTTTTGCTGTATACAGACTAACATGGCTACCTCTGGAATAATTCCTAGACATGACCCCCAAAACATGAATTACAACTGAGAAAGCAGATCCTGCCTGTTCATGAAGTATCCCACCAGGGCAGGTCAAACCTAGAGAAAACTGATGGGCAACAATGAATTGTACATCACAGGGCGTAGGGACACACAGCTCTGCATAAACGTACCCCATCTACTACTCTGCTCCAATCTTCTCCTATGGTTCTTTCCCTCTGCTCCTCCTAATCCCCTGGCTGTAGTCATCTCAGTTTCCTTTTTTCATTCTTAGCTTCATGCTGTCTAGCATGCTGCTCAAGAGCCTGGCAGGCTCCCTGTCCTCATCAGCTAATCTCCCTTTCTCCTCTCCTTAAAACATGCCTCTTCACACCCTCCCTCTCCTCTTATTTGTTCTGTAAAGAACAATATGTGCAGCATGGTGTAAATGGGCACTGCTTTGTAAACATTGAAGACAACAACAGGGGAGTGATGCTTGATTCCTCTCACTGCACCAAGATACCAAGCCGATCGATCGCCGCCGCCCCCCTCCCACACGCGAAGATGATTTTCCGTTTACTGAAAAAACAGATTCTGACACTCGTACCCTACACACGAGAACATACAGTTAAGCCCCTTAAGAACTCTGTGTGCATTTTATGACTAAGTGCCTCTCTCACCAAGTCAGATTATGCTTATTAGGCACAGCTATGAGAAGAGGAAGGTGCAGAGCTGCTCTGCCCCCTGCAGACACTCCAAAAAGGCATCATTGCCCCAGAAGTACGGCGCCTCCCCGAGTTCCTGCAGAGCACAGCTGCTTTGCCATCATTTAGAATGGTGCAATTTGCACTACTCTCCATGGCAACCAGGCTCTGATGGCTAGTGAGGAACTGAGCCAGGGTCCTCACTCCAAGCTGTCACCTCTCACCCTGTTAGGGTTAGACTGTGCTCCAGGAGGTGCTAGAAAGCAGTCCCAGCACTCAAGTACAGGGAGGCCATTGCAGCAGGCACCTGACATAAGTGTGTCATTTACTTTAAAAAGGAAGCTAAAGCACAGCTCCACCTACTAAGATTTATTAGGTTGTGCAGGACCCATTTGGGATCCAGGAAGCACAGAAATGTATTTGGACGTCACAATATGCCCATTGCAATATTGCGATACCCTGAATGTTTGTGCTCCACCTGCTTTGGGGAGGTAGTTTAACCCGTGCATGAGATGGCACAAAACCACAGACTGCCACTCTGCTAATGGAGGAGAGGGAGTTAATACACAACAGCAAGCCCCGTGCTTACCTGTCGCCAGATACAGAGATCAGGTGTTTGCAGTCATTACTGAACTTCATCCCAGTTACAATCTCTGTAAAGCAGAGCACAAGAACAACACCTCTTGAAAGATGACACTGAGCTGCACAGATCATTGGCAAAATGGATTTGCTGGGCTCAGCTCTGTACTCAAACACTGATCAGATAGATCTAGCATGTTCGTATGGAGCTGAGATACCCAAATTCTCCTACTACAGCTAGGTGGTCCCTCTAGGTCAGAGTTAAGATTTATAGATGTCTAATAGTGTGGGAATGCCCACAACTAAGTGAACAGGAAGAAGCAGCATGCTGCCCGCCTGAAAGATGACCCCTTCAGGGTATTCTTGAGATATGCTGTAGAGGCTTATGTTTTCCTGGAAAAGGAGTGGCCAGTTTATAGTCCACTTGAAGTGGCTGATAAACAATAAAATGTTTTAAAGAATTTTTTATGAGATTCTGTAAATTTAAAAAAAAAAAGTTAGAATTTTGATGATTTTTTTGATCATCAAAATTTCAGCCAGCTCTGTACATGGTCAAAAGAACCCAAACATTTCCACGGTGGGCTTTTTGGTTTGTTTTTAAACCGAAAATTGAATTGCCAATTAAAAGTTTCATTCAAATGTGAGAAAATTTTGACCAGCACTACATGCTACAGTATAACCAGCACCTAAAAAGACATTTTCTGAAGCTTTTGCGACTCACCTGAGTGCCCATACATTGTGGCCACACACTCGCCAGAGTAGAAATCAAAGATGGAGAGGTTCTTGTCAGAGCAGCTAGTTGCAATGTAGAGACCAGAGGGATCAGTCTGCACCTGGTTGAGGAGTACAGGAGACAGAAAGGGCTGGTGAGAAAGTAGCTTAGATGCGCAAGAAATGCCCAGAATAACAGAAAGAGGAGGACACGCATCACAGAAAGAAACCTTTCTGGAGCACAGGGCCTCTCAGAGCAATTGTTGTATAATCAAAGTTTGTATTTTTTATTCTAGTTTCAACATATCTTGCCAGATAAACAACCTGCCTCTGCTTGGTTGTTCCCAGTGTAACCCATGTCGCCACCTTAAAGAAATTCAGAGCCCAGCTGTTTGAACAAATCCAAACACAACTGGAACTTGGAATGCTGCAGTCTAACACTAGCACATGTGCTTTTCAATGGAAGTGTCACGCCTAGGCCCAGAAAGAATCCAGGTCCCTCTTTACAGGAAGCAGTCATGATGGACAGCAGAGTCACAGAATCATAGAAATGAAGGGCTGGAAGGGGCCTTGAGAGGTCATCAGTCCCCTGAGTTGAGGCAGGCCAAGTGAAACTAAACCATCCCTGACAGATGTTGGCTAACATGTTCTTTAAAAACTCCAATGACAGGGATTCCACAACCTTATCTGGAAGCTTATTCTAGAGCTTAACTATCTTTAGAGCTACAAAGATTTTAATATCTAACCTAAATCTCGTCTGACACAGATTTAAGCCCATTTACTTCTTGTCGTGCCTTCAGTTGATACAGTCAACAATTGATCACCATCCTTTTCATAACAGCCCTTAACATATTGGAAGACTTATCAGGTCTCCCATCAGTCTTCTTTTCTCACGACTAATTGTGCCCAGTTTTTTTTAACCTTTCCTCATAAGTCAGGTTTTCTAAGCCTTGTAACATTTTTGTTGCTCTCCTCTGGACTGTCTTTAATTTGTCCACATCTTTCCAAGTGTAGCACCCAGAAGTGGACACAGTAGTCCAGCTGAGGCCTCACCAATACCAAATACAGCAGGACAATTGCCTCCCATGTCTTACATACAATACTCCTGTTAACACATCCCAGAATATTTGCCTTTTTCACAGCTGCATCACATTGTTAATTCATAGTCCATGTGTGATCCACTATAAGCCCCAGATCCTCTTCAACAGTACTATCATCTAGCCACTTGTTCCCCATTTTGTAGTTGTGCATTTGATTTTTCTTTCCTATCTACAGTAATTTGCATTTGTTTTTACTAAATTTCATCTTGTTGATTTCAGACCAATTCATCATTATCTTGTGTTTTAAACCTGTCCTCCAAAGGGCTTGAAACCCTTCACAGCTTGGTGTCCTCCACAAATTTTGTAAGTAATAACCACTCCATTATTCAAGTCATTAGTGAAAATACTCCATAGTATCAGACCCAAGATAGATCCAGAAGTCACCTACTACAGGACAGACCCAACAAAGAAAACAACAGAACACCACTGGCCATCACCTACAGCCCCCAGCTAAAATCTATCCAACACATCATTAAGGATCTACAACCTGTCCTAGCAGATGATCCCTCACTCGCTCAAGCTGTGGGAGGCAGACCTATCCTTGCTTACAGACAGCCCCCCAACTTGAAGCAAATACTCACCAGCAACCATACACCATAAAACAAGAACACTAACCCAGGAACCTATCCTGCAACAAATGTTGCCAACTCTACCCACACATCGACTCTAGTGACACCATCACAGATCCTAACCATGTCAGCCACAACATAAGGAGCTCATTCACCTGCACATCTACTAACGTAATATATGCCATTGTGTGCCAGCAATGCCCCTCTGCCATGTACATTGGCCAAACCGGACTGTCACTAAGCAAAAGAATAAATGGACACAAATCAGACATAAAAAATGGTAACATCCATAAACCAGTTGGAGAGCACTTCAGTCTCCCAGGACACTCTGTAGCTGACTTGAAAGTTGTCATACTTCTACAAAAAAAACTTCAAAAAACAGACTTCAGAGAGAAACTGCAGAGCTGGAACTCATATGCAAACTTGACACAATCAGACTGGGTCTGAATAGGGACTTGGAAAGGTTATCTCATTACAAGAAGTAGTTGTCACTGTTCACACATTCTCACCTTCTAATCAACGGTTGAGAATAGGCCTCATCTACTCTAACTGAATGGACTTGCCTACACCTGCCCTCCCCATTGTTGTTCCTTACCCTTCGATGTATATATACATCCCCTATCTAATTTCTATTTCTTGCATCTGACAAAGTGAGTTGCAGCCCACGAAAGCTTATGCCTGCAGAAATTAAATTTGTTAGTCTTTAAAATGCTACAGGACTTTCGTTGTTTTTACACTTGGAGTAGTCTTTTAACCAGTTATACGTCAACATTATAGTAATTTGATCTAGATAACATGACTCATCCATGCCGCTGCTCAGACGCCAAACCATCCAATAATCTTATGACAAGTCCCCAAAACAACTGATCATCAACTCTCCCAAGAATTACATCTAGCCTCTTTCCCAAATGCCAAACTCCCTCTCAGCACCCCAAACCAAATCTGAGACTAAAGCTGATTGGTGGTTAGGGCCTTCAGAGACAAACATCTAATTAGTGGTTTGGGGCCCATTATTTTCACTTGATCTTGGTTCCTTTAAAGTTTAAGCCCATCTCAGGCCCAGAAATTATAGCTGAAAGTTACCTAAAATACCAAATCTCTCCAAGACCCAAGCCCTCAACATGGAAACTAGCCATGTATTGAGGGCTGTTGGAAACTTGTGCACCTGGTAATATCAATATCATCAAACCTCCAGTTTCCAGGACTCCATATTGCCTGATAAAAAGCAATCCAATAAAAAACCTCAAATGATTTGTCAACACATCGTCTGCTGTACTTCTACATTTGCTGTGTTATCCTCTCTGTTCTGAAGCTGTGACTATATCCATGCTTTGACAAACTTTAGAGAAGCAAAAGTACAAAAGTCTCCATTGGGGGAGGTTGTGTTTTTTTAACTAATGGTAATGATTTCAGTTATTCTGGTTTGGTCGATGTATTTTTCATGCGGTTCCCTTTGTAAATTCCAATTCTATATACAATCTCAGATTCCAAACAATTTTAAATTCCAGAGCCAAGCGTGATTGCCCCGTTACACAGTTACCCTCTAAAATGTACAGTGTGGGCTGAAAAATGGAAAAATCCTTATGCTGTTCTACTTCATTAGTGCTCAGAACAACAGCGCTCTCTCCATGTCAATAGAAGCAAGCATGTGCTGAGTATTTAAAAAAAACAAACCCAGAAAACCAACATCAAAAATATTTCATTATTTGGCGCTGCAAAGAATTGAGCCTCTGGTAAAGCACAGCAGCCATTTTTCATGTTCGGTGTCTTGGTTTGTAAATGTAGCAGGGAAGGAGAATTATAGTAATTGCAGATAAAGTGTAATCACCTGACTGAACAAAAGCAGAAAAAGGTGAACATGCATGCATCTCGTTCATTATAATGCATTTATGCACATTAATCATATGCTATTCGCTTGCCTAGCCCACTGGAAATATCCATTTGAAAAGAAAAAATAAAAAGCCTGACTATAAGAAAAGCAGCCTGAGGCATACTGTGTTAAGCCAAGTTAAGAAGTTTAAGTGAATTGGCCTTTCCCCTTTGGAGAAGAGTTCAAATCTGAAATAAATCACAAAGAGTGGTCTCAGCTTTGTTCCTCAGGGTACATACCCAAACCATCCCGTTTGTCAGGAGAGGCGCAAGCCTAGGAAAGATGGGGGCACAGTAACCCAGGGTAGAGGTGCATTGGACAGAGGTGCCCAAACTATTATGCACAGATCTTGGCTGCACAGCACTGGGCTGTAGAGGCGTTCCAAGTCCCTCAGGACAGCAGGGTATTTGAGCATGAGCATGGCTGGGTTTAATCTATCCCTACGCCTCTCACTTGTCTGAAGAGGGCAACATCCTTGGTCATTTCCTTTGTTTCACAAACTTCTCCTAAACCTTGAACGCCAGCAGCTGCAGCATGTAATTTTAAAACAAATAAACACAAGGGCTCAAATGAGCTCTTCCCAAATGGAGCTCGGGGAGAAAGCAATCACATGCAGGCTTCCCATGAATGGCCAAGAAACTACAGGGAAAACAGAGCCAAGGCAGGAGTCCAAAGACTGCCTTGCACATAGTATGACACTGCTGGCAAGTGCCTCCAGAGCCAACAGGAGGGAATGCCCTTGGTTCCTGCAAGAAGCAGCACATGGGCCAAACTCTCTTCTGACCATATATTGGTGTAGCTGCACTGAATTCAGTGGAGCTCGGCCAGTTTAGACCAGCAGAGATTTTGGCCCAGTGCATCACTTGAAATTCAGTGAGAGAGATTAAACAAACATTTATTCATGTATCTCTCCTTTGGACTGAATTAGCTCCTGTGTGTTTACCCAGACTGTGCGTGGGGCATGATAAGGGCTAATATTTGTGGGTAGGTGATGGAAGGGGATTTTTTAATTGGATTTCACAGCTAGTTGTTTTATGCACATGGGGTGAGGAGCAGCTGTTGCCTGAGTATTTGTCTTGGATACATGTGAATTTGTAAATGAATATCTTGGATGCCCAGAGCCTAGGAGAGGTGGTTTTTAAATATGTACTCAACCTCAAACAGCAAGAAATTCATTAATAAATGCTATTTGTAGTCCATAATGGCACTTCAGAGGGAAACGGTCAAAATATCCTGCATCCATCCCTCACTTCCTTGAGTACTAGATTCAGCTCCAAAGAGCCAGAAGAAGGATGAGAGAACAAGTGTGTGGGAGTGGCGGGAGGGGTGCATGGTGGGGGGATTGTCACACTTGAATTTCTGGAGGTCTTACTTTAATGAGGGTGCCATCTTCCCCTTGGGATCCCTTGTACAGCTTCTTCTGCTTCCCACTGCTTATGTTGAAAATCCTGATGGGGAACACAAGCCAAAACTCATCACATACATGCACCATTCTTTGCGTCTTCTCACAAGCCTGCCTCCCTTCTCTCCATGGCAGGCCTCTCTGCACAGTCACTGCACAGAACGGAGTGGCAGGATGTAGGACAAATGGCCACTTCAAGGGGAGCAAGGCTATGTTGGCTGTCATTCATAAAGCTCATAATCATTCAAGTGGTTAAAGAAACAGCCTGGGAGCTACCATGGTGACCCAGAGATCACATGATTCCATGCTAAGCAGAAGATCTGGGTTTGAATTAACATTCTCTCTTGATTCTCAGTCTGGTAAAGTGAAGAGTAAATTTAGCTCCAGGAAACTGATGGGGCAATCAGAAGAGAGAGAGATGAACTTCCTAGCACTTAATGACAGCTATTGGCCACATATTATGAGTGGCACTAACCAAACTCCACTCAGCCCTCCCAGCAGTAAGACAGCTGTGGCCCTTTCATAAAGAGGTAAGTTATATTTAGGACTAGGGGAGCAGAGCTTCTGTTTGTGCTACCCAGATCACGCATCACTGCTCATGTCCTGGGAGCTCACCAAAATCCAACCACACATGAACCCACCTGATGTTACGGTCTTGACAGCCAATAGCTGCGTATTTCCAGCTGGGGTCCACATCCATGTCATACAAAGTGGTCTTCCTAACGATGTGGTGTGTCCGGGTAAACTGGACCCCATCGCCCGACTGAGTGCGGAGGGTAAAAATAGTGAAAGCCAAATAATTAACCAGTCATTACAAACTTCTAAATGTGCATGTCTTCCTCCAGAGGCAGCTAGCTGCACAGGAAACCGTGCCCTACACCTTCCCACAGCCAGTGCTCCTGCCCCATTCCCCGCGATGACTTATGCTGGGAAGAGGAATGGGCTCCCCAGCCCTTCCCTACAGTGACTGCTGCTGGGAGAGGCTAGGTCTGGAGAAGCTGTGCACGCCCTTATGGCTAGCACGTCTAACCATCTCCCACAGTGTCATGCTGGGAGAAGCTGGGACTGGAATAGCAACAAGCTTCCATACACTCTGCTCCCACACCATTCCTTGAAGTAGCTCCTTGGCGCAGAGGCTATAGAAAAGCGTAGGATGGTTACAGTTAAATTACCTTCTGTGCAGTGCGGAAATAGACACTCTTATCTGCCCCACAGCTGATCATTCGCACCTTCCCATCACTTGCTGGAAAAGAGAAAAAGAATGAGGTCAGTAAATGTTCAACAGGAACCCAACAAGCGATGGAGGAGATTGAGTTCAATTTACCCCATTCCTACTTGCTTACTCCTGCAAGTCAGCCCTGCAGGATTGCGCACAGAACAGAAGCTGCCCCCTATTTCCTAGAGAAGGAACGGCCTCCACTATCACTAGCCCAGAAGGCATCCACGCTGAATTCCACACATGCCTCAGTGAGCAAGCAGACCCGTCACACAGCAGGTAGCTATTTGATACTGTAATGTGCCTCAACATTTCAACATCATTTTAATGTCCTTATTCTCTGGACACTACAGCACTCCCTGCTGATGTGGGTGGAAAAGGCAGCTCTGTGCTGCTGGTGAGATGAGAACAGCCCATAAACCTATGCTGCACTAACTGACCAGTCCAACTTTATAGTGTCTTTTTTATTGCCACTCCCATTTCTGCCTTTGAAGGATCAGACTTCCCTTCACTGCCAAAAAATAACTGCCTTAGAAACTAAGTGCAGAGCCTAGAAAGTGCTTCCTTCTCTGTGTGTAGAAAACTATCAATCTTTTCAAATTCAATTAAAGGGACAAATTTAGTCCTGGTGAAAACAGACATAACACGGTGGCCATCGGTTAGTGCGCTGCCCTGCCATCAGAGAGACCCAAGTACGATTTCCAGTCCCTTCCTGCCATGGCTCCAGCCATCAGCAGCTAGGAGAGCTGTGAAGGCACAATGCTCAGCTGCTGAGGAACGTGAGGCACTCCATTCCCCCACAGCGATCACCTGACCCACAGTCTAGGCCAATTAACACTGGCACGGCTACATTTTGAAAAAAGCTTTTCCATGGTCGCTCTCAGCCAGGAGAGCAGAGGTGGGATATCGGCATTTGAGATGGGTTTAAAAAAAAAAAAGGGTTAGAGAATGTGACTCTTCGAAGAAATACGGATGGCAAAGGGTCAAGATGATTCTGCGCTTCCAGCAAGACTTGTAGGTATGGAAGGGGAGGAAAAAGCAGCCTGACCTGCATCAGAGATTAAAAGGTTAAGCCTATCTACATGCAAACTTCACAGCTGTGACGGGACAGCAGCAGTATTCCTGCTGCCCATGGGACCTCACTCCTGTCAGCACAGTGGGGAGTACAGGATCTCTTACCCGCAAACTTCACAGCGGTGATGGAAGATGAGTGCTCATCCAGTGTCTGCTGCAGGCTGTATTCCTTTCCAGCATCCAAGACGTGGATCAGTCTGTCCCGACTGGCTGATGCCAGGAGCTTCAACCCTGCCAAAGATTTTACAAGAGAGCAAAACCTTCACTGAGAAGTATTTTCCTCCTTTGGTCACAGTTTTAAACATCCTCTCAAGTTAGGCTACAGACAAACATCATAGGTTAGTGGAAGTAAACAGATATGCAGAAGGAAACGTCCCCTGGGTTTCAAACTGTGATAGGAGACCTAGAAAGGAATGATCTGTGTTTACCTGCATCCATACAACAAGAGGAGGAAGTCTGCTTCAAACTCAAGACCTTTGTTTGCAATGCTACAGGCCTCTACTCTGTGAGCTAAAGGAGTAGATCACCAGCAGACAGTTGTTACACATGATGGTCAGAATGGAGTCATTTAGCAACACGTATACAAGCCAGTACACATCATAAGGGGTGCACAAATAATCAGTGGGAATAAAGGCTCTACCCCCATCTTACCTGTATCAGGTTTGGAGTATTCCAGACAGAGGATCTCCGAATCATGGGCTTCTACCTTCAGCATTTCCCTTAGGGACTGCAACTCATGGATCCTGAAACAGGACACAGACAGATTTCAGTGTAAAAATGGAGCCACTGAGTAAAAAGTGAGACAGAAACTAGTCCTTATGCCCATGCCCATTCCCTCCCCCACCCCATCCTAACTCTCCTTGAGAAGCCGTAGGGTTACCTGAGAGTGCCTATTCTGTCCCCCGAGGCCAAGTGCTCCCCACTGGGGCTCACACACACTGTGCGGATCCCCACCTTCGTGTCCAAGGCCTGGACATCAGCCTTGTCAGCGCTCCCACCAGAGTTGTAATCCGTGTCCAGCAGGGCTTGAGTGTTGCCATCCACATAGATGATTTTCATCAGGTCCTTGGAAAGAGAGAAGAGGCCAGTGAAGTCTCAAAGTGAAGCACCAGCAGGCAGACTCCTCGTGAAACTGGAGCAGTGGCCAATGTATCCCTTTTCATGGCAGTAATAGGCAATGTGTCCCATCTGGGAGTGAGGCCCACCATAACTAGCCACTCGGTAATGGGGGGAGGGAGACGAGTGGAGGGGGAAGTCAGGACAGCATTGTCACACTATGGCTCTTCTACAGGAGCTGGACAACGCAAGCTGCCTTGGTGCTGGGGACAAGCAGCATTTCCTGTGCCACAGAGAGACAGCTCAGGGCTAGATACTACAAGAATGGGATGTGGTGGGAACCACTTCAGGTGTTCTTTAGTGACAACGTGAGATGAGCCAAGCCATCAGGAATCTCTATTGCAAAATAGGCAGGAGTCTATTACACTAAGTGTAGGCTGCTCAGAAAGGGATCTGGAGTATTGGTTGGTGTTGCAGCTCCCTTAGGTCACACAACTGGTACAGGAAGCAAATTGCTGGAACCCATCATTGTACTGCACGAGACTCTTTTAACTGAACATCCCTGCTTACGCATAGCAAGGAAATGAGAGTCAAATGGTTCTGAATCCAGATGCCCAATTTCCATGGAACACCCTTTCATCAACCCTGACAATTAGAAGCATTACAGTTGAGAGCAAGGACAGAAACAGTTATAGCTCCTTGTGAAGCATCTGGGATGAGACACTCTGGAAGAGACCAAAGTTGGTGAAACAGTGATCTGTTCTGGAACAAGTAGTCCTAAGCGTATTAGGCAATGCGTGGGTCTGCCTCTACATTTCGCCAGGTCTGGGTAACTTCCCAGATGCACATCCCCCCTTACATGACCTGTGGGCCGTAAAGTGGACACGCCTGTGCAAGTGGAAGAAGGGAACCAAATGCCACTGCAGACTCTGGGGTCTTACATTGCTGAGGATGTTCCGGTGGAGAGCTGTGCCGTGGATGTTGGAAGTTTCTGTATTCCACAGACGGATGGTGTTATCAGAAGAGCAGGTAATGAATGAACTTGGGGGCAGGCAAGACTGATTGCTGTCCTTCACTTCAGGATACACCTAGAGGAAGGTAAAAACAAACCCTAATTGAGACATTATTGTGCTTGGTATTCTAGTTACCTGCAGCAAGTTTCAAAACAGGACCACACCAGATAGCTTCCCCCCTGTTGCAAACGGGTGGCAGAGGACAGTAGGAACTTAGCCTACCTAGACACAATTCATTCACAAACTGGCTGGCAAATCACAGCTTCTTGTTCATGTCACATAAGCAAATGCTAAGTGGAGTTCCCAGGACATAGCTGGTGCCTTCAATAAGACCCTCTGCTTTTTTCTAGAAAAATGGGTAGGGACGGAGCCAGAAACCATCATCACTTAACAGAGTTCAGACACAGAGCATAAGAGGGCTCTCACCACAATCATTTGATACCTTGAACACAGGTGGAGTTATGTTAAGAGTTGATCCATGAGGAGAGGTTAGAAATAAGATACACAAAAATGCAAAGGAAAAGCCCCTGCCCATTCCCTTTTCACATCCTCTTTCCCATGTTTCTGACCAGCCATGAGAGACGTGTGCACCTGCATACTGTAAGTAATTCCATAGAGTTTCCTACCTCCCCTTCACACACATACCCCTAATTAGATGGGCTGGAGTCAGAGAGTCCCCTACTGGGAAATACAGGCAGTCCCCCTCTCTTGTCACCGCTCACCCCAGTACATGGACACCATACCCAACCTGTCGTTACCTCAACACTCCACACGCAGGAGGAGTGGTATAAGGCAGAGTAAACCTTTCCCACTTTCTTTGGGTCCTTGACATCCCACACATACAGGCTGTGGTCATTGTATACGCACGAAAGCCACTGGTTGGTAGGGTCGAAGGTCAAGGCAATCGTATCTGGATACTTGGCATCAACCATACCAGAGAAGAGACGGCTGTGCAAAGACAGAAAAATGATCTGGTTAATTTCTGTAGCACTGGGGTGAGAGTAAGGATGCAAAAGTTGAAGCTTCAATCCACAGGGAGGTAAGCCTTTGGTGCTAGCCAAGTAAAAGAATATACAATGGGTGGGGGTAGAGTGAGTAGCTGGGGAGGTAAAGACAATCAATGGGGTAGAGAATCTGCCTGTTGTGAAAGTATAGCAGCCTCTTCCCACATTGCAAAACAAAAGTCCCACGAGGGGCCTGAACTTCCTAAGGTGGAGGGGCCAGAACGACTGACTGCAAGTTTGCTTCTCTCTCCGCTATTGGCTCAATTCAGATTCTTGCTCTGCATCATAATGAGAAGCACACAAGACAAGGGAGCTATCGGATCTTTGAACTCCTCGTCCTTCCCAGTGCAGACAACTGAGAGACAGAAAGGGAGAGAACGGTATTGCTGGCAGCTAAAGGTCTCGGGTGCAAATAGCTAAAGTTAGATGTGGCAGTATAGGCAGCAAGAACTCCTACTTGTATTCTCGTCTCCCTGCTGCTGGAGGGAAAAATAAAAGATGAAATTAAATGGAGTAAAATCTCTGCTGGAGAAGTCTTGGTGCATCACACTGCCATGCAAAACAACTAGATTTCACAGGCAGATTTCAGGAGGGAGAGACCAGAGAGATATCCCTTTAAATAGAGTAACTATCATGCTGTGGTTAGCAGAGCAGACAGGAAATTATGAGATCTGTGGTAGTGCTGACAATAAAACCCAGAATTGCTATCTGGCCTTGGGCAAGTCACTTCCCCATGTGTGCCTCATTCTCCCCATCTGTAAAACGGAGATCATACTTACTGCTCTCACAGAGGTGTCGTGAAGACCATTTGCAAAATGCAGTGAGGCTGCAGATACCTTTATAAAAGGTGGGCATGTACTATTCCACCTTTATAAGTGGAGAAATTGAGGCACAAAGATTAAAGGGATTTAGCCAAGGCCAAGAGTCTCTGGCAGAGCCAGGATTGGAGTCCAAGTCCCCTAACCAGCCACTTGATCTTCAGCTGAAGAGTTCTAAAATGCTCTAGTGAGCAACTGTAAGAGGAGAAGCTGAATGGTCTGGGCAGAACGCAGCTAGTGTCCAAACGCCCACTGTCCTCTGGTACAGGATACTGGGGCAGAGGAGACAAGATAGGATTCCCTGGGAGTACAAGAAAAGCAGCATGGCACTGGGGAGGTAGCTTTCCATTGCAATGTATATTTGGGTAAAGAACCCCACCGCAGACATACGTGTCCCTGCTGGACCCTCCAGGAAGTAGGATTAATGAGAGCCCTCAGGGGAAAACACAACTGTGCCCACCTTGACCAGAGGGGAAATGGCACAACTGGGTGAGGAAAAATCCATGTCAAACAATGACCTCAAAATAAAGTGGGGCTCCCCCAATACTTCAGGGGACTCCCTCAGGCACAAGCAGCAATACTCTGCCATTAACTGATATCACCAATGACAGGAACATACCTAAACCCAGACCAAGGGAGAGAGTATGAGCGGTCAGTCCCATTTCAATTAAAGGCACAAAGGAACAATTCATTCCAACATCTGCATGCTCGGTCGGAACCCCTCCCACTGTGGCTCAGAGGGGTTCCTGAGACAGCCAGGCTGCCCCTGTTGCAGACCTGGAAAGGAAAAAGTGTATGGATTGTGGAAATGTCCCTTTTCTCAGGTCAGCTCTGGGTGCCACAGGTGTGATTAATACTGGGTTTTTCCTACAGCCCTAGGGAAATGGAAGCTGCTCCTTTGCTCAAAGGAGGAGAGTACACTGCTGGTTATAGCCCAATAGTGCAAGCATGCACTCCCCTTCTGGGCTGATATCCATCTAGATAGTAATAGCTACAGGATTAGAACACCTAGATTCACCTATAAGAGGTGGGAGTGAAGGGCTTGGGGGAGAAGGGCCAAAGAACAGGATAACTTACAAGGAGAACCCCTAGTTTTGCAAGTGCAAACCATGGGTGCAACCTTGAAAGGCTGGGGAAAAAGAGCACAGTCCAGATTCTATTGAAAGCCAAGTTGTCAATGTACTTGAGAATGGCATCCCACAAGGAGGCAATGGCATTTACTGGCATAATAAAGACTTCTGGGGTTTCCAGTTTCCTTTACAAAATAAAAGAGACACAGTTAAGATTGTGACCAGCCCAGCAAACCCATGCTCCAGAGTCAGATGATTGTCTCTGTTTCTGGAGACTGACAGACATGAGACTAATGGAGACTGCTTTTAAAGGGCCAGTGTATTGGCTTTCCTGATCCAATGCTGCCAGAGCGGGTAGCTTTTTAAACCTGGAGGAAATCTATTCCTGGCCCTAGTCCTAAATCATCAGCCTGCTCCCATGTATCCTTTGGGCAACAGATATAAATGCATGAACTGCTTATTCAGCATTCCCAAGAAGTGTTGGGATTTGTGAGAGGCTGGGGGAAAAATTCAGTTTTTCTGCACAGACATGGGAATTTGAGAAGCAAACTGGGATGGTTGGTGTGCTGATTTGCACCCCGCCTGCTTTCCCAGTGGATGTTTATTTCATGGCAGTGATTTGGCAGCGCAACAGAAGATCTGGTTATGCTCATGCATTAACCAAGCTCTCTGGCAGGATTTGCAAGGAAGGAAGAGTAAAGGGCTCTCTCTAGTTTCAGCCTCCACAATCTGGAGTGACAAATGTGCATAAAATAATTTACCTAGGAAGGGTCCACTCAAAGGCAACATCCACACTTCAGGGGGTGAAGTTCCTTTTCGCCCAGTTTACAGCAGGAGGGAGATGGGGGAGCAGTGGGGACAGGAGAAGACAGGATGCACAAGACAGAAAAGAAAGACATGGGGGACAGGCAGAGGTTTGAGTGCACAAGGACAGCTGTAGAAAGCTGTGAGATTGAGCAAAATATCCCACGAAAGCCTATGCCTCAATGCAGCTTTATAGTAACAAAGAAAGTCTGTTGAAGGAAGAACCCTGGTGTGCAAGGCAAGGATAGGATCACAAACCGCACATCAAGACACCCACTCTGCCCATCCAAGCTCCCCCAGTCTCCGACCACCCTTCCTATGGTACCTTGCTTCAGTGACGCTGGCAATGTCGGTTCCCAAGAAGTGCGGCTTCGGCAACGTGGTGACAAAGTGAAGGTTCAAAGGGTTAAAAATCCGCACTGTGCCATCAGCGCAGCCACAGAAGATGTAGTCGTGGTTCACAGAGATGCAGTTCGCCACAGTAGTCTGAGGAGGACACAAAATCAACCAAGATGAGAGAGAGAGACCCAGATCTAGATCCACTCTACACCAAGATGGCCATGTAAATGACACAGCATGAAGCACTCAAAATCAGAAAGAAGTGAAATTGAAATGAAGGCACAAAGTTTAAGGAAAAGCCTGAAATCTACATTCCTTTTCCCGAGGAGCATCCAAGCAGAGGTCTGCTGCAGGATCCGTGAAGTGAGAGTCACAAAACAGCTCCAAGGGCCACTTGCTTGTGCAAATTCATGCGGCTCAATAAATCTTAGTGAAGCTACATGGATCTACGCCAGCTGGGGATCTGGCCCTTAACATTTGCCTGGGGTACTCGTACTCCTGAGGGGAGATGTTCAGCATCATTAACTGGGAAGCTGCAGCTAACCCCCTGCAAGCGCATGAGCGTGCTTTCTGGTACACAGGGGCAAAGGTGGGAGAAATGGAATTGTTCTTCTCTCTGCTGAGATTTGTAAAAATGGCAGAAAATGATGGAGAAATGAGGTGAGGTCAAGGCAAGTACTTCAATCTAACTTACTGTGAAGCTGTCTGTGTTCTGAGCGGGAGTGAAAAGGCAGATTTTAGAGAAGAAAGGAAAGAAGAGAAGACACGTTTCACTTTTTGCCCTGCTTTGAATATCCTGGATCCATTGTGCTTTACGGTTTTGGTTTTCTCCCTTTAATGGAATATTAAAATCTTTGCCAAAAGGTCAGTCTGGTGGTCTAGCAGCAGCACAACACACTACCATGAGGGGGAGAGCTGAATCTGAGACTCTTGTAGCAACTTTTGCTTCTAGGAGGGCAGGGGACACCGCAGAAGCAGCTTGCTCAATTCCTGAAGGGATGGCATGCCTCCTACACGCTGCTGCTACCCCGTCCCAGGACAACTCAAGAGAGACATTTATGGGTTTCCAAAGGAAGTTACATCCAGCCTCCCACTGCCACAGGGACACTCATCAGAATGTTGAGCCTTGAAGGCAGAAGCTTCTCAGGAATTGAAGGTTCTCCTACATAAAATCCCTTTCCCAACTGGCCTTTAAACAAAAGACTCCATGTCTACCCCATCTCTGTTTCCCCTAGCACAGGGGTCGGCAACCTTTACTATCAAAAGAGCCATTTTCTGGAGCCGCAAAACATAGCTTACCGGGGCTGAAGAGCCGCATGCGGCTCCAGAGCCGCGGGTTGCCGACCCCTGCCCTAGCACATACTACTGCTTTGTGCCATGCCTTAATGGGAATCATTAAAAATCATAAAGAAGCAGATGTCTCTGGCTCGCCTCACAAGTCAGCAACTCTCACTGCTAGCCTGGCCTCTGGGTGTGTCTATCCCTCCCCCCATCCCCGTCAGTGGGCCCTCATGTACACAGAGAACAGCCACTGAACTCACCCTCAGCTCCACCCACTTGTCGAGCAGCCTCTTTTCGTTGAATTCACAGAGGAGACCAGAGGAGGTGATGCAGAAAGTACTGTCTGCTTTTTTACCCCTTCCACATGCCACGTCCGTGAAGAAGTTGTTCCTCAGTTCCCCCAGCAAACCGGAGCGTCCTAGCAAGGGGACGGTGGCATTCACCTACCAAAAGAAATAACCCATTAGAGAGAGACCATCCACACTGGAGGGGAGAGAGTGATGAGCAACCTGAAGGGACAGGCTGTGATGGGTCACTTGCTGCAGCTCCACAGCTTATATAATGCATCAGGACCATCAACGGCAGCAAATCAAGGAGACAGATACTTGGGGGTGTCTGTCATTGCCAACACAAGCCAGTTAGCCAATCACAGGAAGAAACCTTAGGGTTAGTGATGCCTGGTTGTCCATAATGATTTAAACAAATCTGTGACATGCACTGACATATCCGTGTCAGTGGAAGGTCCATGGTGTGCAATGTGACAGGATATCCTTGAGTGAATGCACCTTTGCACTATAGACAGGCAAACTAGCACATGGGGATTTGGCCTCCCAACAGCAGCAATGGAAGCCACTACATGACACTTGGAAACATGCCCCTCGACATCTCAAGTCACACACATCCAAATCAAAGAGCAGTGTGAGGGGCCCAGAGGTGGCAGCTACATATACAAAGAGCCATGGCCATGAAGGAATGGACGTCCTGATGAAGAACACCAATGCCAGCGTACGTTAGAACCATAATGTTCTAATTATGAACGCCAGAAAACCATAAGCCTCCTGCATTGCCATGTGGGAAACCTGGGTTTGGGTGCCACACACCACAGGCACTGGTTAAAGCACAATGGAAATTATGTCTTGAGTGCCAGTCACCGTCAGCTGCTTCATACAGGAAATCAAAGAACAATTCTGACCTGGGAGTTCCTGATCCCCACCAGCTGTGGAGCTAGCTCATGCCACTGCAGAAGCCAAGGAGCCCTCCCCCCACCCCTGCCCCTACTTCTCCTGTCTCAGCTCTCACCTTGGAGGTTTTGCTGTCATCCAGGTACCAGAACTTGATGTGCCGGTTGCCTGCTGTGACAAAGTAACTGCAGTCCTCTGCAAATGACACCGCTGTCACTTTGCTAGACACCTTGTTGGCCGCCACCACAATGTTTTTCTGGAAAGACAATGGTTGCAATAGC
The DNA here is from genome assembly GCA_007922155.1 of Mesoclemmys tuberculata. NCBI lineage: Eukaryota > Metazoa > Chordata > Testudines > Chelidae > Mesoclemmys > Mesoclemmys tuberculata. The sequence goes on from ML675613.1 coordinate 51,696,741, forward strand.
TCAGGCATCTTGCTCAGCTGCCTGCACACAAGAAGGCTCCTTTCAGCTACAAGTGTCACGCATGGTAGGCACAGATTCCAAGACTGTCTGAACGCAGGGAGGGAGGATGACCCACCTGCCAAACCTCCCACAACTTTTGGCGCTCTGACAGTTTGGACACTGCACTTTTACATTCAGTCCTGCTACCACATTGTCTCAGCAACAGAATGGTTCACTGGTTCTTACAGTAACATGGTCATCTGCACCTTGGCTATTTCATGGTCACAGGGCGCTCAGAACAAAACTAACTTCCCTTTCTAAACAGTGAAAGCGCACGCAGGCCAACATTGGCTGGAGCTCTTCTAGCTCCAGGGCAGCAATGGGGCACAGCGCTTGGGATGGGCTGTAGGTATTTTCCACGGGGAAATGCCATAAATCTCTCCATCTGGGGAAAGGAAGTGAAGTTACAGGGGAAGGTGAACATACTGTTTCTGTATAGCCCTAGGGGAACGAGAAAGAGCTGCTCTCCCCTTTGTGCACATCAAATAACAGATGGATGGGAGGGAAGGAACGGATTATTTTCTGAATCCAGTGGTTAAACTGCAGGGGCTCCCTCTCCACGAGCCTGATGCAGGAATGTTATTTCCATGGATTAGTGGCAGAGGGGATTCAAAGATTTCACCTCTCTCTCTACTCTTTGTGGGTTTAAATTCTTGATCTATTTCTAGCAGTACTCAGGGGTCAGCCAGACACTCACGCTGATCAACTTCAATTCTCCATTCCTCCCCCTGAAAGTCAAGAGTCCCATTTCCTTCCACTAGCAGCCCTCCAATGCAATGCCCACCCTCAGCTCAGAAGCCATCTCATTCCAGAGAGCTTGTTGGAGGTCTGCAACAGAGGGCTGTCAGAGTGGCAATGGCAGGGGAGCAGAGAAGGCTAGCCTCTGCTACCAGCAGCAATGCATCACTCTCAGGCCCAGACTCGTGCTCACGCACAGCTTCCTTCCAAGCAAGCAAACAGGAAATGCTGCTAGAGCCCTCCCTGTCCTCAGCCTGAAGGCAGCTGCTGTGGCCTTTCCCCATCTGAAAACTAGGGAGCGCCTCAGACAACACTTGGTTGCTTCAGCTTGACAAAGCACCTGGGTCAGTCTCCCAGACTGGAAGATGCGGATATCACAGCAGCCGTCCCTATGATCTGATGCCTCCGGAAGGAAGGTCTTATGGTCAAGGTACTACACTAGGACTTGGGAGAGCTGGGTTCAATTCTTGGCTCTGCCACAGATTTCCCCTGAGATGTTGGGCAAGGGTTCTAGAAGACACACTTTAGCCAAACAGAGTTAGGCTTTAATCAAACAAGTCATTGGCTCAATACAAGGGTAACAAGGTGAAATGACAGACAGGTCAGGCTAGACAATCTTGTGATCCCTTCAGGCTTAAACTATGAATATACAAAAAGCCTTTCTGTGCCTCAGTTCCCCATCTGTAAAATGGGGATAACACCACTGCCTTTCTCCTGTCCTGTCTGTCTTGTCCATTTAGATGGTAAGCTCTTTTGTGCAAGCACTAACTGTGTTTGTACAAGGCCTGGCACAATAGGACCCTGCTCTCAGTGGGGAATCTCTAAGCACTAGTGGAACATAAACATTAGGAGAACAGAGATCATAAAAGTCTTGATCATTGAGGTATAGCAAGGATTTCTTTATTAAATCCCAGCTTTACTCTACGTTACATCCATCTTCAGACCATTATTTCTGTGCGTCTCATTGAGAAGAGCCTGAAGACTGAACAATGGATTTTCAGTGATCTCAAGGACTCCAATGGCTTAATGTTAACATTACTTGGCCACAAGAAACACTAGTTGATACGGGAGATGATCATGAAAAAACAGAATCTGAACTGTTGAATGAGAAAGGTGATGAAGTGGTTAATAACGTTTCACGGGAACACTGACTTGCAGCTGCATAACATGAAATTAACAGACCTGGGTATAAAAAGAAATGTAATATTGCTCCCAGAGAGGGGACGAGTTACCTGCAAAGGTAGCGGGAGCGGACTCAAACTTGCAAAAATGTGACTGTCTGGTTCTCTTACCAACATGGAGGTCCCTCTAGCATAACATCTTTATCGTCATCATTATAAAATATTCAAATAATTCTGTAAACTCACACAGTGCTTTACAGAAGATAAGACGTGCTGTATTCAAACATAACCGTGCCCAAGTACTATTATGGCCACTGTCACAGTCATAATTGATCACCTCCATAAAACTGCACTCTCAGTACTTTTTAGGTGAGTATTTAGTCATTCCCCCCCCGCCTTTGCATCAAGCAGCATATAATATTTCCATCTCAAACAGAACAAAAGCAAATTGTTCACCAGCATCTATTATATGGATCCCACAACCAAAGTAAAAACAGACTCCTGGTTTGAGAGAGTTCCACTCCTTCCTCCCCAACCCTAGTTTGAATTAGTTTCCAACAGTCCTCTGTAGCATGGGACACAGGTCACTTGATGGTGGATTCTCTGTACCTTGACGTTTTAAACCATGATCTGAGGACTCCAATAATTCCATCATAAGTTAGGAGTCTATTACAGAAGTGGGTGGGTGAGGTTCTGTGGCCTGCGTTGTGCAGGTCAGACTAGATGATCATAATGGTCCCTTCAGACCTTCAAGTCTATAAGTCTATCATAGCCTTCCGATTAGCCAGCAAGATGTCACATATTGTTGGGAATAATCTTGCACTGACTCCTTGGGGATGGACTAGATGACCCAATAGGTCCCTTCCATCTTCAACCTGTCTGATTTTATGAATGTCAAAAGGAGCAGAGGGTGAGAGCGTTATAACCAGATTTATCTCCAGACCATCTTTTCTCTTTGGGCTTACACCACGTGGCTTTTTCTACCATTAAACTGATCTTCTCGCACACTTACCTTCCATGACCACACGTTGACGATCATGTCATGCTGGTACCCCACTGAGACAATGTACTTGGAGCTGGGGGAGAATGCCACACAAGCCACGCCATACTTGTGTTCTTGGAGCTCAGCCACCTGGGTCCGTTCAGCCACATCCCATACCCGAACGGCTGGCATGTGCCCACTCTGAAGGGATGATTCAGAGACAGAGAGCAGTGAACATAACTTATAAGGCTAGATGTGATGGATTCAGATACACAGCATCCCCACACCTTTTTCTAAGCACACACAACTTCAAAATCAGTCCAGGACTAGATCACAGCTCAACCCCTAGGCATTTGATGGCCATGAACAGCTGAAGTCACAAATATAATGAATTTGCTGATTTCCGCAGATAACTGAAAGGGATAATAAAAAAAAACAAAAGTGGATCAACATTTTTCACACATCTCTGTTCTCTGTAAGGAAACCAGTAACACATGGTGGCCTTTAGAGGTCTGTCTTGGTCCCAAGAGCCAGGTGTCCACACCACAAAAACCTGGCATTGTCACACCCATTGGCAATTTCTTTGGTGAGGACCATGAGAAACTAGCAGTCATTCCATGTTAAGTTTGAGGCACATAGGTAGAGCAGTGGCAGGGGAGAAATTCTTGCAGCACTTGGTCTGTGGATAAACAGATGGCTGCAATCTCTATGTATGCCAATTCAGCACCTTTTTCTAGCACTATGTCTCCATGAAAAATCATTTATTTAGTTAATTATTCTAAAGTGAAATAAAGAGGTATGAGGCAAGCAGAAATGCTTGCCAAGGACATGACTAACAGGCAAACCTTACTCAACAGCTTCCTCAAGGTTTCACATGGAAGCCTGTCAAAAAGTAGCCTACAAGATAATATCTCCATGGCAACAAGGCAAAATGGTGCCTTTTCCCCATTAGGGTAAACGAAGTCACTTGATCATGTGAAGGGATGACATGCTTGACTGAAAATCAGAGCCACAGAAACTCAGAACAGAGCACATTTAATTGTCTTGCTTTGCAGCTTTGCCTAGTGTGTGACTGGCCTGGAAAAGCACAGCGGTCAGATTTTAATTTACTCAGCTCAGCTTTCCTGCCAACTGACAGGCCTCAAGGTTATAGTCAAGATGGAACAAGAGTCAATATGGCCACTCTTCAAAGCACTCACACTACTTAAGAAACCAACCTCAGTCTAGATCTCCAGCCCCCAGGGATCTTAACAAATTGAATACACTTTAAATAATTGAGTAGATGCTACCCCTGGGACAAGCAATTTATTCCTATGTGGATGAGGGTCAGGCGCTGTGCTCTCACTCAAGAAAATCCAGTCATGCACCAATTTAGTGTCACTAGGCAGAACTAGAACACTCAGCCTGCTGGATTCAGACGTCACAAGCTGAGCACTCTTCAGCCAGCTATCATCAGTCTATACTAACAGCAGAACTTCAGGAGCAGTTCTAAGGAAAAACCGAGTGTTGCCACCAGCAGGGAGCACTATAGGACAAGATGAACTTCCATAACTAATGCATTTGAGAGGTCACAGGAATGGCTGTAAATCTGGTCAAAATCGATACATCTATGTTGCAAAGGAACTCCAATGAAATGCACATTTGTCATTTGTTTCTGAATTTTCCATTTCTTCTTGTTGTTTTTCGGCAAAAGGTTTCTAATAAAAAGTTACGTGTTGTGTCAGTGGGAAAATAACCACTAAATTATTCATTCTGCCCTTGTACCCCCCAATGATGGGTGTTGGATGAAGGGGTAGTGGTGTTTCCCCACCAAAAAAAAACCCTAAAAAGAACTTTTCAAAACATATCTGAAATTTTCATTTTGAAATGTTTCATTGAAAAATTAAACCAACCAAAACAAATAAAAAAATTTTTTTTAGCAAAACAAAAACCACACACACACTCTTATACAATTGTTCAGGGTCAGCCAAAACAGCAAACATTCAATTTTCTTGCTGACATGAAAAACTGGGGGGGATCATTTCAAATAAAAATATTTAGTTCAATCTCAAGTGAAACATTTCACAATAGGGTTTTTACCCTTCTGTGGTATTTTTAATTAAATCTAGATGACATTTCATTTTGAAACAAAGAATCAAAAGGTGTGGATTTTTTCAGAATTTTTTCCCCTTCTTTAGGCTCAAACTATTAGCTGAATTTGACCCAAACCTGCATTTTTCAGCAAATAAACTATTTGCCAAAAAAATTTGCCCAGTTCCACTCATATCCCGCAAGGACTGGGCACAGAGAGGGACCGGTGAGTCACACGTTCACCAGTACGCTACAAGAGACAGAGTCAGATGGCAAGTGATCATTAGAGACACATGATAGCGAGCTGAGCATAACCAAAAAGGGGACATAGCAACATTTTTGTGTGTTTCTAGCAACTAACAACTGCAAATTCATTATCTGTACAGTGTGCCTCTTGCACTTCTAATGCAGAACAGACCTCACAATACAGCCCCTTTGTTCTCCCTTTAAGCACCTTTGAAAGGAGAAAGCATGTTGCCAGCAACAAAGCATATTCTGCCAAAGCCAAGGGCACTGGCACCTTTGTCACTACTCCAGAAGCTCCATCCCTTGGTCACTTACCGCTTTTTCCACTACATTATCACGGTCGTGGATCGCCTCTTGAAATCCTTAAGGATGCAACCCTAGGCTCAGTCCAACCACTAGAAACTTCCAGTCCCTGTCCCTCGCTCCTTCCCCTATGTTAACAGGTGGGGCAGTGCCCAACAGCCTCAACTGATCTCCTCTCTCTTCAGCACAAGAGTCCAGCCCAGGAGAGTCATGTGCCTCAATCCGGGCAAACGGAACGTTTGAAAAACCCTTTCAACATGAGCTTAAGGAGACAGCTGGTAATGAGTTAGGCTGATGCTAAAATAAATCAGTGGGAGAGAGCCAAACCCACATTTCCCCCTATCAAGGCACTGCAGAGGCTCAGTTAGGTCTCTCTATGGCAGAAGTCCCCAAATTGGGGGACGCGGCAAGGCCTGGGCCAGCCCCCACGGGGGGCAAGGAGGAAGCACCATCCAGCCCTGCTCCCACTTTCCCCCAGCGCTACAGCTCTGGCCCTAGCTTCTGGCTCCTGGCTGCGGGCTGCACCCCAGCCCACAACCCCAGCCTCAGCCCCGTCCCCAGCACCAGCTCCCGATTGCGGCTCCTGAGGGGGCATGGACCAAGTAAGGAGGGCGAGGGGGGACAACCCCAAAAGTTTGGGGACCACTGCTCTGTGGATATCCTATAGGCCAAAACCTTGTCAAAAACAAATCCAGGATTTAATGAAAGCCATGTTTCCACCCCCACATTTCCCTTTCCCTGTTCTACAGCAGCCACACTTCTGTCCAGTCTGCAGTGGGATAGCCTGCAGACATGGCCCTCTTTTAAACAGTTTTCAGCACTTACCTCTCCAGTAACCAGGTACTTTCCATCAGGGGAGAAAGCAAGAGCTGTAATCGTCTTCCTAAAACAGAGACAGGAGGATACTGTGATGTGGTGCCTGCATCTGATTTCAGGTCAGTCTGTCATGACTGAAGAGAAAGGTGACCAGACATCCTGATATTATTGAGACAGTCCCAATATTAGGGGCTTTGTCTTCTATAGGACCCTATTGCTCCCCTCCTGATTTTTCACACTTGCTATCTGGTCACCCAAGGGGGAGAGTGGACTGGAAAGACCCCATAACGCATGTGATAACTTGACAATGGTTTGGTTTCCCCAAAGGTTGAACACCTGGATTCCCTGCAGCCCAAACGCCCTGCAGTGTGTCTACGGCACAGAAAGGGTTTCACAGCTATGGGCTTATTGTCCTCTGATCCCTACCTGCCAACTGCAGGGCCAGGTGTCAGTCCGTCCCGCTCCAGACCATGGCTACAACCTCAGGGAAAGAATACTGCAAGTCCCACAGAGTTCAAGTAAAACATCCTCCATGTCATTCCTTGCGGCAGTTCCTCATGGGAATGGAGTATTCATGTGCTTTTGCCTAGCTATCATTGCTTCAACCTTCCCCACAGTAACTTGTGTTAAGGAGGAGATAGGGTTAAAATTAGCAGGCAACTTCTCCTCACAGTGAGTGACTCTTGGTGGGGCAGTTTAGGACTGAGGTAGCTCTGGGCACTGTTCTCCCCAGCAACTCTTATAGTTTGCTAGAGCCAGAAGAAGGACTCTAAATTCACCTCCCAAGTAATACAAGGCCAGCTATCTGTGTATCTGAGTTTCACTCACCTGGAGCTGTTTAGAATATGGTGCTGCTTATTTTTCCTAGGATTGAAGAGAACAACGACACACCTAGAGGGAAAGAAGAGAAGAAAATGACAGCCTGTGGGTATCATAACACGCACTCTCCCGTTGTCTTTGGCAGGAGAATGAATGACAGCCTGGCACATCTGCCCCACCCTACCCCAATGGGCAGGAACTTCAGCTAACTAGAAAATGCAAAGGAAGGTTGGCGGATAATCACAAATCATTCTGCTGTGGAGTGCCATAAATAATCACCTTTCCATGGAATGTGAGCATTGAGTCTCTTACCACTCACAAGCCAGACAGGAAGAAAGGTGAATTAGGAAAATCTGTGCAGCAGCCCCATGATTCTGTCCCCTCTCCCCAGGCATAAAAGTGACCTTACATCCTGAGCCTCTCTAGACCTGAGTGGAAAGGTAGGAAACCAGGAAAGAGAAATACCACGGAGTAGGAGAGCTCTCAGAGAAAAGAGCTGGGCATCTCTTCTCCAGAGACTTCTAGCGTAGCTTTCCACCAACCTCATCCTGCCAGGCAATGCCATTAGCAGTTCAGGTTCTGCCCTCCCGCTGCCATCTTCATCCAGGCCCTGACTGTCACAGCAATGACTGGGACGAGCTCAGCATGGACACAGCAAATAATTATCTTCTGTGTGGTAAGGCTCTTGCCTGTAGCACAGGCAGGACAGAAGAGCCCTCAGTTTGGGCGAGGAGGTCATTGGCCAGTTCGAAAACAACAGGCATAGTGCAAGAGCCCATTTGCTTTGGAAACAAATGAAAAAAACCCAGCTTCCTCTGGGGCTGTCCAGAAACCAGCCAGCAGGAGGTGCTCTAGAAACAAGCAGCTGTGAGCTTCTCCCCTTGGTAATCAATGTAATCATCTCCACCACAAGCCTAAAAGCCACCAATTTGGAGGAGTGGGAAAGGGGAAATCCCTCTGCTTACTGACACATATAAGTCAGAGTGTTCCAAGATACATTCTCTCCCCTTCCCCACCCTCCGCCCATGAAAACCCTATGGATCACTTTCAACATAGGGCAGGAGTGTACGCATCTTTGCCAGGGCCTCATCACATCATAGGAGCAAAGCAACCAACACTGCGAAAACTCAGGCTCTCAGATATGGAAGACATGCTGCTGCCCAGGAAGGACAACAATTCTCAATGACAAGATGATCCTCCTTCCCAGCTGGTGAGCAATTCAGTCCCTTTGTGAAACTGTGCAACCAAAGAACTCAGCAGTGCAGCTCCTGATAATTGCATTTCTCTCTTCCCCACATGAATTCCCCACACACAGGACTGCAACATTGGGGGGGAGGGGCAGGCACCAGTTCAAAAGCTGTAGGGACTTGCAGGAGAGGGACAAAACAGCACTTGTGACATCCTTTGTCTTAGAGAGAGAAATGACACTGACTTCTGACATGGAAATACAGTGCTCCTCTTGTCTCCTGGCAAAAGCACAAATGGAGGCAGCTGAAGAATGGAGAAAAACAGCTGGGGAAAGTCAGCATCCTCTACAATGACTAGGTATGACCATGGCTCCTCCCCAGTATCTGAGGATGCAAAACATGCCAGGACCACTACAAAAGCTTAACCAGTTTTGCAGTGTTGCTACATTGCTGGACCATACCCTACAGCTCCCCTCTCCACTGCTATGCCATTAGAACATTGGGCAGTGTGTGACTCTCTCAGGTTCAGAAATGCCTTGTCTATACCAGGGCCTGAGCTGCTCTAGTGTAAACCACACAGCTCATACCCTGCCTATAGCAGGGGTTTGCACCAGCGCGTGACCAGCCATCGATGCCTGTCACTGGGGGAAGTCCCTGGGGTAGATGAGGCCTACAAGTTGGAGGAGGGAGTGTGGTGCTGAAAAGATCTTGCTGTTTCATTCTGAGGCCTCCAGCATTGGCTCACTCTGCAAACGCCGCCAAAAAGCCCAATGGGAAAGGCAGAAGTTCTCAAGTCTGAGCTTTTAAACAGAATTAAGCAAGCCTCCGTGTCACACCACTGGGCTCAGGCAAGAAGAAGGGGTGTCCCTGCAATCTGCTCTCTTCTCAGCTATCTCAGCAGGGGTCAGGGATTCACTGCCATGAGTTCGGCACCAATCGGATAAGTCTGCAGCCACAACATTTCTCCAGGCACTGGCACGTCATGACGCACTCTTGTCTGACCCATGCAGTTCCGTCTCACTTGGTCTGACGGGGCTGCCCACCAGGAGCAGTACATGTTATGGAACAGAATAGACACCACAGAGCGGCACAGACACTTCAACACCTCAGGCCCAATGCTGCTGACTGCTGCTGTCACACTCAGTTAACATCTCTGCAGGCTTATAGAAGACACCACCACAGGGCACTGAAGCTTTAAACTCCAATACACCAGCTTTCAAAACTCAGCTTCCTCGATTAGAACCAGTGCAAGTTTCCACCCAACATTTGCCACAAAAGTAGCTTGTGGGGCTGCTAAAGATTCTAGGCACGCTCAGGTAAAATACATCCGCTGTGCTGAACATACAGACATGCACCAACATTTACTAGTGTCACCGGTACTGGTCACCCACTTGACCAGCAGGAAAAATGTTACTCAGCGATTTAGTTAAGAGTAAAAAGTACACAAGGATCTAATTTAGCCTGACCCATCACACCAGTTTCAGGTCAGATCCACTCTACTGCAGACTTCATGTAAAGAGGCAGGGGGTTTGTGACCCATTAACAATTCAGGGGAGGTTAAGCTCCTCAAATCATGAGATCTGAACTAGTACATTAGCAGATGGGAAAATCTGACTAAATCCTCAGCTTCCAGCCAATCAGAAAAATAAAGAAATCCCACTAATGTGAAGCTAGGTAGCTTAATGGACCAAAGTCGCCCCTCGCGTAACTCAGAGAAGTTACACCTAGGAGGATTTTGGCCTATTAAGCTTCAGAAAACATTAGGAAGAACTGAGGATAGATGTTATATCCAGGTAAAATCATTTCTGCATGGCAGGCTTTTTAATTTTAAGTCTCTCTGTGCTTTACGACTAGGGACATTTGCATGAAAATAGGACCTTTGGGTAGGTTTGCACTTCAACCACTACAACAGCACAGCTGTGCCACTGTGGCGCTCCAGTGTAGACACTAACAATGCCAACGGGAGGGGTTCTCCAACTGGCATAGGTAATCCACCTCCCTCAGATGTGGTGGCTAGGTTGACAAAAGACAGCACTTTCTATACCAGTGAGTAGGTCAGCATAGCTACGTCACTCAGCAGAGGGCATTTTTCACACCCCGGAGAGATGTCACTATGCCGATGTAAGATCTCGGTGTACACCAACCCTTTGTTTCTTAGGGAAAATAACACAATCTAAAAATGAAGGGCATGCAAGAACACACCATGGTCTTCCAATCAAGCAGACAAATCAATCCTTTCCTAGACTCGCTCAGCAAACGAGTGGGATCCTGGGTTTTGCTGTTATTCTGAACTTAAGAAACTGAGCCCTCCATGACTTACAAACAAACATAGGCCTTAGACCAAGTTCCCTCCAGAGTTGGCTGTTCCCAGGATTTCCTCTGCAGGGCTTCCTGCCGCTCCTTCTAGCTCTTTTCCCTCATCAAAGAGACTCAAACTCCTGTGCTGAAACACGAGCCCCACCATCCTGCCAGGATGAGTCAGCCAAAGAGTTCCTGACCTCCACAGAAGGCTTGAACACCTGACAACCAGTCACAAGCAGATTTTTTTTAAAATCTAACTCTTTAAGTGCAATCCATCAAAATATATGAACACACACCACACAAAGAAATCCGACAAAAACCCATACACTGCCAGTAAACATGGAATAAGACACATTCTGTGGCTACATTAACAGAGGGCTGAATTTCATAGACATTATACTTCGTGGAAGTCTTGTCACACTATTATAGATTTATAAAGATTCCAACCAACTTTTAGGGTGTTTTAACCACTAGGATTGCAGCGTGCAAACGAATTAAAATTAATTATATGGCAGCGACACATGGTACAAACACAAGACCAGGAGCCAAGAATACCTGAATTCTAATCTGGCTCTCATTCTGAATCCCTCTATGGCCTTGGGAACTTCTCTGGCCCACTGTATGTTAGATGGCTTCATCTTTTCAAAGGATAAAAGTTGCAGTTAAAAGAGTAAGTGATTCTAGCAAAGTTTAACTGTTCACTATGGCCACATTCATGGCCCTGGTTTCTCTTTTCCAGCTCAGACTGTGTTTCATAATACAGACCCTCCAACCCTTGGAGTGTAGTGCATTACAGTTTTGCAGAGATCCATGTTCAACAGTATCTAAAACAGCTTCTCAAAGCAAGGTTTGTTGGAGAGCCAAACAAGTATTATGGAATTATGCAATACATTAGTAAAACATATTGCTCAAATGAACATAAGAAAATAGAAATTGCTATACCGGAATAGATCACTGGTCCATCTCGTCCTCTGTCTTGTTTCTAACCCATACAAGACAACATGCTCATTATGAATCCTGACATATATCTTTATTCAGATTCGCCCCGATGGATTTTACTCTTATCAATAGTTCACAACAAACTTTATATGAACACTGTTTTATTATTAAATACACAAAAGCAACCATCTAGCCTCCTGCATGTTTAGTTTTTGTAAGATTCTCTTTGCTCAGCGTTTTGCTATTAGTGTGTGTGGAGGGAGAGAAATAGTGTTGATATTTTCACACTCCAAGCCCAATTCAGTTAAGCCAAGTACATCAAACACTGCTTTTTTAGTGCCCTCATCAGTTTCTGAAGAAATTAAGCCTTGAAACTAAACAAATAAATAAAAACAATAAAAGCCCAACAAATATATTTCTGAAGAAAACTCTCGGTGTTAAAAGGTCAACGTTATTAATTAGTTCGCTGCTGATGGTTTTAGCAGAAGTACCCAGCTACTCTGTTGTTATGGGTGGAGTTTACATAATTACTACATCATATTTTCCTCAGCCAGAATCCTGTTTTGATGTCAAAGCCATTTATGAAACTATTCACTGTGGAGTGGCAGGATTATTGCTGAATGTGTGGTGTCCCAGCTGGTATTTAGCTCCTTTCCATACTGGCTCCTACAGAAGCTATTGGCAATCACATACTCTTTTAAAGATTTTATTTTAGGGCTATCGTGCCACACCTTCAACCCTGCATTACTCCATGGTAGTGGCAAGATGAAATCATGAACCGTGGCTATAAAAAAAAAATTCAGAAGTTGGCTTTGGAATCTCGGATAGATCTAGTGTTTCTTTGTGAAGCACTTGGAGATCTTCAGACAAAAGGCATTATGTAGCGGCCATGTTTTATTCCAAGGGAGCCCACATGCAGGGTCATAACTGATTCTTGATACAGAGGGGAAGAGAGACATCCTTGTCACCATCAGAACCTCCTCAAAGGCTCTTGCAGAGAGGGACTGAACTTTCTCCACCAGGAATGACAGGGAGCCTGTTTGGCAATAGCTAGTGTGTAAGCGGGAGAGGTTGAGGCTCTCTGGAGAGTTTTCTGGCAGCATGTGAGGGAGGGAGACCACTTTACACTGTGCACGCACCATATGTGCTGGGGGATCATGACAAGAAGGGTTACCGTGAAACCTACAGAGAAGAAACAGGCAGCTCTGGCAAAGGGAAAAAACAAAGAGGCAGTTTCTCCAAGCTAAATATAGAAGTGGAATGGAAAGGAATCAGACGTCAATATCACATTTACACACAGTATCTGACTCACTAGCACTCCCCTTCCTCCACTCAGTCACACTCTCTCTCTCTCTCTCCTTTCTGCTCCTACCAGTCCCATTCCTTGCTCTTCGTCCCAAATCTCAGTCTCTCTTGGTATTTCACTTTCCCTCTCTATTCTCACATTTCCCTGACCTAGTCTCTGCTGCCCTTCGTGCCCACCCCCCCGCTAATAAAAAGCAGATTTTTGCATGAAGTCTGTTTTCTTCCTCTCTCTTTCCCCTATGCACCCCCACCTCAGGGGGCTGAGAAAGCTTAAGCTATCTACACTACAGACCCTACAGCAGCACAGCTGGACCACTGCAAGGTTTCCCATGTCCAACAGGAGAGAGCTGTCCTGGTGGCATAATTATATCATCCTCAATGAGCAGTGGCAACATCTCCCACTAACATACCGCTGTCCACACCAGCTTTTGTCAGTGAAACTTATGTCGGTCAACAGGATGTTTTTTTTCACATCCCTGCCTGACAAAAGTACTAGTGTAGATAAAGCCTAAAAGACAAGTATGGAGTTTCTTTCCAAAGCTATTCATCAACTCTGCCTTGCTTTATCTCACAGGACAGCTGACTAGAAACAGAGTTCATGGGACAAGTTCCTCGCAATCTTGGCTGTAAACTGAGGTGGTAGAGAAGAAAGCAAGCTCCATTTGGACACCATTCAAACCCTGGCTCATCCTGGCACCTCTTTCTGAATATTAGCCCCCTCTTACATTCCTGCAAGAGTAAATGAAGAGAAGAAGTGGCCCCATCGACTTCCCACTAGTCACTTCCATGAATTCTTGCTCATTCACTGCTCTTCAGATCATGCTCCTCTTCCCCAACTCCAACAAAGTATAATACACAAAACACATCCCCAGGGCACGGGGAGGGAGGGCATGGAGCATTGATGAGAACCAAACTTTTTCACCCTGTGCTAGTTGTCAGGGGAATCTTGACAAGAATAAGGTGGCGTCAGTAAAAAGCTGGTGATAATTTTCCATGTGGCAACATTCGCTGCCAACAAGTTTCTTTAATTCATGGCCAAGACCGTGCGGGGGTTTGCTGTGATGAGCCGTGTCAGTGGGGAGGGTGTGCTTGCACATCACATTAGGGTGTGTGATAACACTTATTCAACTATGTGCATGAAACGGATTCTGATGGGAAGGGCAGATCTACGGAGAGATTAAGACATGGGTGTCACAGCACGAGCACAAGGAGCCCTGGAGCTGGTTGCCTGGTACGATGGCCAGGGGGATTTGCTGGAGGAGACTACCATCAGGATGTCTGCAGCCACCGAATGACAATAATTAGATTCAGGCTGCATGCTTCAGAGATGCCAAAATAAATTAGTGGGAAACTACAACTAAACAAGAAGCCCAGCGCAAAACAAAGGGATTAATTGTATTCTAAAAGTTGCTAAGCTCATAAATTGGAGAGTATATGTTGTTAAGCGTGAGCATTGTATGACCTAGGGCAGGAAGGCTCCCGGATTTATGGTTTTAAAAGCCTGGATGGCACACGCCACGTGTAGGACAAAGAGCTAGAGAACAGGACAGAGCAGGCCCTGCTCCACCCTCCTGTATTTTCTGATTGCTTCTCTCAACTTGCCAGCATCATCTCAGCCTTGTCTGGACGGAGCTTCAGCCAGCTAGATCCCATCTGTGCCCCAGTCTCCTCAGGCACTGAGCGAGATCTGACTAAGTCAGCTGAGGTAGAGACCTAGAGCTGGGAGTCTTCAGCACACTGACACCACCAAAGCCGAGCCCTCCTTGCTACCTCTCCTGACAGCTCCACACACACATTGGCAGGAGGGGAAGCCAAGATGGGAAGCTGCGGAACCTTCACATAAGAACGGCCTTGGGGAAGAGGAACATCTGCTCCACAAGTCCCTCTGAGAACACGCGGTGTCACCAGAGCAGCACCATCCACTCTTGCTGCAGTCAACTGGCCTGCAGACAACCCCTCGTGACCAAGCATAATGAAAGCAGAAGGTAGATTTAAAATAGCTCATTTGCCCCACCACTCCTACATGGAAAGAGAATATCCACCCGTATCAGCCAATCGAGGCCTGAACAGCTTGGGTCCATCATGCAGAAGGGTTTACATCAGAACTCCAACTGAGTGGGCCACAATATATGGCCAACTGAGTGGCAAGCCCAACTCCCCATCATTTCCCAACACCTTGACCAGGCAACGCATGACCAAACACAGAAGATATGCCCCAGTGGGTGACGCTGCTTTTTTAAACTTGCATATAACTGTTTCTTTTTAGAAGCTGCCCCAGGAACCCCCTTCACTTCTCCCCTAGGCACCTCAGATTTCGCCTCCTCCAGCCTTGCAGTGACCCTACTCAGCAATGTCCACATACTCTTCCCTCTCCAGTACTAGCTGTAACCCGTCCGTGCCCAGGGTAGCCCACTGATAATGCCAGGGTCAGGGCAGGCTGCAAAAGGAGAGCAAATTCTCCCAGCACTGGGGGGTGACACTGCAGTCAGACTTCCCAACCAGCCACAAACAGTGCTTCTGATTCCCCCACACTGGTTATCAAGAAGCCACTGTGCAAATACACACAGCCCGCTTTACTGCATTTCAGTCTCTGGCTCCCAAACTGACACTAGGTCCAGTAAAGAGACCAGTTGTTTAAACTCTATGCTCTTTACTAAAAGATTCCCTCTGATCCCAAAGGATCAGCCACAGGACCAGTTCACTATAAGTTTGGATCTTACCCAAAATACCACGCTGCCAGCCAATCCTTTAGTAACCAAAACTAAAGGTTTATTAATAAAAGAAAAACAAACAATAAGAGAAGTGTTAAAGGCTTAAAGCAATCAGATAGATACAAATGATTTAAAAGTCCATATACATCAGGTTTCTAGAAGAATTGTAGAGTTGCAGGCTTGTATAGTCCCTCTGGTATACATCCAGTACCTGGATGGGTCTAAGTCCTTCAGTTCAGTTGCAAAGTGTGTTGATCCAGAGGTGTGTCCGCAGCTGGACAGGAACAAGGAACAAGACAAAGACAAAGACAGAGACAAAGACCAAATGGTTTCTGTGGTTTGATCTTATATACCCTCTGTTTCTGGCCATGTGGCTTGTGGAACTTTACAGGAACCAAAATGGAGTCCATAGTCACATGGGCCAATCCTGGTAACTCTTCAGGTATGCCTTTAGTTTCTTCGTAGGCCTTTGGCTTTTGTTAAGGTCTTGATGGGCCATTAAGCGGGCTATTGTCCTGTGGCCTCTCTGTCTGGAGTGTGTCTTTTACAGCACAATTTGAAATACAGGATATCAAAGATCTCCATAACTTTCCTCTCATATATCACACATGAACACAAATATTATCATCTTATTCAGCATATCCTAACCTTTCTAACAGTACCTGACATGGCATGTCTTACATGAATCATTATGATTTTGACATATTAATGTCACATAACACAAATGCCCCCTCCCCCCCCAATGCAGTCCGCATGACACTAGCACTACCAAGTGTCTCTCAGCAGTGCTTCCAGTCTCTATGGTAGAAGGAAAGCTGGCCGGAAAAAAAGAAAAGAAAAAGCGCACACTGTAAATCTAGCTTCAGGGGAAGGCAGAGCAGAGCTGATCTACAGGCGTTGCAAGGATAATCCCTGCAAAGCTAAACGGACAGACTGTCTCTCCTCTTCCCACCCTCCCCGCCTCTGCAGAAACTGCATAGCTCATCTCCTCTCCCCATGAGTTCACACATTTCCAGCATGGGGGTAATGGAGGAAGGGGAAAATTCTATGTGGTTTCTTTTTCTTTACCCCATTGGCAAAATATTCCTTGCTCTGCCAAACCACAGGATGGCACTCTGCTGCCTCTCTTCAATTTAGGCAGGGAAAACTGGAATAGAAATTGCTCCTTTCCCCCCTCATCTGCCAAGTGATTTGAGCCAGAATAAAGGCACCATGCAATATAACAGCTGTTTCCTTCTGGAAAGCCTGAAAAAAATGAAAGGAGTCTGGGTGTTCCTGTAAAGTTCAGGCAGGTTAAGCGCTCCATTCCCTGTTGAGATGACTATCTAAATTACTATTGCCCCCGTTACCAGAGTGTTTGAAATCCGTGCAGACATAAGCAGCCAGCTACTGATAAGATCCTAGAAGATGGTGTTCAAGACTATGTAGCATATTGGGTTTTGTAGGACCAATAACCCTTACCTTTGTGTACTGCAAATGGCTTCCACTGGCAGCTCTTAGCAGTCCCTAATGAAACGCATCCATCAGAGGTTCTCTCTTAGTACATCCAGCTACACATCTGACCTCTGGGCCACAACCAGCAGGTAATGGAAATTCAGATATGAGAAAGTCTCCCCTCCAGCCTTATAATAAAGACGTGCTGTTGTGATAACGGACAATAATGCCAAGAGGTTGAGAGAGAGTTTCAGAACGATCACTCAAGGAGTGGCTTGAGATGCCAACAGTAGACAAAGAGGCGTGTGTTTGTAACCATAGCCTTAGTCACTGAGTTTGCCTGTTTTAGACGTCATATATATGAACGAACACTTTTCAGCTACCTATCTGTGAAAATCCCTAAGAGGATGAAGTGGAGACAGAGGCCATGCTCGTAGTCACATGTTCCTCATCCACCAGTGAGGTTTCAACATTAGAGGGAACAGATGGATAGCCAGCGAAGGATCTTAGAGAGCAGACGTAGACTCCCCATACCTGGAGACCAGGGCCAGAAGCTGGGTTACCATCTGGCCCTTGGGACATACATAAGCACCAAAAAACCATTTAGGAAAATAGACTCAGATTCCACATTTTTCACAAAACAGGTGCAGGAAAAATGTCTAGACATATGCAAGGGCCTGTCTCCTTCCTGGTCCGTTATACCCATCTGGCAGTAGACACTTCGCGTGGGGGGAGAGGGGGAAGGGAAGCTTTATACTCTTAACATTTTCAAAATGCAAAACAACCTGCTTTTAACCGCAATGGCTCTTGGCTGCCTAGTCACTTCGATCTGAGAACCTCCACCAGGACACGCACCCTCTTCTCCCTTCAGTAGCCACACTGCTGTTCAGTCTCCCCATCCTCGCCTGCTATCTCCTGCAGACCTCCATCTGCAGTATAAAATGCTTCCATGGTGGAGCTTAGGACAAGCCGCCTCCTAGTGCTTGCAGAATACCCTACCCCTTAAGGCACTACCTTCCCCTATCCCCAGAATCCAGCAGCACATAATCCTCAAATAGCCACCTGCCCTGTGGCACTGCTGAACCACACAAAGCATCAGACACAGACAGTGACAGTGAAACGTTAAGAGTTACATACACCCTGAATAGGGAATTATGGGGCAATTTGTGTGGCTGCATAACTCCACAGGATAATAATCCTACATGTACACGTTCACGTAAAAACGCACACGAACTCCCAGAATGTGAAGGGAAAATATCAAACAATAAAACTTGCATTATGTTTTGAAACCACATTTCTGCGACACTTGAGGTATTCCAGTGCAATTTCAGAATGTCCACTCAAGGGCCCATTGCAAGGAAGGACCGCCATTGGGAGCCAGAGTGATGGACAGCCCAAGACAACAAAGGTCAAGGCAAGGAGGACCACCCAGGCATCCTGTGTTTGGGGACTGAGCAGCTTGCTTATAGAAGAGAGAAGTGGGAGGGTAAGAAAGGGAGCCTTGGGCAGGCCCGTACCGATTTAGATGCTGCTGAGAAGGCAACCAAGAGCAAGGATGTGACTGAAAGCAAAGCCCTGATGACTCCTGGGCCAAGACTCCCACACTCTGCCCTTTCTAGGAGGGTTCCCATGGAAATTCTACAGGCCGTGGGCTGGAAAGAGCATTGTTTCGGATCTCTTAGAAATCCCTGTGGGCTGGATGGAGCACTGTGCTCCGATTCACTGGTGATTTCATCCAGAGTTAAATGTGGCATGCACACAACACACACAGGTTAACATGCCTCAGTCTTCACTGACCTACCAAGATACCTGCTTCAGGGACCTTGGAACAGCACCCACCCCAACCACATCTTTCATAGGTATCGTGCAGCTAGATTGTCAGAAAATATGTTCTTATCAGAAGGGCTGAAAATACAGTTTCAGGGAATGAGGCGCTCCAGTGGCACTAGCTCCCAGGTGAAGAAGGGAGCAAGTGAGCAGAACTAGGGTGGAAGATGTGATGGAAGAGGGGGTGAAAAGCAAAGGGAAAAAGACTAAAATTGAGGTCTAAGGGAGAACATAGCAAGGGGGTGGAGATTACAAATAAATCAATGTAGAAAAAAAAACAAAAAACAAATCTACCACCAAGCTGCAACCAAATTGAGAGTTCCTTGGGAGCCAGAGTGAACCTCTCCCCAACACTGAGGTCCAGCTGCCCTCCGAAGAGAGGCACAGGCTAGGTTCCCATTCTGCACATCTGGCTTTGGGTTTCAGGTTAGCGCTGCTCTTCCCTTTTGGAGCAGCACAGGATGGGCTGCTTATCACCCTACACAGACCAGCAAGCTAGAAGAATTGTCCCTGCACTGAAATCCCAAAGGAAAACATATTCCAACTGTGAACAGCTAGACTACACCTCTCCTGTTCCAACAGCAGGCATGGCCAGGGCATTGTGATTTATCAGCACCTGGACACAAGGAAGAGGGTTTCTACACAAAATAAATCAACTGGATGTGGGGGAGGGATCGTCTCATTGCACGTGCCTCAGGCAGTAACTGTTTTACCGCTAGCAATCAGTGCAATCAACATTAAACATCAAGAGGAGGTACAAAGAATACAATTTAATTCTCTTGCTCATTTAATCTAATAAACCCATCAGGGAAATGACTAAGGAAGGGAGGGCTGCCTTGAAGCCCCCTCCCTGAATCAGTCTCCCTCTTTCCCTCGGAGGATCTTCACTTGTAAAACAATGTGTGTTGGCAATCCCCTCCAGGGTCCAATGACCCAGCTTTGCTCTTTATACCATACTCCAGAATGGCTAACAAAAGCCCCACTGTAGCAAAGAAACCAGAGCAGCCCTTCCCCCGAATGCCTCGGTGCACATTACTCCTGCAGTAGCTGTGCACAAGCATCAGAGGCAGAAAGAATCAGCTTCCTTGAAAGCACAGAGCTAAAGACCCACTGGCTAAGAACAGGCTGTGGCTTCTGCAGAAGGGGCAGGGGGTCAGAAAGTAGCCCCACTGTAGTGACACCGGGGTGCACGAACATTGCGTATTACGGGATAAGGCAAAGAGCTTCAGAAGTTGAGCAACCCAAGACACCAGGTTTTGCCTTGTAACATGTACATACCCATCACATGCAGGCACGCTTATGACAGAGTATAAATAAAATGCACAACTTTTTAGCACTTCTGTTAGCACTGAGGCCTCCAAAGCAGCGTGTTAAGCGACATCCATCCCCTTGTGGCAGCAGGTGAAAGCCACCACTTCAATGGGAGATCTTCCAAGAAAATGAGAGTGTCTGTTGTTCACACCTGGTGGGGGCGGGGAGGGTGTTTGATTTGGGTTTTATACATTAAGTTAAAAGCCTGCAATTTATGTCAATGCTGCAAGGAGCCACAGGGCTTGTTAGGAGATTCTTAGGGAGGGTGCAGCTCAGGCAGTTGACATCTCTGAGTTTTATCCCAGACTTAGCCAGGTTTTTCTCTCTCTTCAGTCTTATGCAAGCTTAGAAGTTGGCTCAAAAGCAAGTCACGTTGCTGCATGAGGCACTGGTTGCTAGGAGGCATAAATATCCAGAAGATGCCAAATTCTTCCCAGGTAGGGGAGAAAGCAGGCTGCTACCTGTAAGCAGGCAGTTTAAGACATTCCTACTCAACTCCACCCCCATTCACTCTTCCTTCCACAAGCAGCTAGAAAACCTTGGGGACTGCAGCACATCAGCTGCCTTACTGAGAAACGGCCGCTTGTTCCAAAATAACTGAGACAGTCCAAGCTCTGCAAACATTGCTCTTCCAGCCAGGGGAAGGACATGGACATGCAATAGTTTTCCAAATTTGTCAATGCTTCCTACCTGCACAGCTTCACTGCAGAGTCTAGTGCCTCATCAAATAAAATAGCTGTGCTTGCTCTTTCATTTCCATCCATTTGTACAGATACCCAAATGCAGCAAAATAACACAGGTTGTTTAGTGGGCAAAGGTGGGAGGGGCAGGAAAGGCATACAGCACCTTCCACTTAGTTCATTCACTGCCTAATTGGGTCAAAGCCTCAGATAACAAATTATTCATGTTAAAAGTAATACAACTTCCCACCAAAATTTTCTTAATCAGTTTCAGTCACTAGAAGCAGATGTGAGGGGACTGTCACTATTCACTTAATGAAGACAGCTCCAATTAGAGGGAAAAAAATACAGTAAAAAAAACTCTAGGAATGACCCATGTGAGAATTAAAAATACTAAATAAAACCTGTGCAAATTCAGACATTGGGACTGGCAAAATACATACCACCACATGCTGTATTAACTAGCATATTTGCCTTACTTGTCCAATAGAAACAACATCAAATGCTCATAAAGGGAAGCAGATAGAAACCTCCATATTTGGGTTGCCTGACACTTTCCACTATAAAAGATTCTTGTGACTTCTGTTTCTTTTAGAAGCTCTAACACCTCTCCCGTTTGCAACATGCCTTTGAAATGGGGCAAGGAGAAGCCCTCAGGTTTGAGAAGTGTCTTTTCTTTGTCCCATGCCATTTTTAAAAAAATCCCCGTTTGCTTTCTCTCACTTGTGCTCTTCAGCTACATTTTGGCAGCTGGACAAAATTATAGCTAAACAAACCTTCTAAAATGTTGGATTCACACCGCCAACAATGATACTGGGAATGTCTGGCCATTGCCAGCTGTAGCAGGGGACAGAAGAAGCCAAACTGGACTCTACCCAACCTCCCTTCCAGACCCAAAGTGTGGCCCATCTGCCACCTCTGGTAGTACTACATGGGGCAAGAGCTCCCCTCCAGTGGTGGGAATGGCAGAGAGACCAGGCTTCCTGCAACCACTGCCCCCAGACCCAGAACATGGAACCAGCAACCTATCCCCCTCTGAGATAACAAACTTCTTCAGTCCCCTGCTAACAACTAGTCCTGTAGCTCAAGCAGGAGAGCTTTGTGCTGTGGTACTGAAGGTTCAGGGTTCAATGGTGCTTGAGGGGGAGTAGAGGAGTTTATTACAGTTACATACTTTTATTTTGTCTTTTTTTTTCCCCCCCTACATTTTTAAAAGTAGGAAATTACACATAAACCCCCCCATGTTTAAAGAATATTATTTAGGCTACAAAGTCAAAACCTCAGGAACCGCAGATTTCAAGTGGTTTCAACCTTGATTTGGCCTGCTGTGTATACATTACAAGACAGTCTTTACATGATCACATACTATTTTTTTCCACAAGACCCCTGCCTCCTTCAGCACACAAGATGGATACACATGGAGACCAAACAAAGGTTGTACAGGAAACTGTAAATCTGGCATTTCCAAACTTTTGACTGCATCCTGAATGGTTTTTAACTATAGTTTCAACGAAAGCGACAGGAACTAGCTGAACTGAAAGAAGATAAAGGCACTTAAGTGTAATGTGCTCTCAGGTACTTCATCTTTTACAGGAAGTTAAGCAAGAATGAAAGAGAAAAGAGAGATCTGTCAGGTAAGACGCCAAGAGACTAACAAGACTGTTGCCTTGGGTGGCAGGCTGAAGTGTGACAGAGGGAGAAGAGCCTCTTAAATAGGTGAGGCCTGGTGTTCAAGAGGTCATCCCATAATATCAAACACATTCATCAATCAATTGCCCGGTCTCTATAATACCTAGCTGTTACACCGCTTTTCACCTGTAGAACCCAAAGTGCTTTACAAAAGGAGATAAAACATCACCATTCCTGTTTTACTGATGGGAAAGTAACTCAAAGGGAAGCAAAGTTATGTGCCCAAGGTCCAGTCCTGTGGCAAAGCCTGAACCCAGGACTCCTGAGTCCCAGTCCAGTGCTCTGCCCACTAGGCAATGCTGCCTCTGCCTCATGTTTAAGACAGGATCTTGCCAGTGTGGTGCTGGAGCAGTTCCAGCTGCCTCTTGATCTGACGTGTGCTCTTGAGCCTTACCTGGTTTCCGACATGGGTATATGGAGAAAGAGCACAGAATCTTCTGGCAGCCCACACCAGCCAAGCATTCATGCTGATTGTCAGACCAGCGGCCTTGGAAACACGACTGACCACATGGTTATCACCGATTCACCCAGGAAGTCTGGGCCGGTGGAAGATACGGCCTGTCACTGGGTTAGTTGGCTCCTCTCCAGGCACTCCTGGAGGGTGATAACGAGCACTGTTCTTCCTCCCCAAAAGCCCTCACACATGGAGGTGCCCAGCGGGCTCTGCTCTGACAGCCCTCCTGCTCACCATGCCTGAACGGTCCCCAAGTGGCAATGATACCGTCGCCTGTACGCAGAGGACCTTCCAAGGCGTCGAACTGAGCCGGGGGATGCCTGTGCTTTCCCGGTGCCTAACGGAGGGGAGGAAGCAGACGGAAGTGACTCTGCACAGGCTCGGTCAAGGTACGCCAGAAGCGATGTCGGTGGGTAGAAGCAGCATCTGGGGAAGTACGCTGGCACAGCATGTCTTCTACTGGGGCGGGGGAGGCCCATCCGAGCGTGCCACACACTCTGCAGTTTCGGGAAAGGCACCACATTAGATCTATGGCTACGGCTGGATTCTCAGACAGTAACCGTGAGACGTAGTGTCTTTGTTCCATCTGTGTTTGGCCTGAGGCTGCAACAGTCCCTCTTTGATGCAGGCCTCACACCAGCGATGCACTCCTTTATAACCTCAGGCTGGAGTAGTGCTTGCTACCCTTGAACGGCAACCAGAAACACCAGGTAGCACAGAATACGGCAGCTTGTCTCAAGTGGGGTGAGGCCCCGGAAGTGTCAACACCAGTGATCTATGCTCTGCCCTGACTAGCTTTTCACGGTTGTATGCGGTTCAAGGCATAAAGCTCTATATCCTCTGAAACCCAGTTACCCATGAGATTCACCTCTGTCCCAACAAAGGAGTAACGTTCCACTCCACTGCTTGTACTTTTCATTCCTGGGGTAAGCGCCTCCATACAGCCAGTGGCACCGCATTCTCAGTGAAGGGTAATGCCCCTAGAACATGCTTCCTCCAGCAATGTGACAGCCCCCAGGGTCCAGGAGCTTCAGTGTACAGTGCAAAGAGCCAGCTCTATGGTCAAGATCTGACTCTCTCTCTGTTTAGTTTACTAAACAGTTTTCTCCTGTTCTGTTGTGCAGCAGGAGGGTTGTTACTGGCCTTTAAATTGCAATGATGATAGCTTGTTATTTTGTAATATAGTGTTTATCAATTTAAGGCACCCACGTGCTTGGCTTAAATACACGTTTTTAAAATAAGCAGCACTTCAGAAGTGAAAAAGGGACCCCCAACAATGGGAGGTTGATGGAAATCAAACTGAGAATCTGATTTTAAAGACTGGAATCCCTTCTCCCACTGGCAGTCAAACTGATGACTTCTTCCAGCCACATTAAGTGGTGAATCCCAGAGCTTCTTTTTTTACACCTCTGCCTCAAACCCTGCACTGAATGAGACAACAGTTGAAGTGGACCAATCCATAGTAGTTCAGCAAAGCAGTACTTCTTTCTGGAAGGCTGCCTTATGGTGTTACACACCAATCTAAGCTTCAATTTTAAAAAATAAAACGTGTAGCAACTCGGGTTGTGAAGACAATCCTAAAAATGGGAACTAAGCAGAAGCATCTGCCTGCATCCACAAACAGGCTGAAACAACAGCTCAGAAAAGTGTGAAACTGTCCTTGTTCGTGTCAAGGGGTCTAACAGGGCAGCCACTCACCGCTAGCACACCTCCTTGCATCTAGGTCAGGGAAGGCCGCTCTCACTGTGTCGGATGCCCCCTTGCTCCTTATTTGCTCCACAACAGCCTTTCTTCTGGTTACTTGGCCCTCTGGCCAGGTCACTATTTAGTCCACCCCTCCCAGGGTCACAGAGTTCATTAGGACAACTGTCCAAATACCATCACCAGACAGTTTTCAGCCCCAGCCTGGGCTCTGTGCCACTATACCAGTGGCTGGCAGGGGAACCAA
Source organism: Mesoclemmys tuberculata (assembly GCA_007922155.1). Lineage (NCBI taxonomy): Eukaryota > Metazoa > Chordata > Testudines > Chelidae > Mesoclemmys > Mesoclemmys tuberculata. The sequence goes on from ML675613.1 coordinate 51,721,661, forward strand.
GGCCCAACCACTACACCAAGTTCCAGCCCAGGAACCCTGTAACCACAACCCAGGTCCTCAGTCCCGGTCCTTGTTGCTGTTTCTCTGGGGTCCTTATCTTCTCTTTTCTGCTTCTGGGTTTACCACTAGAGCTTCTCTATTGCCCCTTGGCTATTTCACCTCTCCTAGCCTCTTGCCAGACTCCTTGCTCCAGGAGAGGATCTCAGAGATTAGCCATGGGAGGGAGTTTCTCCTTGTCCCTGATTACCTCTTTCCTTCTCGGGAGTGACTGCAGCCTCTTCTCCTCTTCTGCTCTCAGCTTCTTGGCTATATAATATTCTGGCCCTGCCGTTCCCAAGCTGGGCTTCACTCTCAGTTAGCCATGGCCCTCCTTCTCTCAGGTGATGCCAAGTGACCCAGCTGGCCTCTCAGACCCTCCTTTACCCTCTCAAGGCTGGCATGGGGTGCACACATCACCACAAGGTTGCTGACTCGGAAGTCTAATAATGGAAATTTAAAATGTCAAGATTCTCAACTATTTCTCTGGGATGATCACATTATAAAGATCTGTTGTGAGTGGAGACCCCTTCTGGTATCCAAGGGGGTGACGCTTGGCTAGTAGGCAGAACTAGAGAGAGTACTAACCCCCACACCAACCCTTGGGCAGAGTGGAGGACAGGAAAGCAGACCAAGGCAATTTACTGAGAGTTCCTTTTCCTTCAATGTGCATACACTCCTCTCCCTCCACTGTCTAATTAAAACGTGGGGGGTGTGAAGGGAGCTGAAAAACAAATGTTCCAGCTTCAGTCCAACAGATTTATTTTTACCGGGAGGGAGTTTAGCCATTTTTCATTACCATCCTGGCCAGAATCAGACTACTGAAACCTTGTATTGTTCTTTCTTGGCATAGAAACTTTTTTTTAAAAAAAGGGGTGAAACCAAAGCTCAGCTTCAGAAATGACTATTTCAAACTGCATTAGTAGCCTGAACAAAGGGGCCTCCTCATCTACCAGCTGAACCTCTCAGAGGTGCCAGTTGAGAAATCTCCCCAGATAGCGTGTAAGTGCACAACATCCCAAAGCAAGGGACTAATTCACAGCACACCAGAGTCCCTGCAGGTGGGTCTGGCCTCTCCAGAGAAGTCACGCCTTTTCAAGGGAAGAGAAGGAAAGCTGCCTCCACTGTGACTGGAGTTTCCTTGAATATCTGAGGGCGTGGTTGTTGCCATCTTGGAATGCATTTCTACTCAGGTCTTTACAGGCCACCACTTCTGCTGAGAAAGGAATCTTAAAACCTAAGGGCAAGTACTGCCTGCCTCAGGATCCTGGGCACAGACCAGCTGGAGATGTCAGCCCTTGAAGAACCGCTGGCAGCACACAGGCTACATGTTAGAAGAATTCCTGCACTTCTGCGGACAGCCCCAGTTCTGTCTGAGACCTTGGGCCCAATTCACCGTGGCCACGCACCTTGTGCCATCATCTCCACCAGTGCAAAATGCTCCCATGTCAGAATGGTAGCATTTTGCACAAATGTAAATGACTCCACAAGGTGCAGGGCAAGACAGAATCAGGCCCCTTGTTTGCCCCTAAGGTATTTCTAAGGCTCCTCTCAGCGTGGTATCTAAGCTCAGCAATCAAAACACGATTGAGGGAAACTGGCCTGAAGGTGGACAGGAAGGCTGGTCACCTCAAAGTTTGGGATTTAACACCTCAAAACATGGAGAAGATACCTGGGATGTCAGAAACAGCTATGGGTTATGGCATATGTCCTGGTGTGTCTGGCCTTATTGCTAGCTGATTTGGGTGAACAGGTGCATATATTCAGAAATACAGCAGTACCTCAAGTCTGATCTTCATGGAGTACCCCTGGGGAGAAGGGAAGGATAGTTCAATCCCCAAACCCTTTTAAGCAAACAGGCCAAGGATCTAACTGCTACCGAGTTTATCAATTAATGCTAGCTGTGACAGGAATTTGCATTGTACACATTTGTCCACTGAGTCTAATTCCCAGGCCACCAACTCTACTCACATCCTTGTACAGCTATTACTACTATCCTGGGCCAAATATGAACCAGGGACATGAAGACTCCATAGCCAATTATCAATCAGTGATAGGATCTGCCTTTCCTGGATTACAATTTGTTAATAGTCTACTGCCACTCCATTCACTTCCTCTTAAAAAATCTCTGAGTCCCCATCAAGGTTATGCAATAGCTACCTTTGATTTGGTTAAAGGGCAATTTTTTCTGTATGACTGATTCTCTACTCTGTGTTGCTTGTTGTACAATTATCTACATACCAGGGAAAATCATGGATAAAATATTCCAAGAGTTTCCAGATGGGGATGACTGGGAACTGATCAGCCTTACAGGCCTGTCTAGATAAAATTGGGAGAGGAATTTGGGATTAAACCAATAACCACTGCTGAAAAAAAATCTTCACCCTCTCAGCTTCCAGTGGGATTTACCACTCAGTCATCTGAGACAGCTCCACACGTGCTGAGCAGATTTCTGGCTGGAGAAATGCTGACTGTGGCTGATTCATGCACCCTCCCTCCTCTTAGCTGTGACACAGGCTGCTGTCATCTTCCTGTTGGTTTGTAACCTGTCAATCACCTCCCTGGATTAGTGGAAAGCAGAACCTGGACGGCCATGATGCAGGAGGATTGTCCAAGTTCAGGAGGCTAGCACTGGAGTAATCCACACCAAGATAGGGGGAAGAGAGATTTTGTCCCGCTCACTCCTTGCATAGCCCAGGCTGGCATGTGAGTCATCTAGTGAAAAAATCCTGCACCATCAGAGTCCAATGTGCATGGAGCAACAGTGACAAAATGAAATTTGACCCAGGAGGGCACCTGACATTCCTTCGCTAGCTATGGGACACCAGCTCCATGGAGTAATTGTCATGCAATGTAACCTAAGGTGAGAAAGCTGAAACAAAAGAAGCTTTGCTCCTATCGTACAGCTTTTGCTAAAAAGCAGCAGCAGCAGAGGAGAGGTCTTAATATTTTCCTCTTATCTTAAATCTCTGAGCCATGACTCCCTCATTTATTTCCTTCCCATCTGTGTATATGGAAACATGAACATGTAGGTTTGAAAAGGGACTTTGAGAGGTTATCAAGTCCAATCCCCTACACTGAGGCAGGACCACGTAAACCTAGACCATCTCTGTGAGGAGTCTGTCTAACCTGTTCTGAAAAACCTCCGATGATGGGATTCCACCACCTCCCTTGGTAACCTGTTCCAGTGCTTAACTATCCTTACAGTTAGAAAATGTTTATTATCATCTAACCTAAATCTCCCTTGCTGAAGATTAAGCCTACTACCTCTTGTCCTACCTTCAGCAGACAAGGAGAACAACTGATTGCTGTCCTCTTCGTAGCAGCCCTTAACATATTTGAAGACTTATCAGAACCCCTGCTCAGTCTTCTTTCCTCAAGACTAAATATACCCAATTTTTTTTTTTAACCTTCCCTCATCTTAACCTTAACTTTCAACATTTTTGTTGCTCTCCTCTGGACTCTCTGGACATAGAACAACCACCAGTGCTGACTAGAGTGGGACAATTCTTCCCATGTCGTACATAAACTTCTTTTAATCCCAATTGCATCACACTGCTTGCTCATATTCTGACTGATTATTTGTTCCAGTATCTTTCCAGAAATTGAAGTTAGGCTTCCCCCTTCCTGCTCAAGTGGACCCCATCTGGGACCTGGGTGTGGGAGTGAAATACCCTCTAGTGGCCACCTCAGGCAGTAACCTGTCTCCATCCTGTAGAGCAGCCAGTTCCCCTTCTTCCTCTGATGCTGCTGTGGTTATCCGTAGCTAGCTAGCATCCTCCATCCCGGACATCTTCATGTGCATCCTGTCAAAGTCCTCACACTCCCAGATGCTACACAGAAGAGCCGCCACCTCCTCCTGCAGCTCTTACCTGCATCCTGATGGACTCCAACAGGCCCCTCTCACACCAGAGAGTTACACCCACCTGGCTTTCTTCAGCAGGGACATGCAGGCCACATTCCCAGCAAGTCAAGACCAGAGCCTAAGTAGACACCTCCAGAGGGCAGATGCCTGTTTGGCTAGAGCCCTACCAGTGCAGGCAGAGGGAGAGCAAGCAGTGCTGTTGGCAACATTTTCTTTTCATCCATGTGGAATATCTGTAAGCCTACAAAAAACCTAACTCAGCTGGCTAACGCCATTGGTCTCCCAGCTGCCTTCATCTCACCAGCCACCGGGAGCTGAGGAATCTGGGTAATTCAGCATCTGCACAGCTTCAGAATGAGGTTTCCGGATCATTTGTTTAGTGAACTTAGTGCCCATGCATCTAATGAGCCCAGGGTCTACATCTACCTTAGCAAAGATGGATTCTGTGAAAGCTCCCAGGGTAACTCATTCAATGTATCTTGATAGCGATTCATATTCCAGCCCTGCATCTTTTCTAGAGCAGAAACTGCCAAGCATGCAGGGCTATGCTTGGTTTTTTGTTTTTACTCTTTTGGGCAGGGATGGCGGTAGATGTGGAAAAATGTCCAGGTTGAGACCAGCTAACTCAAGACACTTGTTACCAATACAGCTTTGCACTCAACTTCCCCAACCGGACAGTATAGCATGTTAACACGTGTGCCACCCAGCTCTGTCACAGCAGTAGCCAGTTGGTAATAGGAGCTAATAGGAAAGAGCGAGGTGATTAGATCATAGCAGTGCCTCTTATTCACCAGGAGACTGTGTGTTTAAAAGCCACAGCAATCTGAACATCACAGCACTTTACTACCCTCCGCCACAGGCTACCCTGGGCAAAACACAAGCCTACCAGAGTGCTGCGTATGCTCACTCCGCTGCGTGGCTGCTCCCTGGAGCAGGTAACCGAGTTGTCTGAATGACGGAGAGGGGTTCATGACTGACTGTAAGCCAAGGAGAGGGGCCAAGAGTGGATTTAAAAAAAGACAGAGAAGTAAAAGGAGTCACTCGGTCCCACAGCCCTGCAAGCGTTTGAAAACAAACACCATCAAGCTGACTCAAGTCCTTGGAGTATCTGGCCTGGAATTCAAACGGACAGATATATTTTCCTCCTTTCAAAACTTTTTTTTTTTTTAAACACACTAGCCACCAGTGATCTTGGAGGATTTTCTTAGCTTTGTTTCCCTTCTTGTTTCTAGGCAACAGAACCACAGCTAGCTACTGCAAAAAGAGAAGCCAGAAAGAAAGAGAGACAGAGGAAACTGTCGGGACACAAACCAAAAAGGGGACCCGAAAAACAGTTTGCCAAAAAAATTCAGCAAGTTTTCCCTGTTAAGTGACAGTGTCACTCGCCCCATGACAAACCACATAGACACAGGTCAAGTTAAGCTAGTCAGGGCTTATTTCACTCACACTCTTGTCAGCACAAGAACAGGAAAACCAGGGCAGCAGATGAGAGATCTTCCAAGAAACAAGTATACCCCTTATCTATTCATGCTTCCCTGAGTAAGACCATTACAAAAGGCTTGTCCCAGAACATCTGCCACCTCCAGCACATTTAGCTCCTGCACGCAGACCTTGGAATGGAGTGAAAACATCCCATCTAACAAAAGCCAGATCAGAAAAAGTAAAACAGATGAACCAGGGGCTAGGAGACTCAGGGATGAGTTAGAGACACTCACTGGGGCCTGGAATGGATTAAGACAAGAGGCTGAGGTTTCAGATTCTGCAGTGAGAAGGACCCAGAGGCAGGCATGCAAAGGCAGGGGAGCAAATGGTAGCACACCACACGGCTGCCTGAGGTGGTAAATCTCTTGGAGCGGATTGGGCTTCCTCTTTCAGGAGGAAGATCGAGGACTCAGCAGTCTGTTTTGGTCAGAACTGGAACAAGTGGTGTGCTTTCAATGTCCCAGTGGGTAGACCAGGCGGGAAGAGCAAGGGATTTGCACCTCAGGACTGTGATGAATCAGCACATTTGCACAATGTTGAGTAAACTCCTGGATTCTCTGAGGTGCAGGTGATTAGGACTGAGGTGCATATCAGAGCTGCAAGCCAGCTGTGTTATGCATGGCTCTAGCTAGTGAAATCAAAGTTAATTTGGAAAGCAATAACATTCGGCAAATTAAACCAAACAAAAACAAGATCAAATGAGAGAGTGGTGCAAACCACCCAGATGGGAGAAATCCATTGGGAATGCACATGGAAAGTGATAAAACAAACTGAACTTACAGTCCAATTAGGTCTGTAGACAATTCTCTTGTGTGTTTTGGACCTGTAACAAGTACTAGGGCAAACTAAGCACAAAGGATCGTCTTGACAGCAGCAAATCACATCAGCATCACAAAACAACCAAGCCAGCGCCTGAAAACAGCAATTCAAATAACCCATTCACGTTGCTAAACACACAGCTGGCATAGTCCATGTGTTTCTTGCCGGGGTGCGACCAACAAGTAAGAACAAGGAATCCTGCAAAGGCCTAAAGAACTGTATAACCTTTTAATTACCCAGAATAATCCCCACGTGTTCCTACACGTTTGATAGCACTGAGTAGGCGGATTCTTGGCATGCATGATGTTCTCACAGGAGATCACTAGCAACAAAATTAATTTATTTTAAACTGTAGATGAGCCAAAAAACCTAAGCTTGCTCTGTCTCTCTCTCATAACCCCCTCTTCAAATACCAATGTATTCAGTGTTAGAAAACATTAAGGGGAGATAATATACATTGGAATACATTTGCCTGGGTTCTGTGGATTTAAGGGTAAAGGACACAGGCTTGGATGCAGATCTCAAACTGCAGTCAGTTTAAACAAAAGCATTTTTTTAATGAAATAGAGACATCAGAGACATCATGAGACTTCAACAAGTTCCAGAGCAACTCCAAGGCTTCTGCATCACACGATGGCCTTAGCACAATGAGAAGGCAGGCAATTTACATTTACTCAGCTGCGTTTGCCCTCAAGTCTGCCTCTCACACCCAAGTGCAGCTCCTATGAAAGAAAGTTCCTTTGCCTTATTATTTGTATAGCAACATACGTTTACAAAGTGTTTTACAATATATAATGAGTGCTAAACACAGAACAGAATCCCAGCCCCCAAGGGCTTTCAGTCTTAAAGGTGGTCTCAGTCTTAGGGGTGCCGAAACAACTTGTATAGTGGGGAGCTGAGAGCAATGGAGCCAAACTGTAAAACCTGTATATAATGGAAACCACTTCAAGCCAGGGGATGTGGCAGCACCGCCCGCACCCTTAGTTCCAGCACCTGTGGAGCATGAATGAGGACGATATAGAACCAATGGAGCTGCAGTGGTCATCACAGCCAGGAGGAGACTTGGTGGAAAAGATGGATCTTGTCTAGCACAGACCAGTTCTCCAGGACACCTGGCTCTTGAAGGTCCCATACATAAAAATCAGAACAGTATGTAGCAGGAGTATCATACAAATTACATTTCTACTCATCCACACACAAAACTTAAAAATGCACTTGTCAACAGCAAGCAGGAAACTCTCTAGAGAGCGGGCAAGAATAGGAAAGAGCAAAATTTTGGTCAGGTCCACTGCCTCTGCCTATTACTTTAAACAGTGACAGAGAAAGGACTCAAATTTCACTGACTTGTGTCTTGCATGCCCCAACGTGCCATCTACAACTGCTGTCCCAAGTTTCTTCTTCCAGCTTCAGTCTGGGACCCCTCATCTGACTTAGGTTCTCTTCTTGCCACACACAGTCTCCAATCACATCTTTCTGGTTAAATCTCAGGCCTCATCCTCCTTGGTACTTCTGCTGCCTTTGACTATGTTCGTCACATGCTCCTTGAAAATGCTTTCCTCACTTGGCTTTCATGACTCCATCCATATCAGTTTCTCCTCCTAATTCTGACACACGTTTCTAGCTACTGCTATCTCAACAAGCCAAACAGGCAGTTGCCTACAGCTTTGTTTGTCTTGATGGGTCATCTTTACAGCAGAGTAGCCCACTCAAACAAGTATTCTACATTCCCATATCAGAGCATTCAGGGAAATCCTCTGCTGACTTGGTCTGCCATTGCTTCACTCTAGAGCACAGCCATCATAAAACAGCACAGATAAGATTGATATTATTAGTATGTGCTAGGAGTAAGAAGGTAACCATCCCAATTCCTTGGTCTCAGTAACAATAACTGTATTTCATTTTAGTTTATTGACTGCCTTACAGCCAGTAAGACAAGATAAAAGCTGCTTTATTAGGGAGATATTCATAAACAAAAAAGGACAGCCCAGTGCTCTGGAGGCAGTTTGCTCCCCAGGGGATTTGAGCTCAGTTTCTCAGGAGATGTGAAAGCACAACGCACAATCCCCGGGTGTGGAGGAAGAAAATGCGTTATTCTTGAGCAACCTACTGTGACCAACCTTCAGAGTAGCATTGGTGGGCTCCTGAGAGATCTTACTTCCTTGTCAGGGTAATGGGGAGGAGGGTTAGGGAGAAAGGATGGGGGACGCATTCCAGAGGATGCCTGTACTGAAGCAACAAGTGTAGTCAGACTGGATTTCTCTCTCCATGGTTGAATGAAGAGCACCACACCAGACATCACAGAATACATGCAAGAGGGTTATTCATTGCCACAGTTGCTCTCTCATAGATAGCATCACCATTAGGCAGACAGAGCTGAACATCCCACTGAGTTACGTGCAAATTCAGCACACCAGAGAATCTAATTAAAATCACAAGGCACTTAACACTTAGCTGAAAGCATGAGGAAGAACAGCTGAAAAGAATCGCATTAAAAGATGACAGCAAAAATGCAATCCCTCTAACAAGCTATTAAACCAACGTTTGCTAAGAGGAGTCGTCCTCGTGTTAGGAGACCACTTAGTGAAAATTAACAGCCTCCCCACCAGGACCGTGTTTGATATATCAATGTAAAGATACAGGATGTATCAGCCATGGTTACGTTAAGGCCTTTTAGTGACATGCTCAGTGACTCACCCTGCTGGATATGCGACAAGGCCGGTCCTGGGGTCGCAGGCTAATCCTCTGCCTCCCGACACAGTTATTCCTAACACTTTCTCCAAGGTCACCTAGTGCAAAAGGAAAACAGAGTCATGAACTGCACTCATAAGTGGGTCCGTACATGGGTGCCAACTGATTAGCTCATACAGGCATTCAGAAACATGGTTCCTAGAGAGCATCAACTCACTTCAGGCAACATCCAGTGGAGGAGTACTGCCACCCTAAAGGACCCAAGGGAGACCTGTAGCTAGCATAAATGGGTTTGCAAATGCAAACATCCCCCCTGTAAGCCGTAGCTTGAAATAGCTGCTTTTTCCAGATGAGGAGACAGGCTTTGGAAAGGAAAGAAACAAACAAGAAACAGACTATGGAAGGCTTTATAAACCCACCTCCAAGCATTTGCCCTTTTGCAGAACCTCCTCTTTGAGGTTCTAAAGCATTCCAAGAGCTTCCCCTTCCCACCCTGCCCCATTGCTTAATCACTTTCAAACACCTTTGTACTGCCAGGTTCCCATTGGGATTAAAATGAAAGCTGGCAAAGGTCTCCAGCCCAAGTGGGGCAGGCTTGAGAAGTTCCAAAGTAGCCATTCAAACTTTGGGATTCACTGACTTTCTGCTTTTACCTGGCACACAAGGTGACTTGCCCAGGGTCATAAGGGGATCACGTAGAACAGAACCCCAAATCCAACTAACTCTCACCCCCGTGTTCTAACTGTCAGACAAGTATTTCTCAACTCTCGAGTTGGTGACCCCTTATTTGAAGTCAGAAATTCACCTGACCCTCCCTTACATTTCTTACTCTTGTACAGTAAATGTATCAATGATAACACTATATAGCTTCTTTGGCTGCAACTACTACATTTGACCTCACAAACTATGAAGGTTTTGACCACCCAGCATTTATCTGGAAATTTGCTTTGCTTTAGAATTGTAATAAAGTTTTCAATACTTTGTGACCCCCATCTCCCCCACCCTCCCAACTGCCATTGGTAACCCCCCCGGGGGTTGCGACCTTTCAGATAAAAAACATGGCATATTAGACCTTAAAACCCATTTCCTTTTTAGAAATCTTTTTTAAAACGGAATTTAATGCAAAGCAACACGAGGCTGAAGGCTGGACCTTCTCAGTCACGGGCCTGAGAAGACTCTAGAAAACTCTCCATCTAAACTTAAGTCTGCTCTACTCCCTGGCGTTCTCCTGACTGAGGTACAAAATTGTTCTTTCACTTACAGTTTATGCAGTATGGTTTTATTTATCGTATGTTAAATGCATGTGTTTTCCCCAGCATCGCCTTTCCTGCCAATTCTTGATGTTGTCTTCTGGTTTTGATTAACATAGTTTGAGTTATATTTTGTTAAATATCCAGAAGCCTTCAGGCATGGGTGCCACGTAAGAAGATGATACTGCAGCTATTACTATGATCATCAACAGCTTCCCTGGAGATCGATGATTTGTGTTTATCCAGACAACACGGTGCACAATGAGTACGTTTTCCAGTGCCCCAAACCAGACCTGGAAAAAAATCACCTGTAGGGTGGAGATGCATGATCTCTTAATCCTTGGGTTCTCTGCTCAGGATGCTAAAGAGGGTACCTATAGTAACGGTGAGTTCTGTGATATAGTTACCTTCCACAAGGAACAGAACTGAGGCCCCACCAACTCATTTCACACAGGCCATCTAAAGGCAGAAATTCAATCACTCCTGGCTTGCCCTATATTCAAGCTGGTGATCTAGAGGTAGAAGCTTTCATACCCCAATCCCAGAGCCATTCCATCCCCGTCCTTGAAAAATGAATTCTCTTTGGAAATGTGGCTTTTACAAAACTGTAACTAAATATGGTTCTTAAATAACAGGACGCTGTTATAAATACATCTATAAACCCACCAGCAAAGCAAGAAAATAGCTTTTCTTCAATTCCATTTTAAAAAATGGGGTTTGTGCTCTGTTCAGGTTTTTTACAGTTGCTTCACAATACACAGCAAAATGCTGATGGGAAAGTAATTACACACACATGTGCACGCATGCTTGCAGGAATCCTGCACTGAAGCTCAGATCCCCAGCTCTCTGCCCCTCAATCTAGCAGGAGTTGAGCACCCTAAATAGAGTGTTCTCAGCCCCAGAGACGATGGATGGGAGGCAATTTGCATCTCTCTCAAGTGATCCCATCTGGCCAACACTTCCAGCCTTGTCTCATTATGAAAATTACCCATTGCCGATAGACATCAGCTATGCAATCCAGCTTTGTGCCAGGTGCAGCCCAGGCTGTTTTGAACTACAGTGTCCAAAAAGGCAGCATGTACACTATTTGTCTTTGGCTACACTCACACTTGAACAGCACTTTAGCAGCACCTACTGCAGACTGATATGGTCAGCAGTGGGTAATTTTCCCAATGTAGACAAGGTTTCTGAGCAGTTTGTTGATGGGCTCTTTAAGGAACTACATTCAGCTTCACTGCCTGGGAGCATGGAGTTAGAAGACTTCTCCCATTCCCAGCTTTTAAGGAAAAAATGAACTAGAGTGAGCGTTATTTTAGAGGATCTGTTTGACCCTCACTTGCTCTCACTCTGCTGTACACCCCCCACCCGTCTTCCACTGCCACACAGCCCTATGGCATCACATTATACTTCCTCAAGTCTTCCTCTCCCAACTGGAGTGTGGCAGACATCCCAGGCAGCTGTGTAACACATGGCAGACTCTGAAAAGGCTTGCAGGCAACCAAAGCCCCCTTTGCCCTTTGTCCTGAAGTTTGTAACAGGATTCAGACCCAAAGGAGAGGCCCAGTCCACATGTGCCCAGGAACTCATTTTCCTGCTGGAGAGCATCTTCTTCCCACCAGCTAATCACACGCCCAGCTCTGCTCCTTCCATTAGAAAGGCAGAACTACATGGCGGTCGCGTCACACTCCCCGTAAGTACCCAGCCCAAGCAGGGAAACTAATGATCCAGTCAGATGACCAAATTCGGTGATGAATCCTGGTCACATGCCACATGAGGCATATTGTGCATACACTAAAACGACGATTGCTGAGGGTGTTCTAGTTGGTCTTTTCACAACTGTATTTAGACCTAGTGCTACAAGAGGAGCATCCCGGAAAGCATGAGCCCAGTTTTCAAAGCTCCATAATTAACTCTGCTTTTTAAAAGTTGCCTCCTCTCATCTCCGATCCAAAGCCTTTGCACCTAGGATGCCTGCTGCCATGACTATGACTTACAAGGCAAGAATTCATGAACTCATTTAACAAGCAGTCTCATAGATTCTACTCAGCCATAACCTTTCCTTTTTCAGCTTCTCTTACTGAAACACTCCACTACCCCCTCAGCCAAAAAGAAGCCTGTAGTCACCTGTCTCCAAGTCCCAATCAGACCTAAATAGGGTGGGAGCGAGGTGAACCTAAGGAAGAAGAGCGGCAGGAAGGGAGGTCGGGGGGAGGAGGGCTGCGGAGTTTGCATTCAGTACTGGAAACTTAGGGTGTAGTTCTCCCATGGATCCTTGAGTGGGCCTCCCTTTTTGCACCCCCAGTTGTTATTTACACACGTTACTCCCTGCTGGTACCTGCGTATCAGGGAGTGGCCATCTAACTGGCACCTTCTGAACGTGCAGATAATTGCAAGACTGAGTTGCAAAATTGTGCCTGCAATAATCTGTGCCCTCAAATTACCAGCACAAGAGGAGGCTAGATTTTAGAAGTCTGGCCCTTTGCAGTCATTACATCATACTGTGGAGTTCTATTAATAATACTTGGCATTTCCATCCAAGGATCGCCAAGTGATTTACAAGTGTTGTTGAATTTAACCATATGCAACACTCTGATGGAGTTCAGATTAGATTACACTCATGTTCCAGAGACAGAGAGGTTTCCTTAAATCCAATATTTTCAAGTTTGGGTGCCTAAAACTGAGCACCTAAATCCATATTTAGGCTCTGAAAACAGTGGCCACATTGTCAGATGTACTGAGCACCTCTCACTTCATTGAGGAGTTCCAGGTACAGTACATCTGAAATAAACCCACTTTTTTTAGCTGCCAAAACATAGATTTAAGTGCAAATTTCAGGCACCCAAGTCAGAAAACGTTTGCCTTAATGGCATGCCCAAGGTCACACAGCAAGCCTGTGGCAGAGCCCGGATCTCCTGTGCTTCAGGCTACATGTTCTTCCTTCACCTCTCTTAAATCATCAGGCCCTATGATTGGTTAGCTCACACAGCTATTCCAGCCAGCAAAGTGGTGCTGTAAAGAGGCCAGCACGACAGCCATCTCAGCACTGACATAATACTGTTGCAAGGAACTTCCAGCTGCTGGAATCCTATTTAACACTGACATGACCTCAAGGAGAAGACGCTCCCATTGCTATGCTGTCATAGCTGGCACTCTCAGGGTACTGCAACGAGCAGCCATAGCTTTCCTGTTCTCTTGACCAAGGTACAGCCAAACACTGCAATAAGAGTTGCATACTAAAAAGATACAGGTGTGTGGCCAAGCGGTGTGAAACGTGCTCTCCAGGCACCTCTCTCCATGCTGAATTACTGACAAACCTCTAAGGAAGACTGATTTAATGGGCCCCTGGTCTGCCACCCTGACCAGGAAGAGCAATCACAAACAAGTGTGACTGGCAGTTCCCAGCTCTGAGGAAGGGATTCTACCAGTGTCTGAAGTTCTCTCTGCTGGTTTGGGGAAGCTGAAACACCAACCACTGGCAATTGTTTCTGCATTTGAGTGGTGGAACAAAAGTCCTAAGGATAACCCCAGACACCCCACTCTCCCACATGCTTGTCATGCCAACCTGAAAGAGCTTGGCATGCTTCCTTTGGACTTGCATACCCAACACCACCTATGGTAAGAGGGGCAAAGTGTGTTCTTGTTTCTATAGAGGGCAGCAGCCAGCGTTACAGAGCCAATGCCACAGCCTCTGACTTGGGCACTACCGTTATAAACATGCCTCTCCACCACAGCACATATTGCTGTGTAGATGGCCCTCAAAGAAGCCATTCAAGCCACATCAATATTACGGTAGAACCTGAGGAGGCAAAACCTGTTTCTGAGATGAGGCTTGCACAGATTTCCTCTCCACTGTGAGCAGGGACTTCCCCTCCCCACCCCCAAGAACGATATCTGTCAAGCTATGCTATTGAATCCCTACCTCCATCCTTCCACCTCATAGGCTAGAGGATGGCAAGAGCGGTGAGAGGATCACGCTAAAGTCCACTCAAAGGAAGGGTTCTATAGCACATCTTGACTGCCAATGTGCTCAGGAAAAACAGAACCCTTGCCCACACTGGTCAGGGAAACCCTCTGTAATAATGGACACTCCTAGCATGGTTTCAGCTGTAGGTTGGACAAGGCATCAATGTTGCTTCCAGTCTGGATAGAAATACTACAGCAACACAGCGTGCTGGTCACATCTACTCAGTTCCCTGCTTCTGGGTTGGGATGAGTGGAGTCAAAGTGCAATTCTGCCTCCCACTCTCTCAAACACCAAAGGAAACTCTAAATTGCACTACTGTTAGCCACCAGGCTAGTCCCGCTTTCAGCCTTTCAATGCCAGCCACATCTTCGAAGGCCCAGGACATGACACATTCCCCATGACAGCGGATTCATTTTAGTGCAGAAATAAATAGCTAGAGCATCTAAGAGGAGGGAAAGGAGCTCTGTCCAACACCTCAGTACTTTAAAATGGCTCCCAAGAGAGGAACATCAGCACAACCACCACCTCAGCACAGATGTAGCACCATCAACAAATTCCTAAAGCAACATCAACTGGCACCTTTCAGGAAACAGTAGTTTGGGCAGGCCATTCCAAGTGATGACAGAGTCCAACACACCCTTCAACCATTCCTAGAGGGCAGCCCAGATTTCTCAAAGATAAACAGTGACATGGGTAAGAATTACAACTGATCTAAGGGCTTGTCTGAACCTGGACATTTACTGAAAGACCTTTTCCAGAGTAATTATTCTGCAGCAACTATTCCATTCCAGAACAGCTATTTCAGTAAGTTTCCAAGAGTAGACAAGTTCTTGGTGAAAAGCCTCTCCTGAGCTCACAGATATAACACGTTTTTTTAATCTATTTAATTAACTAACAACATCAAGCAAGCAAGACAAAACATCCTTCACTGTCAATAAATCACCCACTCACATACGGCACTTGGGATTACGTGGGTACATCAATAATGTCGGAGCACAGCCACAAGCTCCTGTGAGAGAAGCAGACATAGAAAGCCCAGTGTTCAGAAAGCAATGAGGGAATTGATCATTGCATTTTGGAAAGACTAGAGCACCTTCACCAACAACGCAACAGTTGTCAATAACCAGTTACTGTTTTGTCTAAAGAGTCACTGCATAATGAATATTTTTCCTTACAAAAGATCAAGGCTAGATTGAATGAAAACCCCTGTCCCATGTGGATTCTGCCATTGTGGCTTTCAGCACCATTACAGTCCTGAACTTATGCTGGATGTTGTAACACAGCAATATGACATGTAGTTGCGGCATCACACCCCCGATGTCAACATGTGAAGATGCATTTTGGTCATTGACACGTTAGGATGCACGGGCAGGAGTGCCTTGAGAGTCTTTACAGAGGCCACATTCAAATGGTGAGCACCAAACCCTAAAGCTAACTCAGCTTTCTGACCACCAACTTTCCTGCCAACCCCCATTAACAGTATACAAGTACTGGTGTATGTAACCATCAGGGACTGGTGCGTACAACAGACTCTGACCTACTGTCTGAACACATAGTCTGATCCCCTTTACTGCTGCAAACAAAGGCTCGAGGTATTGCATTTACCTCCTCTGTGCTTCGTTTGGCACATTAAACATGGAACACTAATTACAGTGTGTTGTTCTGCTTAAGGGACTGTCAGCATTTCCATTGTAAAGCCTTCATTTCAGAGGTTTACAGCACAGCTGTGAAATATTCGCTTTGGGCAGAAGCTTGACGTGCAAAGGTTTGGCCCCAGACCAGATTTATCAGTTTGTTTGCTTTTGGGGGTTTAGGGTTTCTGTTTTTGGTCTCAAGGGTTTGTGGGGTTTTTTTTGTTGTTGTTGCCTGTCTTGAGAGGGAGAGTTGGAGATGGGAATTTAACTAGGAAGCTGTTTTCTAAGTTACCAGAACGCAAAACAAAAAAACCACACCACTCCACTTGACTTCCTTGTCTCCCAGCCACCCCCCCCCCATTTTGATGTGTTCTAACTTTATCAGCTTCATCTGAGAGACATTTTAAATATACTTAACTCGATAAAGTTAGAAGATCTTTTGCCTTCTGCCTCCTCTTCCCCAGCTACAGTTTAACTTGTTTCTTCTCCCCCTCAGAGTCCAGTGCTGCTGAAAAGGCTGGAGACTGAAATTCTCTACCACAGAGAAGGCAGAGCAGCAGGGCAAGCTCCCACACATGGCCTTACTAATATACCTCAGCCCTTCCCAGCATGGACCAGTCTCCACAGCCCATTCAATCCTTGGTCCTCTGCCATGGCTGTCATTTGTCCTGCTGGCTTCTCTGTGAATCCTGACCAGCTAGGAATCGCACTGGAACCATCAAACTTGTTTCACGTCAGCCACCACACAGAACTGTTGCAAAACTTTGGGCACTTCCAACCTCTGCTGTTTGAGCCAGCGTTCAGGAAATGAAAGGTCCTTTACCCCATTTCCAAGCCATTCAGCCAGTCTCCACCTTTTGTTTCCTTACACAGTAGGAATAATAATTCTGTAAGGTTCAAAGCAGCCAGGATTATTGACATCTGCGATCAGCGATGGCGGTTTGCAAGGTCAATTTGTTTGGTTACCAAAGTATCCACAATGCTCTTTTTGTTTTTAAAACTACGGGGGACACTCACACACAGCATAATTACATGACTGACACACACCTTGGAACTACTGCGGCAGGAGCTGCAGTGAAGGTGCCTGGAGGCTTGAATCATTATAATGCACGATGCCATTATATTAGAAATCCTGCAAAAAAGCAGGGGGTGGGGGTGGAAATGCACTTCTAATGGAAGTGCTGACAAGAGTCTCAGTTTAATGGCTCTGCCAGGTGCCACGACAACGTGTGTGTGTGGGCGTGCGTGATACAGAATATATACAGTCTATAGAATGGAGAACAGCACAGAAGGAGAAGTGCAGGAAACATGAGCAAGTTAGCCCCCTATGGATTTTCTTTCTGCATGTGTCCCTACCCCCCCATCTCTCTTGCCTGATCTCTCCACACACCGAGCTAGCCGTTTTCAGTCCCATTCCAGCCGTCAGGATTGCATTCCTGACCCACCAGCCCCAGCTGTCTGGGGCTCTGATGCTGAATCTGCACTTTCCTTTCCCAAGAGGCACCTGGAGTAAAACAATCCCATAAACACCGTCTCCAAGCTCTCGGGGAGAGGGGAGGGGCCGGGGAGAGTCCCTGGCTTGTGCCAGGAACCAGAGAGGACATTCAGAACAGGTAGCAGCAAGCAGCTGCCAGTGCCCCCATTGCTCTGTGAAAGAGAATACATGATGGTCCCTTCCCTCCTGGCTTCTGTAGCATGGTCTAGCTGCTACTAAACCACTGCCTACAGTCCTGGCTTCTCCATTTAACACAAGGCTGAAATCCCCATCTGTCTCACCTCTTCAGCCCCACACTAATGCCAAGGGTCTCATTTCCCTTTAAATATTCTATGTGCCCTTCCTCACCCCTGCAGCCTTTACATACCTGAGAATACATGGCGAGCTCTGGGCTCTTTTCTCCTCCCACTCTGCTAGCGTCCTTATCTGTCTAAATGCAGGCCTGGGCCTGAGTCTCAAACTGCTGGGGGATTTGTCAGGCCCTAATGCTGGCCTCCATCATCTCAGGTCTTTCAGAGCTGCAGCTGAACAGGCTAATCTACACATGGTTACTTGGGAACACCTGTTCAGTGGGTTAAATTGATTAGGAACAAGGCTCCCTTATTCTGGAACAGGTGTGTCCAGGCATGGCGCGACTCAGGGGTAACTCCATGAGTAGACAAGCCCTAAGAGGAAGACAAGAGAGGCAGATCCTGTTTAGGCAGGCTACGAAGAAGACAGTTCGGGAGCTCTTGGGACCCAGAGCTGTCCAAAGTCAATTACTATCAGGGAACACACCTTTTATGTTATTTGTCAAATGTCAGAAGGGGGATGGGGGCAGATCTAGGTTTCAGGCTTTTCAATTTCGTGCAGTAAAGTGGTATGGTGGGTGCTCATCCATTCATCTGGGCTAGCCATCACAGTGCAGAAGTGCTCCTCTGCCACTGATATTTGATCTATCCTGGGAGCCGATAAAGGAGCTGATCCATCCTTCCAGTCTGAAGTTTGGGAACCGAGTTACAGGAGGCCAAAGTGTAACTGAGAACTTCCAGTATTCCCCTGACTGTCCACATTCTAGCAGCTTAGCTCTCTGGAACCACTTCTTACTGAAAGTAGGTCAGGGCTGCTAACCCCCCGTCTGCTCCAAATCCAACCACTGAAATCAGACGTAGGCAGAGAAAGTGGTTTTGGAGTGAGAATGAAATGGAAGTAAATGTGATTCCCAAGGGCAATGTTACAGTTACGCAAAGGGATTTGGATTCAGTCAGGAACAAAAGGCTCTGAAAGTGTAAGGGGTATTGTTTATCATTATGTCACAGGAAGGAAAGGCTCTTTCCACAGTCATTTTCCTCTGCTTCACACAAACTGTAGTGCTCACAAGAAGTGAGGAAGGGGGGACATGGAATATGACAAGGGAATTTGTGCAAAAGCTGCACAAGGCTCTCCCAACACAGCTCTGCGAATGCACCTTGCCTCATCACAAACTCTATCCTGGGCCTAAACAGAGAAGGACAATAGTGTAAAAGTTTGTTATGAAGACAGACATCCATTGTGGGCCACAATGAGAAGAAACTCTTTTCATTTGTGAAAAGAGATTTTAAAACATAAGCCTCTAAAGGGGAACACACACTACTGCAGAGGTCGTCAACCTGTGGGGTGTGCCCCCTTAAGGAGGTGCAGAGAAATGTTCAGAGGCGCATGGGGGGCAGAGAGGAAGCACCACCCAGCCCCCCTCTGTCCCGAGCTTTGCTCCCGGCTGCGCCCCCAGCCACGGTGCCTGGCCCCAGAGCCCAGCTAGCTAGAGAGCACACCCCCACCTAAATCTCTCTTGCTGCATATTAAGCCCATTACTTCTTGTCTTACTGTCACTGGACATGGAGAACAATTAATCACTGTCCTCTTTATAACCACTGTCAATATATCTGAAGACTTATCAGGTCCATTCTTCACTCTTCTTTTCTCAAAGCTAAAACATGCCCAGCTTATTTTATTTTATTTTTTAAATTTCCTCACAGGTTAGGTTTTCTAAACCTTTTATCATTTTTGTTGCTATCCCTGGACTGTCTCCAGTTTGTCCCCATCTTTCTGAAAATGTGGCATTCACAACTGGACGCAATATGCTAGCTAAGGCTTCATCAGTGTTGGGTAGAGCAGGACAAATTACCTCCCATGTCTTGCATAGACCACTTACTTCTTCCCTTGCCGTCAGCCAAAAACAAGGCCTGAGACAAGTTTAAGAAAAAAAAGTGAAGGTAAAGAGAAGAAAGTTTAATTTCACTCACTTTTCCATGCATCCTTCAGATGAGTGGTGAAGAGGTGGGTTATTCTTTTCAAACCTGTGTGCCTAAAGTTAGGCACTTAATTCCATACATAGGTACGTAACCAAATGGTTTTCAAAAGTGTTGAGACCCCAGCAGATCCCACTGAATTTAAAAGGCGTTCAGCACTTTTGAAAAATTAGGCCATTTATTTAGGTACCAAAGAATGTAGTTGGTTTGAAAATCTTGGTCAATGGTTATTACAGAGTTTGGGCATTAGGCCATTGTCCTAGACCAGTGGTTCTCAAGCTTTCCAGAGGACTGTACCCCTTTCAGGGGTCTGATTTGTCTCACGTACCCCAAGTTGCACCTCATTTAAAAACTACTAGCTTACAAAATCAGAAATAAAAATATAGAAGTGTCACAGCACGCTGCTACTGAGAAATTGCGGACTCTCTCATTTTTACCCTATAATTCTAAAATAAATGGATTGGAATATAAATATTGTACTTACATTTCAGTGTGATACTTAAGCCGGATTTCTACTTGTGAACCGTGTCTGAAGCCTGAGCCCCCAGCAGCGGTGCTGAAGCATGTAACTTAGCTTTGTGGGGCCCTGGGCAGTTGCCCTGCCTGCCATCCCCTAATGCTGGCTCTGCACTTGCAACCCTTCTAAACCCGTCCTGTGACCCCACTGGGGGCTGCCACACCCAGGTTGAGAAACTCTGATCTAGATGAGTTGGTGTACCCCCTGAAAGACCACCAAGTACCCGCACAGGTACATGTGCCCCTGGTTGAGAACCACCGTCCAAGGCAAATATCACTGCCTAGTCTTACATTCTGCCTGCTGGGATATTCAAGAGGACCCACCACCTGCACCAGCTTTGCCTTCATCTATTTTGCCTCGCTATCTGCAATCCCCTCCTTCATTCTCTGCCCTTTACCCTGTGCAATAAGCTTCTTACAGAGGAGACTTTATAATCAAGTGCCCTTTGTATCTCCAAGAATTAAGGAGCTCTTCACGCCTTTCAATCAACACACTGAGCACTAGAGTTTTGTCTCCTGTCAGCTGGGAAAGAGATTGTGTGCTACAAGAAAAGCATTACCTAGAGATACAGAAAATGTCTTTAAAGAATGGAGCAAGCACTGACTTCTATTGGTCCCTCACCACCATCCCCAGTAGCGCTTGCAAAGTTCCTCATCTGCATCATGATGTTAGGGTGACCAAATGTCCCAAATTTACAGGGACAGCCCCGATATTCAGGGCTTTGTTTTACATAGGCACCTATTACCCTCACTCACTCTCCTGATTTTCCACACTTGTTATCTGGTCACCCTACATGATGCCCAGATTGGAACAATCTGTGGGCTCCCCTGCCAGGTGTAGAAAATTCCAGAAGATCTCTACTACTCACTCAAAAACTGCACATCTCTAAAGGGCAGGTCCTGATCCATTGTCCACTGAAGTCAACAGAAGTCATTGACTTCCATTGAAGTCATTGAAGTCCATTGAAGTCAACAGAAGACTTCAATGGGGCTTTGGATCAGACCCGAAGAACCAGTGAGAGATTGAGATTGAGAGATGGATTAGGTTTTGTTTCATTGCTCCATTTAAAAAATGTGTACATGCTTATAGGCATGCTGGACAAAATAATTTTCAAACCCAGGGAAGAACACAACTGGAAGCTTAGCAGGTATATGGGCACAGCTGCTGAATCGAGAATCACATGGGTGAACCTCTGCTTCGTAGACTATTCTGTTTATAGCCCATGCTAGACAGCCTTTTCTCTTGTTCAGAGGTTTAAACCTGAGCGATGCAAAAGGCAGCCTTTACTCGCAAAGCAGTGATCATGAACACTTGATTTGGTTTGGATCTTCCTGAACAGTCTAAATTTTTGACAGGCAAATGAACCCATCATCTCAAAGATCAAAATGCTTCCTTACAACACCGCAGAAATAATCTGTTCAGATGCCCACAGAGATGCAAACATGAATAGAGAATACACAAAGAGATACAAAGTTAGAGAGATAACCACAAGTCAATCAAGAATGATCATTCTCAATTCACTGAATAGTCTGTATATTCTACTTCACCCCACATGCTTTCATTAGATGAATTCCTCCTGTGACATCACGCAAATATGTTTTAGTTTGTTCTCTTTAATGAAGTAAATAAGAGGCACAATAGTTCAAGCAAGTCAGTTTGCATGAGGACTTAAAAGGTGACCTACAAAGGAAAAAATGCACTAGCCCCCATCTTAGTGATGTATTAACATAGCCTGGAAAAGACTCCCTCTTCACTCCCCTTGTTTGCTTTGTGTAGTATTTCTAACATCATAAACACAGGTCTTGTCTATCCAGGAATCCAGGCTATGGATGACTAGACAAATAATAGGATTATGTAGCACAAGTACCAAGGAAGTGAAATCTAACCAAGAGGAAGTGATTTTTATTCAGACTTTTTTGAAATTTGTTTGTTTGTAACATCTAATCCTGGATATTTCTGAAAGGGGGGGAACAATTTCTTTCAGTCCTTGTTTATACATCTGAAAGAATAAAAATGGGCACAAGCCCAATTTTCATCTCTCCTTGGCAGATTACTATTTTTGCTTGCAGTTTTTAATTCTCAGCAAAATTATTCCACTGAGAAGGCAGAGAGGAAGATTCAGGAGATGTAATCCTAGGCTGGGTCCACACCGACGGCGGCAAATTCAGCACCGTCAGATCAATTGCTCTGGATTGACTGAGCTGTCTGCCCAGACCCATTCAGTCGATCCAGCGATTGACGTAGGAAAACCACCCCGGTAAGTGGCGTAGCACTGCACTGAAGGGAACGCTGTTCCCGTCAGCGCAGCGCAGCATGGATGGCATGCGGAGCAGATGCAGCAAAGTCAACGGGAGATACGCACGTGATTTACGTCACATGCGTATCTCCCATCAACTGCCGCCGAATCCTGAAGGTAAGTATAGACCGCGCCCTAGTGCTTACATTCCTGAAATATGATTGTTTTATAAATGTTTTAGATACACATTTCCCCAATGACATTTATTTATCAGGGAGTCTAGTTTTCCAAGGAGGTATGATCGGGTCAATATACATATTTGTAAATACCTTTCCTACTGGTCAAAGAGATGTTTTGCCTATTTAAAATAAGGACCATTTGAACTGGAAAAGATATTCAAAGGCCAGATTAATTCTGGTTTGTGATATCCAAATGATGCCTGTAGTTAAAACATCTCAATCTTTTGGAAGTTGTATCTATCCATTGCTCTGGTATTTATGCTGTGTTTCACAAATACAATCTCTAGAATCATGTTGTATATAGATCCTCTTCTAGGTTTCTATACTCAGACCATCACAAGGCACCACTGACACGATTTTCACAGCTAGACAGATCCAGGAAAAGTGTCAAGTACAACCCCAGGAGTTGTATATGGCCTTTATCAATCTGACCAAAGCCTGAAATTTTGTCAGCCATGAGGCTCTGTGGAAATGCATGTCAAAGTTCAGCTGTCCAAGAAGCAAATTTACCACCACTGTAAGACTCTTCCACAACCAGATGACTGCTTCTATCTTGTGCAGTGGCTCTACCTTTAAGCCCTTTGCCATCCAAACTGGCAGAAAGCAAGGTTGTGTACTGGCACCCATTCTCTTCTCCATTTTCCTAGCAGCTATAAAAGCATTAATCCAAGACCAACTGTCACAGGGCGTCGGTATCCAATGTCTTACTGACGGCAACCATTTTGACTCTCTTTCCTCCATACCAGAACTAAAGTAACATCAGCAACAATAACCAAACTCGAGTAGGCAGATGATTGTGCTGCAGCTGCACACTCAAATGGAGTATTTACATACTGCCCGCAATTGCTTCTCTGAAGCTTACAAAAACCTAGGGCTAACCCCAAACATCGGCAAAATAAAAGTTCTCCACCAGCCTGTTCCCAGTTAATCATCAGACCCAGCAAGGAAGATCTACACTGAGAGAGGAACTGGAAAATGAAGAATACTTTGCCTACCTTGGCAGCCATCTCTCACAGAGAACAAACAGAGACGCTGAGATTCAGCACAGAATCCACTGTGCCAGCCTTCCCTTTGGCAGACTGTCTTACCGGGTGTTCAACAACCATGACATCAGAACACATACTACCACTGCTTTGTAAGCTAAAAGTCTAATCCCAATTCTACGCTATGGCTGTGAGACATCGGTGACTTAAAGAAAACACCTGAAAAAACCTAGAAAGCACCAGCACTTTCTCTGGAAGATCCTCAACATAAAGTGGAAGGATCACCACACTAACATAACATGCCAATAAGCAGACACTGCATGTGCATGTCTGACACATGCCTACCAAAACGATCGCTGTACGCCCAACTCACCAAAAGAGAAAGGAAGCGGGAAAGCCAAAAGAAACGCTTCAAAGACTCCCTCAGGACAAACATCAAGAGATGTGGCACTGACACCACATGCTGGGAGACGGCAGCCCAAGATAGGGCTAACTGGAGACGTTTGTCAGAGAATGAACAGCCACTTTTGAAGAAAATCACCTTGCCTTGGCCGCAGAAAACAAAGACCAAAACAGCAGCAATCATGGCCCAACCCTGCCTTCCAACACCACATGCAACGTCTATGACTCAAGGATCAGACTCTTTAGTCACCAAAGGACCCATAAAAATAAACACCGGTGAAAGAGATCATCCTTGTCTAACAAGGGATCGCCGTCGACTCTCATCACTGTGGCACCTTAACGCCAAGACAATAGTAAATGACGGAATACTGGTTTCATTCTTACTGATTCATGGATGACAAGAGGGCACATATGTAGCTCGTCCATAAATTCTTTCGTTCATCTGATTATCCAGGGATCAGCTAAAGGATGGAATATGGCTTATTATTTGTCAGGATAAATTTTAAAAGTGCAAATTATATATTCCATGTACTGCAAGTGTTGCAGAAGGGTAGGGAGAAGCTATATACAAACCCTTTGCCAGACTGAACTGTGGAAAGACTTATTAACATGTTAGTCAAAAGTGGACACTTTTCTGTGCCTTAAGGCTTGGGTAAACGTGTGTCATAAGTAAACCAGGGCTGCACCTTGCACATAAAAACCTTGCGCTGCTGTCTCTGTGGAGGCCATTTTGGGTGTTTCTTTTGGCAGCAAGATACTTATCTCTGAGCATCTCTTTGTTCAACTCAGTACAGGAGACCACAGAAGCATTTGTCAGCAAGCTTGGTCGAGATGCTGTGGGGTGGCAGCCACGCTGAAGGTTCTGCTGGTGAACCTTTCTACTTCATCATTTAGTACAAGGTACTGGATGACATTAGAAGCCCTTGGAGGCCATCCATCCCAACTTTAGAGATCACCTAAGTTGTATCATGCGTATTCCACATCCCACCACTATCTGGGGGACAGTTAGGGTCTTGGATCTTCCATGTCTCAGGTGAGCCCCCTAGCCACTGAACTATCTATATGTGACCATGCCCCAAGTGGTGGCCGTGGGATTCATCTGGCTGCAGTGGGAAAATACATCCAACTGCTGTGAGGAGGAATTCAAAAATAATTCAGCTGCAAGTTTAGAATTAGAGAGCCTCAAGAGAGCCATGCAAAGCACAGAGCACAGGTTGTACGGTACAAAGCTCTACAGTGAACCTCATGGGATTCCTGACAGAGCCCTCCCTCCGGGAGAAAGGGTTTGTGCAACCTTCACACTCCTCCACAGGAAGTGGAAGTCTAGCTCCAGAGGGCCAACCTTTTATGCTGCTCTCTAAGGCTTGGCCTGGCAACATGGTATTCCATTGCCATTGACAACCCTTCCCTACACCTCCCCTCCCCACCCAAGACAGCAAGCAGAGTTGGCTCTAGAGGACTTTATGCACCTGGCAAGGGAAGCCTACATTGGTGCTGCCCCCTCTCTCCTACTTCCTCCATCCCAAACACACAGAGTTGGGGGCTTTTCCACCCCTCCATTAATTCCAGTGAAAGGAAGCAAAGGAGCCAGAACTATTTATACCAGCACTTGTATTGCAATGGTTCTACAGTATATAAAAAAGGCTTCATAGTTTATTTCCAGACAGAAGTAACCCAATGCTGATGTGCATATGTTTAGACCACAGTGACTGCAAAGAACGTCACATAAATACTGTTACTCTGCAGTTCCACTACAACTGGTGCAATTACTATCCCTGCAGAAATACAAGCTGTGTTAGGGGAAAAAAGTACCAAGGCTATGCCTACACTTAAAATTGCTGCCATGCTTCAGTGTAGACATGACAGTGACAGGATGGGTTCTCCCATTGCTGTAGGTAATCCACATCCCCAAGAAGCAGTAGCTAAGTGAATAGAAGAATTCCTGTCAGCCTAGCACTGTCTACACCCAGGTTTCGGTCATTTTAACTACATCACACCCTGAGGAAAGTAGCTGGGTCAGCCCAACTTTTTTTTTTTGCATAGACCTGGACCAAGCAGCTGTATAAGTCACTTGCCTGAACATCACTGACAGATTTCTACTCCAGCCCAATGGTTTCACAACAGGGTAGTTAACCGCCAGCTCTTGTCATTTGTAACCAAATTCTAATTGCCAAGAGCTCAAGCAGGGATGGCCAGGTTGCACAACCACAGAGCAGCAGACTTGCAGTGCAGAGTGTCTGAAGTTACCTTAAAGGCTTAAAACTGAGCTCTGATTATGGGTCAAATCCTGATTCTACTCAAGACAATGGCAAAACTACCATTATTTCAATGGAACCAGGATTCAGCTCAATAGCTGTAGATTTCCACTATGAGAAAAATAAACCCTTGGGGCTTTTCAGAAGCACTTCAGGATATGCCTAAGTCTGCTCCCGCTGACATCACTAGCAAAGCGCCCACTGACTCCACTGGGTGCAGCTGAGGGGCCTGGAAAGGAGCCACTTAGACACACCCAGTTCTAGGCCAATTCCATGATGGCCCAGCATACTTCAAGGCAGCAGTATGCCAGCCAGGGATTGCTGGAGTGAAGTAGCATGCCAGCTACACCCCCTTCCTGCTAGGACATGCCCCCTTCCCCAGGACAGGTGCATCTACAGAAGCTGGAGACCCCCTTCCCCCACACTTATGAGTGGCACAGTTACAGAGACCACCCCAAAGGAATCCAATGGAGCCAGTTTAAACAAGACTAACAGCACAGGATTCCAAGGAAGGAAAGTTGCCTTCTTTTGTATGGCAACAGATAATTAGCAAGGTCCAAATACCCAAGTCAGATCAGTGAGCCAATGGGTAGCATTGGAAGTGGCTTGATGCAAGTCTGAGACGCCCCTGGCAAATGACTGAAGCAGGCACTGATTTGCAGTGTGGTTCATAGTTTGCGACTGGTGTCCAAACTCACACTGTATGTTGTCTCATCTTCCCAAGGTGAAAGAGATGACAGTATCTGCCATACCATGTTCTAATAAGGTTCAAGGCAGACCACTGTTTCCAGGTATGTTGCACACGTGTGTATGTGTACAACACACATACTGGGACCATATCTTGCATCTCTACTAAAAAAAAAAAAAAAAAAACACCACTCTGGGATCAAAATTACCATCCAAAATAAGTTTATACACACATTACATACATGCCACAATATTATAAGCCACTCTGCAAGTTAGAGAGCGAGCACATCAGCATGTGGTGTATTTTAAATATACCCATAGGCAAAAGACAGACAGACAAGAACATCTACTTCCTCTGAGTTCTATATATAAATAAGTTTTTCTCTGGGCCCATTATCCACCCAAGGCCCAGAACAGCAACTCTGTTTAAATATCCTTTACAGTCTAGGATCCTACTTGGCAGCTGTTTACAGCTCTTTCCTTTCTGAGGAACTGGGTAGAAGCATTTAAATTAAAAATCACACTAGAGAAGCATGTGGGACAAAGCCCAGGCAGGCAGGCAAACCTGGGGACCTAGAAATAAATCTCCTCTTCTGCATTATAACATGCATTCTTTCTGCTCCCAAAAAGCAGAACCCTCATTATGAGAGCAACACTCTCCTGGTTTTAGGAAAAATCCACACTCCTCAGCAAGGAGAATCATCCACTTTGACACTTTGCAATGGGTTTTGCTTCTAAGCTCTCCCTTCTGCCCTAACCGCTTCTGAGGCTTACGCTGATGATTTATAGTTCTGCTGTCTCCCCAGCTTGAGAGCTCCCAGACACAACTAACCCCAAATGCTACACAAAAAACAGGCCTGCAGCTCCACTCCCCGCACCCTGGGCTGGCAACGTCAGCTCTTTTCTGCCTGGAGAATTACAGCACTGTTTATGCTGCCTTCTCCTCTGAGAGGGTGGCTAGCTAAGGCTTCTCGGGCCGCTCCTCCCAGTAAGATGGGGACCTGGGTGTCAGAACAAACCACGCACAAAGAGAAACTCTCCCATGATTGCCAGCTGACTTTTAGGGAGTAAGTGGGGTATGAACTGGGGAGTTTCTTTGGTTCTTTTAAATCTCTTGGAAACAGTAGCAGTAAAAGTAAACTGCAAAGTAAAAGTAAGCAAAGCCACAAATCTCTTTTCAGTGAGCAACCCTTCTCTTCCCACTGAGATACATCTCAGAATTCTCTATGGTCAAGTAATATCCCTCCAACCCCATATGCCTCAATTACAACTCCCCCATACCTTTCTTTTCCCTTCTGAAAAGAAGGGAAGATTTTCCCTGCCTGAGGGGAAAACTCAGTCTACTCAGGACGACAGAGGCTATTCAGAGGCAGAAGGTGGGTGTGAAGTGTTTTTGCTGGACTTTAGCCTTTGTTACCAAGAGCATCACAGGTATTTCAATAGCATTGTCTATTGTGATTGAGTCTACCTCGTCTCCCATTCCACACTGCTCAGCGCAGAGCCTGAGTCAAGAGAATTAAAATACACTGTAAATATAATATATTGTGTATTAAAATAGATTGCATACATTTAAATATATTGCGTATATTAAAATACACACACACACACACACACACACAAGCTGGCCTTCAGTTAGCCCAGGCACTCTCAGAAAGGAACCCCACCCCCAAACACATGCACACCACTCTCCAAACCTGCTGGCAGACGGAGAATAGGGAAGAGAATGTGGAGTAGGGCCCATTAAGGGCTTGTTTACACTAACATTTTTACCTGGAATTAAATCGATTGCTAAGGTGAATCAAACTTTTATGTCCCAAGAGAACTGTTTAGGAGCATCCAACTAGCCTTCCCAAATTCGTTAACCATCCTAAGTTAATTGGCACTCACTTCACAACACACCAGCCTGTGCAGCTCAGCAGGGCAGTGTTGCTCTTGGCTCCACTACGGAAGAACCCCCACATTCAGATTACATGCAGTGGCGGGTAAGAAACATGTAGCGCCACGCAGCAGTGGAAAGCAGTCTGTGTCCACGCTGCCGCGTGTAGCAACCAGTTTCAGTGAAAGGCTCCAGCAGAGGCAAGGCAAAGGGAAAGGTTCAGCCTCCCATTGCCTTTCCCCACATCAGCAGCTGGCAGACACTTCCCTTGCTGCTCCCTGCCACCAGAGTCTTTGCCCACTGCCAGAGTCTTTTCCAGGCTGGCGAGTCTTGCCCACATGCTCAGGGTTTAGGGCAGTGATTCCCAACCTTTTTGGCCCAAGGGCCACAGATATAATTTTTACTACCCTGAAGGGCCACCAGTCTCCACCAGCAGTCCCCCTCCCCGTCTGCAGCCAGATGGAAGGAGTTCAGCAGAGAAACCACACGCATCCTGCAGCCCAGTGCGCTCCACTGGGGTCCCTCGACTGTGGATCCTTTCTGCAGCCAGGGGGACAGGAGGTCAGTGCTCCCCTCCTTCTGGCTCCAGAAGGGACCCCAGCATCCAGGCAGAGCGCTTTGCTGTGCTCCCTGCTACAGCAAGGGGCAGGGGAGCGCTGATCTCTCATCCCCTTGGCTGCAGCAAGGAGCCTGCACCAGCCGGTCGTTTAGCCCCGCAGCAACATGCTCTGCCTGGGTCTTTAGGCAGCAGCTCCCTTCTACAGCCTGCGGAAGGGGAGCAGCAGGCCATTTTGAAAGCACCCGCAGGCCACTTTTGGCCCCCCAGGCCACAGATTGGTTTAGCTGATCACCATATTTGAGGTGGGAAGGACTTTTTCCCCAGGCAGACTGGCAGAGGTCGTGGGGGGTTTTCGCCTTCCTCCGCAGCACGTGGCACAGGTCACTTGCTGGTGGATTCTCTGTACCTTGAAGTCTTTAAACCATGATCTGAGGACTTCAGAAACTCAGTCATAAGGTTAGGGATCTATTACAGGACGGGGTGAGTGAGGCTGTGGTCTGTGTGCAGGAAGTCAGACTAGATGAGCATATTAGTCACTTCTGATCTTAGAGTCTACAAAAAGACTCCAGCAGCGGGGAAGCAGCGGACACTACATGGTTAAAAATCACAGCACAGACAGGGGAGGCCTGGCTGGGCAAGTATAGAGCCCTTCAGGCCTCTCTTTACTCTACTTGCCCAAACCATGCCACACAGTCTCCAGTTCTATAAATACCCGTGCGGGGGGGGGGGGTGGTACACAGCATGGACATTAGACACGGCTGAAAAAGGCCTGAAGCACATACACACCCTTAAAGCCCCAGTTCCTCCCCCATTAAAACAACACAGCCTCAAGGGCCCTCAGAACCTCCCCATTTAGACCACACAGCCCCAGACAGGTCAGGGTACAACAGTCTCCACGACAACAGATTATATTCCCTGGATTTGTGACATTATATGATTCCATTTATGAATCGAGACGGCAGCAAGGAGTAAAGCCTCTGGTACAGCAGATATTCCAGGGGACTGCTGAACCCCAGCTGGGAAATGTCGTTTGCAATAACCACTTGCAAAAACATCAACATCTAAAAACAAATTAGTAGGAACAGAAGTACTTTCCTCTATAGTCCCATCTGCAGAGTTGATGCTACCAGGATGAGGGGCACAGTTACAATAAAGTAGTCCTCCAGTGGCGTTTAGATTTGTACTGTAGATGGGAATTAAGTGTGTAAGCCTATTTAGTAGGTATGTTATATGGGAGCAATTATAATATTACTAACATAACATGCTGCAGTGTGGATAGGCGGCATGGATCTTTAATATGGCAGCTGGTAGCCCTCACATTGTAGTCAGTGAAAATAAAACAAATCAGAGCACATGCGATTCTACTGGCTGTTGTGTTTACATTGATGCTCCTGGCTACATTCATTTTGGGTACCTTGTATAGGCCCAGTTCACAACTAAGACATTCTCAAAACACTATGCTCCCTACACTACCCTTGCAAACAAACCTGTTCCCTCGCTATATTTGTCAGCAACAAGTCTCCCCACGTAGGATGGAAAATTATGTACTTTGAAGCACAGATGAAAGGGAACAAACTTCAGCCCTTGTGTTGAAAGCAAACTGAAATTTAGCAAAGCAAATGGCTGTGAGCCACCCACACTAGCAGGCAAACCACTTCCAGCAACGATGCAGGGAGACCAGCAGCTGACAATGGTCATCTATGTATGCAGTGATGTTGTAGCGGTGTCAGGCCCAGGATATTAGAGCAGACTGACCAGATAGCAAGCGTGAAAAATCGAGACAGGGCGGGAGGGTAATAGGCGCCTGTCATGCGGACTGCATTAGGAGGGGGGGCATTTGTGTTATTTGACATTAATGTGTCAAAATCATAGCAATTCATGTAAGACACGCCATGTCAGGTACTGTTAGAAAGGTTATAATATGCTGAATAAGATGATAACATTTGTGTTCATGTGTGATATGTGTGAGGAAAGTTATGGAGATCTTTGATATCCTGTATTTCAAACTGTGCTGTAAAAGACACACCCCAGACAGAGAGGCCACAGGACAATAGCCCCCTTAATGGCCCATCAAGACCTTTACAGAAGCCAAAGGCCTACGAAGAAACTAAAGGCATACCTGAAGAGTTACCAGGATTGGCCCATGTGACTATGGACTCCATTTTGGTTCCTGTAAAGTTCCACAAGCCACATGGCCAGAAACAGAGGGTATATAAGATCAAACCACAGAAACCATTTGGTCTTTGTCTCTGTCTTTGTCTTCATCTTGTTCCTTGTTCCTGTCCAGCTGCGGACACACCTCTGGATCAACACACTTTGCAACTGAACTGAAGGACTTAGACCCATCCAGGTACTGGATGTATACCAGAGGAACTATACAACTCCACAATTGTTCTAGAAACCTGATGTATATGGACTTTTAAATCATTTGCATGTATCTGATTGCTTTAAGCCTTTAACACTTCTCTTATTGTTTGTTTTTTCTTTTATTAATAAACCTTTAGTTTTAGTTACTAAAGGATTGGCTGGCAGCGTGGTATTTTGGGTAAGATCC
Organism: Mesoclemmys tuberculata; assembly: GCA_007922155.1. Classification (NCBI taxonomy): domain Eukaryota; kingdom Metazoa; phylum Chordata; order Testudines; family Chelidae; genus Mesoclemmys; species Mesoclemmys tuberculata. The sequence goes on from ML675613.1 coordinate 51,753,469, forward strand.
AAACTTATAGTGAACTGGTACTGTGGCTGGTCCTTTGGGATCAGAGGGAATCTTTTAGTAAAGAGCATAGAGTTTAAACAACTGGTCTCTTTACTGGACCTAGTGTCAGTTTGGGAGCCAGAGACTGAAATGCAGTAAAGGGGGCTGTGTGTATTTGCACAGTGGCTTCTTGATAACCAGTGTGGGGGAATCAGAAGCACTGTTTGTGGCTGGTTGGGAAGCCTGACTGTGGTGTCACCCACCAGTGCTGGGAGAATTTGCTCTCCTTTTGCAGCCTGCCCTGACCCTGGCATTATCAGTGGGCTACCCTGGGCACGGACGGGTTACAGCGCCTACCTAAGAAAAAGCCCCGAATAGCAGGAATGTCCCTATAAAATTGGGACATCTGGTCACCCTATATTGAAGAAGCAAGCTAGGTGAGGTAATATCTTTTACTGAACCAACATCTGTTGGTGACAGAACGATGAGCTCTTCTGCAGGTCAAGGAGGTGATGGTATTGCAAGATCACACCAATGGGTAACCTTGATTTGAAATAGTTAGGGGGAAAACAGCAGCACAAAGTGAGGCTTATCATTCATATCTAAACTACCCATACATGGGTTCGGAGGTAAAGGAACAAACTGAGGTCTCTACACGTTTTCATGGGCTCTTGAATATTTCACAACACCCCCAAGTCAAGATGTTGGCTACAAAGAAGCTCAAGAAAACCATTCCAGACCTGACCAGAGTGCCCTGCCTTTCCCTGTCTCTCCTCCTTCCCCCACAGTGCCAGGTATATGCAACGCTGATTGCTTATAAAATATATCTCAACGGCTTAACTGCAGAGCCAAGCAGCATAATCGGTGGATTATCAGATAGGAAGATTATCCTCCCAGTGCTGGAAAGAGATGTATTCCCAGTTCTCAAAAGAAACTCAAGGTTTTTGTATGGTGGCATCTCTAATAGTGTCAACAGCCCCATCTACAAGGGGCTTTGAACCATTTTTAAGAAAGTGTAATTTGGACACAGTTTCAGCATGGTTCCAGCTAACCAGGGTAGTTTGACAGCAGATATAGGCTCAAAGACGAGTACCCCGACTGAGGCGCGATCACAGTTTTTTGACAGCCCATTTGACAACAGCTTGCCTCCACCTGTGTTGGCCAACCAAACAATATTTGAAATTACTTTGTCTGGGGCAAGGTGCAAACCAATTTAGAACTTGGGTATCAAATAAAATACTGAGCATTTGTATAGCATTTTATTCATAGACTTTGAAAGACATCGCAAGATGCGGTTATATGTTATCTCTATTTTACAGATAGGGAAACTGACACACAGAGGGATGAGAGCCAATGGCAGAGTTGGGAAAAGAACTCAAATCTCCCAACTCCCTGTCAATAGCCAACCCATGGGACTATGCTGCTTCCTGATTCAAATCCCACTTTAGATAGGGCCCCTGAAACCCCATCTATACTGCAATTATAACCATGTTTGAGGTACCTCTTAAACATGGTCAGAAATGGCAGTGTAGACTGGACTTGCAGTTTTCAGGGACATGATTAGGTCCCATTTACAGTAAAACTTTGAAACCATGTAGTAAGCAGACCATAGGACAGCCATACTGTAACTAGCTCTCCTGACTGCATTAGAGTTAAAGCACAGAAGAGGCCTAAACCAATACACTACTTCCCTGTTTAACCCGTCCTTGCAAAAACAGTAATACAAACTCACCCACCCTTAGGAGGAATTCCCCCACCTATATTTTAAGGAAATAATAGGTCCGCCATATGAAAAATACATGACAATGTCTGTTTCTGAGACCTGTCTGCACTTAGAAGTTTTGACAGCAGAGATATTTCAGTTCAGAGTGAAAAAAATAACTACATCCACAACTGGCAAGCTATACTAACAAAAGCCTAGGCCTGGTTTACACTACAAAGATGCAGCTAGTGTAGAGGCTGTTATAGTCAAAAGAGTCATTTTGCCAGTACAGTTTATTTCACGCCAGGAATTGGTATGTACTATACCGGCAAGAGCACTCTTTTGCCAATACAAGATCGTCACTAGAAGGATTCGTCAGCACAGCCATACCAGCAAACCCTTTCTAGTGTACATAAGGTCTAAGACAGCACTTCCCAGTGTTATCCATGCTCTCTGTAAGCTTTTGTACCATCATTACACACTTCTGTCACAGTGCATGGGCCATTCCAGAATGATTGCCAAAATACAGGACAAAATGTGCCTTGCACAAACTTGACATTGAGAACAAGACGTTGCCACCAAAAAAGGAGACAAGCCATATGAACAATAGGCTTTTCTCTTTGAAAAAAATATTCTTACTATTATTTAACATTTCCATGATGAAAGTGTCTAAGGGCTGCAGTGAGGTCACCCTAGGCACTGTCAAAACATACTAACAGTAAACTCCTGGGAAAGGGGCTGTCGGTCTGAGGCCTTGACCCTGCAATACCTCATGCACGTGTTCCTTAACCTTATGCACTGTAAGTCGTTGTATTGGCTTCAGTAGGATTACTTACAATGAATAAAGTTCCACGTGTGTAAGGCCTTACAGGATATGAGCTGAAAAGACCACTGCTAACCTGGGTGCAGAGCCATTGAGCCAATGATACACCCATTGGGAGTGCTGGACAGACCATGGCTCTCCTGCTCATTAGTATTTTTACATCATGTTAATTAGACCTGCTGCAAATTTGGTTTGGGTAATGTTAAAAACACTGCTGCTTCCACCAATAGGAAATTTGTACCAAAACATCCCAATTATAAACAAGCCTTTAGAGACAGCTGGTCACTTACCCCATTCGTCTTCATGAAGTGTCAACTTCAAAGCCATCAGGGAGCATTAAATCCTAACTTTATTAAGCACAGGAAATCTAGGAAGCCAACACTTAAGCACAGCCACTTTCAATGCTGGCTGCCCTTTGCTCCTCCGGCCCTACAGGAGGGAGGGGTTTTTGGAAGGGTTGGGTGGTATTGTTCTCCACAGCTTCTAATATAAATACAAGGAAAGAGGTCAAAATGTTGGATCCTTTTATTCATCACAGAGCTCTATAAAATGGTTTGGTCTGGGACTTCTGACAAGTGTTCCATTTATCAGAAACTCTTGCATGTGTCTCTTATCAAGACATTATTATTGTGACTAGATTTCCATTATAAACCCAAATTTCACCCTCTCCTACTTCCAGAGGAAACAGGCTTTCTGGCTGAAATTTCTCATGAGTACTCCCCTGCCAGAAAAGAATTTTAGGAGAGGTTTCAGGATAATCCTACAGGGTAGGTGTTAGGAAGATAATTATTTTCTTAATAAAAAATTGTTTTCATTCTTGCAAAAGTCACACTCTTTATTACAGCCAGAATGCCATATGTCAGACTCCACTGATCTAGAAATTCCAAGTTGGTTTGTGACTATGCTGCTCTCACCGACCAATGAGGCACTTCAGTATTTTGAGAAATGTGCAGGACTGAATTTGAGAGGTCCTAGCCCGGCAATACTGAATCAAGACCAGTTCATAGCCTTCTCTACCCTACCAATTCCTATAAAAGCTTTCCTCTCCACTGGGGTGATAGCAAATTACCGGTAACAAGGTTCCTGGGACTCCAGTCTAATTGATATGCCACAATGTACGTGATACTGCTGAAGACTCATCTCATTAAGGGCTCCCAAATTGTTAATATCAGTGAATCAGCATGGGGGGAGGAGGGCGGGAGGGAGAATACCTCACTAGTCCACAGCACATCTCCACCAGTGGTACCAATGACAAGTGCGTAGACAGACCTTAGGTGTTTTTACTATTATGCTCTCTGCAGGTGTTCAAGGCAAAATTAAATGGCACTGTGGTAATGAAATTCCTAAGTCCTGTCTCCAGATGCTCCCACAAGTGCTAGCGTAACTGTGGGAGATTTCCTGAGCCACACTTCGGCAGGATGCATGCCAGCCTCACTGGACTTCTCATCGTTCAAAGTGCAGAGAACAGGCTCTGTCTGGGGATAGAATTTGAGAGTGCCAAGAGCTGAGGGAGGTTCTGGTGATCAGTGCTTTGCAGTAGCCCTGCAGGACTTTAAGCCACAAAGAAGGTTGATGAGTCAGACACAATGAAAACTTGAAGTGGATGACAGTGGAGTTTGGTGATCGTTCATGCTTAGTGCTACAGTAGTACGGAGATCAGGGAACCACTCTACTAAGCACTGTAAAACACATGGTGACAGCCAGTCTCTGCCCCAAAGACCAAGAACACCGGCCACATTTCAACAGCTGGAGAATCAGTATCATTGGGATAGTGCACTCAATTCAACTTCAAAACCCTGGCTCCAGAAGCAGTTTGGCCCAAAATGGGTGTAGCTAATTCTACCCCAGTGCAGACATTGCTTCATGGTACAACATGGTTGCACCTACACTACAACCAACAGCCATGTCTGACAAAGGGTGTCAAGCACCACCCTTCAGTTGGCCTTGAATGGAGTGGTCTCGCTTTTTTATCAGGCCTCTAGCAAAACAGAAGGTGCTGAACTCTTGTGAACCTTCTCCATGCCCCACTGAGACACCAACTGAGTGAGGCAGGAGCTGTATTTTACATCCAAGACTCATTTTCATAGCACAGACACAACATTTAAGGCCTGGCTGGCTCCAAACAGTTACTGTGGTGAGCACCAAGATTAAGCCCACCAGCTAACACAGCATCTGGTTGGTGGGGACACAGCAGACACTGACTAAGACCCACAGGCAAGGTTATATTTCCAAATTCTACACTCTCGCGAAATGCCCTTTGATTAACATAAAGGAGACATACAATCACCACAATACATGGGTTTAGGTGCTGTGAAGATGATCCAGGCAAGAAGCACGAGAACACCCAGAACATGTAGCAACCATTAAAACCCGCACAGCAGATGGCCCTGTTTGTATGTTATTCATGCACTCTGCCCCTCACATGTTAACTTGCCATCTCTGCCCTTCCCTCAGCAAGAGGCTCCAATGGGTCTTACTGACCTTCCTCCCAGGGTAAAGACAGAACATCCTGGGAAAACCCCAGCATGGGGAGCATGTCCCCGGACTGGTACAGAGGGTAACACTATCACCGTCCTGCCGCAAGGACTACATGGCTACTTCCCAAATGCCAGAGGGCGACATCTTTTTACTATCCATGCAGATTCCATTCGGAAGGGCAGAGATCCCACAACTCCACGGGAAGTCGGTGGAAGCTGCAGCTGCTCAGCATCTCTAGAATCAGGTTCTTATTCTAACTAACAAATGCACAAACTTGTTCTACTGCCTTGTATCTTCCTTGCTCCACAAACAAAAAGTGAGTATTGGGGAAGATGCCTGGCACAGAAACATTGCTGTTTATTTACCAGGCCCTCACTCTAAGTGCAAGCTGCCTTTGGCTTTCACCGTGGGTATCCCAGCTGAGAATTTCAAGGGAGCGTGTAACAGGTAGCATGGAGAAGGGAGGAGAAATGGGTATATAAAACGTTAACACGAACGGTCTGTCAACTACAAGCAATATGTATTTATGGATTACATCTAAAGGAGGCAGCACAGGCCAGCAGATAAAGACCTAGCCTGGGACCCAGGAAACCTGGGTGCTAATCCATTTCTTCTACTGATTCGCTCTGTGACTATGAGCAAGTCACTGTAGCTTGGTTTCCTCATCTAGGAGGTGGGGGCAACAATGCCTACTCGCCTTTCTACCATGCCTTGAGATCTACAGACGTGCCATTACGAGATTTATCAAAGAAAGACAAAATTTCTTACGCCTCTCTCCCAGGGTCCCCAGGTTCCAGAAGCAGCTGTGAAGTTCTGTGGATTTTCCTTTCCAGCTACAGACATCACCCCAACATGCACACACAAAAAATAAATTTGGAATCTTGAGAAGGCAGATGCGTCCTGTTATTTGGAAGCAAACAACAAGCAGGGGCACCCAAACTTGGAGTCGCCTACATCCTCCCTGGCCAGCCTTGATCAGGACATAAGCTAGTGACCCTTGCCTTCGTGAAGCAAAGACTAGGGGGAACCTGGTTTCCAAGAACCCTACTTCATTCCAGGCCTCCTTATTCCAGCCATACAACATTTCAGAACCACATGCACAACCAGTGGCAGGGAAGAGGGGCTGGTGATGACAACCGATTTCAATGCTGAACTGAAAGCATTATCTCAGCCCATGTCTACACCATGGGCACTACAGTGGTATAGCTGCAGCTATGTCACCATACAACTGTATTGTAGATGTCTCCTACATTGATGGAAGGAGTTTTTCTGTCACTGTAGGTAATCCAGCTCACTGAGTAGCAGTAGCTAGGTCAACAGAGACATTCTTCTGACGACATAACTGCGTCTACACCAGAGGTTAGTTCGGCTCATCAACACAACGCTATGGGGCTTGAATTTTTCACGCCCCTGAAGAACATCGCTAGGTTCATCTAAATAGCAAGTGTAGACACAGGCTTGGCATCCCTCCCAATGCCTGCCAGGAACAAGAGTTCAAGATAGTCTCCAACAGGCTCTCTCCTGTTGCAAGACACAATGCCACGCACAGAGCCACTAGAGACCATCCTCAGCATCTACTTCCCTTCTAAAACACCGTGCATAGCGAAGTCAGGGTGGGCTGCTGCTGAAGGCAGGCTTTGTCTCAGGATTTAAGAGGAGTCTATCACCCAAATAAATCCCCACCTTCACTCAGCTGGACTTCAATCATTTAAAGAAGCAGGGCAGCTTTTAAGCATTTAAGTTTCCTGCTCTATGAGCAATTTTTGCACCAATTTACAAGTTTCAGTTTAGAAACAGAGCTAATTCAAAAAATGATCCCCCTCCCCTTTCCCAGGATGGAGGCAATTATACCAGGAATAAACATGCTTATGCTGGTATAGTCTATCCCCCTACATTTAAGCACCTTTATATAGCATGCACCCCATACTAAAGATTTCCCCAGTTTAACTACAGTAAAACCCGTTTATCCAATCTAATGGGGACCAGGGCCAGATCAGATCATCAAAAATTCAGATAATCAGAATTGGCAAAGAGCTTTCTCCCCTTTTATGATGCTGTATAAAAAGAAAGATGACAAAATTACACTAATAGTCACAGCTGTTACATAGGTGCAATAAAGCTTGTACAAAGCATGTCATATAAGATATCAATGGAGAAGTTATGAATTGCTAAGTATGATAATCCTGTTTATATCCATGTACCATCTTTGTATCTGAAGTTATGAATACCAGCTATGCATTTGTATCTCAAACATGTTCCTGGGTGATACACCGCAGATAGATTTACATCAGGACTAGACAGTTATGTGTTGAAGGTCCATTAAAGACACTCCGCTCTCACAAAGGGCCATTGGAGAAACTCATCCCACCCAGTAAGCCTTTCCTTTGGATGCCTCAGATAGCATGGACCCAATGGCCAAGCTTGAGAGTCAGCAAAGCATGGAAGGACATGTGGTAAGGACATGCGATCTGAGACTCCACCTTGGCCCAGCAACTTTCCAAAGACCTAGGCTGAAGATGCGGCATCACTGCTTTGTCTTCATTCCTGCTTCTCATCTCTGGACTGTAATTTTCTAAGGAAGCTTTGAACAAGGAACTGAATGAACCCCCAACCTGCTTGGGTAAAACCAGAGACTTTGTACAAGCTAGCAGATTTAACTTCACAGCTATGATCCTGATTTATGAATCCTGAAAACCATTTGTAATATATGTGATTCTTTTAACCATTTGTTTTCTTTTAGTTCATCAAACCTTTAGTTTTAGATACTAAAGAACTGGCTTAAGCATGATTTTGGGGTAAGACCTGAATATATATATTGACCTACTGAAGTGGCTGATCCTTTGGGACTGGAAGAACATTACATATGGTGACTCTGGTTTTCAGTTACCTCTCATCATAAAGACTAGGTGTCTGGGTGGTGAGCAGGGCTGGATTGCCTAACAAGAAGCTAAACAATCTCCTATAATCAGTATGGTGATACAGAAGCCTACTTTGTTACTGGTTTGGTAACGAAATTGGAATTGAATTTAGAATAGCCACCAGTTTGGGGTGTGTCTGCCCTATCTATATCAGTCTGTCATGAGGTTGGTATACTCTGCTATGCCCCACACCAGGCAAGATTCATACCCTTATTTTAAGATGGGGGGAGGGGCTGACCGCCCATCAGCCCCTGCCAACTGAGGCTGACCAGCCAAGCTTCCACCACTATCAGCCCAAGGCAGCTGTTGGTTTGGTTAATATGGAAAGCCAAATAATGGAGACTCTGATAAACATACATTGGCACAAGAATGGTATACCTAAGATACCACAGTGATCAGTGCATTATAGTACAGAAACAGAAAGTGCTGGAGACCTATACAAAATCTTGTGTTCAACTAAGAGGTTCCCTCATTGCCTTGGCAATGCTTCTCTCAGGGATCATCCGTGGAGCCAGCTGGGAGTTCAAACCTGAGGCCTATTCAATGCTCAGCCTCTCCACTGAAACTTTTAACAAGGGTACTAATTGCAGGGGCAGTTTTGTGGACAGCCAGCCACTAGAAACTGAACTAAGATCTACACACTTATTTCCAATTATTGCTGGCTGGCTAGTAAATTAAGACTAGCAGTCACTACAGTCAGTGACTTGGAAACGAAATGTTCCATATCCTAGACCTGTGCTTGTTACTCTCAAAGAAGGAACTCAAAGAGGGGATCCATCATGGGAGCAGGGGAGGAGAAATGGAAAAGAGGTCCTAAAAGTAGAGTTACCAAAAAAAAAAAAAAAGTAAAATTCATGATTTTGACAAATGTGTCAGTGTCTTGTTGTTGTTTTGGTTTTGTTTACAAACAGTTTGAAAAACAAACATATCCCATTTCTCAATCTCTGTCTGAAAGGGTTTTCTGTTATTTTACTTTTTTTTCCCCTTAATCTTCAAAGTATTGGGAATATTAAGTCTGCCTTCCCTGTTTCTGTGGGAATTCTCCTTGGGAGACCAGAGTGCAACCACTTCCTTATTACAGAAAAGACAGGGGAGCTACAGCTTTAACAAAGAAGTCTTCCCCCCCCCCCCCCCAACGGTTTGTCAGGCACTTGAGTTTAAAAAAGTTATCAAGCTCTCTGTGTTTTGTTAACATTCTGACTAAAATAACAACTCTTCCAATGGATCAGATTTTGCTTCCTTGGTACTTGTGATGTCATAATCCCAATAGTTCACTAGCTGTCCATAGAGTCTTCCACGAAAAATAGCATAAACACCTTTATAATGTAAGAAGAGTGCATGTAACATTTCACAACACACCCCCACCCACACACCCCTACCTTTCAGGCCATCCGAAAGCAGCAAAACGAGGTCACAAATCGAGTTTTTGCAGCTCCGATTGAGCACATTGCAGGTTGTTCACATCCCTCCTGCAAAATGTTTATCTGTGCTCGTGCCCACTCCTCCTTTCAGAGCAATACAGGTTTCAGCAGAGCAGCCCTCTTACAGCCTGCCTGCTTTCAGCACAGGATCATAGGTCTGTACCACAGATAGGAGCCAGCTGGCACAAAGCTTCTCCTCCTCCTCTTCCCCTGACCTATTCAGCCCCTTGCACAGGCATCTCTAATCACCTTCCAAAATGCTGGAGACAAAGAAGGTCTCACATAAGCCTGGGATGCCTCATCCACAGCCCTAGCGATCCTTATCCTGGCATGGCCTCCCCTCATGGGCAGATCACAGCACTCACAAATTAAGGCAGCCCTTTGCTGCAGGTTTTTACCAATTCCAAGGGGAGCTGCTGGAGGTGGCATCGGCTTGAAAGGCTCAGCAAGTGGAGTTGAAGGGGTTTCACTTTTCCACTACACCTAGCATGGTGCTTCCATGGCTTGTCAGGGATATTAGTTGGCGGCTCCTCCATGGGGCCATAAGCACGAGCGTGTGCCTCCGACACCTGTCCCTTTTGCGGCAAGGGGAGACCCCGGCGCACATGTACGTAGAGTGCATCAGGATGCAGCCCTTCTTCCAGCTCCTCCAGAACCTCTGAGATTCTGGCTGCATTTTGCCTGCACACTACATCCCTGGTCCCTCAAAGACGCAGGATTTCCCCATTGACCTCCTCCAGCCAAGATGGCCATTCATCACTTCAGGGGGAGGACACTGGATGGGAGGGTGATCTGTGATTATGGGCCTATTTCCATTCGTGTCTCCAGATAGAGTTCCTCTGGGCAGCAGCCAGTGACTCTCTAGATGCCTTTGAATAGAGGTAGGCACAGTCTGGGGTTCTCTGCTCAGTGTCCGCCTCTGAATTTCCCTCATCATTAACCTTTGGTCTCACTCTCTTTTATTGTCCGCAGAAATCACTAGTAACCTGAGCTCAGTGGTTCTACCCTCTTACCTCAGAGGGGCAGGCCTACACCCAGCCACCCTGCTTCTGCACACCTAGTGTGGAAGGTGTGGTCTCTCCTTTCAGATATGGCTCCAGAACAACAGTCCTGCTCTCTCCTACATAAGCATCCAGCATTCACCAGAAAGAGATGGCCAATCAACGCCAGGAACCCCCTTTGCCACCACACTTTGGTGCTGCTTATGGCTTCGCAACAGTGCACATGATCATGACATGTGAATGCTGGCATTTTCCAGGCTGCCCAACATACAAGTGCAGAGAGTTCACCACTACCTGGAAGCAACCTTGCCCGTTATCCAGGCAAAACCACCGGAGAGGGAACAAACAAGGGACCCGTTCAGAAGTTACATGTTTAACATGATCATTCAATGCTAATGGATCTACAGTTGTGCCTTCCAGCAGAAGGAGGGCGCCCCATACAACTTTATAGTGGTAGAAGCTGCTTGTTACCTGAAGAAGGCAGGAGACCATGCATGTGGTAAGAAAAGGCATCTCCAGTGATACATACAGGAAAGCATTTCCTGTTGGACCTCTGACAAGGGGCCACGTCCTGTTGGCCTGTACTAGCAGTCCCACTAAAGTCAGGCAAGGAGACTAAATGGACTCCACAGTTGGATGAATAATACCGGAGAGCAGGTACACCTATGCCATTTTCCCAGAGCGCTAATATGTAGCATTTCAGGACAGTAAATTGCTTTCACTGATGTTCCCCCCAGAATGAGGAAGGATCAAGAAGATGCCACAAGACGCAGCACCTCGTGCCTCTCAAGGCTGCTTCTCTGCACCTCACTGACCTGTTGCATTCATGCACTTGTTAATAGGACATGAAAACCTCCTTTAATGGTGTGGGATGAATCTATCATTCCCGGTGGGGATTAGACAACTTGCAGTGCAAGTGCACTGGCAGGAGTACTTCCCAATACCCAACACAGAAGGATCCAATGGAGCTGTTCTTAAAGACATACACAGCAGAAAGGACTGGACTGGTACAAGGGCATGGCCAGGGGTTTCCCTAGTAGCGGTTTCCAGCTCTGAAAAGGAACAGGCACTGTTCAGCTGAGCCTGGACGCCTATTCCATTTACTGAAACTGAATCCAACGCTCCCAACGCAATACAGCACGTGTCCTTTCACAGTTTGAAAAATTATCAGCGGACACAGACTAACCAAGAACCCAGCAGCAGCAGGTAAGACGTGTCAGAGACCACTCAGGCCGTACTGAATGCAGCACATACAGCTTACACACAATCGGAGAGAACTCTTCCCCAAACAATTTGGAGGAAGCAGAATACAGTTCTGTATTCTGTATTGTACAGAATACAGTATTGGGACGGGGAGAGGGGGGTGGAGAGTAAATGAGAGCTGAGCATATTGGTAACCAGCAGGTAACCAAAGCCCATCCCTGATCCATAGTTTTAAGAGTTGGATTTTACACTGGGGCAAACTTGACAAAAAGAGGACACTTAAACTAATGTCATTTTCTTCACCGGCAGTTGCACAAGCCTTCTTTGCTACTGTGGCTACATTTTTGAAGCTGTAGCTTTTAAACAAACAAGAAGATAACTCTTTTCATCCAACAAATTTCATATTTATTAATGATTATTCACATTAAGGAGGAATAGTGGGCCTTATTTTATAGATGGGGAAGCAGAGGAGTGTGAAAGTTAAGTGATTTGCCCAAGGTCATACGAGTGAGTGGCGGAGTCAGGAATAGATGTCAGTCCCCTGAGTCACAGCCCTCTGCTCTAGCCACTAGTCAATGCCACCCAGCCTGGTTTTTCCTTCTGCTTTACCATGCAATTAACTTATCCTCTTTTTTATGACAGAGTCAATTCCAAAGGAACAATTGTTTCTGTCATGAATTCAGCCTCCAGACTTTACTGACATCAAGAAAAGGATGGGCCCTGAAGTAAACGCTCTCCCCAGCCCTTGTGCATACACTAAAACCTCCCTGAAGATTATGCTTGCCATTTTTATTAATTACAAAACCACACAAAGTAGGGAGTTCAAGGGCTCTCATGTGTCTCTGGAACATAGACCTCAGATGAGTAAAGAATAATGTCACAGACACCTCTTCTCCAATATGCCATCTTGCAACCTATCCCCCCTCCCATAACAGCCCTGTGGAATCTATAGCAATTCTTTATGTATTTTTAATATTTATGAAGCAAGGAGGAGCCAGCCTCATAGGACCAGGCAGCTCTCTGTGGGAGACTAGCAAATGCCCACAGACCAAAGTGTGGGAACTAGATCCGCTTAATATTCTCCCCAAAGCAAACGTTTTTATCATGACTTATTCTGAAGCTGTTACATGAGTTATACCCAACATGTGCAAATACACGGGCTTGAACTTTAGTGAGGTTCAGAGACACAGTTATGGTCCCTTTAACACAAAACAAAGCTATGCTTCAGTTGCACTGGATGTTGTCATTGTAGGCCAGGTGTCCCAATATGGCTCTGTTTTTAGCACAGACGGGCCCTTAGGAAACAAAGTTAAATGTGAGGCCAACGCCTTGTTCACTCACCTTACTGCTGATGTCTTCTCGCTTGCTTCTAGGTTTGCTCCTCCTCAATTTAATGGACGGGGAGCGAAGCAGGTTTTTTATCCTGCTTGTTATCGTAGATCCTTCAACAGACATCATAGCTGGGGGAAGGGAGAGTATCACCCCACACACAAACAATCTTCAATAAATCAGCCCAGTATTGTGGCCAACGCACCCACAAGCTCAGGGCTGCTTCACCTGCCTTCACATGTCTCTCATTGACTCAATTTTCAGGGACTCCCACTTCTGCTTCACCAGAACTCGTCTGCTTCAGGGCCAAGGTGTTCTAGTATGGTTTCGGATTTCTCCTGGGCAGATGCTAGAGGATCAGACCACTTGTAATCTAAAATGCCAACAATTCATAGGTCAAAAAAAAAACCATTCCCAATAGATTGTAGTTTTGTATTCCTAGGGAATGCAGAGCGAAAAACAGGCACCATATAAGTCTTTCTGGGATCTGGATGGAGGGGATGTCATTCATTTATGGCAGCAAAAAAGTTTTTTAAAAGTTGCAAATGACAATTTTGTGTTTATAAGTAATTTACAAATCTAAAGAGCCACAGTTCTGATGTGCTTTACAAGAAACATTTCAGGATTTAAGTTCTGAACACAGAGACCTCGATTCTGCAGTTGGATCCAGGAAAGCAGCCCCTGAAACCCACGGAGAGCCTGTTACTGGCAGCAGGAATTCATCCACATGCATCCAATTGCAGAAACAGAGCCACAGATTAGTCCAGAGAGGGCAGGGGCCATTTCATTTTCTGTGTTTTATGGGCTGCAGAACACGTTGTTGTTTTATTAAATAATAACAAATACAAGTCACACTAAAGTACAGAGAGTAAACAAGCCACAGACCACTGGTGCTTTTAAAGCTCCTATAAATTTAGCTCTGTTTTTTAATATACTATGTTATCTATATATAAAGTCATACAATATCACACACACACACACCCCTACCTATTTATAAAGGGGATCAGCAAGGAATTACCTCTGGCAATGATTATAGACCTCAGGCCAAATCTTCTACACCTTTGCTCAAACCACTAGGCTGGGGGGAATCAAGCCAGATTTCTAACTGGAGTAGTTTGCACTAAAACACTGTCTTTGCTTTCATACAAGATGGGGGGAGAAGGAAGGGAAAAGTGCTAGAGTCAGCAAGATCACGCATCCTTTCAGAGCACTGACCACTCATTTTGCAGAAACGAGATGGGGGGTGGAATTTAGCTCATTTGAACAGAGCTTAAATTGTAATGAAAGAGCCGCCGGGGCTCAAGCGGTTTTTTTCCCCATTTATAACTGATGCAGCAACCCCAGAGATGAACTGCCAAGCCCTGGCACAAATTAAGCTCTGCGCTGCAATTAAAGCAGAACATTCCCCTCCCTCCCCTAAAATAAAACAAACTTTTCAAGCAGGCGGCCGCACGGGCCGATTTCTATTACCTGGGCGAAGCAGGAGCGGTGTCTGCTCGAGGGGCGGCAGGGAAGCGCGATTAAAAAGGATCTTATCCAAGGCTCTGTCCAGCCAGCCAATCCGCCCGGACAGAAAACCGGTTGCGAAGTCCCAGCGCCCTCCCCCTCCCGGCGTCAGAGGCGCGCGGGCACCGGCGGTGCACGGGGGAGAGGAGCAGGCGTGAGACCCAAACTGCAGAGCGCGGCTCCGGGAGTTCGTCGCCACTCCGGATCGGGGGAGGAGGAGCGCGGGGAGGCTCCGCGGGCGCCTCTCCCCGCAGCCTGGAGCCGGGCTGCCGCTGGAACGGCGCAGAGCCGTGCCCCCGGCTCCTCCCCTCCCCCCGAGGGGATCGCCTTCCCCGGCTGGCTCCGGCTCGTGGCTCGCCGCCGGCCCCGCGCGCTCAGCTGTTTCCGCTCTGGGCGTTCCAGGCTGGCTCGCGCTGCCGCTCGCATCCCCCCCGCCCCGCGGCAACCCCCGCTCGGTGGGGGGGGGTGTCCGCGCGCCTGCAGCAGGCTCGAGCAGGGCAGCGCTCCCACAGCCCCAGCCAGCAGGCGGCTTCGCCGGGGCTATGGTGGCTCAGGCAGGTCAAAACGCGAAGCTGAAGGACCAAAAAAAGGGGGGGTGAAATTGCGGAGCGGAGGGGGGAACCCCGCAGAAGCCGAGCCCGGCGGAGCGGGCGGCCGGCTGCAGAGCGCGGGGGAGGCAGCCCAGGAGGCGGAATTAGAGGGCGACTGGTCCGCGGCAAATGAGCGCGGGCTGCCCCGCCCCGCCCCGCCGGGTCCGGCTGTGCCCCGCTCCGAGCGCCTCTAGCGGCGCCCTAGGCCGCAGCCGCGGGTTCGGGTTCGCCGCGTCCCCAGCGCCCGGCCGCCGCTGGCGCTGCCCCCGCCCAGGCTCGCCCCTCAGGGCCAGGGAGCAGCTGGGGCCGGGCAGGGCACGGGAGCACGGGCCGCCACAGCGCCAGTCCCGCTGCCCTGACCACGGGCTGCCGCCAGCGCCACGGGCCCTGCCGGTCTCCTCGGAGGGGGTGAGGCGGCCGGCCCTGCCACTCCCAGCGGGGCTCAGGGGCCAGCAGTGGCCGTGCCACGGGTCTTCTACGGCCCTTTGCAGCACATGACGGTAAAACCGAGATTTCCGTGTGACCCAGTCCGTGTGTTCCCAGGCAGGGTCGTTTCCCTACGTCATTAGCCAGTTGTAGGCTACTCGGCCAGTCGTTCTGCTGTGGGAATTTCACTCAGGCCCCCATGCACACGGTAAGGGAAACAGTGAACTCACACTTCTGTGGCTCTTTTGGGTAAGGCTGATCACTGATGTGGCTCCTGCACCAGTGAGGTTGGAGTATCACTGGTCTAGGATGGAGCAGTGGATTCACTTCTCCAGTGCACCGCTGAACTCGCTCGGAAGAGATTGTGCAATTCCACACTGCTCCCAGTTCAGAGCTGTGGCTAAAAGGCCCAACGGAGTCCTAAGGGAGGGGATGGGAGCCTGCAATACCTGTGAGGAAAGCAGGGGTAAAAGTGGTGAAACTCTACTAATGCCCCACTTGCCATGGCTCTCTCTTCCCTTCTTCTGCCACAGCCCCATCCTATCTCTTGGGAGCTGTCCCTCCACACCTTTCTCCCCATCTCCTTTGATGGCTGCTTTCCTTTTCCCTTCCTTGGTAATTGTTTTGTCCCATCTTTGGCAGCTCATGTCAAACCCTGGGTGGTCACTGAAAAAAAATTAGTGCAAATTTGGTTAAATCAATGGGATTAATTACACCTGTAAAATTATGCATGTACATAAGTGTTTGCAGGAGCAGGGTCTTGAAGCTGGACTGGACAAAACCCTCCCTTACTGTACAGAAAAGTCCTGTAGTGACCCTAATGGAATAAGCTAATATATCTTTTCCATCTCTAATTTCTAAGATATCCAGCCACACTGGACAAGCAAATTAGCTGGATGTTTCTGCTGTCATGACCTTTTTTTGTCTTTGTTTAACACATCAAACCTGTCCTCTGCTCTCAGCATTTGCTTCCCACAGAATATCATATCAAGTCCAAGGTCTCAGTCCTTAACTTCAAAACACGAGGCTAGTGACAGCTAAAGATCGCCTAAAGTTCTGGAATGAAGACTGTGCTCAACACCACACCCCCTCTGGCACAATGGAACTCTCTACAATAATGGTAAAACAACAGGTGTATTTTAAAACAAAACTCTAAAACCCAACCGAAACAAGTCACTCCATCGCGTGCTCCTCTCCCCCAGGGAATCGATGAGAGAACGAACAACACAGGACAGATGTGTAGTCACATTGCTTAATGCCCTACTGGAAGGTGCTCAGATGATAGTGTGGTATAAGAACATGAAGAGAATAGAATCACAAAACAAAAAAGAGTTAAAATGTCAAAGTTTTTAAACCATCATTAGGTTTCAGCTTGAATGTCTCATGAAGTTCATATTTCATAGAGCTGCTGCTTCAGTCTCTGACTAAGAAACACACTCCTGTATCATTCACGTTTTCTACACAAACAGAAGAGCTAGACTCTATTTCTTTAATGAACGCTGCATTTCAAAGGAAACAGAGCATGCCAGAGAAATGCCCATAATACTCTTCCAGCTAGAGCAGTTTGAAAAATAGAGAGGTTTTCCATTGAAATTTTTTTTTCCAATAAAAAAAAAAACAGCAAAAAAGTGACATATTTTGATTGGGAAATGCTCCTCACTGGAGTTATACTATGGGTGTCTCTTGCTCCTATTCACCTGTATAGGCCAGTTTTCCTAGATATACTACATCTCCCATGATGCACCTTGATTTCCCCTCTTGGAGAGGAGAGGTGGCACTTCAGTAGCATATCTAAATCTAAATATTTTAGTGTTCACATTAAATATTTCAGTTCTGAGGTGTTCAGTTTGACAAAAATTGCTAAATTTTCCACAGAAAGCTGATATTTTGTGGGGGGAAAAAATGTTAAAAAACAATTTTCCACAGAAAAACTTTCAGCTGGAAGTTTTCAGCCAGCTCTACTTCCATCTCCTTTGGAGGCACACTTGTATAATAGTTTGAACTATTAGTACTGGTGTGTGCACACTGGAGATTGTGAACTGCTGCCGGATGAGTACACTGAATCTGAGCTCTGCCTTTGAAATTGGGGGGAGATTTCTACTGTTTTCATCCTCCCCCCACCCCAAAACTATGGTAGATTGTTATTTTGTAAGAAGAAACAGGACTGCCATGGCATGAAAACTTTGTAATTGCAACAAGACCATTAGCATGTTGCCAACTATAAGCATTAAAAATCATGTGATTTAAAAAAAATTTGGCTCCTCTTATTTGTCCTCTGCATTTAGGCTTCATGTTTTCAAGCTTTTCTCTCTAACCTTTAAGGCAGGAAATTTTATTTATTTATTTATTTTTAAATGAAAGCTGAAATGCTCAGAATCACAATAAAATCACGAGTTGGCAACACTCGTTTTCTCATATGAAGACAGATAGTGGGAGGTAGGAAACATACCTTTCAACTTTCAAAGGCTGAAATGTGGCCTGTAATCTGTGATAAAAATCCAGAATAAGGAACACAAAAATATGATTTATTCAGGAAACTTAAAATGTTGTGGAACTCCTCACCTTAGTGTAAATAATTGTGGTATGTATGAATAACAATATCTGATTGCAAAGGGCAGAAAAAGATTATTAGAGACCAAAGCTTTTGCAACAAATTAAAGCTCCAGTCCTGCAAAGCTTTATGCATCTGCTTTAATCTTATCCCCTGTGAATAGCTGTATTGGAGTGAAAGGAACCACTTAAAGTGTCCCAGAACATCAAGGAATGTAGGTACCTAACTCCCATTGATTTTAAGGGGAGTTAGACACTTAAATACCTTTGGGGATCTGGGCCAGTGTGTATAAAAATAAAATACGTGCATCACATTCTTTGCAGGATTGGAGTATATACTACTATAACGCTTTCTAGGGCCTCAATTTCATGAGTCTTTATTTCTGATGTAAATCATTTCCAACAATAAGGGAGGGGCACTCACTTGTGTGGCTCATATGCAAATTTGGGACTACAATGAGTGACGTTCTCAAAATTGGTGACAGGTGAGGTATTTGTTTAGGAGAGTTTGTGCAAATGTAATTTAGACTATTTTCTTCTTTTATTTGAATAGTGAGCATATGCAAAATGCTACTGATTGGCCACCTTTGCATGTGTTTGTAAAATGATAATAGGTGAATTGCCTCTGCAACAGCAGTGGAGTTTTAAGTCCATTAAAAAGAGACTGGCTGGTGGGGGGAAGCTGACATTTCTGATATTCACTTTGCAAATATTTTGCACCAAAAGAGAATTTCCCAAATGTAAACAAACAGCCAATGTGAAATTTCACAAGGTTTTGCCAATCTATTGTAAGTACAATAATTTTGCTGAAATTTTTTAATTAATTTTTTTAAGGGATTTTTGTCCCCTGGTTTTGGTAATATAAGGTAGATCAAACTAACAGCCTTACGCCTACATCTTAGTTATTGCAGCAGGGAAACAAGTAGCGATCACCAGCCTCTTGTTGGTCTTTTAGGAACTGAAGCGAAAGGCGTATTTCACAAGTATTTAATCATGAAAGGATGGATTTCCTGGCTCTAACGTAAAAACTGTGAAATGACAGTATGAAAGTATAAAACCAATTCAGAAATGTTGCACCCATTTTAACAAATAGAAGTAAACTCAAGGGTATGAGGATTGGCTGCATTACTTCTGATGTCACAATCCCGCCATCAAATAAACTGTGCATAAACTTGAGGAGTGAAATGAGCCTAGACTTGTCACTCAGTGGAACACCTGAGATAATTGGCAAACCCACACTCAGATTGCTCCTCGTGACATATTTCTGCCATGATGTTTACAGTAAACAGCCTAATCACAGTGATCAACCAGGTGGTCTGCTGAAGATTCATTATTTATCACTTATATAAAAGCCTGTAAATTATAAATATGGGTAGCTAGTGAAACTCAGGCCTCTAATGCTTACCCTCCTCTTCTTCTCCCACCATCCTCATTCCCCCTGTTGTGCACTACCCCCATGTACTACATATTGTCTTTATTTGGACTGTACATGCCTCAGGACAGGGCCTCTTTTGTACAATATATTTGTCCAGCGCTCAGCACAACGGGTCACCAGTCTTGACACAAGCCACTGGGTGCTAGAGAAATGCAAATGATACCTACTAGAAGCAGGGGAATTTTCAGTGTTGCTACAGGGGTCACAGATTTAGCCCTTTCAGATAAAAGTCTCTCTTTTTTTCTCTGCAGTTTTATTCTTGGGCTGTGTGGGCTGTTTTAACGGCATGTTTAATGTAAAGCACCATACGTGCAGAAGGAGAACAGATGCCATGGAAACAAAACGCTTGATTATTTTTTAAAGGGTAAGTAAATTGAACATCTGAAAACATTTTGCTCCCAACCTCCCTGCTTTTCTACGAAACAATATCGTGCCAGTAATTTAGTCAACTCACAGGCGGGATTAAGGCAAAGGGACACATTGTAAATGATTTTGATCAAAACATGTTTTTCTCATTGAAATACCCTGATCAAGGCATCACACAAGAGAACACAGACCAAGAGGGTTAAGACTATATGCCCTTTACATCAATATGATGCCATAAAAGCTTTGTCCTCCAACTTACAGCCCCTACACACACAAAACACACCTTGACACCAGTTGTTCATGTAAGGAACGTGAGAGCACACTCCCCCTGGCTATTATCTCATTAAAGCACGTGTGGCCTAACAGACGATCAGAGTTGCTGAGCGCTAGCAATTCCTGTTTATTGTAATGGGAGCTCCCTTTTTCCCCAGCTCTGTGATGTTCATTAAAGCGAGAATGAGGGAGGGAGGTAAGTCCTACATTTTCTGTAACAAAATAAGGCCAAGATTTTCAACAAGTTGAGCCCAAAAATGAGACTCCCAAATCCATATCGACTATGGGTATGTCTACACTGCTATTAGACTCCCACCACTGGTCCCTACCAGCTGACTCAGGCTCACAGGTTCGGGCTAAGGGGCTGTTAATTGCGGTGTAGATGCTTGGGCTTGGACTGGAGCATAGGTCTAGGACCCTGCGAGGTGGGAGGGTCCCAGAGCTTCGGCCTGAGCCCACACTGCAGTTAATGAACCCCTTTACCCAAGCCCCACAAGACCCAATCAGCTGGCATGGGCCAGCAGCAAGTTTTTAATTGCAGAGCAGAAAAGGGCTGAAGACCAAGCCCTTTGCCTTGACTTTTGTGGTAGCTGCCGCATGCTCAGCCTTTCTTGGGAAACAGATTTTGATTTTGGCCCCTAAATATTGACTTAGGAGCCTCGGTCTAGGCAGGCCAGGAACTTCCGGAAGCCCACAGACACTCGCGCTGCGCTCGCTAAGGGGAAAGCAAGAGGTGTTTTGCCGTCAAAGTCTCCTGCTGACTCCCTTGATCAGCAGTGATGTGTGAGGACTCGGGGGGTTTAAAAGTAGCTTCTTTAGAAGATTCTCATAAGTGCAAACCACCCAGTTACCAGGGAAAGCACAGAGCTTACCTTTGAAGTAGTATGGGTTGGATGAATGGACTATAAAATGGATAGAGAACTGGCTAGAGCATAGGGCTCAATGAGTAGTGATCAATGGCTCCATGTCTAGCTGGCAGCCGGTCACAAGCGGAGTGCCCCAGGGGTCGGTCCTGGGGCCGGTTTTGTTCAACATCTTCATTAATGATCTGGAGGATGGGGTAGATTGCACCCTCAGCAAGTTTGCAGATGACACTAAGCTAGGGGGAGTGGTAGATACCCTGGAAGGGAGAGATAGGATAGAGAAGGACCTAAACATATTGGAAGATTAGGCCAAAAGAAATCTGATGAGGTTCAACAAGGACAAGTGCAGAGTCCTGCACTTAGGATGGAAGAATCCCATGCACAGCTACAGACTGGGGACCAATGAGCTAGGCAGCAGTTCTGCAGAAAAGGACCTGGGGTTTACAGTGGATAAGAAACTGGATAGGAGTCAGCAGTGTGCCCTGGTTGCCAAGAAGGCTAATGGCATATTGGGCTGCATTAGTACGAGCATTGCCAGCAGATCGCGGGAAGTGATTATTCCCCTGTATTCGGCATTGGTGAGGCTGCATTTGGAGTATTGTGTCCAGTTTTGGGCCCCCCACTACAAAAAGGATGTGGACAAGTTGGAGAGAGTCCAGCAGAGGGCAACAAACATGATTAGGGGGCTGGAGCACAAGCCTTATGAGGAGAGGCTGAGGGAACTAGGCCTGTTTAGTCTGCAGAAGAGAAGAATGAGGGAGGTTTGATAACAGCCTTTAACTACCTGAACGGGGGTTACAGGGAGGAAGGAGCTAGGCTGTTCTCAACGGTGGCAGATGACAGAACAAGGAGCAACGGTCTCAAGTTGCAGTGGGGGAGGTCTAGGTTGGACATTGGGAAAAAGTTTTTCACTAGGAGGGTGATGAAGCACTGGAATGGGTTACCTAGGGAGGTGGAGGAATCTCCATTTAGAGGTTTTTAAACTGTGGCTTGACAAAACCCTCGCTGGGATTAATGAGCTGAGGTTAGTCCTGCTTTGGGCAGGGGGTTGGACTAGATGACCTTCTGAGGTTCCTTCCAACTGTAATGTTCTATGATTCCATGCTCCCACCAATACTATCACAAGAGTGGCCACTTGCTGTCTGACAGAAGCGTCGGTTAGGCTCTGAGTCTCCACTCCACCCAAGCATGAAGGGACCACAAGGAGCAGCTATGGCTCTGTAATTCAGGGCCGTCCAGCTCCGGTGCCAGTTACAGGTACCCAGCTTTAGCATACACAAGTGGGCAATCAGACACCATGGAACTTTGCTCTGCCATGCCCCTTCCCCTTCCTGTCACACCCACACCCTAACATGCCCCTAATTCCCTGCCCAGCAGGGATGGAGAGTGGTTGGTGCAACCAGAGCCCAGTCAGCTCCCACAATTTGATTGCACTCTTGCAATGGGTGGCGGTTTGCTCCTGGCGTCAGCGGATTACATGAAAATCTCGACTTTCATTTCAGAAAAATGCATTTTCTGCCCTCCGGGTTCCATGTCAGCGTGACCGCAGCACACGCCAAAGGCTTGCAAACTAGAAGATAAATGAAAGAACCTGGGTTTGTTTTTTAAAGTCATGATTTTTAAGACAATCTCAGTTTTTTTGAGGCCTGACTCACCATATTTGAATGCTTAGGACTGGCAATTATACTGTGTTGCCTCCACCACTGTTTGCTAGCAGAGTCCCCTAACCAGGGACAATTCCATACTGGTTATCTCTGGCTGATTGAAGACACATTGGATCTTAGCAGACTATTAAAAATGTGTTTAGATTAAGGGCCCAACTACCTGCTGACTCTTCAATGACAAGAGATCGTGACATATATATAACATGACTAGTCATATCTCTCTAGACACTAATGTGACAGGAGAATTATAAATACAGAGACAGCTAGATCTCAGTCGGGGCACTCACATGGGCACATCAATCCCTCAGCATAGGACATGTGGCTATTTAGACAGGCCCAAACTCTCTACCTGGCCAAATACACAGAGTTTTCCTTAACCCTAATCCTAACACCATCTGGTCCAGGCCACACATGCTCATTTTATAACCTGGCTGGGCCTCAGTGGAGTTACAACTGTACTTAAGCTCATTTGTTTTCATAATGTAGTTATTTAGGACCTTAGATACTGGACACTGACCAAAATAATGGTTCTTAAGCTGAGGTGGTGGCTGACTCCTTGGCAAAGAGGCCGGGTCTGGAAAGCACACAGAAAGGCTGGATCTGGAGTGGGAAGGTCTCCAGCTCAAAAGTGGGAGTCCAGAGTTGAAAACGGTCTGGGGATGGTTTGTTTAATTTAACTTATTGAGATGGCATCTGAATAAGGGAGAAGAAAAACTTCCTGAATACCAGCCGCAAACTGGACGTCTATAGCTGAACTGTCCTTTATCAGGCACTGCAGGGAAAAGAAAAGGAAATCCGCCAGCCAGAGATTGTTTCTTAAGTGAGAGGTGTCTAGTCTTAGGGGCACATAAAGACCTTTTACCATTGCCATTTAATTAGATTTATTTTCCCTTTCCATGTCCCAAGGCCTGATTGTTCCATTTGTTTGCAGTGGGTGCAACCAAGAAAAATAGGAAAGCAATGCAATTTCTGTGCCAGTGAAGATATCCTGCAAGGAAAGTGGGGTTCTGCTATCTCCAGGGGCTGTTACCAGAGGAAGGCAGCTATGCTCCACAGTGCAACTCCCCCATGCAGAAAGCCAGCCTGAGGCCTCTGCCTTACTTGAGTCCCCTGGAGGACAGGCAGCTGAACAGTACATACGGTGATGGTAGGAACACCCTGTGGGACATGTTTCACCTACCTATGTGCATGCTACATAGGCACTTCAAAGCTCTTCATGTTGGGAGAAACAGCTTCAAAACATACAGGCTGGCCCTGGTGCATGGTAGCCAAAGGGAAGGAGATGTGCAAATCTCTCACTGATACCGAGGTGTGTAAAGTGGCCTGGTTGTGAGACACATATTGCCTCCTAGACATTTCCCCCAGCATGCAGGGTATGTTGCCATTTCTGTCCATCATGCAGTGTCAGGGAGTCACACAAATGGATCAGCTCTTTGACAAGCACCAATTCCTTTTCCCCAATGAAGAGCCAGGCCATCTCGCCCTTCCACCACATTCTTGCTAGCCCCTAAGCCACGTGACCTTGCTGTCTGTGTTGGCTGGAGAGGATAACAGGGTTACCACTTTGTCCCAGGTCAGAACACAGTGCAGCCTGCCTGGCTATCTGCATATCTCTTTGCTGCACTCAGGCGTGTAAACTGGGTTTGAACCCTATCGCTGCCATTCTGCCAATTCTCAGCCCTGCCAGCAGGTACATTGTGCCAGGCTATGCAACCATGTGTCCTGCCAAGCTCGTATTTTCTTGCAGTGAATGGGGCTGCTAGGCCTGCACTAGCAGAAGCCTGAACTCTTAAGACATTGCCATGACTATTTCCGCTTGCCAGGTCTGGGCACGCTGGACTCCAAAAGACTCTTCCTTTAGGCAGAGATGCTGCAGTGTTTGCAGCCTGGTTTGATGGAGACCACGGCCCACAAGACACATGCTTTCTTGTATGTGCACATTTTCCCCCATCACTTCCTTTCTAGCCCACACCAGGAGGAGCTTGGCCCTAGCTTACATTGTTTTCCTATGAGTAGTCTCTAGTCATGCATGTTTCTAGTTCATACTTAGCCCATAGTTTTGTAATTGACCTTATTAAACTTGTTTGTTCCATTTCCCTTCATCTTGTGCTTTGTAGGTCCAGGGAACAGTAATTAAGGAGAACAATGCACATACGTAACTTCTGTGAACACAAACTAAACAATACACTAGCATCAGAGATTCTTCCTCTTTATTTGTTTCGCACCAGCAGTGTACTCAACACTGTATACAATACAGACTAAGACTCCATCCCTGCCCTGTGAAACTAAATCTCTGAAGTCTTGTTACTCAGGCCATAAAGTTCTGAGGCTTCCAGCCTCCCAAATGCTTTTTGTTATTAGCTGGTGTGAGCAAAGTAAAAGGACCGTCTATCACTTCATTTACCTAAATTGCCATTGGCAGCCTGGCCTCCATTTGAAACATGCCTTTAATGAGTATTGCACAAATCCTACTACTGGCAAGCAAAACAAGGCACATCCCATGACAATGGTGTCAAAGATTTCCATTGCACTAGATGAAGAATGTTTGCCCATATCAATTTTCACAACATATTAAACAGGATTGCAACAGCCATAGGAGCTACAGTTTGCTAAATGATAATTTGCTAAATTACCAAATGTCATGAGCTCACTACTCAGTAATAAGGGTCAAATACAAACATATGAAAATCAAACAGTTTAAAGAATGCAAGTTATATTTTTGATGTTTCCTATATCACACTATAGCTGGACTTACCTGGGCTGGCTTTGGATCCTGCCACTGCCTCAGTTTCTCCTTCTTCCCCATTTAATCAAACTCCACATGGAATTTTCAGAGTCTGGTTTAGTGACATCACATTCTAAATATAACAAATCTTCCACCCAGCCTACAGCTACACCCTCTGACAGGGGTCTCTTACAGGGTCCCAGCTGAGGCTTTCCTCCCAGACACCTACTCTTCACCCTCCCTAGCTGATGCCTGCTCCATGCACTCATCCACCCCTAACTCACTCAACATGCCTGAGCTCACAGGCTCTTTATAATCAGTAGCCCTGAAAGCCATTTGAGACTCACTCCCACTACCTGAGTGGCAGCTAAATGAGGCACAGGTGAAGATGAGCCAGTGTCCTTAAAGGGCCAGCTTGGAAGAAGCACACTGGGACACACATGTGTTCTGGGACCAGAGCCCCCTCACAAGCCCCCACGGAACTCGTCCCCACCGGGGGCAAGCCACTTAGAATGAATGGGCTCTCATAACATTCAGGGGCTGGACTGCACTGGAACTATTTGTTTCTCTGCAAACTGTTCCCTGGTGTCAGACTCTCACAGCACGTCTACACGGCAGTTAAACAGCCACGGCTGACCAGCATCAGGCTACAAAGCTGTAAAACTGTGGTGTAGACATTCAGTGTGGAGCCTGAGCTCCCACCTGCCCACCTCGCGGGGTCCCAGAGCTTGGGCTCCAGCCTGAGTCTCGGTGTCTACACTGCAACTTTACAGCCCTGTAGCCCAAGTCAGCCAATGAGGGCCAACTGCGGGTGTTTACCTGCCATGCAGACATACCCTCAGTATCATCTCGGACAAGAGCGTCCTGCATCAGTGCTTGCCACATGAGCACCTCTGCTTCCAGGAAAACCCCAATTCCTCACAGAGCCCCAGGAAAGAGGAGGAGTTCCAGGGTGGTTGGATGCAAAGCATGAATCTGTTCCAG
Source organism: Mesoclemmys tuberculata (assembly GCA_007922155.1). Taxonomy (NCBI): domain Eukaryota; kingdom Metazoa; phylum Chordata; order Testudines; family Chelidae; genus Mesoclemmys; species Mesoclemmys tuberculata. The sequence continues at coordinate 51,779,705 of ML675613.1, forward strand.
AGGACACCATGACCTGAGTGTTGGGGCTAGACTTGGAGATAGTCGCAATGAGAGTGCAGTGTGATTTGGATTTTCAAACAATTTAAAGGGAGGGAGGCGCCCAACTCCTCCTTCCTTCCCTCGGGAGCTCAGCACCTAGTTACTGCAGCCCCTTTGGAAATCTCATCCTCATTTTTTTTCACCGATTCATCTTCTGCCTCCTTGTTTTTTCCTCCTTAAAAATGCACAAAATGCAGAGGACTTTCTCTAACATTGGCTTGCAAAAACCCACTGCCAGGATGAAACTTCACCTTTGCTTAGCTGTGGCAAGCCCTCTTTCGGTAGAACAGGACAGACTTTGGAGAGCAGTTGCCCATAGGACACAATACACTAAATCTGATCCAAGCAGAAGAACGAAGCATGAAACACCATACACTTCTGTCATAACAGAGTGAACGGATAGGTGGGTGCCTCTCAGCACAAGGACAACCCCTCTTCACTCCCTCACCCTCCCATCCAGGACAGTGCCCTTTATAAGTCTGGTGACAAAACCAAGGGCCAGGTTCAGGAAAGCACTTTCCATGTGCTTACGTCTATCCCTGTAGCACTCAAACACATGCTTAACTTCAGGCATGTGCTTGTTGCCATTGCTAACAAGCTGTTCAGACTGGGGACGCTTTCCTGAAGTGAGGCCAAGGTGGGCAGTAAATAAATGTCAAATTCAAGAAAACACGGCCAGTTCGTCGTCCAACAGGAGGCCTGACCAAAGGAAGAGCAGGCAGGAAACTGCAGCCAGATCATCTGCTCACTGGGAGGAATTCCTCAAACACCACGGTGTTGAGCATAGTATAAAAACCTAGACTGACAAGATAGAATTCAACAAGGCAGAGCAGCCTAAACTAATGTTTCAGCCAGTGAAGAGGCAAAAAATGATGGCCCAGTGGATAGAGAAAGGAATTGAAGTGGAACAAGACTGGCTGGTTTGGACAAGGATAAACACAAATGGAAGTGACCAAAAATAAAAGCAAGGGGCACGGCAAATAAACAACAAAGCCAATGACATGGCACTCTGTTACCCAAAGGGTAGACATGACATAAGGAAGGCCTGACAGTTGGTAACAATGGGCTAAGAAGGTGCACACAGAGATGGTATTAGAGCTTGGCAAATAGATTAATAAACGTCTATGAATAATCGCTGAAATCAAACACTCACTTTGCTTCAGTTGTCTCTGCTTATTGCCGCTATACTAGTGAGCAGGTCAACAGACAGGAATGTTCACAAAAACAGTGATCTTTAGTGGACTCATATATTTGAGTTCAGCTTTAGATTTGATGGAAAAAATAGATCATCAATTAGTTCCCACTGCAGTTTTCATTTTTTAAAATTGCCTTTTTCCCCCCTATCTTGCAGAAAGAAGAGAGGAATTACATCCTCAGGAAAACACAGTCAAAATGGCCTCCATTAACCCTCATAACTACATGAGCTATGGTCAGCCAATCAGAGGATGAGGACTAATACCACGTGACCAATAACAATCAACTAACCCAACTCAACGTTAAAACATGTAGCTCCAATGTTTGCACCTTTGTCTTAATAAGTGAAAACATATCATGCAAAACAGTGCCAATGTTTTGCTCAAATATTGTGAAAAATTTCACAAAACTGCTGCCAGCCTGAGTTCAAAACCCAGCAAATTCTAACAATGCATCTCTTCCCAATGAATATTTCACCCAGCGCTATATTGTATAGTCTGCTGTTGCCATATACTGTAGTCAGAAGCATAAAGGGAGGAAATTGAGTTCTGCTGGTGCTAGGGATTCTTTGAGAACTATAGCACCTCTTGCAGCCACTACTTCCCATACTAACCGAGAAGTACTTGAAGGCTTGAGGGCAGGACCCTGGGGACACATCTGTGATGCTGGAAGACCAAGTTATCAGTTCATACCAAAGCCCTTAGGCTTCACTGAACTCTGACAAATGCATAACTGGAAACTAGTCTGGCTAATCTGTTAGTATTGTTAAAATATATGTTAAGTGTATAAGAATGTGTTTAGCAGTCAGATATTTTGAAATGCTTGTGAGTTGCTGCCTGCATTAATTTCACTTATAATATCTGTATCCTATGTTATAAGGTAATATTTACGTGTTTGCTTTGTAACTGTGAAAGGGTTTTTCTATGCAACAGGAAACTCTCACAGTCAGGAGAGAAGCGTTGTCAAATGTGAAATATCAGCTTGCCACATGAGGTGTCAGCTCCTGCCCAACAAAAGGAGGCCCATAGACACCAGACGAGCCCCTGTGGAACATCAGTGGACAAAAGACCTTGTTGATGGCTCCCTCCACACACATGAAGAGGGGACAAACCCTCGTCTGATCACAGTTTGAATTCTGGGAGAAGGGAATAAAAATTCCTCACCAGAAGGAGCTGTATCACTATGCTGGCTTTGAAATTGGAGAGGGCAATATTTCTAAGCATAAGCAAGGGATCCCCAAGCTGCATAGCTTGAGTTAGCCCTAAAGGACTTGTAGAGTTGCCCATTACAGCAGCTTATATTATTTTTTGAAATCTAAGATGTATCTTATTTGTGTGTGTATGTTTACCTGCTATAACCTTGTACATAACTCTCATTTCTTTTGCCTGATTAATAAATCTTTAGTTAATTTATTACAGGACTGGCCACAAGTATTATTTTTGGTGAGAGATCTAGGGAACAGCTGACCTGGGGTAAGTGAATGGTCCTTTGGGACTGGGTGTAACCTAAATATTGTGATTTATGGTGTATGGGACAGGCAAATCACAAAGGCAGGCTTCTTTGGGTGGCGAAGTGGACTGAGGTGCCCAACTGTGACCCCATGTTAAGGCTGCTCCAGTGCTTGAGGAGTTCACACTTGCTCCTTGGTTAGTGAAATCTAAGTATACAACACACAACCAGTTTGGGGTTTGTGCCTTGGTCTGTAACAGTCTGCCCTGAGGTTGGCACTCACCTTTTTGAACCACCCCAGACAGTGTGACTACACCGCATCAGGGAACAAGCCTCCCAGACCAGGTCCACAGAGCTAAAATTAGCTGTGTAGACATTGCAGCTGGAGCTCCAAAGCCTCGGGATGGGCTAGAGAACCCAAGCCACAGCATTGAAGCACCATCTACCTAGCTATTTTTAGAGCTCTGGCGTGACAAGTCTGTGGACCTGGGCTGGTGGGAGGCTTGCTCCCAGGTGCAGTGTAGACATTCCCTGGCATGCCTCCCGCCAATAACGTTGTGGGGTGAGACCCCAGTGCAGGCTGCTGTTGTGGCAAACGCTCCAGTTAGTGAAGTCCTAGATGTCAGAGGCTGGGCACCTGACCAGATTGCTGGTGCAGTGTGCGTGTCTCTCATTGTTCCCATGGCAATGCGTGACCCACTTAGGCTAGTTCCTGCTGTCTGAGCCGCTTCTCTGCTCCTCTCTCCTGCCTTGGGCTCAGCTGTACACACAAGAGCTCCAGGTTGGGAGGCGTGCGGAAGTGAGCTAGGCACACACAGGAAACCTTCCAGCCTGCCCTGTGTGCACCACAGAACCTAGCCAAGGTGCTGACCCCAGGACTCCACCCTCAGTGAGTGATACAGCTTGCTTCAAGTTTATTGCTTCATGCTAATTGCTGCTGCTGACCTGCCACCCTTGGTTTTGTATTGCTCGTCCCAGCTGTATGGAAATCAGTTTTTCTTTCTGTCATGAATGTGCCCATTGTATGGTAGTTTTCAGTGTAATTATTGTCCCTCTTAGTCAGCCAAGTTTGTGGAGCTGGACTTTTTCCCTGTCAGAGTTGGACAATAAACCCTTGTCTACACTAAGGAATTGGAGTAAACAATTCCCACTGGTGCTCCCACTGGCTCAGCTGATCTGGTGGAAATTATTTTCTAAACTTCCCTAGTGTAGACTCAGCCTAACAGTGGCTGGCTCAAATTGGTTGGCACATATCTCAGTGTTGGGATATACAAAATCTAGAGGGCCTGAGGGTGAGGTACAGCAGAGAGTCTTATTCCTTTTCCACCATAACATTTGAATTATATTGAATTATTGATGAGAAGCAGGTTTTTTGTTTTTGTTTTGCCTTCTTTAATATGGTCATGCTGATCTCCTTTGTACAGTGCTTTGAGATCGATTGATGAGAAGCACTGTATAAAAGCTAGATATTATTATTGTTCTGGTAAGTGATGGAGAGATCTGTGAATGGTGTTCCCCACCATGTGAACGAGGTGTGAAGTACTGACGGGTTCATCTCCCACTCATGGTTGTGTGGGAATTTGCAATCGAGGTTCTCTATCGAGTTTTGCATGCCTGGCAGGTAAGCTGCGAACAAGGTAACCTTGTGAGAGATGCGCCAATTCCACAGTCTTTTTGCTTCCACGCGTAGGGCAACCTGACCCCTCCCCGGAGGCTGATGTAAGACATGCAGGCGATGTTGCCCATTAGGATTTTCATATGTGATCCTGCTATCAGTGGGAGGAAATGGGCATTCCTGACCACTCTCAGTTCAAAGAGATTGATGTGCAAGGATATCTCCACTGGGCACCATTTGCCTTGCATTGTGAGATGGTTTAGATGCATGCCACATCCTATGAGGGATATGTCGGTGGTAAGGAGTGATGAAGGTGATGGCTGTGAAAAGGGGATTCCTTTGCATGCATTGGCTGGGTTCTTCCACCAGTCCAAAGAGTTCTTGACCCTGGTGGGTGGTGACAGGGATTTGTCCAGACTCTCTCTGTTCAGTCTGTAAACCAAACCGAACCACAGCTGTAGGCATCGTATGTGGAGTCTAGCATGTGGAATCACTGCTGTGCAGAATCACCACTGTGCTTGCTGCCATGTGCCCCAGGAGCTGGAGGCAGATTGTGGCTGGACGTGAGGGCTGCACTGAGCTGTGTCTGTAAGTGAGACCAGGGATAGAAACCTGTCTTGAGGTAGGAAGGTGTTGGCCTGTAGCTCATCAAGGTTGGTCCCTATGAATAACAGGCATTGCGCTGTGTGAGGGTCAATTTCTAGGAACTGATCTGTAGGCCCACTTCGGTGAACAACGCATCGTAGCCTTGGTAGCTCAATGCACCTCCTGAAACAATTAAGCTCTGAGGAGACAATCGTCCAGGTAAGGGTAGTTCATTATCCCTTGTGATCATAGATGGGTGGCCACCACTGAGAGAACTTTGGAAAATGCTCTCAGGGCCGATGACAGACTGAAGGGGAGAATTCGTAGTGGTTATGTCCCAGAACAAACGTGAGAAAACATCTGTGAACCAACAGTATTGAAATGTGAAAATAGGCGTCCTGTAAACCAGTCTCCTTAGTCTACTGACGGAATGATCGTTGATAAGGCGACCATCTTGAACTTCTGAGTTTTGATGAACTCTGAGATCCTGGATGGGTCTCCAACCTCCCTGTCTCTGGGTATTAGGAAGTAATGAGAGTAGAATCCCTTGCCTCGTAGATGTTGAGGTACTGGTTCTATGACTTCGAACTGCAGGAGGCAATCAATCTCCTGCCATCACAGGCTTTCGTGTGGTGTTCCTGAAGAGCAATGGGAAGGGTGTTGTGGAGGGAGGAGGGAGGTAAAGTGGATGGAGTAACCATATCTGATGATTTCTAGGACCCATCTGTCTGACGTTATGCACGCTCAGGAACTGTGGAATGCTGCCAAATGGTGGCCATATTGGTACATGGGCACAAATAGGAGGGGGGAGAAGTCTTGTGGCGCCTCAATCTTCCCTCAAAAGTGGTGTTTAGGGGCAGGTGGTTGGGCCAAGGAATGGGAGCTGGAAGGCTTCCGTTTAATGAATTTCCCCTTTGTTCTTTGGGGCTCATAGTGTCATTGTGACGGGAATTGGGACAAATAAAGCCGTTGGTATTGAGGGCTAAAACATCTCTTTTATCCCAGACCTGAGGGTGGCCCTGGAATCCTTCAAGGAGTGGAGAGAGGCATTGGTCTTCTCAGCAAAGAGCTTTATACCCTTGAAGGTGAGGTCCTCCACTGTGGTCCACAACTCCTTCAGGAGCCCCAGGAGGTGAAGCCATGATGCCCGTCTGGTCACCACAGCCATGGAGATGGTTCTGGCTCCATGGCAGCAGTGTCAATTTTGCAATGATTTTGCTATCAGTTGCCCTTCCTGGATGATGGCCTTGAAGGAGAGCTGGGCACTCACCAGCAGTTTATCAATAAAGTTGTTTAACTTATTATAATTCATGTAGTCATACTTTGCCTGGTAGATGGCAATTTGAAATTGTAAGGTGGCCAAGGAACACGCCTTCCTGCCAAAGAGATCAAGATGCTTCCAGTCTCTGTCATAGGGTGTTGCTTGGAGTGATGATGTCGGCCATGAGAGTTCACAGTGTCCACCACGAAGGAATTGGGCGGTGGGTGGGTGAACAGGAACTCTGATTCCTTCGCTGGGACATAATATGGTTTGGCCTCCTGCTTGGATGTCAGGGCCACTGACGCTGGGGTTTGCCACACCATCTTAGCTGGGTCTAAGATAACCTCATTGATTGGGAGAGCAATTTTGGAAGCATATGAAGCATGGAGGATATCAATGAGCTGGTGATGTGTGTCTTTAACCTCCTCCAGTGGTATTTGGAGGGTGTCAGCCACTCTTTTCGCCAGCTCCTGGAACAAGCGGAAGCCATCTGCAATTCAGTTCACTGGAGAACCAATGCAATGGAATGCCTCAAACCAAGCTCAGTTGCCCAGCATTACAAAGAAAGAGCATGGTTAGTGGTTAGACCCTGGGCAGAAGAGCAGGCGTCTATTCTTCCTTCTGCCACAGACTCATGTTGTAACCCTGAGTGAATCACATAATCTTTCTATGCCAGTTTCCTGAACAGCAAAATGGACATAACAATACCGATGTCTCACGGGTCTTGGGACACTTAGTTAATGGTTGTAAAGCTCTGTGCAATCTTTGGATGGAAGGCTAAATGTCAGTTATTAAGTATCATAGACTAATTACAGCACAGAGCCTGTGCTAAACTGAGCTTCTGACCAAGTGAGCTAGGTCAGTGTTTTTCAACCTTTTTGATACCAGGAACCAGCTTGCTGCCTTCCTAAACTGTGTCAGGGAGATCTCAGAGACAGGCACCAGCCCATAGACCAGTCATTGAGAAACACTGAGCTAAATTGTACCATTTAAAAACTGTTCTCAGAACATTCAGGCTAACTTCAAGTACACATTCTTTGGCTGGAAGGGATCAAAACATATTTACACCAAGTTTAGAAATCCTGGGTGAAATCCTGATTCCACTGAAGATAGTGGCAAAATTTGACTCCATTGGGGCCTAGATTTCACCCATGTGAAACCGAGGCTTAAGGATGAGCAGAGTTTGTTTAAACACAGGAACCATGATACAAAATCACGGTAAAACCAAATTTTAAGTTTAGTTAACTAAAGGCTAGGTGACCTTCTATAATATATGGGCTAGCTCAACTATCAGATATGGACCTGATACAGGAATTGCTGGGTGAAAATCTTTGCCCTGTGTTATATAGGAAGTGAGACTAGATGATCATAATGGTCTTTACTGGTCTAAAAAGGGTCTTTACTACACTAAAACATGCTGGCACACAGTCATGGGCGGCATAGAGTCACGGTCAATGTAATTAATTCAACACGGTGTTGGTGTAGACACTGCATTGCTGACTGACTGTTACTAGGCTTTCAGGAGCTACCCCATAATGGCTGAGCCTGGCAATACAATCGATACAAGCACTCCTGGGGAGGATGCGCACCACCGACACAAGAAGCCAAGTAGGCATGCACGCAAGAGCTGTAATTACTGTGGTAGCTGCATGCCAATGTAAATTAGGTCTACATAATTCTGTAGGGTAGTCATGGCCTAGTTCTGACCTAGTTTTTTAAGACGATAGTTAATCCAGAACACCCCTGTTGTCAGTTTTGTGTGTTATTTTTACGCAAATTATGGTTCTTAAAATAAATATTTAAGTTAGTGTTTAAAATGTTTTGCCATCAAGTATTTCAACAGCTGGCCTTCTCTGAAGCACTGCACTTGCAGCGAGTGAGGAAGATATGAAGGCGCTGGTGGATACCATGTACTATCCATCATTACTATTTAATATTGATAGTCCAGCAATCAGTGGTGAACCGAGGGGGTGGGGCCAGGGCCCCGGGTGCCAGCCTGCAGCATGGCGCTTCACCAAGCGCAGGAGGTGGGGGACACACATGTGGCCCTGTCCAAGCCAGCACTGGGCTGCGAGGCCGCAGCCGGGGGGGGGGGGGGGGGGGCCGCGCGGCAGGTAAGTGCGGGGACGTGGGGAGGTGGTGGATCCAAGCCTGCATTTGTGCCCCCCCACCAAATCTCACCCCCACCCTGCAATACAGACACCCCCTCCCCAGTGCTGCTGGGGGGGCGGTGCCAGGACCTTTCCTGCCCTGCATGGGGAGGAGGGGGCATGAGACTGGGGCGGGGGGAGCGGAGGCAAATGTAGGCTTGGCCCCCGGGCGCTCAAGACCCTCGGCACACCACTGCCAGCAATCCCAGAGGCCTCTGTCAGGTCTGAAGTCCCTTTGTGGCAGGCACCAGCCAAACACACACAAGGAGACGCGTGACGTGCCATGGATCGGAGGAGAGGCGGATGATGTGTTACACACACGGGCGCTTTTGTCATTTGTTTTACGTTTTACTATAAATAAAAGGTCGAAAATGCCAGCTAGCCCCGTCTACCCTCAAGCCGTCATTGACTGTTGGATTTTGCAAAGAGGCCCCCACAGGGCAGGGGATGAAGGAACAGAGGGTCGAGGCCCCTCAGGTCAATTTAAGGAGGCGGCTCCATACACGAGTGGGGCAGGAGAAGGATCGGAGCTATTGGAGAGAGGATTTAACAAAGTTTTCAATCCTCGTGTAGCTTATGTGAACCCATACTGGCGTGTAAGTGCTTGGGTTTCCAACCCAAAGCCTAATGGCGCCCCCCTGTGGTAGATTTTGAAAACATGCCCTTTTAATGCTTTAAATCCTCGTTCCCTCTGCAACGCCTGGTGAAAATTTCACCCATGAGCATAAATAAGATGTGGCAAAACACGGGTTTGATTGCAGTTGTTGCACCAGGCTCAATTTGCCTGCTCAGTACAAAGCTCAAACAAATTTGAAAACCTCTTTTCCTTACTGTTCAACTATGGGTATTTCCCACAATTTGTAGCACCACTAAAATAGCTTCAGCTTTCTTCTTGAGCCTACCTCCAGCTCATCTGGCAGCTGGCAACCTGCAGAGATGCTAATGCAACCCAGAAAGATTTGCTTTCATCAACCACAGTGAGAGCGGCTCTTAGCCTTCTGGAGGGTATTGGGCAAGATTAAAAACTAGGTGAAAACCCCTGTGCAGAATCAACTCCCTGAAATTAAATTTGTTACTCTTTAAAGTGCTACAGGACTCTCATTGTTTTTGCTGTATACAGACTAACATGGCTACCTCTCTGGAACTTCTCCCCGATCTTTGTCTCACAACAGATTTTATGCCACGTGAGGTCCCAGCCCTCCCTTTTTCCCACCCTGGTTTAATCCCACCCATTTCCCCAGACTCCCTAAATCCCACTGCAATTACTTTCGCCTCCTTTTTCTAGCTATCTAGGTTGCCATGTCACACACATCACCATGGCACAGCTCTGGACAGTCCCATAGCACACTGCTAAGATGTGGGGGCTCCATTTCTCCCCTTTGAATGGCCAGGGAGCCTCTGAAATTAATGGGCAGATTTTTTAGAAAGCTCCGTTTCTCTGTAGGTGTCTAGCTGACGTGACCCAATTTCCAAAGGTGCCCAGCACTTAGCTGCTGAGACCGTTAGAAACGTGGGTGACTCCACTGACAGGCCCCAAAGGAAGCTGGGAGCTTTTGATTAAATCGCAGTGTGGAAAGGCTCACAATGAAGCAAGAGCTGAAACTGAGCCTGGCCCTCGCCCCCTCAAACTTCAGGATCACACTCAGGATCTGGACTTTACTCCTGGCCCCCGTCATTTATAATGGGCCAAAGCAAAACCCAGGATTCAAACCCCCCGACCCCCTAGGAACTTGGACCTTGTACTCTGCAGCTCGGGTCCAGCCGTAATTTAAATGGGGGAACGTAACAAAGACTGCAGCCCAGAACGTAGTTCAACAGGGTCTTTCGTTGGTTCACCGAGATCCCCCTTCGCCCCACTGTGCCCTTTCCACATCGCCAGGCTCCAGCGATCTCAGACTGGTTGAACGGGCCCTGCAGGTGGTTGCATCACGTGCAGATTAGAGGAACGTGGAGGCTGCACTAACATGCCACAGGATCGAGGGAGGGGAGGAAAAGGCACCAGGAAGTCAGCTGCACCTGACAATCTGGCCCTAGAAGTTTCGCAGCTGTATAAGGGCCATATTGTCCCCTTCTCCTGAGGCAAACCTGCCCAGGGAGGGATCTGCGGTGGACCCCAGGTAGCTAGTGGCCGTAGCTTTGCAGCCTCAGCCCATGGATCAGGATCACAAACAAATATTTCTCTCCAACGGGGTTTGAGCAAGGCAACCTGGGGCCCCAGGCACATCACATGGGGACGCCCCATGGCTCTGTCGCCCTCTGTCAATAGCTATGGCAGACGGCTTCCCGCCTCCCATTCCCAGAGAGGGAGGGGCTGCCACATGGGGGCCTTTCCTCCCGAGGAGCAGCAGCAACGGCCTCCCTCCCCTCCAGGATGGCAGCAGCGGGCGTCCAGCCCCTCTAAAGAGGCAGGGCGGCAGTAAGGTGGTTCCAAAGTTTCTTGCACTAGGCACCATGTGCGTGACTGTTATGGCACCAGCTCTGTATATCAGGGCTTCAGCATTTGAACCCAGGACATTTCTCAGAGCACATCTCAGCTCTTTGGTAGCCTGTGGGTATGACTGGTACAGGGGCAAGGCGATGGGATTTCTGAGCTAAAGCTGCCTCCGTTTCTGTCGCGCAGGTGAGCGAGTGGGAGACCAGAGGGCTGTACAGGTGGCCAGTCTGCATACCTAGAATGGGCTTTACATTAATGCCTTCCAACGTTGGCTTAAAATTCACCCTTCCTGCAATCCACTCCCTGCTGATGAGCCCACTGAGTGGAACAGTCACAGACCGAGAATGCAGGCAAAGCAAACGAGTAAAGCAAAAGTGCAGAAATATTTGCAGCAAACGAATTTCCTCCATGTGAGCACTGCTGGTGTTCTGATGGGGGTGATCGAGCTCGGGGGCAGTAGAGCTAGTCCTAAGATATTGACATGACACAGTGTGGCAGCCTGGGCTCCTCACAGCAATAACACCACTCAGTGCTAGCCTCTGTCTGCGTATTTCAGCCATGGGAGTGAATTAAACCACAAGGCGCCCGTGGGAGGTGGATCTTAATGTCCTCGGGTTATGGGTGGAGAAACTGAGGTGGACAAGTGAGGGGTCAGATTTTCAAAAACAGCTTCGGAGATTGAGGCTCTCGCTGCCTCCCACGAGCCCGAAGCCCTGACTTTCAGAGGTGAGGGACAGCTACAGCTCCCACCACTGTGGACAGATGTGGCTGCAGAGGTCACTTCCCTGCAAGTAGCTCTGCTTGACAGAGGGGCCAACCTGTTGGCACCCCCAGTTGCTGGAAGACCCGGGGTGGTGACAGGCAGTCATCCTGTCTGTAGGATCAGGGGAGGCAGAGCCCAGTGCATGCACTGTGTCAGCCAAGCCCCAGAAGAGGGCTCAAGGACGGCTGTCTTAAAATAGGAGCACCTAAAACAGGGTCAAAGGTGGAGGGACGGTTCTGACTCAGTGGAAGGCGAGCTCATTCTCAAAGGAGTCCAAAGAGAAAGATTTAGCTTACGCTGGTCCAATAAAAAAAAAAAACTGAAAAAAACCGTTGCCATGTCCCCTCCTCCTTCCTGTTACAGACTAACTGCGGGCTGCTATAGTCTTTTTCTCCATCTGTAGGACAGGTACAAAATCTGGTTGTCAGAGCGCTGGCCATGGAGTTTTACGATGCAGCTCAGCGCCACCCTCCACTTCCACAGAGATTTCACCCGCGGAGGCTCAAGTGACATCATCACATTGTGGATCGGGGCATCCTTCTGCTAGGACGAAGCGAGATGGATGCACATTGGAACTTGGCATCTCTTTGGACTGCTTCTCTGGCACAATGATGACGGCAGCTGCTTTCTGCTCCATTTTATGCAGAACACATACAGGCCTCCAAGACTGCTGGCATATGGGATTTAAGTAGGCAAAGTTTACTAATATAATAGTATCTAGCTCTGACAGTGCTTTTCATTCATAGCACTCAAGAGTATCACTAGCTCCATTTTACAGATGGGAAAACTGAGGCACAGGGAAGCAATATTACTTGCCCAAGGTCTCCCAGCAGGTCAGTGGTAGAGCTAGGAATACAATCCAGGCCTTCTGTGTCCCCATCCAGTGCTCTATCCCCCAGGCTCCACTGCCTCCTATAGGACAAGGCACTTTTACCCTAATCTAAGCTTCTTTTCATTGTGACAGTGGTACTGGGTTTTTTCATTTGTTTGTTTTGTCTTAATATTGAGCGAAAATCTGTGCCACTTGCTGGTTTGACCTAGCAATACCACAAACAAAAGTTCATGATATTATAATTGCTTCTCTGATTGACAGGGGGATGCTGAGAAAAATGGATGGTGGCAGCGCTGAAGGGAAGTGCCAGGAGGAGCAGTCTGATCAGAGAGAAGAAAGCTGAATCAGCTGAATGCAGAAATAGCTAGCAATCAGCAACACTAAGCAAAGGAGATAAAGAAATGCTATGAGTCCAGTGGGAATTTGAGTAAGGTCATTAGCTGTCAGTGACACGGGCTTTCAAAGAGTTGTTGCAGTTTTTAATTGACCTAATGCCTTGGGGTATCGTCATCGGCTCTTTGGATTAAGTGTGCATAAATACCAGTCAGATGTGGCCACTAAGCATAGAAGAAGCAACTATGACGCTCTCCTCCCCCCACATTTCTGAGCCAGCAAAAGCTCTGTGCACGAACCCCTTGACTAGACTCCCCGTGGCCTTGGGAGATGGAACTGAGCAGTAAGCACCATAGAAGAAGCGTTTGCAGCAAACAAAAAGCACTGCAGAAGTGTTCAGTATTATACATGTTATCCCCTGCCAGGCGGGCAGATTTTTCATGGAAAATCCACCTGAAGTTAATGCTGCTTACAGCATTCTGCTACGTGGTGGACCGAGAGACGGCTGGGCCATCAAAGGTAGCGTAGTTTATCGTGAGTAAGCCAGGGTGTCAACCACAGTCTAGATCAGAACAGGTGGCATTCCATACAAACGTGCCAGGATCCACGGCACGGAGTTTGCCACTCCCAGCAGATCCATGGGATCAGAATTGGATCACTGAGCCCTGCTCCTCCCAGAGAAAACACGGTCAAACCTGACCTCAGTTAGCGCTGTGGTGTTTTATGAATATCTCCTCTTCTGCACAGAACTGGATTCTCCTTAAAAGAGGTTCTAAGCAGGTGTCACATGACAGATGTCCCACGTCCTAATGGAGAACTGTTTTTGGCTCATGGGAGATGTGTAACGGGGGGAGGAACGATGATGACACTTTCACAGCAGTATTGCTTTGCTTTAACTAAAGGGGAGACTGCACAAGGAAGTCCTACAGTATAATCCCAAGTAGAACAGCTCGCTGCAGGAGTGCTGCCTCCTGCCAAGCCAGCAATTGAAAGAAGGTCAAACCCTGAGCATTATTCACTTAGAAAACTAGAACTGATCAAAAAAGTTTTCCACCAAAATGTTTTTGACAGAAAATGGTTTTGTCAACACAGCAGGAAGTATTGTTTAAAAAAAGAAAAGAAAAAGGTCCATTTGCAAAACAAGTTTGTGTTTCCCTAAGAAAACCCAAACAAGGCAAAGAATTTTTCTTTGCAGGGAAAAATATTTTTGCAACCAGTTCTAGTAAACAACAACATAGGGCATGAAGACCGACCTTCCCATGCTTTAGGGCAGTAGCACCATGGGACTTTTGGGGCCCAGAAAAAGACAGACAGTTACTTACCTTGTAACTGTTGCTCTTCAAGATGTGTTGCTCATCTCCATTCCATTGTAGGTGTGTGTGCGCCTCCGTGCACAGTTATCAGAAATTTGTTCCCTTTAGCAGTACCCAAATGGTTGGCTCCAGCACCCCTTGGAGTCCTGCACACATGCTGTGGTATATGAGGTGCCGCCAGCCCTATGCCCCCCTCAGTTCCTTCTTGCCATCAACTCTTAACAGCAGGGCCAGGGGCCAGGTCATAGAATGGACATGAGTAACACATCTCAAAGAACAAATTACGAGGTAAGTAACTGTCTTTTCTTTGAGTGCTTGCTCATATCAATTCCATTCTAGGTGACTGTCACAGTGGCTGGATTGGTGGGGGAGCATTTGTGTTATTTGACATCAGTATGTCAAAATCATAGTGATTCATGTGAGACATGCCATGTCAGGTACTGTTAGAAAGGTTATAATGTGCTGAGTAAGATGATCATGTTTATGTTCATGTGTGATATCTGTAATGGAAGTTATGGAGATCTTTGATATACCTGTATTTCAAACTATGCTGTATAAGACACACCCCAGACAGAGGCAGCAGGACAATAGCCCGCTTAATGGCCCATCAAGACCTTTACAGAAGCAAAAGGCCCAGGAAGCAACTAAAGGCATACCTGAGGAGTTACCAGGATTGGCCCATGTGACTCTGGACTCCATTTTGGTTCCTGTAAAATTCCACAAGCAGCATGGCAAGGGCCAGAGGATATATAAGGCGGAGCCTTTGGGATCCATTTTGTCTATAGTTCAATTTTCAGTCACCTATCCACCTCTGGAGCAACCCATCTGCAACTGAACTGAGCTGTGAAACAAAGGATTGAGACCCATCCAGGTACTGGATGTACACCAGAGGGACTATACAAGCCTGCAAACGCCACAATTCTTCTAGAAACCTGATGTATACGGACTTTCAAATCACTTGTATGTATCTGATTGCTTTAACCCTTTAACATTTCTCTTATTGTTTATTTTTATTTTTCTAATAAACCTTTAGTTTTAGTTACTAAAGGATTGGCTGGCAGCGTGGTATTTTGGGTCAGATCCAAACTTACAGTGAACTGGTACTGTGGCTGGTCCTTTGGGATCAGAGGGAATCTTTTGAGTAAAGAGCATAGACTTTAAATAACTGGTTTCTTTACTGGACCTAGTGGCAGTTTGGGAGCCAGACACTGAAATGCAGTAAAGGGGGCTGTGTGTATTTGTATAGTGGCTTCTTGATAATCAGTGTGGGGAATCAGAAGCACTGTTTGTGGCTGGTTGGGAAGTCTGACTTCAGTGTCACCCACCAGTGCTTGGAAAATCTGCTCTCCTTTTACAGCCTGCCCTGACCCTGGCATTTTCAGGTGGCTACTCTGGGCACAGACGGGTCACAATGACTTACAAGCAATACCTTGGAGGTGGGTTCGGAGATCAACAGTGAGCCAAATGCAGCACTGCCTTGCCGAAGCTTGCATCGTGTGCCTGTTGGATGATGGCATAATGGGAGGTGAAAGTGTGCACTGAGGACCAGGTAGCAGCTTTGCATATGTCCTGTGCCAGAAACACTGATGACGAAGCCTACGCCCTGGTGGAATGGGCCATGACCGCCCCCAGGAGAGGGCCTTTCACGGGCTTGTAGCAGAACCTAATACAGGAGTGTAGGAAGGTGCAGGGACCTTCCCGAGCGGCTGGGCCCCAGGAAG
>ML675613.1:51795403-51948784 GCA_007922155.1 Mesoclemmys tuberculata
GAGGCGGGCCCCGACTTGGAGGAGCTCCCCGAAGCTGAGGCCCCCACTGCATCCTGTGATCTAGAGGAGCTGCCCCTCGTGGAAGAGTTCCCAGACCTGCCGCCCGCGGACACAGAGGGCCTCCTGAACCTGCCCAGAGCCAGATACCCGGCGATCCCTGAGGAAAGAGGTACCTGGGGCGAGAGGGGAGGAAGTAGCCCAGGGGCAGCCCCAGATAGGGCTGCTGTAGAAGGCCGGCTACCTCTGGCGTGTTACGGGTGGACCCCGCCAGAGCAGCGGCAGCGGCCCTGCCGCTAGTAGGGCCCTGGGCTGGGACGCAGTGGAGTCGGGTGGGCCTGCGTCCCCCTCCCCCCTTTCCCGTTGACCCCAGCGAACCGCACGACCCCTCCTCCCACCTGGCACTATACTGCTTCCTTGCTCGCCCGCCCTGCCCAGGGGCCGGGGCGAATAGACTGCTCGCTCGCCCGCCCTGCCCAGGGGCCGGGGCGAATAGACTGCTCGCTCGCCCGCCCTGCCCAGGGGCCGGGGCGATCGACTATTTGACTAATTCCCATTAATTCCAGGAAGGTGCAGGGACCTTCCCGAGCGGCTGGGCCCCAGGAAGGGCCGCCGCGACCGGCGCGAAGCCCCGCCGGCCTACACGGAGGTTATCCACAAGGAGATCCGGTGTGTTGAAACAGGTGAGCCTTTCTTGCTATTGGCCACTGCAACAAAGAGCTGCATAGACTTACGGAACAACTTTGTCTGCACTATGTAAAATGCTGGGGCCCTTCGGACATTGAGTGTATGCCAGCGTCATTCCTCCTCCGAAGCTTGGGGCTTCAGAAAGAAAACGGGCAGGAAAATATCCTGATTGAAATGAAATTGGGATACTACCTTGGGCAAGAAGGCCGGGTGAGGCTGCGATTGGACCTTGTCCTTATAAAAAAAAAAAAAAACTGTATAAAGGTGGCTCAGAGGTAAGTGCCCTAATCTCAGATACCCTCCTAGCCAAGGTGATTGCCATCAGGAAAGCCACCTTCCAGGACAGCAACAACAAAGGACAGATCACCAATGGTTCAAATGGGGCCCCAGTGAGCCTGGAGAGAACCAAATTCAGGCCCCAGGGAGTTAATGGATCCCTAACTGGAGTGTAGAGCCTCTCTATGCCCCTCAGGAACCTGACTGCCATGTCATGGGAAAAAAACAACTTCCCATGAATTGGGGGGTGAAAGGCAGAAATAGCTGCCAGATGGACCTTCAGTGAGGAGATAGCTAGGCCTTGCAGCTCAAGGTGTAAGAGGTAGTCCAAAACAGTCTGGATTGATGCCTGCTGGGTCAAGACCCCGTAAATGTCATCCAGCAGGTAAATCCCCTCCACTTGACTAGGTACCATGTTCTAGTGGCAGGTTTCCTGCTCCCCATTAGAACCTGTTGCACCTGGGAGGAGCAGGCTTGTTCTTCCAGGTTTAGCCATTCAGCCTCCACGTCATCAGGTGCAGAGACAGATGCAGCAACCACCCTCTGTCCTGAGAGAGGAGATTGTGCCAACATGGAAATTCTAGCGAGGGGACAAGAGACTGCTCCAGCAGCATTGTGAACCAATGCTGCCACGGCCAGGTGGGCACTACCAGAATGATATCCACCGTGTCCCTTTACCTTTAACAGAGCGGAAAGTGTACATAAGAGCCGTGACCATGGAAGAAGGAAGGTGTCGGACAGTGCCCCTTTTCCCATCTCATAAATGAAGCAAAACTTCTGGCACTTCCTGTTCAGCTCGGAAGCAAAGAGGTTCACTTGGGGAACCCCTCCCTCTGGAAGAGCATGTCGACCACCTTTGGGTGAAGTGACCATTAGTGGCACGGTCAGAAGGACCTGCTGAGGTGGCCTGCTGTGGCATTCTTGATACCAGGAAGGTGGGAAGCCACCAGGTGTATATTGTCGTATCGCAGTCCCATAGGCACACAGTCTCCTGGCACAGGGCTGAGGAGCAAGCCCCACCCTGCTTGTTGATGTAATATACCGTGGTTGTGTTGTCCATCAAAACCTGGACCACCACTTCCTTCAGAAGGGGGAGGAATGCCCTGCATGCCAGCCGTACTGCCCTGAGCTCCCTGATGTTGATGTGCAAGCCTCGGCCCTTCTCTGGCCAGGTCCCTTGTGTACTATGGTTGGAGCTGATATGCGCCCTCCATCCCAGGTCTGAAGCATCCAATGTCAGGGTGAACGAGGGAACCAGCTCTTCAAAGGGCATCTGCCGCATGACCACCCAGGGGTCTAACCACCAACCTAGGGAGGAAATGTTGCAGAGGAGACAGAGGAAGGGCTCGATGTCCAGAGCGTACAGCCTGACAGCGGATAGCCTTGATGCACTCCTTGCCTGAAGCTGACCAGGCGCTCTGCAGAGGTGTACAACACCTGGAGAAAGCCCATGAAACGGGGCCCAAAGCCTAATGCCTGCAGGATGCCCAGGAGATACCCGTGGTCCATCCTGTCGAATGCCGTCTCCTGGTCCAGGGCCAGGAAGACGAACAACAGACCATCCCTAAACCCAAGCTCCAAGAGGTCCCGGACCAAATGGAGATTGTCAAGGATGGTACAGCCTAGGATGGCGTAGGTCTGGTCGGGATGGACCACATCCTTCAGCACAGACCCCATCCTCAGCAAGATAGCCTTGGCCATGATTTTATAGTTCGTGCTGAGAAGCAAGACGGGACGCCAGTTCCGAAGGTCATGGAGGTCCCCCTTCTTGAGCAGCAAGGCAAGCAAGGCCTGCCTGCATGAGAGGGAGAGCACTCTGCTGCCTTCAGACTCGGCCCAGATGATGGCGAGGTCTGGGCCGAGGACATCCCAGAATATGTGGTAGAACTCCACAGTCAGCCTGTCCATGCCCAGATTTATTGGTGGGCATGAGATGGAGGGCTTACGAGAATTTGGCCAGAGTGAAAGGTAGCTTTAGCTGGTTCTAGTTGCCTGCACTGACCATAGGGAGTTGTTTCAGAGCACCTGCAGGCAATGGCTTCAGTTGGATCTAGGGAGAAGTGGCTAGGGTAGAAGGCCCTGGTCCTTCCGCACATCTCCGCCATACGCTAAAGGAGTGGGCCCGCAAAAGATGGTGACGTGATAAATAGATGTGGTGCAACCAGGAGTGGCGCAACCGATCATCCCCCACCCAGACAAAGATGAACATAGTGATATTGTCCAGGTGGTGGTCGCACCAGATGTCCACTAGGGAGTGATGGTCAATGATCTCCCAGAGGACGTCTGTGGTGGCCTGGCACTGCTGGGTTCCCATGCGGTCCCGTTCCTCAAGCATGATGTTAAAGTCCCTGCCTAGGACCAGGCACTTGTGAGGATCCAAGGTGCTGAGGAAGGCGGATGCTTGTTGGAAAAAACACACCCACCCCGGGCCCAAGTTCAGGGCATAGACATTGACCAAATTCAATGTTAGCCCCTCCATATGGACCTGAAGATGCAGCAGGCGACCCAGCATGATGTTGGCAACCCCCAGCACCTAGGGCTGTAGGTTGGGGGAGAAAACATGGTTACTTATCAGTAACTGTTGTTCTTCGAGATGTGTTGTTCATATCCATGCCACTTAGGTGTGTGCGCGCCCTCATGCACAGTCTCCGGACAACTTTTTCCCCTAGCAGTCCCTGTAGTGGCCGGTCTCAGCACCCCCTGGAGTGCCGCCCTCATGCAGCAGTATATAGGGCGCCGCCGGCCCCTCCCCTCCTCAGTCCCTTCTTTCTGCCGACTCCGATAGTGGGGACGGAGGGTGGGTGTGGAACGGATATGAGCAACACATCTCGAAGAACAACAGTTACTGGTAAGTAACCATGTTTTCTCCTTCGAGTGATTGCTCATATGCATTCCACTTAGGTGATTAATGAGCCATACCTGGAGGTGGGTAGGAGTCAACGGTGAGCTGCTCTCAGCACGGCTCTGCTGACTCGCGCATCCTCCCTTGACTGTTGGACGATGGCATAGTGAGTGGCAAAGGTGTGCACCGACGACCAGATGGCAGCTCTGCAGATGTCATCCAGGGGGACCCTTTCCAGGAAGGCCGAGGCCTGGGCCCTCGTTGAATGCACTGTCACCATCCCTGGGAGTTTGACTCCTGTGTGCTCGTAGCAGAACCTGATGCAGATGGTGATCCATCTGGCGATGCACTGGGTGGAGACCGGGGATCCCTTCATCCTGTCCGCCACCGCGACGAAGAGCTGCGTGGTCTTCCGGAACGGCTTCGTCCTCTTGAGGTACAACGCCAGCGCCCTCCTTACATCCAGGGTGTGTAGTCTCCTCTCCTCCTCCGACCCGTGCAGTTTAGGAAAAAACACAGGGAGGAAAATGTCTTGGTTATAATGGAATTGGGAGACTACCTTAGGCAGGAAGGCTGGATGTGGCCTCAGCTGCACCTTATCCCGGAAGAAAACAGTATAGGGGGGCTCCAAGGTCAAAGCTCTTAATTCAGAGACCCTCCTAGCCGAGGTAATGGCCACAAGGAAGGCCACCTTCCAGGACAGGATTAGCAGGGGGCAAGTAGCCAAGGGCTCGAAGGGGGGCCCCGTCAGTCTAGTGACAACCAGGTTGAGGCACCAAGGAGGCACCAGGTCAAGGACCTGCGGGTACAGCCTCTCAACCCCTTTGAGGAACCTCACCAACATGGGGTGGAAGAACAGGGACCGCCCCTCCATCGGCTGATGGAAAGCTGAGATGGCCGCTAGGTGTACCGTGAGGGAGGCTAATGCTAGACCCTGGAGTCTAAGCTGCATCAGGTACTCGAAGATAGCCTGCACGGGGGACATACCGGGGGTTATGCCCTGTGACTCCGCCCAGCAGGTGAACCTCCTCCACCTGGCTCTGTAGGCGACCTGCGTGGAGGGTTTCCTGGTACCCAGCAGCACACGTTGGACCTGCTCTGAGCAGGCTCTCTCCTCCTCAGTCAGCCAAAGAGTCTCCAGGCCGTCAGGTGCAGGGAGTCCAGGCTGGGGTGCAGCAAGTGACCGTGGTCCTGGGAGAGCGGGTCCGGCCTCCTCAGGAGCTCGATTGGCACGGCGACAGAGAGGTCTTGCAGCATGTTGAACCAATGCTGTCTCAGCCACGCCGGGGCAATCAGGATCACGTCCGCTCTGTCCCTCTTGATTTTCAAAAGGACCCTGGGCAAGAGCGGGATGGGGGGGGAACGTGTACATGAGGGTCCCCGTCCATTCGATGAGGAACGCATCAGAGGGGGAGCCCGGCTTGCGACCCCGGAGCGAGCAGAACCTCGGGCACTTCCTGTTCCAGGATGACGCAAACAGGTCCAGTCAGGGAACACCCCACTCATGGAAAATCCTGGCCACTACCTCTGGATGCAACAACCAGTCGTGTTGGGGAAGAAACGACCTGCTGAGGCGGTCCGCCTCATCGTTCCTGATCCCTGGGAGGTGAGAGGCGGTTAAACAAAAGCCGTGCCTCACAGCGAAGTCCCAAAGTCGAAGCGCTTCCTGGCACAGCGCTGAGGAGCGCGCCCCCCCGGCTTCTTTATGTAATACACTGCTGTGGTGTTGTCCGTCAGCACATGTACCATTTTGCCCAATAAACAGTGGAGGAACACTTTGCAAGCTAGTCTGACTTCCCTCAGTTCTTTTACATTGATGTGGAGGGCAGTCTCCTCCTGCGACCAGCTGCCCTGAGTACTCAGGCCACTGCTCACGTGGGCCCCCCAACTGAGGTCCAACGCATCTGTGATCAGGGTGACCAAGGGGGTCAGGTCCCTGAACGGAACCCCTTCCATCACTGTCCCGGGATTCATCCACCATCATATGGACCCCAGTACTGTGGGGGGCACTGTCACTACTCTGTTCAGAGGGTGCCTGCTGGGCACATAAACCATGGCCAACCAACCTTGGAGGGGCCTGATCCTGAGGCGGGCCAGCCTCACCACATACGTACACAAGGCCATGTGGCCCAACAGCTGAAGGCGCTGCCTGGCTGTCGTCGTGGGGCACCTCTGAAGTTGTGATATGATCGCTGCCAGAGTCCCCGGGGCCGGGTGGGTGTACAAGTACTCGTGCCCTTCGGCTGGCACGTAGCACTTCTTCTTGGCGCCCTTGGAGGTTGGGGTGACCGAGGAAGGGGCCTGCCAAACCGCTTTGGCCAGGCGCAATAACTTTTCATGGATGGGGAGGGCTACCCTGGACGGTCCTTGAGTCCCCACACGCCCGAAGAGGGGGTCCACCTCTTCCTCCAGAACCTTGACCTCCAGGCCAAGGTTGGAGGCCACCCGTTTCAGCAGCTCCTGATGAACACTGAAATCGATGAGAGGGGCCCCCTGGTCCCTGAAGGCCGCCTCGTCCAGCGATGAAGAAGAGGACAGATGGCGGGGTCCTGCAGAGGGGCCCTCCACAGGGTCCAACTCCCCTTCCGAGGAGTGGTCCCTCTCCTGCACCGAAGGTGCCTGCTGGGGAGCTACTTGGGTCACAGAGGCAGGGGCCGACGTAGTTCCCTGCCCCAACTGGGCTGCCCACAGCCCCTACTATGGCCATTGCCATGGAGGCTAGGGCCAACTCAGTGCTGGTGCTGGAGCTGGTGCCGGTGGCTGTACCTCTTCCCAGCGTCGGGTCCGGGATCCTGAGCCGAGGGAACGGTGTCGCGGTGTCTCCGGGAAGAGCTGCTTCAGGACCCGCTGCCGGATGATCTCGAGGAGCGGGTTTGCCCGGGACACAGGCCCTGACTCTCTCAGCCAAGAGAGGGCCGGAGGCGTGGGCAAGGCCAGCAAGGCTCGAGGCGCTTCGAACGCCTCCCGCGTAGAAGGGTCCTGGAAAGGGGGTCCCCCACTCCCAGGAGTCGGGGGAGGTTCCCTGTATGTCGGTGCCGGTGCCAGTGGCTCCTCCGAGAGCTGTAGCACCTCTGGACTTGACCCCGGTCGCTCCTGCGGTGCAGGGGAGGTAGAGTGCTCCACGTGCTGGCGGCGCTTCTTCTTTCTCGGCACCAGAGACGCCAGGTGCCGAGGCGCCTGCGGTGCCGGTGGAGCGCTCCGCACCGATGAGACGCTCGGTGCCAATGGGGTCCGAGTCGGCTCGGACACCGGATGCAAGGCGGACTCCATCAAGATGGCCTTAAGCCGGATTTCCCTCTCTTTCTGAGTCCTCGGCTTAAAGGCCTTGCAAATACGGCACCGATCCTTTCGTGCTGTTCACCCAGGCACTTCAGACAGCGCTCGTGGGGATCACTGACCGGGAAGGCCTTCCCGCAGCCAGTACAGGGTTTGAACCCTGGCGAGCCCAGCATGGCCGGGTCGCTAGAGCCCTAAGGCTCTTCCTGTCTAACTAAACTCCTAACTAAACTGAAAACTAACTGAGTTCAGGAAGAGCTGCTAACTAACAAACACAGTAAAGGGGAAGAATACTTGCGATGCAGCAAGAGTTGTTCCAGACGACCGTCATGGGCGGAAAGAAGGAACTGAGGAGGGGAGGGGCCGGCGGTGCCTTATATACCGCCGCATGAGGGTGGCACTCGAGGGGGCGCCGAGACCGGCCCCTACAGGGGCTGCTAGGGGAAAATGTTCTCCAGAGACTGTGCACAAGGGTGCGCACACAGCTAAGTGGAATGCATATGAGCAATCACTCGAGGGAGAACAGGGTGACCACTCCGCCCGCGTGGGCGGAAAGATGACTGAAGAACACCCTGTCCCCCCACTCCAGCTGTCAGCTGGCCTTGGTGGCTGGATCTTTATGGGTCTCCTATAGGAACACCATAGAGTAACCTCCCTCCCAAAGGAAAGAGAGCACCTGGCACCTGCGGAGACCCATCCTACAGGTCTGGGTGTTTAACATGGCAAAGGTGGTTGGGGCCATGAGGAAGGCTGGGGAGGATCCTCACAGACAGGAGTGCCACGGCCTCTGTCTGACCCCAGAGCAATCCGTGACCGACCCAAAGGTCATCAGGGAATCACGGAAGCCACAGGCTCTCTAGTAGGCTGCGGCATCCTGCCTCCCAGTCCTTTTGTCCCCCTTCAGTATAGCCCTCATGGTCCCGAGGAGGAGGTGGAAGTCCCTCCAGTGCTGGCCACACCCTGTCCCTAGCCCCATGGGTGTCATCCAGGAGAGTGCACAGCTCCTCCCACAGCACAAGCGGTTCCACGGTCAAAGAATCCCAGCTGTCCTCTAACAGGGTCCCATGGCGGCCTCAGTGCCAGCAGAGATGGGCAGACGGGGCTGATCCCCGATGCAGTGCCGATGTTGGTGGCACCATGGTGCCCAGCCTGACCCCCAACACAAGGGGCAGCAGTGGAGGGAAAAGAGCAGCCTCAGGTGGAAGTGGGAACATGAATACCACTGCCTGGGAGTTGTCAGATGTAAGGGGAAAACCCAAACATAGGGGCAGCAGCAGTACGGGGGAGTAGACAGGCAAAGGATGGGGGTGGTATCAAGGTCAGGATTGGGATTGGGGTCAGGGGCAGTGGCAGGGACACAGGCTGAGGCGGGACTGGGGTTAGGGGCCCCGGCAG
The DNA here is from genome assembly GCA_007922155.1 of Mesoclemmys tuberculata. Lineage (NCBI taxonomy): Eukaryota > Metazoa > Chordata > Testudines > Chelidae > Mesoclemmys > Mesoclemmys tuberculata. The sequence goes on from ML675613.1 coordinate 51,803,877, forward strand.
CTGAGCCACCGGGGAGCAGCTCCACTCGACCCAGCACCAGGGTCAGGGATATGGGTTCAGAGGAAGGGCCCTCCCCGACGATAGGCCCGGGTGCCATGGTGGACTCAGCGCCCATAGCTACAGCATTGAGCAGCGGGTGACTCGGGCCAGGCCCTTGGAAGGGGATGGGGGCAGCTGTCCCACCGCAAACATGGGCCCAGGGCCTGGCCGCTCAGCGCCGGCCATTGCCTCAGCAGGCTTAGTGGCTGCAGGTGGAGTGCCGTCGGCATCCGGGCAGGTGGAAGGGTCTGGGAGTGACCCGGGGGCGAGAGCGGGAGCAATGGGCTGGAGAAGTGGGGAGAAGAGGAAGGGGCGGTGCAAGGAGGTCACCACCCAGATCAGACCCAGGGACGTTATCTCCTCAAAGATGAAGCTGAAGTCCCCCTGTGCCACCATGGCGGCCACCGCGCTGGAAGCTGAGGCAGCAACCTCCTCAGTGCTGATGGGGGGGCACAGATGACAAGCTAGCGGGGGCAGCTCCCTCTGAGGCCTCCCCAGGGAGGGAATCTAGAAAGGCCTCTAGGAGAGGGGCTGTGCTGCCCCTCTTCGCTGCTGCGACTTCCTCCTCAACCAGCACAGCCCGCTGGACCTTGTTGTGGGGCGCAGCAGAGGCTCACTGGTGGCAACCCCCAGCAGAGATTTTCAGGGGCTTCCTCCCCATCTGACGCGGTGGGGAGGTTCTGATCCTTTTTTTGCTTGCTGCGCTTACCCTCAACAAGCACACAGCCCTCCAAGGTTTCAGTGGAGGGCAAGCCAGCTGAGGGTTGGGGGGGGGGAGCAGGTGGCAAGGGCGAGAGGCGGGGTGACAAGGGGACAGGAAACCTCCCGCTGGGGTGAGCCCTCTCCCAAGCCTGGAGCCAACCCAGCTGCCCTCTCCTCAGCAGGCCCCACTGGTGGTGACGAGGCCCAGCTGCTTGTCTGGGCGCGATGAGGGGGGTAGGGCCGCCCCCACATCCTCAGCGGAGGAGACAGGCACAGGAGGAGGAGGAGGGACAACTACAGGGGCTGGGTGGTCAGGGTCACTGAAGGTGCTGTCGCCTGGCGGAGGAAGCACCGGGCCTTCCCCGAGGAGTAGTGTATCCTAACCTGGGTCCCCCAGAAGCAGAGATGGCACAGTCACTCAGTCCCACAATAAGCAAACCTCTTCCAGTGTCCTGGAGTGGGCCTGAGCGCTTCCCCAGCAGCAGCGGTCGTCTTCTTCCTCCTCACAGGTAGCACCAGGCTCCCAGGCAGCAGCAACTAGACAGCCAGGAAGGGCCCCACACAGGTGGTAGCAGCAATGGTGGGGCCACTCACTCCCTAGTGGGAGGCAGGCCAGCAGGACTCCCCAGCAGCAGTAGCAACGAGTGCAGGGGGACTGGCCCCATAAGTGAGTGCTATCTCGAGGGTCACTGTATCAGCCCCAGAAGGAGCAGCAAGTCCTTTTTCCCCTGGTAGCTGAGCAGGGGTTACTCCCAGTTAATACACCTGGAGCCAATCAAGGCCCCACCCAGGACTTGTGAAAAGGCCTCTCCTGCAGAGAAAGTGTGCCTGAGTTGTGGGAATGAGGTGATCTACCAGAGAGCATGTGAGAGAGCAGGCAAGATGCTGTCAGAAACCAGGAGGGTTTAGGAGGAGCAGAACGCTGGCAGGAGAGAACCCTGCAGGTACAAAGACTGGGGGAAGGCAAAGCTCTGCCCAAGGAAGGCAAAGAATCTTTCCCAGGTCTGGGAAGAGACCCTGCTAGAAGTTAGAATTGACATTTGGTTTGGCACTACCATGCTCAGTGGAGCTGTCAGAGGTCAAAAGCCTCCCCTGGCAAGGAGGCCAGGAAGGGCCCCTGTTGGAGCAGGGTGCAGACATTAAGTCAAGGGGTATAGAGAAATAACTCAGGGAAGCTAACAGCTTTCCTGAAGCCACAGTGCAAGGTTGCTACTTGTAGAGTTGCTGGGTTGGGGCTGGAGTTGAGGGTGGGACTGGGCTCCCCCAGCCATACTAGCCATTCACGGGAGGGGGAAGACCCCCAGGGAAGCAAGGATCTGTGAAAACCAAAGACAGGACTAGGAGCCAACAGGGAGTGGACATCTTAGAGAGGCTGTATTATCCTCCCCCACAACAAGAGGGTAGAGGAACACTAAGAGGTGAAACAGTTCCCTGACCTATCGCTAGAAGCAAGCGCTGGACCCACCAAGGTAGGGGAAGAGCTTTGCCACAATACATTTTCCTAATTTCGACAATTTTTTATATTTTATATATAGCATGTGTTTCTAACTTGCTTATAAAAATGTAGCAGTCTTTGGCCTTCTGACAAACTGCCTTGGATGCACTTAAATGGCACAAAACTTAGGCATTCCTGGTTTTTAGAACAGCATAGATTCTGGAGATGTAGTAAAAGCTGAGGACAGACTATTATTTCCAATGGTTTGCTGCTGCAGTGGGAATGCTGGTGATTAATGCATCGGTCCATGCCAGCAAGACAAAACAGACCCTAAAAAAAGTATCACAGTTGTTTCCCCCCCCCATATTCTTGCTCCATTCTAATCTCACAATCTCTGTCCCCAAACCATTTTTGTTTTTAAAAATTTTTATGCAGTTGGAAAAAATACTCAAATGTGTACCTCAATAACTGTAAAATTGTAAAAATATAAGAGAACTTGAAAACTGCCTGATCAAATCTTTCAGACCTCCCCCCTTTTTAGAAGAGACTCCCCCCTTTTTTAGAAGCTGATGAAATGTAAGCTTTTCGGGGAAGGGACTGTTTGTTCTGCGTTTATACAGCACCTAGCACAGTGGAGTCCTGGTCCATGACTGGCGCTCTGAGGCGTTAGTGCAATACCAATAAAATGGACACGTAGTGTGAACTATATTTGAAGATTAAATAGCTCTGCTTGATTGCTGTGGTAGTGGCAGGTGGAATCACAAAATTATTACTTTATTATTCATCCCACTCTCCCTCCTTCCCAGTAATAAGCTTCTAAAGCCAGTTCCTGGTTGAACTTGGTTTATTTTAGTTTTACATGTCTTCTCTCTCTCACATACCGTCAACAGTACTGTACTGTTAGATTTCTACAAAAATATCAATTTTTCAAAAGCAGAAAAGAGGGAAAGATATATTTTTAATATATAAAAGGAAAAAAGCTAAATCTGACATTGCATTATATTCTTAAAAACATTTGTCTATTTACAGACATGTCTAAAAAAAACAAAATTTCTAGGACTCTTGGTCTAGTGAGAATGTGCTCCTTGCAAGAGTTTCTATTGTTCTCCTGATTCCCCAAAACCCACTCGCTACACAAGTAACACATTCTTGCATTATTGTCTCTCACAAATAGTGTGCATAATTTCCAAAAGGTTTATTCCAAACCAATTGATTTTGCGGGTGTGGGAGGGGATTCGGCATTCAAATTCATGTGAAATGCAAAGATGGGATGGGAGGGTGAGGAAGGCTAATGAGCATTTCAAATGGGTTTTGTTGCTAGGCAGAACTTGCCAAACACCTTTCCTGGCTCTGTGCCTATTGGTTCTTTCTGCAGTTGGACTTTGGTGATTTAGTGAGAGTTTTCTGGCATCAGCTGATTTAGTGAGAGTTTTCTGGCATCAGGCAGGTCAGCTTTCATCTCAACAATATATTTCTGTTACTGCAAGAATTCCTGACTGCCTCCTGCCAAATAGTAAATACATATCTAGGCATTTTCCATCACATTGATGATAGCCAAGAGATCCCTCAAGGCAGGAAGGGTTGTTTTAAAAGTGTTTGATGACTTTAATGCTATCTGTGTCCTATGACATATGAAAGGCGTATTTTTCTTTATGTACAGACATTGATTAATGCACACTTAATTTTAACTACTAAAGTGAACAGCAGCCATTTTGGATCAAGAAGGGATGGAGAGCAGAGAGGCAATTTAGTGACTTTTTTTGTGTGCGCACTGCCTTCAGCACGATGCTGGTGGCTGTTTCACACAGAGCAAGGAGTGAATTTACTGGCCAATTAAACTGTCTTGGGCAGAATGAAAAGCAACTTCACCCGGCTGAAAATACCCAGGGCCAAATTCCAGGTACTTAAGAGTGTAAATCTACTGTAACTCAACTGAGTTCAACAGTTACTCCAGATTTACACTGGTGTAAATGAGGTTTGGATATGGCCTCTAATGTCTAAGGAGTAGGTGTAAACACACATTTGAGTGCTAGTTCCCTTTTCTAAGGCATTGAATGATAGCTGTAAGGCTTTGCATGGCTCTCGGGCTACCCATACCCTCTTCTTCAATCCTTTAGTGCAGGAAGAAGATTAACATTTATGACACAAACAGAGGTTAAACTGTAAAATATGCAAAGGCAATAGAAGTAGGCAATAGAAGTCATACGCACCTGTCCAACTGTTTTCAAACATGCCTTTTAGAATACTGAGGTGAAGACACATCCAATCTAGAGAGTCTGGAGTAACTCTATGCTTACCCAGCTTTGCTCTTTGCTTTGCAGCCCAATAGAAAATTGTAACAAAGAAAAGGAAACACCACAAGGTATGCATACCCAGTGACACAGCCATTATAGATACAGATCGAGAAGATGCAGCTTACTGAATAAGACATACTTTTGCACTAAATGTAGTTTGACACTGCTTCTGAAGAGTGGAAGAACTCATTTACAGCACATGCATGTGAATCAGACACACAGGCACAGCCTTGGTTCTGGGAGAGATGAAAGCTCCTGCATTAGTGCATCACAATGGGGGAGAGGGAGGACACGGGGGGGGGAGGAGGAAGGGAGGGATGTGGAATCCCAACTGCTGCTGCTGCGGCATTAAGAGCAGGGATTACATTCCTAAATACAACTATGCAAGAAAGGCAACATGCACCATTTTTCAGATTCTACACAATTTTCACAGCAGTGATTTTTCATTTTTTAGGAGCACCTAAGAAGCCCCTCAAGTACACCATAAATCCTATTATTTACAAACTAGATAGGAAAAAAATCATTTATACACTCATTAACAAATAGACTCTTCCAGGCTGAAAATTTCATTCTCCATGGAAACTAAGAAAACAAAAATTGTGTACAAAAATATAAATATCTTTACAGTCTGCAGGCCCTCTACTTCCAACAGCTTAACTGTGAAGAGTATCTACAGTTTATTGAATAAGTGGTGGCAGAGGAGAATAAAAAATACATCTTGTGATTCAAATACTGCCCTATTTCCCTGGTAATGAGCATTTTTTTTTTTTTGCTACACCTATCTTGTGTAAATGCAATGAGAAACCTCTGAGTACCTTTCCTGAATTCATAAAGAAATGGATGGTTTGGAAGGACACGTGCGTGCACACAGTTATTTTCATGTTCCAATAATCTTGAAAGAGTCATTTCCTGTAAATGAGCTGTGTACGTCTTCAAGAACTAGGAGGAAGGGAGGAAAAAGGGAAAGAGGAGGAGAACGGAGACAAATGACACTCAAACTACTTCAGTGATGCTTTTAAAGAGTTAGCAATCTGGTAACCAGATCAATTTCTCCTGTCTGAATTTGTTCATTCTGGATGCTGTCTTATTCCAAGTATGCTCAAGAAAGAACATTTATTCTTTTTAAAATGAGCTAACTGAAAAAACATCACTGGGTGTTGCAATTATGCAAGCTCTGACTGAACTATGGAAATTTCCTTCTTCACCTTAAGATGGGAGTTTAAGATTGAATATGGAAATCGTGTGGGCAGAAGCTACTAGAGAGCGTCTGAGCAGGGAGATTAATTCTCTCTCACTGAAGAATGGAAATTTTTGACATCAGCATTCTAGGAGACCTAGCCCTGATCTCCCTTTCCTCCACCCAGGGCAACCAGTGTGAACAAGATTGCTCTGATCTCAATTACACAAGCTCATTACACTTTGTGGGCTCTGCACAAACTGCAGATGTGAACAACTCTGCTTCTGCATAGATAGTTAATTTGGCTGGTACAAAAGCTAGTACCCCTGATTTCTCTTCATCCAGAAACAACTGCAGGGAATGAATCTCCCAGTGGCTTGGGCCAATCAGACCTCTAGTTTCATAAACTCTTTGCGAAGGACCCATGGTTGGAAGGATACCATATGCCCAGCAATGGTTATAGATCTTCCTTCTTTCGGGGGGAGGGACATCCAGAATACAGCAGTGAGGTAAAATTTATGTTAACACAATTAAAGTTTCATAGCACTGATTTTTCAGCTTAGGGCCTGCCCTCAGTCAGAAGAGTGCACTGATACCGTATTTTCTTTATAAGGATACAGGAACAAATGTCTGGAGACACAGGAAGATGGGAAAATTCAAGACACCAATTCCTTTCATAGTCCAAATTGCTCCAATTTTCCTTTCAGACTCTGAAAAATCCAAGCATTTACTTGCCTGCAGAATTTGAAGGCAAGGTCCCAATACTGTTCAATTTTGCAGCCACAGATGCTAAGGTGGGCGTTACTTTGCTGGCTTGCACGTCCGGGTCAGCTGTAGGTAATTTAGGTTTTAAACCTACAGGTGCCAGCTTTGCAACTACCGGCGCCAACACTGGCATCACCTTGGTACTCTGCCCTTCTGACTCTAGTGGAAGATTTGCAATTTTTAATCCAAGCGGTGCCAGTTTGGGCATGGGCCTCCACAGTGTGTCAGCGTTACCAGCTTCCAGATTAGTTTTCATTTGCAGGGTTGGAGGGGACGCACTGGTCTCTGCTAGGGGATCTAAGGTTTTACCACTTCCACCACCAGTTACCGAAAGGCTGGCAAGTGGACCCTTCATTTCAGAGCCTATTACGATCTTCAGAATATCTGCTTGCGATGAGTGTTCTGCAGAGTTCCTCTCACCCTCAGTAAGGTCGTCATCTTCCAGGTGAAGCAGGAGGGGGCTTATGGAGCCACTACTCTCTCGAACTTTAGAAAGCGCCTTGAAACTGCTACCCAAATGGCCAAACTGGAAGGAAGATCCATCCGCAGCGGCCAGATCACTGGCAGCTCCCCTGCGAGTTTCTGAGTCTTCTGGAGAAAAGTCTGAGCTCAGGGTGGTGGGCAGCTCTGACAGGCCAGAAGTGTCATCGTTCAGCTGCTGATTGAGAAAGGCAATTTCATTGAGAAGTGAAGTGAGGGTTTCATCAGTGTCATCGCTCTCCTCAATGCTACCCAGTAACTCACTTGGGTCTAGTTCTGCTTCCTCTATTGCAGAGGCTACTTTCCTCAGCTCCATTTCTATCCTGGAGTCTTTGAGATCTTTAACCTGCAGCTTGCGGAATGGAGAATCCTTTGACTTCAACTTTTCCCCTCCCTGATCCGTCTCTTTCCTCCTCCCCTGGTTTCCAACAAACTCTCCAATGCAGGGCTTCTTGGCAAAGGACTCCGAAGAGTCCTTTAAACTGGGTACATTCCGAGTCTGTGGAAAACTCTCATCTTTATTTTCAAGGAAAACTTGTGCGGACCCTGTGGTGCTTCTCCCATCTCCACAGCTGTCTCCAGGAGATGCTTTGGTTTTTTCTTCTGAAAGGATGTCCTCACTCCGCCTATTTTCATGAGGTCCTGTTTTCAGGGATGGCTCAGATGTCTGCGCACCAGCACCAGGGGTTACGTGAGAATTCTTGTTTCTATTCAGGTTTAAATTCATACCCCCTTCACCAGCCAGTGATGTCACATTAACAATCTTTGGCATCATGAATGAATCTTCACTTTCTGCAGAAGCCAAACAAAGCAAAACCCATCAGGATCACTGGTGACTGCAGCTGAAGACAATCTGCCCCTCCCACATCATCTTCCCCCAACAGAACCATGCCTACAATGAGTTTAAAGCATCTGCCCAAGTACAGAGCCTTCAACTGTTTGAACCTCTTCCCCCCGCCCCCGTTACAAACTCAACGTTCAATCCTAGTCTGAAGAATGAGTCTGCACAAATAACATAGAATCCCATGATGCCTATTATCTATCAGGATTTTTTTATTTTTTAACTTGAGTACATTTCATAAATAGGTTTTTTTCCCCCCTAAGGCCAGTCCTTGCAAATGTATCTTAGGATCTTTTCCCATCTGCCAGATCACTACCAGTAGTGAGATTTCTGTAGTTCTCAGTTACACCTGCGTAACCTGTATCTTCAGGCTATGTCCCTCAATACTGTGTATACAATTCCTCCTTCTTTTAGTGAATTTGCACAAGTGAAACTTACCAAACAATTCTTCTGGGGATGCATAAGAGGAGAAAATCCTCATGCACTGTCTCTTAGCTGTGCTCACTCGCCAGAAGCAGAAGTAAAAGCAATATTTATTCATCTGCTCTGAAATCAGTCGATATAACTACTACAGAGTGGTCTGCCAAGTACAGAAGTGCTACTTCATAACTTTCCAGAATAAGTATTATTTCATTCTGATTATCAGTAAAATTACGGCCATTATTCACTAAATTAAGTTTACCATCCTCTCCTTTTCTAGAATTTCTTAGAGGAATTTTCTGAAGTGAGTTGATGAAAGCATGTAATGTTCACTGCCATCAAGAAACACCACTGTATTCACATGACGATTTTTAGGTCATATGCTTGAAAATGTTTCCTTCATGTTTTGTCTTACAGCAAGATACTGCATATTGCAGGGGACCCTCTGTGCTCACTTCCTAGTGACATCTGATTTAGAATCCAAAGCAGTTCCTCAACAAAGCAGTCAGATTTTCTCCAGCCCTGCATCTGAAATTGACCTTTTCCCCTTATCCATAATAAAAGGCATACGATACTCTCTCAGGTAAGATGGTGAGTGGCCTCCTCTAAGAGTTTTACGCACTGGATGGCAGGAAGCCCAACTAATATAAACATCCACTATACTCTGCCTAGGCCCCTTGCACAATACTTCTGTCAAATGTTTCAACTTTAATAGTGCAGATGTGGGAGTGCCAAGATAGCTCAAGCCTTACGTGCTGCTGAATGAACAGGTCAAAGAAATGACCCCCCACTCCTGCATTTAGTTCTACTAAGAACTGCAAACTGAAAAGGTGAGATGCAATATTTATAATTCTGAAGAAAAGCTGAACCTAAATATTTGCAAAAGAGCTTTGCATACTGCCCAAACATAAGGATTTGTGAATGAAGAACTTACCTGAAGCTGGTTCTGCAGCTGTTACTACAGCTGGGGGCACTGGGTTACTGGCAATGGTTGACAGTGTAATGGGAATGGTTGAATTAGTGAGAATGCCTTTCACTTGGACAGGAACTGTTGAGCCTGGTAGTTGAATCATCACGGATGCAATACCTTATTCAGGAAGAAAAGCAATTATTTTTTAGATACCGGTTCAAAAATAGAAAATACAGCTCCATGCTGTATTTGATATTATAGTACCACCTGAAAGCGTTCTAAGGTATGGTTATATGAATGTTCTATTTCTAATATAAATCAGCCCGATACGCTCCCTTCTACACCACGTTTCAGGTATTTTTACCTTCTTTCACTTGGGAATACTAACATTCAGTAACAGATTCTACTTACCTGATGATAAAACCATAAATAACTCAACTGGCTTGGCTAACATTTGGTTGTATCATCAAGTATCTCTGTTTTATATCATGGGTACATTGCAGTGAGAACCCAGCCCATGCAGAGAAGTTGTGAGAACACAGAAAGAATTATATATAGGACACTGGTGGTGAGGCACAGAGTTTCTTACAGGGAAAAATATTTTATAAACAGAAGTGCATAAATGAGCAGAGGTACAGATTCAATGCCAATCCTTATCTTCCAATACACCTGCTAACATGTGACCTTACCTGGCTGCGTGGTCACTGTATTGCTGGCAACTTGAGGCTTGAGCTCAGCTTGCAGGAGTGTGGAAGGAACAGTGGCTACCTGTCCTGACATCAGGGGGCTCTTCAGTGTAAGCACCTGTCCTTGTGGAGTCATCACTAGGCTGGCAGTAGTCAATGTAATAGGAGAGGATGTAGTCTCCACTGTATAAAAATACAAATATAAATCATGCACTGTAAGTAATATTTCTGATGCTGCATGCCTGAAGGCCTTTAATCAATATAAACTTACTAGCTGACAATCTCTTTTGGGTAACTATCAGTGTTGGTATCCTCAACCCACTTCATGCAACTTGGACAATTTTCTTGGCTAAAATCTGCTAGTAAATGCAAGCTCAGACTATCTTAATTTCCCCATGTGGAGGCCTCAGACCCCACATAACCACTCTCAGAAGTTAATGTGGTTTTTGTAAATTGCCACTCTCTTAGACTGTACCTTAACATGTACAATATACATAACATACATAAACAGTCTTGTTTGGATACTTCCCCTTTACTTTGTACGAAATTAACAAATTTATAGAAAGATGGCTGCACAAAGCAGGCTGCTGTTTCCCCCCAAATGTTAGCCAATGACGTATTTTTCCCTTTGTAACTAGACCCAACATATTATCTTTCTCAGCCTACCAGTGGCCTGGGCTCCTTTCCTGGCAAGTATCAGTGGCTTCCCCCGCCTGTTTGTCATAAGCATTTGTTCCACTTCTTGCGAAGAAGTGGAAGATCCTTCTTGCTGTCTGCTGGGCTTGGTGGATACAACAGGCTCCTCTGATTCAACTTGTTTCCTCTTCTTTTGTGCTTCTACTGCTTTCTGTTTGGCATAAATATATTCTAGCTTCTTCAGGACCACCTCTTCTGTTTTCCCTACGGAAAGATTAACAGAGAAAGTGTGTCAACTTGTCCTCAAATTCTATTTGATTCCAGGACTAAGAGTTGGAATGGAACCATGCAGACCCTTAGCTTCAATGCAGTGGTTTTTTTCCAGTAAACTCCCTCAATCTCCAAAAAGACAGGCTATAGAACACCACAGAAACAGGAAAATTTATCCTCATTTACCCAATGTTTTCTTTCTTCAGGTAGAGGCATTAGATCTTAAAACTGGTCTTCAGCCTGTCTGCAGCTTTAATAGACAGAACTCAGATTTAACAACCAATGGCTCAGAACTATGTCCCTTCCTGCTGGACAGGTTGCCAGTCGAGAACTTTCACAGCTACGATGAAAATTGCATCCTCCTTAACTACGAATACACTGACAACTGGGCAGGAGAGTATTATTTACTTAGCCACGAACAGAGGATCCCTCATCTTATCCAAAGTTCAGATCTGCAGATCTTACTATTCAAAGAAAGGAAATTTTAAAGTAAGTTCATATAAATTTTATTATTATTCAGAACAGTAAGATCCAGAGATTGTACTGTCACGCTGGCTGGATTGGGTGGGTAGATGGGGGGGGATTTATTATATTTTTTGACATCAGTATGTCAAAATCATGTAATCCATGTGAGCTATGCCATGTCAGGTACTGTTAGAAAGGCTACAGTGTGCTAAGTAAGATGATGATGTTTATGTTCATGTGTTATACGTGTAATGGAAGTTATGGATATGTTCGATGTATCTGTATTTCAAGTTGTGCTGTGTCTGGGCCACTCCCCAGACAGGATGGCTGCAGCAATGGCCTGCTTAATGGCCCATTAAGAGATTCACAGGGGCAAGGGGCCCAGGGAGAGAAGCCAGGGATACACGTGATGAGTCACCAGGACTTGCTCATGTGACTCTGGACTCCATTTTGGTTCCTGTGAAATTCCACAAGCAGCATGGCAAGGGCCAGAGGACATAAAAGGCAGAGGCCCGGGATCCATTTTGTCTTCAGTCTTGTTCAGCCTTCAGCCACCTATCTACCTCTGGACCAACTCATCTACAACTGAAGCTGTGAAACAAAGGACTGAGACCCATCCAGGTACTGGATGTATACCAGAGGGATTATACAAGCCTGCAAACGCCACAATTCTTCTAGAAACCTGATATATACAGACTTTCAAATCATTTGTATGTATCCTTTTGCTGTAATCCTTTAACATTTCTCTTATAGTTTGTTTCTTTCTTTTTCTAATAAACTTTTAGTTTTACTTACTAAAGGATTAGCTGGCAGCGTGGTATTTTGGGTTAAGACCTAAACTTTTATTGATCTGGTACTGTGGCTGACCCTTTGGGGTCAGCAGAACCTTTTTGACAAAGAGCAGAGAATTTAAATAACTTGTCTCTATGCTGGACCTAGTGGATGATTGGGAGCCAGAGACTGAAATGTAGTAAAGGGGGCTGTGTGTGTTTGTATATAGGTTTCTTGATATCCGGTGTGGGGAATCAGAAGCACTGTTTGGGAAACCAGACTTCAGTGTCACCCACCAGTGCTTGGAGAATCTGCTCTCCTTTTACAGCCTGCCCTGACCTTGGCATTTACAGGTGGCTGCCCTAGGCACATAAGGGTCACATGTACCCACGTGAATGGGTTTTTATCAACAGTTTATAGGTATAGCGAAAAATTTACTTATTAATTTAGCTGAATATATGACCAGAACTGACATAACTATACACAGAGACACAAGGTGGGTGAGGTAATATCTTTTATTGGACAACCTCTCCGTGTGAAACACAAGCTTTCTAACCACACAGAGCAGACGGACATGGCTACAAATACACTACACATACACACAGGCTGTTTCCCAAATGACAGAGGTACTACAGAATCAACACCATCCTTCCAACTACAGCAACAGGGGAGGATTACCTGTCAACTCTGAAGCACATTATAAGGACCAGGAGGCTTTCTTGAAGATTTCTTCTTAAGAAAACATAGTTACTTACCAGTAACTGTTGTTCTTCAAGATGTGTTGCTCATATCCATTCCACTTAGGTGTGTGCGCGCCCTCGTGCATGGCCAATCAGAGAACTTTTACTAGCAGTCCCTGCAGGGGCCAGTCCAGCGACCCCGTAGTGTCGCCGCCATGCGGCGGCACAACCGTCGCTGCCGGCCCCTCCCCTCTTCAGTCCCTTCTTTCTGCCGACTCCGACAGCGGGGACGGAGGGTGGGTGTGGAATGGATCTGAGCAACACATCTCGAAGAACAACAGTTACTGGTAAGTAACTATGTTTTCTCCTTTGAGTGGTTGCTCATATGCATTCCACTTAGGTGAATAACGAGCCTTACCTGGAGGCGGGTAGGAGTCAACGTCGGGCTGCCCTCAGCACTGCCCTGCCCACGCGCGCATCGTCCCTGTACTGCTGGACGATAGCGTAGTGCGTGGCAAAGGTGTGCACAGAAGACCAAGTGGCAGCCTTGCAGATGTCTTCCAGGGGAACCCTCTCCAGGAAGGCCGCCGACGCGGGCCCTTGTTGAGTGCTCTGTCACTGGTCCGGGGAGCTGGACACCCGCACTTTCGTAGCACAGCCGGATACAGGCGGTGATCTACTTGGCGATGCCCTGTGAAGACACTGGGGAGCCTCTCATCCTCTGCCACCGCGACGAAGAGCTGGGTGGTCTTGCGGAGCGGTTTCATTCTATCGAGGTAGAACGCCAGTGCCCTCCTCACGGCGAGAGTGTGTAACCTCCTCTCGTCCTCGGACCCGTGTGGTTTGGGAAAAAACACAGGGAGGAAAATATCTTGGTTACAATGGAACCTAGAGACTACCTTAGGTAGAAAAGCTAGGTGAGGCCTAAGCTGTACCTTATCCCGGAAGAACACTGTATAGGGGCGTTCCGAGGTCAGGGCTCTCAGCTCAGGGACCCTCTTGGCGGAAGTGATGGCCACCAGGAAGGCCACCTTCCAGGACAAGATCAGCAGGGGGCAAGTGGCCAAGGGCTCAAAGGGGGGCCCCGTCAGTCTGTCAAGGACTAGGTTCAGGTCCCAGGGAGGCACCGGGTCACGGACCTGAGGATACAGCCTCTCGATTCCCCTTGGAAACCTCACCGACATGGGGTGAGAGAATAGGGACCTCCCCTCCACCGGCCGGTGGAAAGCTGAGATGGCTGCCAAGTGGACCCTTAGGGAAGCCAACGCCAACACCTGTTTGAGTTGCAGCAGGTAGTCCAGGACCGCCTGCACGGAAGACGTACCGGGGGTTATGCCCCGCGATTCTGACCAGCAGGTGAACCTCCGCCACTTGGCCTTGTATGCGCTCTGGGTGGAGGGCCTCCTGCTTCCCAGGAGCACATGTTGGACCTGCTCCGAGCAGGTTCTCTCCTCCTCCGTTAGCCAGAGAGTCTCCAGGCCGTCAGGTGTAGGGAGTCCAGGTTGGGGTGCAGCAGGCGACCGTTGTCCTGGGAGAGAAGGTCCGGTTTCTTTGGAAGCTCGATCGGGGGAGCGACTGACAGGTCCTGGAGCAGGCAAAACCAGTACTGTCTCGGCCACGCTGGGGCGATCAGGATGATGTCCGCTCTGTCCCTCTTGATCTTCAAGAGGACCCTGGGCAGGAGCGGGAGGGGGGGAAACGCGTACAGGAGGCCCCCTGTCCATTCGATCAGGAACGCGTCGGAGACGGAGCCCGGCTCGTGACCCCTGAGCGAGCAAAACCTTGGGCACTTCGCGTTCCAGGCTGATGCGAACAGATCTAGATGGGGAACACCCCACTCGCGGAAGATCATGGCGACCACCTCCGGGTGAAGAGACCAGTCGTGTTGGGGAAGAAACGACCTGCTGAGGCGGTCTGCCTCGTCGTTCCTGGCCCCCGGGAGGTGAGAGGCGGTTAAACAGAAGTTGCGTCTCACCGCCAGGTCCCAAAGTCGAAGCGCCTCCTGGCACAGTACCGAGGAGTGCGCTCCCCCTTGCTTGTTGATGTAGTACATTGCAGTGGTATTGTCTGTCAACATCTGTACCATTCTCCCGAATAAAGCGTGGCGAAACACTTCGCAAGCCAGTCTGACTGCCCTCAGTTCCTTTACATTGATATGGAGGGCAGTCTCCCTCCAGGACCAGAGGCCCTGTGTGGTCAGACCACCAGTGATATGGGCTCCCCACCCCAGGTCTGAGGCGTCCGTGATCAGAGTGATCGAGGGGGTGGGTGCCCTGAAGGGAATTCCCTTCAACACGATCCTGGGGTCCAGCCACCAGTTCAGTGACCCCAGCACCGCAGGGGGGACTGTTACCACCCTGTTCAGGGCATGCCTGCTGGGCATGTACAATTTCTTTAACCAGCTCTGGAGGGGCCTGAGTCTGAGGCGGGCCAGCCCCACTACATAAGTGCAGGAGGCCATGTGGCCTAACAGCCGTAGGCACTGCCTGGCTGTTGTCGTGGGGCACCTCTGGAGTTGCGATATTATCGCAGCCATGGCCTCGAACCTCGAGCGTGGGAGGGAGGCTTTGGCCTGCACCGAGTCCAGGTGGGCCCCTATGAACTCTATGTTCTGTACTGGATATAATGTTGACTTCTGCTCGTTTATGAGCAGCCCCAGGGTCTGGCAGGTGGTCTGGACGAGGGAGACCGCCTCGCGCACCTGCGACTTGGTCTTGCCCCTTATCAGCCAGTCGTCCAGGTATGGGAAGATTTGGACCCCTCTGCGCCTCAGGGAGGCTGCCACCACTGCCATACACTTCGTGAACACCCTGGGGGATGAGGCCAGGCCAAAGGGGAGGACCGTAAATTGGTAGTGGCCACCAGCTACCGTAAACCTTAGGAATTTCCTGTGGGCGGGAAGGATGGAGACGTGAAAGTACGCATCCTTCAGGTCGAGGGCGGCGAACCAGTCCCCTGGGTTCAGTATTGGGATGATGGACGCTAGGGAGACCATGTGGAATTTGAGCTTTTTTATGAACCTGTTGAATTTGCGCAGGTCCAGTATGGGTCTGAGGCCTCCTTTCGCCTTGGGGACAAGGAAATACCTTGAGTAGAATCCCCTCCCCACCTCGAGTGGTGGAACCACTTCTATGGCACCTTTGAGAAGGAGGGTGTGAACCTCCTGGCGGAGTACATGCTTGTGAGATGGGTCCCTGAAAAGGGACGGGGGGAGGGGAGTGGGGGGGGGTAGCCAGCAGCTGGAGGGCATAGCCCCAGCGGATGGTGCTGAGGACCCATTGGTCCGAAGTTATCTCCCGCCACAGGCTGATGTACGGTCTTAGCCTGTCCCGGAAAGGCGGGGGGTGGCCCAAGGAACGTAAAGGGATGCCACCCTCGGACGCAATGTCAGAATTGTCTTTTGCCCTTGGGGCCCCGGGAGGGACCTTTGAAGGAAGACGAGGGGGTCGCAGGTTGGTCGCGCCGTCCTGCGCCCCTGTTCCTGTCCCGACCCCTGGGAGGGGGGTAGGGCCTAGGCGGCGGCCTAGTCTGCTGCTGGTGCCGCTGCGGCGGTTGTTGCAGCTGTTGGAGTGCTTGCAATCTTGCCGCCTGGGGTGTGTAAAGGCCCAAGGAGCATAGCGTCGTCCTTGAGTCTTTCAGGGCGTGCAGCCTCTCGTCCGTCCTCTCCGAGAAGAGGGCGGCTCCATTAAACGGCAGGTCTTGAATGGAGTGCTGCACCTCCTGTGACAAATCAGTAGATTGCAGCCACGCTGCCCGCCGCATAGCGACAGCGGAGGCCATAGCCCTGCTGGCCGTGTCCGCAGCGTCAGACGCAGTTTGCAAGGCTGCACTGGCTACTGTCACCCCTTCCTCCAGGACCATGGCAAAGTCGGCGGCCTGGTCTGGAGGCAGGGACTCCAAGAACCTTTTCAAGGAGTCCCACAGGTTTAGATTATATCTGCCCAGGAGAGCCTGATGGTTGGCTACCCTGAGCTGGAGCGCCCCTGTGGAGTAGACCTTCCTGCTGAAAAGGTCTAGTCTCCTGCCCTCTTTGTTTTTAGGGGAGGCGCTCTGTGCACCCTGCCTGTCTTTCTGGTTGGCAGCCTCTACCACCAAGGTGCCCGCGGCAGGGTGCGCATATAAGTATTCGTGTCCCTCGGCTGGCACATAATACTTCTTCTCGGTGCCCTTAGACGTGGGGGCGACCGAGGCAGGGGTCTGCCAAACTGCTTTGGCTAGGCGTAGGACCCTTTTGTGAATGGGGAGGGCTACTCTAGAAGGGCCTTGGGTCCCCACCCGGCCGAAGAGGGGGTCCACCTCTTCCTCTAGAACCTTGACCTGTAAGTCTAGGTTCGTGGCCACCCATTGCAGGAGTTCTTGGTGGGCCTTAAAGTCAATGAGTGGGGCCTCTTGGTCCCTTATGGCCGCCTCGTCTGGGGACGACGAGTACGAGGGGTGGCGGGGTCCTGTGGAGGGGCCCTCCCCAGGGTCCTCCTCCTGGGAGGAAAAGGATTGGTCACCCTCCTGCACCGAAGGTGCCTGTTGGGAATGGGTGACCGAGGCAGGGGCCGGCATAGTTCCCTGCCCCATCTGAGCCGCCCATTGGGCCCACATTGGTCACTGCCAGGGCCCCTGGGTCCAGCTCAGAGGCAGCGTCGGTGCCGAGGGCAATGCCGGCGCTGCTGCAGGCAGTGTCGGCGTCAGTGCCGCGGGAAGAGGTACCTGCGGCACCGGGGTCTGCGGTACCGGGGGTTGCGGTGCGGGCTGCGTCGGTGCCGGTTGCGGTACTGGCAAGGGTTCTTGCTCCTGGCGGCGGGTCCGGGATCCCGAGCCAGGGGTGCGGGGAAGGCGCCGGCGGCGCCGGGAGGAGACACTCCGTGTCTCACTAGAAGCGGAGTCGGAGGAGCGACGTCGTCTGCGGGACGATCCCGAGGACGAAGATGGAGATCTGCGCCGGGGCGGAGAGGCCTTCCGCAGCCTCTTCCTCGGTGCCGGGGAACGGTGCCGAGTGCGCCGGCTCGGTGCCGGGCTGGAGCTGGAACGGCGACAGGAGCGGCGTCGGGAGCCCTCTGACGACGAAGGGGGAGAGGAGCCTCCGGGCTCGGTCCCTCGGCGTCGGGCGATGGTGATGGTGGGCGGCTGGATGTCCGGTGCCGATGCCGCCCACCCTTTGGGGACACCCAGCACGGGTTTGCCCCGGAAAACAGGCTCTGGGCCCCTCATGCGAGGGGGTGCCGGAGGCATGGGCAAGGTCATCAAGATTTGTGCCGCCTCGAACGCCTCCGGTGTTGAAGGAGCCTGTAAGGTAGGTCCCTCGCTCATGTGAGTCGGGGAGACCTCCTTGGCTGGTGTCGGACCCGGTGCCGGGGTTGGGGGCCGGTCCAGGGAACGCACCTCTGGGCTCGACCCCGGCCGCTCCTGCGGTGCGGGGGAGCTCTCCACAAGCGGGCGGCGTTTCTTCTTCTTTGGCACCGTGCTCCCCGGTGCCGGAGGCGCGCTCCGCACCGAGGACACACTCGGTGCCGTGGTGGACCGCGTGGGCTCAGATGCCGGGCTGAGCGCGGTCTCCATTAGGAACGCCTTCAGCCTCACTTCTCGGTCCTTTTGAGTCCGAGGCTTGAAGGACTTGCATATTTTACATCGGTCTCGCCGATGTTGTTCCCCCAGACATCGTAGGCAATGGTCGTGGGGGTCGCTAGCTGGGAAAGCCTTCCTGCAGCTAGCGCATGGCTTGAAGCCGGACGCGCCGGGCATGGCCGCGGGCGTCTGAGCCCGAAGGCTCCCTAACTAAAGTACAAAAATTTCTCTAACTGAAAACTAACTTAGTTCGAGGCGAACTTCTAGCTAAATACTCACTTTTAAGGCAAAACAAAAACCTGAGAAGAGCAGGGTTAGTTCTCGACCGACTGTCACGGGCGGAAAGAAGGAACTGAAGAGGGGAGGGGCCGGCAGCGATGGTTGTGCCGCCGCATGGAGGCGACACTACGGGGTCGCTGGACCAGCCCCTGCAGGGACTGCTAGTAAAAGTTCTCCGATTGGCCGTGCACGAGGGCGCGCACCCACCTAAGTGGAATGCATATGAGCAACCACTCGAAGGAGAATTGTATGTCTCCACCCAAGAGGCCTGTACTGCACTTATGGAGCATGACCAGAGTTCACTAAAAAACAAATTCTTTGCCTCATATGGTTCAAGGGTATGCCACCTGATCCACTTACACATGTAAGATTCTAAAAAACACTCTTTCCTCCCTGCTTACAGTCAACCAACTGCAAATACTGAGCCTGATTGCTTTAGATTTATCTAGATAACTTTTTAGTTCTAAGTGGACACCCCATGTGCCACAGTTTTTCCACGAACTACAATGGTTGGGAAAAGAAGGACTTTACTCCCATCACCCATAACTTATGGAATATGGAGTTAACTTTACATGCCTAGATGAATATCCAGATCATCCTGAGAAAAGACACTTATTTACCTTGTAACTGTTCTTCTTCAAGATGTGTTGCTTATGTTCATTCCATTGTAGGTGCATTCGTGCCCCGTTACTGGAACCTTTCCCCCTTTAGCAGTACCTGTAGGGCTGGCTTTGGTACCCCCTGGTGCCCCATGCATATGCTGCGGTACATAAGGCGCCACCGGCCCTATGCCCCCTCAGTTCCTTCTTGCTGTTAATTCTGACAGTGGGGACAGAGGGAAGGTCATGGAATGGACATGAGCAACACATCTCAAAGAACAACAGTTACAAGGTAAGTAACCGTCTTTCCTTCAAGTGCTTGCTCATGTCCATTTCATAGTAGGTGACTCACAATGAATACCTTGGAGGTGGGGTCGGAGTTCACAGATGCTCTGACTGTAGCACCGCCCTGCCAAAGCTGGTGTCGTCCCTTGCCTGCTGAACTATTGTATAGTCCAGGGGTGGGCAAACTATGGCCAGTGGGCCAGATCCGGCCCCTCTACCATTTCTGTCCGGCCCGCCATGATACCCGGCAATTGAGGAAATTAATAGAATCTTCCTCCATGCAGGGGCGTAGCTACGAGTGAGCCGGGATGGGCCACCCACTTTGAAAGCAGGTCAACCCAAGCTCTGCTTAAGCTACCTTCAATTGGAGCTTTTTCGGCCGGTGGCTTCCCGAATTTCCTGCTTCCAGTCACGTGGCCAGAAGCAGGAAGTTCGGGAAGTGCTTGACTGCAAGTTGTAAGTAAAAGTTTAGTGTTTGTGTTGTTACAAATTTGACACGTGTTCACAAAATGACTTGCAATAGGAATTGCCTCCTAACATAAGCTTTGGAGAAACGTGTATTCAGTTGCTTGTTCTTAAGTGCAATTACGTTGTTGTGGAAAGAACATAATGGGGTTTCATTGATCTAGTAGAAAGGTGCAGCCCGCGGCGACTTACCAAAATTAGTGGAGTGGCCCCTCTGCAAACTTTATTGCCCACCCCTGGTATAGTCGGATGTAAAGATGTGCCCCGACAACCATGTAGCAGTTTTGCATATGTCCTGGAAGGGAACTTGCACCAGGAATGCCCCAGAAGAGGCCTGCACTCTAGCAGAGTGAGCTGTGACCCTTCTCGGTAGGATAACCTTTGCCTGCTCATGGCAGAACCTAATGCAAGAGGTTATCCAAGAGTAGATTTACTATGAGGACAAAGGTAAGTCCTTCATCCTGTTGGCCACTGCCGTAAACAGATGTGTGGACCTACAGAATGGTTTTGTCCTCTCAATGTCCCAGTGCTCTGCGCACGTCCAGCGTGTGCCACCTCCACCCATCCTCTGAGGCATGCAGCTTTGGGAAGAACACCAGCAGGAAGATGTCCTGACTAACATGGAATTGTGATACCACTTTGGGCAAAAAGGCCTGGTGGGGGCTCAGCTGGACCTTGTCTCCATAAAAAACCACGTAATGCAGCTCTGAGGTAAGTGCCTTAATCTCAGACACCCTCCTAGCCAAAGTGTTGGCCACAAGGAAGGCTACCTTCCACGACAGCAGCAAAAGGAGTCAGGTAGCCAGGGGCTTAAATGGTACCCGCGTAAGCCTGGAGAGGACTAAGTTCAGGTCCCAGGGTAATGGATTCCTAACCTGTTGGTAAAGTCTCTCCATACTCTTAAGAAGCCTAATCGCCATGGTGTGGGAGAAGATCAACCTCCATTGAATTGGAGGATGGAAGGCTGAAATGACAGCCAAGTGCACCTTCAACGAGGCTGTGGCTATGCCCTGGAATTTAAGTTGCAGCAGGTAGTTCAACACCGACTGGACTGATGCTTGGTGAGGCGTGACCACCTGGGCTGTGGCCCAGCATGTGAATCTCTTCCACTTGACTAGATATGATGCCCAGGTGGAAGGTTTTCTGCTACCCATTTAGTATCACCTGTACCTGAGAAAAGCAAGCCAATTCCTCCAGACTCAGCCACTAAGCCTCCATGTTGTCAGATGCAGGGACTCCGGGTCCAGGTTCAAGAGTCGCCCCCGATCCTGGGAAAGCAGGCTGTGCCACTGCGGCAGCTCCAGAGGGGAAGCAACAGACAGCTTCAGGAGCATCGTGAACCAGTGCTTCCTGGGCCATGCAGGCACTATAAAAATGCCATTTACCTTGCCTCTTTTGATTTTCAACAGGACCCTGTGCATCAACAGAATAGGAGGGAAAACATACAGGAGCCTCCCTGACCACGAAAGTAGGAAGGCGTCTGACAGTGCTCCCTCATCAAGCCCACGAAGGGAGCAGAACTGGCTGTATTTCTTGTTAAGCTTGCAAACAAAGGTCCACTTGGGGAAACCCACAACTCTGGAAAATCATATTCACAAACAAGGGGTGGAGAGACCACTCGTGGCAAGGTAAGAATGTCCTGCTGAGTTGGTCTGCTGGGCGTTCTTGATACCACAGAGGTGAGAAGCCACCAAGTGAATATCATGCTCCATCATCAAGTTCCACAGACTCACCACCTATTGACACAGCTCCGGGGAGCGGGCCCCACCCTTCTTGTCAATATAATACATTGTGGCAGCGTTGTCTGTTAGAACCTGGACCACCTTGCCTTTCAGAAAGGGCAGGAACACTCCGCACGCCAAGAGGATCACCCTGAGCTCTCTGATATTTATGTGCAGATCCTGGTCTTGTCTCGACCACATCCCTTGGGTGCTGTGATTTGAGCTGATGTGCGCCTCCCACCCCGAGTCCAAAGCGTCTGACCCCAGGGTCACCGAGGGCGCCAGATCTGCAAAGGGGATCCCTTCCATCACCAACTGGGGGGTCTAGCCACCAGCTCAGACAGGCTAGGACTTGTGCGGGCACCATGACCACCCTGTCCAGGTGGTGCCTGCTTGGGGCATACGCAGAGACCAGCCACAGCTGGAGCAGCCTGAGTCTCAGATGTGTGTGTCGCAGTATGTAAGTACATGCTGCCATATGTCCCAGTAACTGCAGGAAAGTTTGTGTTGTAAGGGGAGAGGCTTATAGGCCCATAATCAGTCTTGAATCGAGACCGCGACAGGAATGTCCTCACCCATGTAGAATTGAGAACAGCCCTGATCAATTCTATCCTCTGTACTGGCATCAGCATCGATTTTTGCTCGTTCACCAGCAGGCCCAGGCGGTGACACGGAGCTCCAACTATGTCTATAGTGGTCTGGATCCAGACCTGTGACCTGCCTCTGATCACCCAGTGATCCAGGTATGGGTAAATCTGAACCCTTCAACACCTGAGATGCATGGCCACCACCGCCATGCCTATCTTGTTTGTTGGCAGCTGCCACTACCAGGGAAGGGTGCATAAGTAAGTACTCGAACCCCTTAGTGGAGACGTAGTACTACTTCTTCGCTCTTTTGGAAGTTGGTGACAAGGAGGATGGAGTCTGCCACAGGGATCTGACGACCTTAAGAATCCCTTCATGGACTGGTAGGGCGACTCAGGCCAGCGCCGCAGCTGCCAGCACATCGAAGTGGTTGTCCGATGTTTCTTGAAGCTCCTCAGCTTCTAGTCCAAAATTTTTATGCAAACCTCTTGAGGAGCTCCTGATGGGCGCGGAAGTAATCCAGAGGAGCTGAGAGCCCTGCCGTGACCACCTCATCTGAAGAGAAGGAAGATGACTGACCTGGTGCAGGGGTGGTTGTATCCCCCTTGGCTGTTGGGAGATCGCAGCAGATGTCCCCTCCAATGGTTCCAATTCCACTTCAGAGATCGAGCTGTGACCCTCAGACAGGGGTGCGGGGCTGCAGACTGTTTTCCTGAGGATCGGAGGGAATAAGGTCCAGTGACTATAGGGAACTGCCAGTGATTCCAAAAGGGCCACTGAGTCGGCCACTGTCCGAGGCCACCCTGGTCAATGGAGCTGGCTAGGGTGGGGTGCTGATATTTTGCCCTCCCCTGCGGAATCACACTTGCTCTCTGTTGGACCAGTGACAGCCCAATCCTGACCCATTTCCTGCTGAGTGGTGCTGAGGACAGCGGGATTGGTATCTGGCCTCCCGAGACCTCCAGCGCTCCAGCAACGGCAGTGGTGTTCCCCAGACCGGTGCTGAGCCGAAGAAGTCCTCCATCAGGAGGAGGAGTGGGAGCAGAGTTGCAACACGGGAGAGTGTCTCAGTGCCGAAGACTGGCGATGACATCTATCATCTCTGGGGGAGCGTTCTGGTGCCAGCGACCGGGTTCTGCGTCATGAGCACACCGGTGAACTCGACAGTGCTGGGGAACACGACTGCTGCCAACTCCTTGGTGGCGATCGTCTACCGGACCTTGATTGGGACCAGCGCCACTCAGCCGAGTCTGTGGTCCTGTGACCAGGAACGGTGCTGAAACAACGATGCTGAATGACCCTGCTGATGGTGTTCCCTCTCCAGTGATCCAGTGACAGGGAATGCGTCCTTGGAGATCGGTGACCATCTCCTCGGTGATCTGGCTCGTGGGGAGGTATGTTGAGGCTCCAGAGAGCTGTCCAGCCATCAAGGGGGTCCCATCAGGGGCTTCCCTTTTGACGCCAGTGATGCCTTTTCCTGTCCCGTCTGGGGCAAATGGGTCGGAGGCAAAGGCAGCGCCATTAAATAGCTTGCCACTTGAAATGTCTCCAGTGTTAATGGTACCACAAGCTGCAAAGGACCTCTTCCATCCCCCCACACCCCGAAGTTACAGGAGACTCCCTCAGGGGATTGAGGGCTCTAGGTGGCGAGCTCTGCTCCTGCAGAGTCTGCTCAGCCCAATGATGTGACAGTCCTGTGCTCAACACCGCTTCCCTAGCCTTCGTAGGTGCGGGGGAGCAACCCCTCTCTGCATGCGGTTTCTTCTTTCTTGTTTTGACAGTGAAGCAGAAGATGGATGCCATGGAAGCTCCAGTGCCAGAGGGGTGCTCTGCACCAATGCGGTGCTTGGCACCGAGAAGAGTGGGATGGCTCCAAGGCTGGTCTTAAGGTGGCCTCCATCAGTCGGGCCTTTAGATGAATTTCCTGCTCCTTCTGCATCCTTGGTCTGAATGCCTTGCAGATACAGCACTTGTCCTTCCTATGCGATTCCCCCAAGCACTTCAGACAACTATTGTGGACATTGCTGAGCAGGAAGGGCTTGCTGCAGGCCTTAAAGGGCTTGAAGCCCGGAGATCGGGTACCCGCTGCCGGGCGGAGGTCCCTAATGGGACTAGACCTTAACTACTAAACTATATAATACACTAAACTACATCCACTTAACAGCTACTTAAGAACACTTAAAACTAAAATACCAAGAGGCACTGGTGGTTTAAGCAAGCAATGAATGTAGTTCCAGTAACCGTTAGTGATGGAAAGAAGGAACTGAGGAGATGTAGGGCTCACAGCACCTTATCTACTGTAACATGTGCATGAGGCTCCAGGGGGTGCCAAAGCCAGCCCTACAAGTACTGCTAAGGGGAAAAAAATTCAAGTAACCGTGCATGGAGCTGCACATTCAACTACAATGGAACTGACATAAGCAAGCACTTGAAGAACCACCAATTTCTCAGCATGGAATATGCAATACTTGTGTTCTCGGGACAGTGCTAATTTCACACCGCATCTGGCTGATGCCGCTGTTATCATAAAAGTCACCAGAGAGATAATATAGCGACAGATCCTTTGGAAGTTTGAAAGGATGTCATGAAAGGCACTAGCATCAGATTGATGTCCAAAGCCTTCTGTAGCTGTTGAGACTATAAGAGAAAGGCTCTTTGGAGAAAACTATTTCTGAAGAAAGTGAAATATCCTTCCCTCCAGATACCCCCAATGCACTGGATACTAAGATCCTAATGGTCTGCACCAGGAAGGTATATCCACATTTCCTTTACCTGTGGAGGTAGAACAAAAGCAGCAGTTCTCTTAAGCAGGAGGGTTGTTTTCCTGAACCAGTGACTGACAGGTCTGAGTTCTGTCCTGAAAGCTGCAGGTGTGCTGAAGACCCACTGTAGAATCTGTGGACCTTATTGCTTAAAGAAATAAATACTTCCTTTTCCATGTTTATGATACTGTACCTTATATCATCACAAATATGCCCCAATCCCAAAATCAGTGTCTCTCTTTCTTAGGGCTTGTCTTCACTTACCTCGGAGATTTGGTGGCAGTCAACCGGAATTATGCAAACTTCGCAAAACACTTGCATAATTCCCGTCGACTTCTGTGCTTCTGTTCTGCGTGCCGACTTCACTGCACTACACTGACAGGAACCACATTCCCATTGACGCAGCGCTACGCCACTTGAGGAAGTGGTCTTAATACATCGATTTCTGGATTCACTGACCGCTCAGTCGATCCAGATAAGTTGATCTGATGGCGGCGAATTTGCCACCGTCTGAAGAGACAGCCTTAGGATTTATGGTCCAGATTCTCAAAGTATTTAAGGGGAGTTAGGAACCTATGTACCTTTGAGGATCTGACCCCAAGTCTCATAGCTGCACATTCTACTGCCCAAGTACATATACACTAAGGGCCACTCCATGCTTGCAAGTCCTTTCTTTCACTGTTCTAACCACTATGTCCCCTTAAACCACCTCACCTGAAAGTGTGGATACTTTACGGATCAGAATGTCTTGTTTGCGAGTCAGTAAGTTCTTCTGCCCAATCAGTTTATCTGCCTGATCAGTCAACCCCTGGATCTCTTCGTAGGCCTAGAAACATGTCAGAATCCCAGTTTAAAGATCAAGCTATTGCATGCAACACAGAAATAAGAAGTTTTCTTTTCCCAATCAACAAGATGTTTTGAATGTCTCCCTACAAACATTTTCCATCATTACTTTAAGAAACTGGGAAACAGAAAAAGGAAGTTGAGTCACCATGTTGTAACATTTCTTTGAATGCAATCTGAAATAGGATGAATGCTTGTTTTTTCCCACTTCATGTTTATGCACATCTAGTTTCATAGATTCCAAGGCCAGAAAGGACCACTGTGATCATCAAGTCTGACCTCCTGTACAACACAGACCACAGAACTTCCACAAAATAATTCCTAAGTCATATTTCAGAAAAACACCCAATCTTGGTTTAAAATATTGCCAGTGATGATCCACCATGATTTCTTGGTAAATTGTTCCAGTGCTTAATTACAGTTGATTACTTTCACTATTAAAAATGTACACTGTCTGAATTACACTGAATATGTCTTGCTTCACTTTCCAGTCACTGAATCGTGTTATACTTTTCTCTGCTAGGCTGTAGAGCTCATTATTAAATATCTGTACCATACTTTAGACTATAATCAAGTCACCCCTTAACCTTTTGTTAAATTAAACAGACTGAGTTTCTTCAATCCATCATTATAAAGCACATTTTTTAATCCTTTACTCATTTTCATGGCTCCTCTCTGAACCCTCACTAATTTATCAACATCCTTCTTTAACTGTGCACACCAGAACTGGACACAGTATTCCAGGAGCAGTCACACTGGTGCCAAATACATAGATAAAATAACCTCACTACTCTTTTTCCAGATTTCTCCTATTTATAGATCCATGGATTACATTAGCTCTTTTGGCCATAGAATTGCACTGGGAGCTTATGTTCAGTAGATTATCCACCATGACTTCAAAATCTTTTTCGGTCACTGCTGCCCAAGATAGAGTACCCCATCCTGTAAGTATGGCCTACGTTCTTTGTTCCTAGATGTATACATTTACACACAGCCATATCAAACTGCATATTGTTTGCTTGCGCCCAATTTACCAAGTGATTCAGATCACTCTGTATCAGTGATGAGTCCTTTTCATGATTTTCAACTCCCCCAATTTTTGTCTTACCTGCAATCTTTGTAAGTGATTTTTGTTTTCCTCCAAATCATTAATAAAAACGTTAAATAGCACAGGGCCAAGAACTGATTGCCGCAGGACCCCACTAGAAACAATCATTTGATGATGAGTCCCCATTTACAATTACATTTTGAGTCCTAGCAGTTAGCCATTTTTTAATCCACTTGTGTGCCACTTCAATTCTCTCCTTTTTTAATCAAAATGTCATGCAATACCAAGTAAAATGCCTTACAGAAGTCTATTACATTAACACTCCTACCTTTATCAACCAAGCTTGTAATTTCATTAAAAAGATACCAAGTTAGTTTGACTGATCTATTTATAAACCTATGTCTAACATGTAACTGACACAGTCCTAGGAATCTAATATACAGAGGAGCATAATTATTTATGGCTCTTGATTATGTGCTGTTTGTTTCCTTTCATTTACAGTTCTGTATCTAAATGATATGCTGAAATAAAATATTTTACGATGGGCTGTCTCTTCTGACATTAGGGAGACTTGTCTTCATTATACATCAAAACTGTCTAGTTGTACGATTTAAAATTGCCCAGGCACACAGTCAGTTACTTTCCAGAGTTAAATTCACAAAGCAACAATGGAAGAGTGGGGTGCTAACCCCACCCTGTTCACCCCTAAAATGTAGCTCTTGAATGAACTCATTTCTCCACAAAGTACTTTATTATGAAATGACTGCATACAGGTGAACACAATTTCTACACTCACCACCAAAGGATTTTTCTTAAAGACCTAATGTCAGTTTGCCCCATGTTAAAGGAATTTTTCTCCATATGAGCTTGGGCTGTAAAATGCCTACTTGTTTGAGGATGTAGCACTTGGAAACCTTGGGAAGGCTGTGCAGTCCCAGAGCTCTCTTCAGCTTTTCAAAAAGATCCCTCATTTCATTGCGACGTCGGCGTTCATTTGCTGTGTGTGTCTGTCGGTAATGAGCAAAGGCCTCTGCCTCATTCTTCTGCTTTCTGTTCCAGAATTGGGGCTTCTGTTGGAAAAAAACCCATGTGATTATTTCAAATAAAAAATTAACTCAAGGGGAGAAAATACAAGCATGATTTACACAATCTTTCCTATGTTCTTTAGCACAGGGTAAGTCACAGCACTACAGAATAAAACTCTGCTGTTTATCTACAAGGTCTTCATGAAATCTGAAGATTTTTGAAAGCATAAACCTCTAAAGGATGCGAGGAATATAATGAAAGGGGGTCAGAATATCTGAGTCACTAGTGACAATGAAGGTCCAGCAGCTCTTTCCACTCATTTAGAAGATAACAGCTTTTCATGTACAGATACATTACATATCTTCATGTAAGACAGACACTCTGCAATATAAGGCTTTGGCTTCACTGTTATGTAACACACTTGTAACCTCTTCTCCTCCAAACTTACCTTTGTCTTAACCTCTCAAAACATCAGTAACCTTTGAAAACTACCACATCAAACAAAACATTTTAATTTTTCCTCGCAGTTAAGCCGATTTCATTCATACTTAGTTGGGTGAGTAATGGGGGCAAGAAGGCACTTTAGATAAGATTGTGGGGAAAAGTTAAGCAAATTAAATTTAAGATACCAATCACTTCATTCTATGATTGCTACTAAATTAAAAACATATCAAAAGGCAGGCTCTGATTAAGTCAGCTGCCACAAAAACAGATATCCATCATGCTCATGTATGAAAAAGACTCCTCTCTCCACTCTAGGCTGGTCTGTCTGTTATTTTACTGTTACTCTGACAGCTGTAGTATACATTCTATTATTTTACCCTGTGAAGCGGTACTGCACTCCTTACAAACCTCTGCAAGCAATAGGAATTTAGTCTAAATTTTCTAGGTCATTCTTGGTCAATGGAAAGACTCTTAATTCAGTGGGCTTTGGATCATATGGCCTTTGTGAGATCACTTTAATTTGCCAAAGCATAGGCTATTTAAGCTATCATTTTCAGAATTCCAGTCCCCTTTTGACAAGCAGCAGCCTTGTTTATAAGCCCTATTCCCCCTTCCCAGACACACAAAAAATAATTCTCAATTTGATACACAATTTGCATTTTCACTGCAAATTACATGCACCAGAAAAAAAAAAATCCAAGACATCTAAAGAGTTATTAAGATGCAAGCAATGGCAGTGAAGGCACTTATTTCTTCCTGTACAAATTTACAACCTGATCCAAAGGCCATTTAAGTCCATGCCTGTCTCTCTTTTAGTATCAATGGGCTTTGGGATTAGGATCCTGCCCGGTTTCTGGTATTTAACCATAAATATATAGAAGATAGAAAAATCACACTTAAGTTTCTCTGTGTATGAAAGATTATCTTTAAAATGGAAATGTGACACTAAGAGGAAAAAAGAGTAAATATATACCTTAGTAGACTTGTCTGCCACCTTCTCATCTGAAGGAATACGAATACGGTGCCTGGAAGAGAGGCAAGAAATTTTTCCCAGTATGACTCATCTCATGTACTCCATTCTCATTAACTACATTCCCAACAGCCTTGGAACTATTCACGTTTATCCCTTGAAATGAATTTTCCTTGTAACTAGATGAAGGTGGTACAATGCTGCCAGTGCTGTTCCAAGAGAGATGGCTCCATCTTGGACACCAGACTTTACTCAAATCTAGCTGTTTCAAAAACTGTAAAATTACCTTGTAGGGCAAATGGCAAGTTTATAATTCTCTCTTCGTCAACGAAGGTAATAAAATCTGCCAATGTCTGCCGGTACCAACCTCAGTCATGCTTAGGTTATAGGGTGAGTACAGAGCAAAACCAGTATTTCTGGTTTATCACTATTTTATGACATAAAAATATAGACCTCAAATACCTACTCTTAAGATTTTTTTTTTAAACATTAGAAATATTCACATTTAGTAATACCATATCTTCAGTTCCTTGCTTGTACTGAAAGATTTTGGCAATATTTAGAAGATGGTCACATCACTGTCTGAGGCTGAAACATGAGCCGTATCTCTCAAAGAAGGAAGGGAAATGTTTTGCAATGTTCAATACCGCATCCAGGTTCTTCAAAGATCTTGCCAAAATCCTTCAGCAAAGAGAGGGAATTTCAGGATCTGATATTCCTAATGTAGCAAACCATAAGAAATAAAGGAAAACATCTGCAGCTACCTTTCTACACCGTAAATGAGGGTTGGTTTTTTTTGTGCTTTGAAAAGTCACAACAGCAACCAATAATGAACAAACCAAGGTGGATTTTAGAAGAAGATAAAATGGTTAGTTCACACAGGCTCTGTGGCCTCAGAATGAAGTCAACAATGGCCTGGCTCTGTAGGACTGGTGCCTAGGGTAGCAAATGCCACAGCCTGAAACTAACTGGCAATCCCTCAGCTGCTACAGTATATCTACTAATGAGGGCACAGAGGATTAGCAGAAAGGGAAGCTAAAAACAAAACTAAAAAACTCAGCCAATTATGCTTATTTTCAGTAAGTAATTACACAGACTGTTGGCGATGTTAAGATAAAGTGCATATATCCTAATGGCCATACTGATTACATTGAAAATTAAGCAGAAAGGTCTCAATTATTCATTCAGATCTGACAGAATGGACCCAAGTCAGTCAATGCAGAGTCCCAGTGCACTGGAAGACCTGATTGTAGGATTGGGGCCTTACTTTGTCTTACAATTTCTTAAAACCTCATTTAACCAGTTCATTTTCATGCCAATTCATTGGTAAAACAGCACTTTCGTTTTCTCGGTTGGTACAAAAGATGCTTACTTCTGTTTGGAAGGTCCGATTCCGGCAGCTGTGGCTTTCAGTCGGGCAATGTTAATCTTCTCTGAAAGCTCCTCCACAGTCTCAATGTCCACGGGCTCATCATTCTCACTGTACTCACATTCATTCTGAAATAGTTTATTTTTTTAAAAAGCAAACATCAGTTTTGTAACTGAGTTCAGACCAAGCATTTTGTGTCACTTCTGAATCAAAGATACATGACAATATAACATTAGGAAACAAAGTCACAAGCAGCATCTGCCAATAAACAGATATATTAGGCAGGTGATTTATGACAGACTCATAACCCTAAGGATCCCTCCCACTACTAATTCTTCACATTGGATTGGAACTCTCAGTAATACCCACTTCTGCCATTTATGCTTTTATTATGAATTACACAAAGCCTTTAAAAGAGGCAGAGTCCTCCAGCTTCCGTTTTCAAACAGGCTAGGACTGCATTATACTTAACATTTAAAGCAATTCTCTAGACTTCTGCCACTGACTAATACTAGTTGATTCCAGTTAAAATGACACCATCAATTTGAAGATTGTTGAAAATCCCAAAGATTACTGTAACTGACAGAGATCAGGGAGACTGTTTGTTTGTTTACTTTGTGAATTTAACATCACTGAATGCATAATCAGTTTTACTCTTTTGTTAATGGACCATTTCCTCATGCCACTAGCA
Organism: Mesoclemmys tuberculata; assembly: GCA_007922155.1. Lineage (NCBI taxonomy): Eukaryota > Metazoa > Chordata > Testudines > Chelidae > Mesoclemmys > Mesoclemmys tuberculata. The sequence continues at coordinate 51,835,091 of ML675613.1, forward strand.
TTTTATCACCAATCTCATACAGTGCTGAAGAAGGAGTTTGTGCCCAAGGTGGGACTTCTTCATTCCAGGCAAAAGGATGCTTAACCAGTGACAGAGGCAACAGAAATGAAATTGAATAGTTAGCAGGCAGGTACATTAAAAAAATAAAGTGGGAAGTAGCATGGGTGGGCTCCACTATGTTTGATACAGTTGCTCTTGGATGTACTGGAGAATATCAACGAGGAGAAAACACAGTATATTCTTATTTTTAAAAAATTCTAATATTTAAAAGGTGTTGTCAGAAAAATTTGAATTTTTTTAAATGTGTCTATTTAAAAAATTCAAATTGCCAGTGTTCCTTTAACAGGTGCTAAGATGAAAATAAAGGACATGGAAGCCTGCTGATGCTATCAGGCACAGAGAAGCTCACTACTAAATGGTTGTGGGAGTAAATGCATAGCAGGATCACCCTTCACCCTCCAAGAAGAGACTGTTCAAAATTCCAGGTAAAAGTTCCAAAGCACCTAAATTACTTACATCCCACTGAAAAAAAAAAATCACAATTAGGTGCACTTGTAAAATGTTTTCCTACAGCTGTTTTTAATAAGGACAATTCTATGGATGATATCATTTTAAAAAAAATACTCCCACAAATACAGTCATCTCCAAATTTCCTCAGTGACCTAAAAAAACCCCCAAGATCACCTGTTGCTGCAGAGATGAAATCTTTGGCCCACTGCTTAAAAGGCAGAAATAATTAAGTTAGACCTGGCAGCTATCAAATTAGTGGCATATAAAAAAAAAACAAAATCAGTTTGCCAAAAAAAAAAAAAAAAGCTAAATTTAAATTTAAGATTAATAGTCTATTTATACACTGCAATATTCTTTACCTTCTTAATGGGAGAAACCATAATTATGCCTCCATTCTATATTTTATTTCACCCAAATACCCTGAACCATCCCTATCTCGTTCTCTCTTCCTGCTCTTCTCTTCGGTCTCTTTCCTTCTCTCTGTTCTTTCCTTCTTTATGCGGAGCTGTTTTCTCTCTTCTGTGAATTGTATACTTACCTGAAACCAATGCAGACATTTAATCACAAAAAATAGCAGTCCATAGACAGAGTAAAAAAGTTAATGTGGTGCACTTATTTCATAAGTGAAGCCTGTTCTTACTTTTTACTGCACCATCGTAACTTGGTACTTATTATTTGCTTCTTATTACCCAGAATACACAGAGCTATACAGTTGCTGTTATATTATACAGCTCTTACACAGCTTGTATTGTAGGTAAGAAGAGAAAACTAAAATGTTGTACTAAATCTCAAGATGTTGGCAGTCGGCCATGGATGAAGCTAAGCTATCAGCAGACTTGAGCTGCAACAGAAAGCAATCAACACACCACTGTTTATTAATTACATTAACCCCGATGCTTGAAAACGCAATACTTTGAGTCATCAGTCATAGAATTTATGCCAGCGAAACCTCAGATTATGTGGATTTAAAAGTGTTTCAAATTTATAAGGAAAAAAGAAAAGAAACAAAATTTCTCTTCTACCAGCATCTCCCATAGTTCTTTGATGCATGGGGCTGTAACTCTCTACAGACACAGGAAGTTGTTCAGCACTGTTTCTAGGCGAGGGTACTTGGACACCCCCCTCATACAGCCCCACCACAAGAGTTATCCGAAAGTTGAATAAAAAATGCTCAAACGGCACATTATTAAACCAAGGAGGATAGAACTGTAGGGGACCCTGAGGACAAAGGAAGATATCAACAACTGTTTTCCCCCTTCTGCAGCCCAGCTTCTCCCACAATTGAGACACACATGAGAAGAATTATGGAGTAGGGAGGAAAGAAGAAAAAAACAGAACTCCCATATCTCCCCCAATACAAAAAGTGTCTGAATAGACATTTATTTTGGGATCACCATACGCAACACCCTCCTACCAACAGATGCCCTCCACAGAAGACTGGAAATCTACTTTGTAGAGTTTGATAAATGTATTATATGAAGATCAAGACACTGTTCTGCAAATTTCTTCAGTTGTTTTCTACTCACAATGCCACTAGGAGTCTTGTAGGAGGAGCCTGGATTCCCTCTAGGATTACGTCCTCAATGCCTATATGCCAACCAGCACACTATTTTGATGTCTTGCCTGCAGCAATTTTGATGGAAAAAAGGATGGAATGAATCTAACAGGATTGTGCTGGGATGTCCACCATATACAAGGCCTGATTAGGTAAAAAGGGCCAATTAACCCCATGAAAGGCTGCCCCTTGATGAGAGTCAGGGCTGATAAAGCCTAATGGATGAGGCAGCCCAGCTGGGCAGACGCAAGATGAGGTAGTATAAAACCAGGAAGGAGAGAACAGGGGCTGCAGGAAGGAGCTAGAGAGGAAGGGAATTGGCAAGAGACAAGGCGGCATCCCAGGGGGAGTATACTCTGGGATTTCTTCCCGGGGAATAGAGACTCTGGTAAGAACTGGAGTGAGGGTGAAATAGCTGCAGGGAGCAGAGGAAGCTTCAGTGGTAACCCAGAGGGAGGACAGAAGGTAGGGAAGAAAGTAGGAAGGAACTCAGGGAAATAACAACAGGGTCTGACACTAGGCAGGCCATGGTTGCTAGCGATGAGGTCCTCCTGGAATGGAACCTAGTTGAGGGCAGGCCCAGGTTCTGCTACCAGCCTCTGGGGAAGTTGCACAGTTTGGACAGTGGATCAGAAGACTGCCCAAGACAGTTCATCCAGTGGGACTTTGATATCCTGGAAAGAGAAAACTAGAGTGACCAGGGCCAAGCCATGAAGAGGGAGCACCTCAAGGCATGAAGAAGGAATAACCTGACTCCAGAGAGTCACAGTGTGAGACCTTTGGGTGAGAAACACAAGGAGGAGGCATCTGAGTGCTTGCGAGCTAATACCCAGATGAGCCACAGCATCAAAGCCCTGTGCCCTGGCAGAGCAAGAGTTGGCGGGTGGCAGCAGGCACCCTCTGAAGCGCTTGAAAAGCTGTACTCACTCTTAGACTTGGCTCAATACTTTCACAGGGCTTCTCCGATGTTGTGGTGGTGCCCAGAGAGACCTTTAGAGAGGTGCTCAACTAGAAGGACCCAGAGGATTAGAGGCTCAATGTTCCGGTGACTCCCAGCTGAGGAGAGGGCAAGGAGATTTAAATTGAAATGAATTCATTACTGCACAAAAAGTAAGAAAAAAGATTTTTAAATGTGGTTAGGAGATACTGAACCACCAACTTGGTCCACTTGCCAGAGACCAAATTTCTGGTGGATTTCACAAAAAGATGGATACAAAACAGGTTTAACAGGCAGAACATTGGCCAGTTCTGATGTGCTTTCAACCTTCAGGACTAGCCAGTTTCCCAATAAGAAGGCATGTGATGGGATACTGCATCAGAGAAGAACAAGGCCTCTGTGACTCCTAGGAAATACAGATAGGAATTTCTTGGTTTAATTAGTCACAACACAATAGCACAACCTTCATCCCTCATCCCATTTTCTGTCCTCCTTACTTTGCTGCTACATCCTCCTACCTCCGTCATATGGAGAAGCAGCTGAACAGATATTCCTTAGCATGAAGCCTAAAAGCTGTTCCATGTTAGGAGAACCAGAACAGGAAGATCCTGACAGTCACTGATTGCTGGGAGATTCTGATGGTGGAGAGGAGGAAGGAGTATAAGAGTAGAGGAAAACTAGGGAGTTCTCTCATTTGAAAGGGAGGATATAAAAAAAAGTGTAGAAAGGGGTTAGATTGTTGAGGGAGTACACTTGAAAGAGTATAGAGAAGGAGAGAGAGAGAGAAATAGTTCAGTTTTATCTGCTTTTACCTCTCACTTTGGGGGAGGGAGGAAGAAGAGAAGTAAACTCAGTCTAAGAACAAAAAAGGAGAAGCCATAGATTAAATCTTTTCAAGTTGAAACAGAGTAATCAACAGAATACCTTGATTCTGTTTTGCTTTTTTCCCCCAGACACAGTGAAAGTTATGGCAAGTATCCAAAATATTGAAGTTTCTTATCTCACAAAAAATCCACAACTAATAAAACATGAAGGTGACGGAAGCGTGCAGGCACATATCAATGGGCTGACTACGTTACTTTTTAAGAAAGTTAAAGAGTGTTAAATTAAAAACTAATATATTAGAAATCCAGGATATGTACAGTAAAATTTACACTTCTTAAGCAAGACTCCTAAAATACTTTAATTCTTCCCTTCTTTACCATCTTAGCAATTCCTATCTCTGCAAAGACATGCACTCTGTAACACATTGGTTCAATAATTGATTTCATACACTGATTCTCCCCTATTAAGTGTGATTATCATCACATCCCTTTTGCTCTTTCCATGTACGTGTTTCTGACAGCTTGAGCTGAGCATAAGCTAGGGAGATACCCTGGAAGGGAGGAATAGCATACAGAAGGACCTAAACAAATTGGAGGATTGGGCAAAAGAAATCTGATGAGGTTCAACAAGGACAAGTGCAGAATCCTGAACTTAGGACGGAAGAATCCCATGCACAGCTACAGACTGGGGACCGACGAGATAGGCAGCAGTTCTGCAGAAAAGGATCTGGGGGTTACAGTGGATAAGAAGCTGGACAGGAGTCAGCAGTGTGCCCTGGTTGCCAAGAAGGCTAATGACATATTGGGCTGCATTAATAAGAGCACTGCCAGCAGATCATGGGAAGTGATTATTCCCCTCTATTCGGCATTGGTGAGGCCACATTTGAAGTATTGTGTCCAGTTTTGGGCCCCCTCTACAAAAAGGATGTGGACAAGCTGGAAAGAGTCCAGCGGAGGGCAACAAAAATGACAAGGGGGCTTATGAGGAGAGACTGAAAGAACTAGGCCTGTTTAGTCTGCAGAAGAAAGAACGAGGGGGGATTTGATAGTAGCCTTTAACTACCTGAAAGGGGGTTCTAGGGAGGATGGAGCTAGGCTGTTTTCAGAGGTGGCAGATGACAGAACAAGGAGCAATGCTCTCAACTTGCAGTGGGGGAGGTCTAGGTTGGACATTAGGAAAAAGTTTTTCAATAGGAGGGTGGTGAAGCATTGGAATGGGTTACCTAGGGAGGTGGTGGCATTTCCATCTTCAGAGGTTTTTAAGCTGCGGCTTGACAAAACCCTCACCGGGATGATTTAGCTGAGGATAGTCCTGCTTTGAGCAGGGGGTTGGACTAGATAACCTCCTGAGGTTCCTTCCAACTCTAATATTCTAGGATTCCATATGAGGTTTATATATAGAAACAAACTTGCTCTGTGTTAATGAAACTTGGATAACTGGATGCCACATGAAATAGTATGTCCCTATCCTATGAAGTCCTGAGCATCTTTCCATGAGAAGCTGGGTACTCAGTATCTGGCAGGATTGGGCTCTTAACGAATAGTGAGAAATGAATGCTTTCAGTATGCTATTTGTATAATCAGGAATTTGTAACATTTTGGTGTGCGTGGCCATAAAGCAATCCAACAACTATGCAATTAAACTGGGATTCTAGTTTTTGTAGCCTCTGATAAAATGGAAAGTCTTCATTATGAACAGATAAAGTAGTATGTTTATATGATTTTTTTCCCAAGGTGTTGCTATAGGAGTACACTTAAGGTAGTTTGGGTACCTTGCTCATGAAGTGCAACCTTCACTTTGCATTTCATAGATTTCCAGTATTTGAGATTTATTATCAACATTCTTGAAACATAATATGCACACAAACCACTGATGTAGAGGTGCCTGCAAAGTATGGTTACTTACTAGTAACTGTTGTTCTTCAAGATGCATTGCTCATATCCATTCCAGTATAGGTGAGTGCACACCACTATGCACAGGTTCCCAGAACTTTTTTCCTCTTAGCAGACCCCATAGGGTCAGCTCAGGCGCCCCCTGTAGTGCTGTGCGCTCATCGCGGCACACAAGGCACCGCCGACCCTATACACCCCCAGTCCCTTCTTTCTGCCAGCTCCAACGGTGGTGATGGGGGTGGGTGTAGAATGGATATGAGGAACACATCTCGAAGAACAATACTTACTGGTAAGTAACCATGTCTTCCTCCTTTGAGTGATTGCTCATATCCATTCCAGTATAGGTGATTACAAACCAATGCAGTGGAGGTGGGCAGGAGTTATGGGTGAACTGCCTGCAACATGGCTCTGCCAAATCCCACATCCTCTGCCGCCTGCTGGGCAATGGCGCTTGAGCTCTGGTTGAGTGTGCTATGATGGCTCTTGAAAGTGGCACCTTCACCTGCTCGTAGCCAAACTTGTTTTTGGACATAATCCATGAGGAGAGGTGCTGAGTGGAGACAGGTGAGCCTTTTATCCGGTCCACCACTGCAATGAAGAGCTGCGTTGATTTCCGGAACGGCTTCGTACGCTCGATGTAAAAGGACAGGGCTCATTCCACATCCAGTGAATGCCATCTCCTCTCCTCCTCTGAGCCGTGTGGTTTGGGAAAACATGGGGGAAAATATCTTGATTACAATGAAACTGGGAAACCACCTTGAATAGGGAGGCTGGATGCAGCCTGAGCTGGACTTTGTTTTTATAGAATACAGTATAAGGGGCTTTGAGGTCCAGGTCTTAATTTCAGAGACTCTCCTAGGTGAGGTAATGGCCACCAGGAAGGCTATGTTCCATGAAAGCATGAGCCAGGGGCATGAAGTCATGGGATCAAAAAAGGGGGGCCCTGTGGGTCTCAAGGGGGCCAGGTTGAGATCCCAGGGAGGCACCGGGTTGCGTACCTGCAGATAAAACCTCTCCACCCCCTTGAGGCACCTGGCCGCCATGGAGGAGGGGGAAACAGAGATCTCCCTACTAGCAGCTGATGGGAGGCCAGATGGCCGCCAAGTGAACCTTTAACGAGGCCAGTGTCAGACCCCGGAGTTTTAGCTGCAGCAGATAGTCCAGGATAGCCTGCGCAAACAAGAGGCTTGGCGGAATACCCCAGGACTCCACCCAAGAGGTAAACCGTTTCCACTTAGTCCGATACACGACCTGAGTAGGTTTCCTGCTGTGAAGCAAGACTTGTCGGACCTGCACTGAGCAGGTTCTCTCTCTCTCCCTCCGTTAGCTACAGCGCCTCCAGGCCGTGAGAAGTCCAGGTCCGGGTGCAACAGGCAACTATGGTCCTGGGAGAGAAGGTCGCACCGCCTTGGAAGCTGCACGGGCGGATGATCAAATGGTCCAGCAGCATGTTGAACCAGTACTGCCTTGGCCAGGCCAGAGTGATGAGTAAGACGTCCACCCTATCCCACCTTACTTCCAAGCAGAACATTGGGCCAGATCGGAATGGGTGGAAACATATACGAGGGTCCCTGTCCCATTGACGAGGAACGCTTCGGAAATCGACCTGGTCTCGTGACCCCGGAGCAAGCAGAGCCTTGGGCACTTCACATTCCAGGCTGAGGCAAATAGGTCCAGTTGGGGAACACCTCCCTTCTGAGAGGCCATAGTCACTACATATGGGTGCTGTGACCAGTCTCGGCAGGGTAGAAATGACCTGCTGGGGCGATCTGCCTCATCATTCTTCACTCCCGGGAAGTGAGAAGCAGTTAAGAGGAAATGGTGCCTCACTGACAAATCTCATGGGTGGACAGCTTCCTCACAGAGGGCCAGGGAGCGCTCTCCCCCTGCCTGTTTACGTACAACATGGCTGCAGTGCTGTCTGTCCGCACCCGTCTGCCTGTCAGAAATTGGAGGAACACCCTGCACGGTAAGTGAATAGCCCTCAGCTCCTTTGCATTGATGTGCAGGCGCCTCTACTCCCCAGACCAGGGCCCCTAACGGCTCAGACTGGTGCTGATGTGGGCTCCCCATCCCCCAGCCAAGGTGTCAGGCATTAGGGTGACCGACAGGACAGTTCCCTGAATGGGACACCCCTCAACTGCCCTGCGAGACCTCCACCAGTGTAGGAAGACTAGAGTGGGTGGGGGAACTACAACCACCTGATTCAGTGGGTGGCTGCTTGGCACATATACCAAGGCCAACCACACCTGAAACAATCTGAGCCTCTGGTGAGCTAGTCTCACTACTTACGTGCAGACTGCCATGTGGCCTAACAGCTGAAGGCAGTGCCTGGCTATTGTCGTAGGCATTGGTGCAGCTAGGAGATAATATAGACCATTGCCTCAAAACATGGCTGAGGCAGGAAGGCTTTGGCCTGGGAAGCATCCCGGATGGCCCCGATGAATTCTATGTATTGCACTGGGGTAGCATGGACTTCTGCTCATTTATGAGCCATCCCAGCCTCCTGCACATGGAGCAAGTGAGGGTCACGACCTCCTGCACTTGAGACCTGGAGCTGAAGATAGGCCAAAGGGCAGAGCTGTAAATTGGTAGTGGGAGCCAGCCCCCGTGAAGCAGAGTAAGCGTCTGATGCTGGGAAGGATGGGCACCTGAATCTCATCCTTGAGGTTCAGAGCAACACACAAGTCTCCGGATCCAGAGAAGGGATTATGGAGGCTAGGGAAACCATGCGAAACCTAAGTCGTTTGATGTACTGTTTAGCCAACACAGGTTCAACATGCGTCTCAGATGTCCCCCTTCCTTGGGAGTGAAGAAGTACTTCGGATAGGACCTCTTCCCCCTTCCGCCTTGAGGAACTATACCAGTGCTCCTATGATGAGAAGGGTGTCCACCTCCTGCAAGAGGAGTTACTTGTGAGAGGGGTCCCTGAAGAGGGACAAAGGTGAAAGGCTTGGGGGACAGCATTGTTTGCTGCTTCAGGCAGATGAACTAAGGGTGGCTCACACCCATTGAAAGTGAGTCCATGCCTAAACCGCCCGGCCTTCTTGGTGAACTTAAGGAAGGGGCGGGCAGATCCAAGAGTAGTAGTAGGGGTGCCACCCTTGGGCATGCCGCCACCACCAGGGTAGGTGTGAACCTGCAGTTCCCACAGGCCGGCAAAAAGGCTTTGGACTACACAGGTGGCCCCATACGATTGCCCATCTAGGGTGCCCCTGTTGGGGGCAAAGGACGATATGAGGCGTTGATTCCAGGCTCCAAACCCCTATTCCTGTCCCTACTTCTATAGGGTTGGAAGGCCCTAGCGGAGGCCTTGGCTGCTGCTGCGCCTGGGGCTATGACTGCCACCTGGAAAAATTGGGGCATGTACAGGCCCAGAAAGCGAAGCGTGGCCCTGGAGTCCTTCAGACTGTGCAGCTTACAGTGGTCTAATCGGAAAAGAGGACCAACCCATTGAAGGACAGGCCCGAGGATTGCAGCCATGAGCACCTCCTAATGGAAATGGCAGAGGCTATGGCCCTATCTGCCGAGTCAGCAGCATCACTGGGTGTCTGGAGCACTGCCCTAAACACCGTGATTCCCTCATCCAGAACAGTGGCAAAGTCTGGGGGCTGGTCCTGGGGCAGGGTCTCAGCAAACACCTGAGGGAGTTCCACAAAATAAATTTATATCCCCCCAGGAGGGACTGATGGCTGGCAATCCTGAACTGCAGGGTTGCCGTGGAATAAATCTTTCTCCTGAACAAATCCAGCTTTTAGCTGACCTTGTTTTCTTGGGAGTGGAACCAGGCTGACCTTGCCTGTCCCACTGGTCAGCTGCGTAAGCTGAGAGCACAGCACCAGGGCTCCCAGGGCTGGGTGAGTGAACAAATACTTGAACCCTTCGGCCGGGACATACTTCCTCCTGGCCACCTTCGACGTAGAGGCAACTGAGGAAGGTGTTTTCCACAGGGCCTTAGCAATCTTGAGAGCCCTATCGTGGACAGGTAGGGCTACACTCACTGGGGCGGCCTCCACCAGTACATTGAATGGGGTATCATTGGCCTCACTAATTCCTTGACTGCCAGCCCTGAGTTAGAGGCCACCCTCTTGAGCAGCTCCTGGTGCGCCCTGAAATTCTCCAGTGGTGCCATGTGGTCCTGGGAGACTGCTTCTCCCGGGGAGGAGGAAGAGGACTGCCGAGGCATGTCCTGTGGGTGCTCCCTTGCATGATGAAGGAATGCACCCATAGAGGGTCCCTCCATGGGCTCTGACTCCTCATCCAAGAAGCGGTGACTATGGGCCTTCTCCTGTGCCAGGGGCATGGACTGCACCCCTCCTGACGGGACCGGGGCCCCTACCCACCCTATCTGGATGCCCATGGAGGCCAATAAGGCCATTGTTGCGGCCATTGCCCCTGGAGCCAAACCTGGGCTGACTGTGCCATATGCTGTGACACTTGTGGCCCAAGCCACTATACTGGCAGTGCCGTGGCTGCTCTCTATCCCGGGTGCCGTGCCCAGCCGGGGACTGTCCTCTCAACGCCTCTGATGTGGAGGATGATGAGGATCGCCTCCACCATAGCAAGTGGTGCCAACAAACAGAGATACTCTCTGAAGAGCTCTCGGTACCAGAGTGCCCTCTCAGTACCAAGGACTCTGCTGTGCTGCTTGCCCCTTGGTAATTGGGACCGGCGCCACTCTGGAGACTGCGGTGCTGAGCCTGGCTCCGGTGACCGGGTTCCACGTCAGGGACTGCATGGTGCTGGGTATGCGTGTGGAATACTCAATGGATATGAGCAATCGCTCGAAGGAGAACTTTAACTTTCCCTCAATACTTTGTTGTGGAACTTTCCTTGAAACAAAAATAGTAGTCATAACATAGAAGTAGGCAGCAAAGGAAGCTTCGGGACGGAAGGCCTCCCCTCTCTTTTTCCTGACCTCTGCAGGAAGGAAGCCTCACTAATGCGTACCTCCTACGGACTTCAGGAGGGGATTTTATTACCTGTGATCTTAGGAGCTGCATAAGAGAAGGGCACCACCTGGATAAGAACATCAATCCTTTGGTGAGCCTTGTCAAGAGCTCAGAAGAGCTTGTGGAGGACACTCCTAACCCCATCCTCCCCAGGGGACCTTCCCAAGAAGTCTAGGGGCTTGAAAGGCAGGATATGTGTGGGAATGAGAAAGTGCAAGGACCAGAAGAGTCAGCACTGCAAAGGAAGGTGTGAGGAAGTTAGGGATGCATTAGTACTTCCCGCACATACTTCAAACCTTTTACTAAGCACTCTCTAATCATGTGAATCCCCCTGCGCCTGGCATCCAGGCCTCCAGCAAAAAACAGTAACATACCCTACTGTAACTGTGGTTTTCTGAGATGTTATAAATTAGTGTGGATCCCACTGAGAGTCACTTGCACCTCACGTGCAGAAGAGCAGAGCATTTTGTACAGTAGTTTCTGCTGGTGCCATGCATGGTCTTTGTGCTCCCATGTGAAGACAAAGGTCTGTCCCTCCTGCAGTTCCTTCACAATTTAAGACCCTTGTTAGATGAGAACTCCAAAAAGCAGGGATGGTGGGCAAACTGTGGAATCCATACCAGTGACATCATCTCAAAGAACCAGCTATTGTAGGGTAAGTAATTGTTCCTTCTTTCTCGAGTCTTTCTGTGTGGGTGTCCCACTGTAAATTACTGGCAGGCAGTATCCACCCTGGATAGCAGGAAGGAGGCGCATCAGCTGTATCAGTCAAACACTAACAGAGCAAGGCTCTGGAAGTATCCACAATATGTAGCTTCTTCTCTCCTAGCACTGACTGTTGTTTCAAGAATGTCACCCGTGGGTTTGATTGATTGATTTAGGCATAACTGCAAGACGAACGTACCATGGAACTTTGAGCGTGGTCTCAGGACTGCCTTATTTCTATGAAAAGATGCATAAGGAGGTCTGTTCATAAGGACTTAGAGCTCACTTAGCTATTCAGCACAGAGGGTATCAGGAAAACATAACCATCTAAAGTGAAGTATTGAACAATCAGAGGCTCCATGAATTTCAAGAGGATGATGTTGATCCCAAGTAGGAGTCAGATCTCTAACAGGTGGGAAAGTATACAGGAAACCCTGGAGTTATCTGAATATGACTGTTCTGGACAGTGACACACTGATATAGCTACAAGCTGGATCTTGAAAACGCTGTATTTGTTTAAATAGTTCCTCACGGACATGTTGTCAAGATCTGCTGCGTGCAGTCCCCCAGGACAGGCAGGGATGCTGTACAGACCCATCTGTTGACCCTGAGCGCTATGATATAATATAATATAGAGCTTCAGATCATCCTAGGATCACGTCTCTTGCATCTGCAAAGGGTCTAGACAAGCACCCTAACCTGTCCCTGAGGCACCTGTGAAGAGGTAGGGGAAAAGAATGAAGAAGATACCCCCAGCATACATTCTCAGGGCCCAGCCACCAAGAGAGTTATTGCTACACCTAGGGCTGGACCATGATTGTCTTAGTCATCTGATGCATGGATGGGGACTACACAGACCTGAGCTATAGATGAAATCGAGGAAGTAGCATCAACTATATGCACATCAACATATGGCTTGGTGGTCCCAGACATGCGCACACAGTTGTTGCATTTGAGTTTAGGTCCTCTACTGTCAAGTGAAGGGACCAGAACCTGTCTTCTGGCAAGTGGGCTGTCACTGACCAGGAGTCCTAAGAGCTCTATCTTCTGCATTGATGTTAGACAAGTTATTGTGATTCACTAGGAGTCCTTATTGGGAGAACAGGGAGAGGATGTATGCTTTTGCTGGGATCTGCCTCTCATTAGCCAGTCATCCAGGTACAGATAGATGTGGATTCCCTTTTTCCTCAAATGTGCTGCCACTGAAGCCAGGCATTTTGTGAACACCCTCAGTATCCGGGAGAGACTGAAGCACAGAATCCTGTACTGGTGATGGGTGGGCCCCACTATGGATCTTAGGTACCTCCTGAGGGTTTAATGAATAGCTATATGAAAGTACACATAGTTCAAGTCAAGAGCCACAAACTTATCCTGACCTTAGAGAGATTGAACGATGGAGGCAAAATGTTACAAACTTGAAACTGAGATGGAGTATATATTTGTTGAAAAGTCTCAGGATAGGATGAAAACCTTTTTGTTTCTTTGTGATGTGAAAATACTGGGAATAGATATCTCTTTCCCTGACATTTGATGGCACCTCCTCTATGGTTCCTAGATGAAGCAATAAGGCCAGTTTTGAAAGATAAACTTGTCAAAAGGGTCCCTGAAGGGGGATGGAGAAGGGAAGAGGGTAGGGAGTAAAGAGTGGAACTGGATGGGGCAGCCTTGGATGATGATCTCTAGAATTCCTGTCCGATGTTATGCTCTCAAAGGTCATGCTCTCTGGACTGGATTTTGTGTGGCTCATGTCAAATTTGTTGACCTGTCACAGGAGTGGGATGTGTGTGTTGCTGTCCAAGAGGAAGACTGGCAATCCCTGCTGTATCTTGGTGTGGTACTCCAACTTCCTGGGATGGTTTGTTATCCTGACTGGAATTAAGGATAGTATAGCTTGTGGTACAAGGTTGGCTTGTAAAACCCTAGGGAGTGCAGGGTGGCTTCAGATTCTTAAGGAGTGCAGAGTGCTGTCAGTTCACTTGCTCAATAAACTCCATGCCCTCAAAGGACAGGTCCTTGATCAACTCCCTAGCGATGCCCAATACTTAGAGACAAAGCTCTGTGCATTTTTACTGCTGTCGGCCACAGATTTGACTGCAGTGTCAAAGGAACCACCGCCACTTGTAAGATCATCTTGGCCATGAACAGATCATCCTTAATTATTTCTCTGAGCTCCTCCCTGTTGTCATGTGGGAGCTTCAATTAAAAAAACCTCTCCCAGGTTGAAGAGTCATACTTGGCCAGTAAGGCCTGGCAATTTGCCACTCATAGTTGTAGGGAGACAAAGGAGTAAGATTTCCTTCCAAATAGATTGAGACTTTTGGGTTAGAGGTACACTTGTCCAATTTACATTTTTCCTGTACTACCAACACAACCAACAAGCCCAGATTGGGGTGGCCATAAAAGAATTCAAACCTGGTTCAAGGGAAAGTGATCTCTTTCTTAAGTCTGAGACCAGCTCCTAGCAGCATAAGGTTTCAGACCCAATAAGCCCAACAGGGCCACAGTGACGTGCCTTAGGGAAATAGCTGGCTATCATGATATTGACTAATCCAATGCTCTTCCTGTAGGGATAGTGGTATCTTCTGACCATCAGTAATCAGTCCAGACAAACTGAGGATGTCCAAGGTGATCGTGTATCAGCAGATCAGAAGAGGTCTGAAGATGTTGAAAAAAGTGTTGAATGGTTTAGCTGGAGTGAAGAACTAGAGGGTCAGACACTTGCCAGGTTCTGTTTTGCTGCCATGGGCATAAGAACTGAGGCAGAGTCATACTTTACACTCACACTTTACTCATTTGTATGGGCCACACAAGGCAGAGAGCACATACATGGCCTTGACAGGCACTGTTGTTAAAAAAAAAAAAAAAAAAAAAAGGTTACTAATCTTTCTATAAGTTGCTTTTTGAGATGTGTTGCTCATATCCATTCCACATTAGGTGCGTGTGCACCACATTGAAGTCACCAGAGACTTTTCCCTCAGTGGTATCTGTCAGGTTGGCTCTAGGGCCCTCTGGAGCTACACATATGTGCCAGTATAAGTGGGCTGGCTGGCTCCACATCCTCTCAGTTCCTTCTTGCCAGTCACCTCCGACAGAAGGGTGAGTCATGGAATGAACATGGGCAACACATCTCCAAAAAAAAGACAGTTACTAATCTTCTGTAATTGCTGTTATTCAAGATGTGTTGCTCATGTCCATTCCAATTAGGTGCGTGCATGCTTTGTGCACGGTTGCCGAAAGGTTTTTCCCCCACTGGTACCGTAGGGTTGGTTCTGGAGCCCCCTGGAGTCACACCTCCCTGACACCTTATATAGGGCTTTGCTGACCCTCCGCCTCCTCAGTTCTGGTTTGAATGAAACTGTGAAACTACTTTTGGAAGGAAGGCTAGGTGCGGTTGCACGGGAAACTTAACTTTAAAGACCACCGTATAAGGAGACTCCGACATCAAGGCTTTCAGTTCCAAAACTCTTCTGGCCGATGTAATGGCCACCTTCCATGACAGATACAAGAGAGAGTATGTCACCAAAAGTTTGAATGGTGGTCTCATCCATGCAGACAGTACTAGGTTAAAGTCCATCTAGGGAACCGGTTGGCACTTTTAAGGGAACAACCTGTTGAGGCCCTTGAGGAAGCTATTTACTGTGTGGTTCGAGAACGGCCAACCACCCATGGATGGAAAGTTGAAATTGCAGCAAAGTGCACTTAATCAAAGATACCAACAACCCCATATGTTTAAGATATAGTCCAGAATGACAGGAATTGTTGACATCTCCAGAGAAGTGCCTTTCTGCCTGGACCATAGGGAGAATTTCTTCCATTCTGCTAGCCAAGTAGCCCTAGTGGAGGATTTCCTACTTCCTAGGAAATTTCTCTGACCCCCTCTGAACACACCATCTCCTGCTGGTTTAGCCACAGAGCTTCCATGCTGGAAGATGCAGGGATTGCAAGTTTGGGTGCCAAAGGCGGCCATGGTCTTGTGTAATCAGGTCTGGCATTAATGGAAGACTGATAGGTGCCTCCAGTGAGAGCTTAAGTAGCATGGTGAACCACTGCTGGTGCGGCTACAAGGGGGCTATCAAGATCATTACGGACTTGTCCTTCCTGGTGTTCAGAAGGACCTTGTACACCAGAGGCATTGGGGGAAAGGCATAGAGTAGATGACCCGACCAGAGAACAAGGAAAGCATCTGCAATCGGTCCTGGACTGTGGTTCTGGATAGAGCAGAATTGAGCGCACTTCCTGTTAGGCTTTGTCGCAAACAGGTCTACCTGGAAAATCTCCCACCTTCAGAAGACATGGTTCATCATGTCTGTATGGAAAGACCACTTGTGTGTATATATCAACCTGCTAAGGTGGTCCGTGAGTCATGTTCTGGGACCCTGGTAGGTATGAAGTGTCCATGTTTATTGCATGAGCTATAAAAAAATGCAGAGGTCAAGGGCTTCCTGACACAGGAGAGAGGACTGATCACCACCCTGTACGTTTATACAGAACATGGCTGTCGTGTTCTCTGTTTTTACTGCAACGCACTTGCCTTCCAGATGAGACCTAAAGGCTTGCCAGACAAGACTTACTGCTCTTAGCTTTCTGACTTTGATGTGGGTTGGCAGGTCTTCCTGCAACAACCACCCAAGTCCTTAGGGAACCCAGATGATCCCCCCCAGCCTGTGTCCGATGCGTCAGTCACTAGGGTGAGGGTGGGGGATGGCCCTGAAAATAGAACTCCCACGCATATTGCACTCTGGTCTAGTCACCAGCAGAGCATGTCTGATACTGATGTTGGGAGAGACATTACCTTGTCTATGCAACCCCTGGACAGCCGGTAAACCAAGGCCAGTAGTCATAGGCGCAGTCTGGCATGCTAGACTACGTAAGTACAGGCTGCCAAGTGACCCAAGTCTTAGACAGTTTCTGACTGTGGTCAAAGGGTGTCATTCCCACTCCTCTATGATGGAGAGCATGGTCCGGAATCATGCTTCTGAAAAGGAGGCCCTGGCCAGGTTTGAGTTTATGACTAACCCTATAAACTAGGATTGACTTATGCGTTGGTCAGGAGGCCCAGCTTGGCAAACGTTAGAATCACTAACTCTGTCTGATTGCACTTGCTGCCGGGAGTGACCTTTTATCAATCAGTTGTCTAAGTAAGGGTAGACTTGCATCATCCTCTGTCTGAGGATTGCAGCCACCACCACCACCATGCACTTCATGAAGACTCTGGGGAGCTGCTGAGAGGCCGATTGGTAGCACTGTAAACTGGTAGTGGGATTGTCCAACCACAAATCAGAGAAATCTCCTGTGCCTTGGGATGATTGACTCATGGAAGTACGCATCCTTCAGGTCAAGGGCAGCATACCAATCTCCTGGATCCAGAGAGGGGATGACTGATGCCAGGGAGACCATGCAGAACTTCAACTGCTTCATGTATCTGTTGAGGGTTTCTCAGGTTTAAGATCAGTTTGAGACTGCCCCTGGCTTTGGGATTAGAAAGTATCAGGAATAGAAACGCTTACCCTTCAGATCTTTGACGAATAATGTCAAGGTTTGGTTTCAGGGCCCTTTTAATATATATACAAATAATCTGAATGAGAGCTGAAAACAAGATCTCCAGGTTTGCAGAATGAACTAAATTTGGAGGCAAAATGAAAAAGGAAAAAAAAATTAAAATCAAATTCTAAAGAATCTGGCTAGTTTACGTGACTGAGAGCAAAGCACCTATCCAGGTAATACGTGCCAAATGGAACACCCATTGAGCTTACCAATTCGGAAAGTCCTCTAGTGTCAACTGAAGAGACCTCTGGCAAATCATTTAAACCATCATGTTCCAGTGCATGGTATCAGTACAAATGACCAACAAGATACTAGGCTGTATTCGAGGGATGCTGTTACTGTATAGTGCACTTTAAGACCATCTCAGGAACGCTATAATGCAGTACTGAACGCTATTCCACAAGGAGGATATTACCAAGATTTAGTGCAGGACAACATAAATGAAAGATAATATGTCTGACAAACCAAATAAAGGAGATGTAAAAGGAACTGGGATTATTCTCACAGAAAGACACAAAATTATTTTAAAATGTATGATAAAATTGACAGATGCATTTTATAACCTAGTAAGGGTACAAAAGTACTAAGTCATCTCAACCACTGGGAAACTTGGGCAGAACTCTTTCACAGACATGGAATAAGATACCAAGGAAGACAATTAAAACTAAATGAGGAGTTCAAAAGACAATATTTGTTTCTGGAAGGAAAGAAGTACGGTGGAAAGGCAGTAGGATGGAATTAAATTAGGATTCAAAAGTTCTGGTATGTTGGATCAGATTTTTTTCCCCCACTATGCTAAAATTTTTTAGGTGACAAAATTTCTAAGGTGACAAAAAGAATTAGGCTGAACTATATACTGCAGGAAGGCAATGAGCAATGTTTGTACCAGAGCTCTTCCAATTCATTTCAATCCTTATCTGTGAAACAGACACAATTCTATTTCCAATCCTGTGAATTTCTCAAACAGAAGGAATACCACTAATAGTGCCAAATTGTGGCAGGAGTTTATATAACTAGGAAGAAACCAAAACATTCTCACATGAGACCTGTATCCAAGTCTTCTGAAGTAACAAAAGACTGGTGCATTAACATCCCACAGTGAGCCTTCTCTTCTAGGCCCCTATTGTGTCTTCACACACTATTAGTTTGTTGATTTTTTAAAAAGTCATTTATCTTTCAAAAATCAGAGAATTTTCAGTTTTAAAAGAGTTAGGTACTCACCAATTTTTCCACATCCACCTCCTCTTCACTCTGGAAATCAGAAGCTCCATCCAGCATCTCATCAGCAGAATCATCAGTTTTTTCATCATCCTCATCATCATCCTCATCATCATCTTCCTCTTCCACATCATCAACGGTAGTATCAATAGTGGGAGTATAACCCTTTTTGTGAGGTTTGGATTCTTGTGATCTCTGCTCTGGGGTCAGGAAATAACCTTTAACAGATTTCTCAACTTTATTTTCTCTCTCTGTGTTACTTTTGTTTTCTAAACCAGTTGCATTACTAGATATTGTGTTCCAAGAACTGTTGACATGAACTGAGTCATCCTTAGCAGTTTCGCTTGCTTTCTGAAAAACGGTGGTGCCTTGTTCTTGGTTATGAGTGTTAAGGTTTTCCTGGTTATCTAGACTTCTTTTACACTCATCTGTATTTTTTATATGCTTTTCTCCTGAAGAAGTTTTACCACATTCCTTTGTATGAATGATCTCAGATTTATTTTTCTGTTCTTTCTTTATGTTCTCTGTCTCTGTAGAGTCCTCAAATGCCTCCCATTTGATCTCTGGCTGTGCAATGGTGTCCTGGAGCTCTCTCTCGTTCTGAAGTGGTTGAGTCCCTTCCTGCTTCTTGTCTTTGCTTTCCAACTGTGCATAAATCTCTTGCTTCTCCTGTGGACTCTGTGACTGGGCAACATTCACCTTCTCTTCCCCTTTTTTCTGTGGCTGTGCATTTCCCTCCTGTTCAGCATCTGGACTCTCTGCCTGTAGAGTGCTCATGTGCTCCTCCACATGGCTCTTTAACAGTGAAGTCTCTGCCTGTTCCCGGGGACTCTCTGGATATGCAGTATTTGCAGAAGCAACTACTGTTTGACCTAGGAATTCTGAAATAGTCTCTGAATTATCTGAAATCTCCTCCAATACTTCTTCAGAATGCATGGAATCCTCTTTCTTTTCAGTGATCACTTGGTTTTTCTCACTCGTTGGCTTTTCACTGATATACGAATGGTCTGATGATATGACATCTGCAGAAACATCATGCTGGAAGGTGGGAATGTCATCTGAGTAATCCTCCAGCATCTCTGGATCCTTCTCAGCCGTTTCTAAGACAGTGGAGTTTCTGTCAGATGTAATGACATCTGCTGCAGACTCATCTGTACTATTCGATTGATTTGCTGGCAACTCGTTTTCCTCTTGTTTACTATCTGACACTGTGACCTCTGATTCCATTACCTCTACCTCTTCCAAATGTGAAGCTTTCTCATCCTCTTGCTGCTTAGTAGAAACAGACTCATCCTTCTGGCTTATATTCTGGGAATCTTTCTTTATCTGGAGGGATGCAACATGATGAAGAATTGAGTCTGGGACAGACTTCTGTCCTGGAAGCTGAAGCAAAGCAAAACTGCCAGACTGAAGGGGTATGAGACTGGCAGCAGTAGTTGGTTGACCACCTGAGCTATATGTTATTTTTGATTCAGAGCCTGTCTGACCTGCAATGCTGCTTGCTCCTGGAGGGGAGATTCTCAGAGTCAGAGTGCCTGCTTGTGATACAAAACTGGGTACTGATGGAAGGATGGATGATGCTTGAGTGATCAAATTAGCTGTAGATGCAGACTTGGATCCAACCATTTGTATTGTTGGGTTTTTGGCAGGGGATACAGAAGTGGAGGATGTAGGTGATACAGGCATCTCAGGAGGCTTAGAAGGCCCAGGCAACCGGATTCCTACAACAGAGCCTTTGAGAGAGATGAAATACTAATTACCTATTTTCTGAAATCATTCCTCCTGATTCTAGTATTTGATGTTATATATAGTAAAGCAGACAGCATGCGTCTAAGGATTATAATATGATTAAGTACTACACCACAGAATCTCCATGTAACAACTGGTGCTGCATAACAGGTATATTACCATAAGATTTCCGCAAAGGGATCTCTCTTTCCTGTTTTGTCAGTTAATGAACAAGTTTCATCAATGTCCTGAAAAAGTGGTTATTAGACCTGGTCAGAAAAAGTTTTCATAAAAAACTTCAAAATAAACTAATTTTCTTTCCTTTATAAATTCTATCAGAAAATTTCAAAACAACTCCATTCAAATTTTAAAAATTTCATTTCATTTTTTGGGGGGACCCTTACTTTTTTTCCTTTACTTGCCCCTTTTTTTCATTTTGAAGAGGAGAAAGTGTGTAATTTTCCCTACCAAAACAAAATGAACAGTTCTGAAATTTAATGGAAAAAAATTCCTCCCCCCCCAAAAATTTTTCATTTAATCTGAAAATCAATTTTTTGCCTAAACCATTTTGGCCAGAGGCAAATGGCCAAATTTCTACCCACCAAAGTGGTCAACCTCATTTCCTTAAAATAATGTTGAGATAGTACACTGAACCTTTGCCAGACATAAAAGACTTTACTGGGAGCACAAAATTCCAAAATTTTGGGGATAGTAAGTACTGACACAACACTTTTTCTATTTAAGACAAGTGACATTTCATCTTACATCATGTCTTTACTCATCTAAACCTACATGTACAAGACATATTATGGACATTTTTTCTCTGTAGTTTGGTGTTGAAACCTCAGGACCTCAGGTGTTGAAATAGTCCTAGTGTCCTATACAAATTTTATGCTTTTACTTTCAGTGGGAAAAGGGGCATATCATAAAGGAAAGCTAATCTGCTACAAGATTTACCTCAAATAATACACTAAAGAATCAGGAAAGAGTGGTGAAGACTTTGTACCTGGATTGCGGAACATTACTGGCTGAATGTTGGGTTGAGAGCCAGCAGCTCGGAGCTGATGCAGTGGAACAAGCTGGATGATCTGTCCGTTGGGATGTCTAAATAGGTTTACCCCACCAGGGCTCCTGAGAGGCTGGAGAATCATCCTATGTCCCTGAGCAAGCTGCACATTATGGAGGGGTCGTAAAGCAGGAGAACCTTGATGCACAGGAATCAGCAGTAATCGAGGTCCCACACGCTTCTCTGTTCCAGAAGACAGCCCTTGGGGGCTTGTAGCTGTAGTCTGAGAAGTAGCATCTTCTGAAAAGTTAATAAAAATACACGATTCACAATATTCCTTGGCAGAAGAATCACGTAAGTTATTTTGCTTTCCTTGCAACAAAAGTAGGTAAGACGTTTTCAGACAAAAGTGTAATTTTTCAGCTAACATTATCCCTTTAAAAACTAAATTATAATGTAATTTCAACATTCTCCATTTATCCACAAAACATATATATAGAAGCATGTACCAGGGCAGTACAATCTTCTCCACTCTACTCTGTCAATAATCTCCTCAACCACTTACAAGGATCATGGGATGAGAGCATAATTAGCTGCTTCTGGGCCTATTTCTTGGCCTTTGTGCCAAGACTGCTAATGAGTATGCCCATCAGTGACAACTGCTGTGGTGATGGTTTTGTGATAAGAAATTTATCAGATAGGAAATGAACTGAAACCAACAACTCACTTCGTATTACCCAGCAAACAATCATCACATGGCTACAGTTTTTGTTTAACAGCCTGGCCTATGTTCAAAGCAGAAACTTAAAGAAGTGAAGGCTCCATACCCCATTACTGATGTCCTGAGCTGCCTCATCCCACTATTTTGTCTCTGATGGAACTGCACAGTTGCAGACTTATTCCAATTATGATGCAACCAGTATTTCCAGCAACAATTAGCCAGTAGTGCCTGAGCCTTACCTGATCTTGGATTCAGTGAAGGACTTGTATTAATTCCAGAGAGTATAATAGGAACAGAACCAACAGATGAGGTTGGAGTGGTCACCATGGATGTGACTGCTGTTGTTGTCACCACAACCGGGGATGAGGAGGTGGTAGGAACAGGATGAGTAATGGTTGGTGTAGTTACTACAGACTTAGGGAATGATATGGTTGCTACTGGTGTAGCCATTCCAGTTGCTTTTGTTATGTTCACAGTGGCTGTAGGGGTGGTGGGTGAGACAGTAGTACAGGTGCTGGTTTCAGATGTTCCAGGAGCACCTGTAATGGCAATGCCAGGAGGAGAGTGGGTAGATTCATCAGTTCTTATATGGCCAGTAGTGGTCACAGTAGATGATGCCTCAGTGGTAACACTTTCTAAAGTAACTGGAGAGGTGGTGGTGGTAGCTGCAGTGACCCCAGGAGAGACAGTGCAGTAAACTGGAGATGGCCTTGAGGGGACCACTGGTGTGACGACCATTATTGGTGTAGGCCTGACACTGAACTTCTGTGGCCCTGTCAGGGGCTGGGGTGTGCTAACTCCAGGAATCTTCTGCTGCAGAGCTCCAACTTTACTCATCACAAACTGTGTGAACACACCAGCAGGTGAGGGTCGAGCAGCTGCAAATAAAAACTTGCAGGTCAAAATCTCAACAGGTTCCCTCTTTGCCCTCCATGAGGTGCTGCAGTAGCCAATTTAACAAAAATTAAGGCCCAATGTTGTTAAAGAGTACCTTGTATATCAGCTGAAACATTTCAAAACATGGCCATTCACTTTATTGTGGTCCTGAACAGGCTTTACATTATTAAAAATTTATGTTTTATTGAAAATTTACAACTTTGTGCTGCATTTTGTCCGAGCCATGCAAAAGAATCAGGCTCTATGACATTACGATCTTTATTGTGACACTACAAATAAAGAATTACAAGTTCAGTACATGAAAAAAGGAACAAAGTGAGATAACAGGCTCATAAGGGATTCTCTAATTCTTAAATTCTTCTCATGAAAGCTTCTCTGTGATGTCTTCCTCCTTTCACTGCTTCTTGGTCTCCATCCCCTTACCACTGCATCCACTTGTTACTCCAGCCACTTATTTTTAAGCTGGGATAGGGTTTGCCATGCCCTTCACATTGCAATCATCACCTTTCCAGATGAGGACCAGATGGGACTCGCCTTTGACACAATTTCCAACCAAGCATAGGAAGTCATTTTGAGAAGCTCCCTCCCTTCATCTCCACCCCCCCACCCCAAGGCTCAGAAGGCTTACTCCACAGCACTCCAACCCTTATCAGATGGGGAATAGAACCTGGATATCTAGCAGGACAGCACAGAGGATTACCACTGGGTAAGCCTAACTCTTGATAAATAATATCATAATCTTACAAGTAATATAGCACCTTTAGTCCAGAAGGATGCCAAAACAGTTTTTACACATTAGGTATGCAAACATTACTTCACCCACCACTGAAATACAGCTACCTCTTCAAAATTGCATAAAAATACAATGTGAAACTTTACTAGAGGAAGAAGAGAACAGCACATCCAGTTTACACTGCAGGGGGTATTTAGTTAGGAAGAACACAACTAACCACAAATCAGAATTTTGCCAAAACACAGATTAGCACCCCCCTCTCTCACCAAAAGAGTATTAGAATGGTTAATGACCAATTTGTCAGGTCCCTACGATTTCACATTTCACCCAAAAGATAGCACTTTTTCTAGCACAAGTCTCCCCTCATGCCATGCTGGGGCTCCATTTCAATACTGACTCAGATGAAAGAGTGCCACACACTTCTTTCAAAACCCTTTGTTTACATCTTGGAAGGTCTCCCATCCAAGAACTGACTAGGATCAACCTTGCTTAGCTTGTGAAACCTAATGAGATTACAGGCTAGTGTGATATGGCTGCTCAGGTTGTTTTCTTAATCCAGATTTTGAACATCTTGTTTTTTATTTTGTCTCCATGTGTCTGTTTTCATACCTCACAATGACCTGGCACCCAAAGTTCAAGTGTAATACCACCATTAAAAAAATAAAAATACAAGTGAAGAACCACATACTAGACTCATCCTAATTCTTTTTAACCCCTTGGTTTAAGAAATTCTCACCAAAAAAGGCCGACGACAAAGATAATACAGTTTATAACCAGGAACACCCAGTGAGAAAAAAAATCCAACTTTAAACGCTTAATTAGTGGTTTTCCACTACTCTTTTGTCCTGACTTTTATTTTTGTTTATTTAATCAATACTACCACAGCACATTTTCAATCTCTGCAAACATAATTCTAACGTAAGATAAAATTTAGTGTTTTAGGTAAAGAGTTATTTATTGCAGAGGCAGTTTAGGTAGGCAACTCTAAGAGCCAAAGGCAGTGTGCACTGTTGGACGGAAATCAACAGCAATGCTGTACACTCATTCTCCATTTTATGCTTCAGGCAATTTAAAATACAGTAAAGTAAGTTCCAACCTACCTATCTGTCTCTGTGCTGGGACATGAGCTTTCAGAGTCGTCACAGTGGGGGTTGAAGTAGTGTTGATGGAGGATGTAGTTTTGGGAGTTGATGTGGTGGGCACCTGGACTGATGGTGTCCCGGAAGCAGCTGCCTTAGCATTGGATGCTACCTTGGAGATCACAGTACTGAGGGTTGAGAGATCAAGTACTGTGGGTCGCAGCCTGCCTGTGATATAAGCAGCTAGCCGATTGGCTGGATGTAATGCCCCCATCTGTCCCAAAAGGAGTTTGGCCTGAGGATAACTTTTACCATTAACCTGAAAGAAGTGGAAAAGGGAAATTCTGTGAAGAAAAATAACTCACTAACTTACCACCTTTGGTCAAGGTGTTTCATTCCATGGGATGTCCAAGAGTGCTTTTCAGAGTAACACTGCAGTTCAGAAGGGGCATTATTACTCTGCTTTCTGCTCAGGATACCTCCAAGCAATTATTTCACACCTCTATATAACCTATAGATTTTAGATGCCATTCAGACTCTAGGAGAAGGATATTCACAAAGAACCATAGAGTCTAAAGATATTGAAATGAAGTAGAGTGAAGCTGGCACATATCTTTCCTGCACTTCGACTTATGCCTCAGTCTTGACTAAAGATGGATATTCGAACTTGGTGAGGATGAAGCTTTGAATGTATCGCTCTAACTAATTTAATTACCTTTCATGGCCACAAAAGAAAGAATAATTAGAATGCCATGCACGTTGGGAAAAAAGTCTTTAAAAAGAGACTGCAAAACCATTTATTCTGGAAATAATTTTCATTATGACTCTTGCTATTAGTTGATATTGTGACAGGCTGTGGGACACTACTTTGTCCCTTCTGAATAAGGGGTTAGCTTCAACTCAGCATCTGCCTCTCATTCACAGGAGTTAAAAGGAAGGGCTACAAAAGTGTTTGGGAAACAGATGGAGTAGAACATCTTCAAGAAGGATGGACTACACACCTGTGGTCACTGCACTGTGTCGAACTCTAAGCTGTTGAGTTTTATTGTTTATTTTCTGGCCATATTAAACTATTTTGTTTTCATGATGTCAACAGCACCCTCTAATCTTCCAGAATAAACTTTGAAGAGGCCCTACTGACTAAAGCCAATATTTTCAAAAATGGACTATTTTCGATGCCCAACTTGAGACACATTAAAGGGACTGATTTTCAGAGATAAATATTCATCTTCTGAAAAATCAGGCCTACCTAAGGTGCCCCCCAAAATTGAGGCACCTAAGACCATGAGTCACTCTTGAAAATCTTGGTCTAATTTTTGCTGATGAATTACTTAGTCAAGTTTAAAATGTTGATACATTTGTCTGGCTTCTCCTTATGCTGGCACTGTATTTGTAATACTTCATGCAAATACAGTTTGCTCTTTTTTCCACTCATATGCCTTTCCTAACATTCTCCCTGCTTTCTCTATCAAAGATATCTTTATTTCACAAGAGGCTTCACCCCACTTCAGTTCATCTCCTTCTACTTGATCCTACAGCTAATTCATAATGCTGAATTTGTGATATCAACAATTTCAAAGAAACCAAATGATTTCAGATTCAGGACTATCACTTCAAGATCAAGAACCTGGTCTGAAAGGGATAAGCAGACAGATAAGGATAAGTTAGTGTAAAAAGCAATTAAATTTATTCAGTCTCCTTTTAAAGATTTTTCCCAGTGTGCATCTGTTTTTTCTGTGGCTCTGGGCACCTGCCAATTTAAAGACAGAGCTAACTGCATCTGTGGTAAGTTTTACAAATACAGTATCAGAAAGGCCCTGATAAAATTTTGCATCTTGGCTACACAAAACCCCAAAACAAGCAACAGAACAATCTAAATGACTATGCTTCAGACTTCCAATCAGCGTAGAATGTTACTACTGAAAGCGACAAGCCTGGGTAACTGAACAGCAGACTTAACTGCAACATCTCTCAGATAGTATGGATGTGTATTTGATAGACAAAAGGCCAAGCAGTCAGTAAGTTCTTGCCCCATGAAGGAGTTCAGGAACACTGGAGGAAATGGAATCTAATCTCCACAGTAAAGGCAGAGGAACCCACCTGAATCAAGCCTGAGGGGCTCAAATTAGCTTTGCGTTTGTAGGCGACCAGTTTTCCTGCTGGAGAAAGCCCTGTATAAAAAGGCAAGCCTTTTCCCCCCTGCAACTTCTCCCGTAGTTTGTCCAAGGTATCTGCCCGCAAGAACTTTATGTTTTCTGATATTTTGCATGATGACACTGCACTATCAGGAGTCTCCAAGACAGGCGTTTCAGGCTTCTCACCCTTGTCCTGGCAGGAAGGCATTGAGATTTTCACTCTGGAGGAATAGATGGGAGGGTTCTTCTCATCCTGGGCCTTGTGCTCGGAAGCCAACTCAATAATGAAGCTACCCACTTTGAGGGACTGTGGCATGTTACTGTTGATATGCTGTGATAGGATGCTCAAGATCTTATTGCGATCCTCCTCCCAGTTGCAGTCAGAGATAATCTCGATAAGTTTGGTTGGCCCACCTGGAGTAGTGTGACGAACATAGGAGGTGGAGGAGGATTCCCCCTCACTACGGGAAGACCACCAGCTTTTCTCTGAGAAAGAATTGAAACAGGTTTCTGCAATACTATGGAATTTTAATACCTGGACATTCAGAATAGTTTTATTCTCCCCACCTCCACCCTTGTATTAGCAACAGGGAAACAGAAGTCAAATAGCAGCTCAGAGCACCACTCCCCACTTCACAGTGATACAAAAAAACCAATAAAATCTCAATGGAAATCAACCAAACAATTACAACCTCCTTATGGTTCATTCCCTGCAGCCATACCATCTTGTATTGCAATCCCATCACATCTCACAAGCTAAACAAAGCTGGGTCAGTTCAGTAGATGGCAGCAAGGCCTCCAAGGAATACCACCATGCAGCAGAGAGGAGTTGGTGATTCAGTAGGTGGCACTTTTCCTTTGGAGTCAGAAAAGAACCAAATGTCCCATAATGGCATTAGGGGCACTGTGCTGCTAGTGGTGCTGTCATGTAGGAGGAGACCTTTTGTTGTCATTAGCGGTCCGATGGCACTTTTTGCAAATGGTAAGGGTGTTGAGCCCTATGTCCTGCCAAGATTAAATCTGGTAATTAATTTCTGCCTACCAAATTCACTGGCATTTTCAAATGGATGTATTATTTCCACTTCCCATCTTTAACTGTAGAGTGTTGCTGTGCACTGTAAATAGCTGGCACATTTCACCTCAAAGGAGGCTAATTCAGTAGTGGATGACATGTTCCCTCTAGTCTGTCTGACATTTTTAAAGTTCGTAGCATGTTCTGGGACACTCTGATTTGAAAGATAACATAAATGAAAGATATTACTCTAGACACTTATTTAATCTATTCTTTATGGACTGGAAGTCTCAAATTCAGTTTATATTATGCACTCAGAAAAGTCAGTTTATTTTAACCTTTCAATTTGAACTACTAGAGGTTGCTGTCAAACAGTGCCAAGCATAATGCTGTGGTCAACTCCCTTGCCCTATAGCACTCTAGTTGGCATATACTACAAAGCACAAGCCTGACAGGGTACCTTGGGTATTTGAGACTTCTGTAACAAGAGTGTAGTAGCAAAAAAAAAAAAAACCCTAAGCATCTCAGGGACACACATGAACACAAGTCTATTGTGCAACAAAGCCTTGTACCACTAACCAAACCACTGTAATAACTGTCATTTTAATTTTAGAGCTGCACTGGGCCTTAACCAGACATTTAACCTGTTTTGCTTCCCACCGTACTTATACACACTGCCTGACAAATCAGGAGACTACATCAAAAACATGATAAGATCATTTTATTAATAATTGTAAACACCACAAGAACTGGAGTGTTGAAAATTACAAATAGAGTACTTTGGCATATCATTTAAAGGTACCATACCTGCTAAACTGAGTTTCATATTGCCTTATGAAAGCTCTAGGCATATCACCTTCTTGGACTCTCCCTGCCAGGCAGCCTTTGGTATTTTTTCCAGAAACTTAAAGGTAACAGATGGTTAAGTTAAGCTCAAAACTCAGATCTTACCTCCTGACTTATCAGTGTCTCTCTCAATCTCACAAAGTTCTTTTTTAAGGGTCGGGTGATCAGGATCATGCTCCTGGGAGGGGAAGAGAGAATAAAAATTATTTTAAATCTGACATCACATTTTCTTCAACATTAAAACATGTTTTAAAATACACTAGTTCATCACTTTCATGTCCAGGGCTTAACAGAGTAAAGACACATTTCCACTAACTTTGCCAAAAACACACTTCCAATCTTAGGATGGCTCTATGAATGGACATTTAAAGCACTGCACATCATCCTACATCTGGCTGCAGGAAAGTTCCAGAAAAGATAATTTCATATTGAGCACATGGATACATTTTTCAAAAACATTTAAGTTAGTTAGGAGCTTAAGTCCCATCTTCAAAAATGACTTAGGTACTTATTAAAATATTGTTCTACATCTTAATATAGGTAATGGTGGATAAAGGAGTTTGTGAACACAAGCTGACAACTCACCTTTCCGATACAATTATTTGAATTACATATACCCAGGTCCTTCTGCAGCTTTTTTTCCTCCCCCTTGCGTTCATATGCTCGGACCCGGGCACAAGTCATCATCCTCTCAAAGTACAAGTAAACAGGATCCTTGTCCTCCTCCCGAATCTGCAACCCAAACAGAACAGAACAGAACATGTCATTAAAAGATATATAACAGAGCTGTGAAACAGCTATACATTCTAATATCCCTTACCTCCAGCAGTGCTTCAATAAACAGAAGGAATAGCAAGGGGCACTCCTGCTTTCCAAGATGCAGATTCCTTCCTAGTACCATATCTCCCTCTAGGTTTTACTTCTGAATTAGGTTCTCTTTTAAGTGAAAAATCTAAGTACAAAGACAACTATTCTGCTTAATTTGGTAGATGATAAAAGATAGAGATTCTGCTTTGAGGCAACCTGCTGAATTCTGGTCACAGCTCTAGATGCATCTCTACCAGTGTCCCTGTGGAAGGTTTTACTTTTCCTATTTTCACAGGCTAAAACACAAAGCAAACTTTTCAGTCTTTGGCACTGGAAATCAAAATTTCTTCATGGGCTAAAACAAAATATCCAGTGCTTTAAAATATATTTCCTAACTTGCCTCGCAAGTCATTCATTAATTAGATAAGCTACACTGAGTAGCTCAAGTATTTAAGGAAATGGTATGTTCTATATTTTGCAGAATAGAGTGCACGCCTTTTATGAGAATCACTGATATAAGAATCAACCACATATAGTGATCAAAACCATTGGGATAAAATTATTCTTATACCTAACCCATATTTCGTTTGTAAGAATCAACCACTTGTAAGAATCAAATCAACTGGGATGGATATGATTCTTATAAAAAGAATGCACTGTAATACATATTATTGAGATTTTTATACACAAGGTTTCTAGAAATTCACAATCCCTTTCTTCATAATAACAGAAGAATGGCCATAGAGGGTCAGACCAATGGTCCATCTAGCCCTGTATCCTGTCTGCTAACAGTGGCCAATGCCAGATGCTTCAGAGGGAATGAACAGAACAGGTAATCATCACGTGATCCATCCCACTGCCCACCCCAGTTTCTGGCAAATAGCAATCCCTGCCCTTCTGGCTAATAGTCATTGATGGACTTATCTAGTTCTTTTTTTAATCCCGTTTTAGTCTTGGCTGTCACAACTTCCTCTGGAAGGAGTTCTGGAGGTTGACTGTGCATTGTGTGAAGAAATATTTCCTTTTGTTCGTTTTAAACCTGCTGTCTATTAATTTCATTTGGTGACCCCCTAGTTCGTGTTATGAAAAGGAGTAAATAACATTTCCTTATTTACTTTCTCCTCACTAATCATGATTTTATCCATGCTTGTACTGGTGCAATAAGGTCTTAATAAAAAACAAAGCGATTTTTAAAATTTGAGGGGTTGGGGGGGGGGGAATCAATCCCACCTCATCAAAATTATATTTACAAAAGTATCCAATTATGGACTTAAATCTCATATCAACCTACTTTAGATACTGATTTATTCTGTTTTTTTAGGGGAAGGTTGGTTTGTTTCTTAACATGAAAGGAGGCTTTGCCCTCTTCCTTTGAAAGTAGAGCATCTTCCTTTCTTTGCTTACCACTGGGTTGGGCTTGGGAGTATACACGCGCCCTGGTTTGACTCCATTGGAAGATTTGTTCTTACTGGAAGGCAAAACCTCTGGGGTAGGCAGCACCAAAGGTTTCACTGGTTCAATGACAGACGGTGTTGGGATGTAAATTGGTTCCGGATCTATCTCTCCTTCTACTTTTACCCACAATGGACAGCTTCTAAGAGGCTGCTCTGGCTCTGTATCACATATAGCTGAAAAAAAAGGAAAAAAGTATTTCTTAAAACAGCTTATTTTTGCAATTAAAATGTCTAGTCTGATGCTATAGTAATTACCAAAATGTCTGAGACTATGCACTGCCTATCTAGTAGTTAACCATTGACATTACTAGGACGTAGAACTGTTTGTTTTTCTGGGCAACAAGCTCTAGGCAAGAGTGACTGGTTCTTGTCCACACCAAGGTGGAGGGGAAAGGAACTAAGATAAAAATTACATTAAACTTCATCTTCATTTACCAAATGCCAATAGTAGGAGAGAATGCTGTCACTATTTAAATGTGAAACAAAAAAAGAGAAAGAAGTTCTACATATGTGCAACCTTCTTTGGTACTGTCTAATAAAATCAAGACACCCAAGACTTCATGACATTTCTCTGTAGCAGGAGAATCATAATTTACTCCATGACCCACACTGACTGGAACATGATGAGAGAGTGCCATCAACATTTAAGAGTAGGACCAAAGTATAGTCCACATCATTTTCAATATCTCTTTAGTGGTTAATTCATGACTGCCATTTTATTTCCCGGACTACACATTAGGGGCCAGATCCTCAGCTTGTATAAAAGTGAGCATAGCTGCACTAACTTCAACTGAGCCAAGACAACTAACATCAGCTGAATATATGGCCCTAGATGTTCAATTGTTGTGAGAGGGATTAATTAAATATGGGGCAAAGCAAACAAGGGAGTGAATAATACTCAAGTGCCAAATTATATGATCAATGTGTTATAACACCACATCCTGGGCCTATAAACTGATTTAGGAAGATAATCAAGTGACAGACCTTTTACATGTACCTTGAATGATACTTGGCTATATCACAAGTTGTAAACTCATAAAAAATTCCCAAAATGTCAACCATGCAGTTAAATGAATGGCAGATTTCTAGAATACCAATATACAGTAAGAAACAAGATTTGCTTATAGTTAGCTTCTACAAAAGCAGATGAAATTTGTGTGTACAAAACTGTCTTGGATCTCACCCTGCTTTCTGGATTCAGCAATGTTGTTGCTATAAATTCAGCATAAAAATCTCACGTAAAAGCACATAGCTTTGAAATAGCTTTGAGTGATTACTCTGCCCCTAGTAATACTCACTGTATTCCATCTTCTTTCTTCTCCTCCTATCTTTCTGTTTCAGCCCTTCTTCCTCCCCATTACCCTCTTCTTCTAACTCTTCCTCTTCCTGCTGCTCTTCCACTTGTGGCCCATAGAATACAACGCTTCCACGCACAGCTTTCTTCAGCATTTTCTTGTGCTTGGATCCTCCCTTTACTAGTAACACCCTTCTTTTCAAGCAAGTGCAGCCAAACATGCAGTCAGGCCTGCGGCAATGGGTAGGCTGACGCTTTTCCAGGGCTAGACTAGCACAGACACAACCCAGACGGCAGAAATCATTGTTGCAAGGCGGTGCTCGTCTTCTGATTATTTTGTGAATAGGTTTATTTTTAAGAGAAGCCTAAAGATTAAAAAAAACAAAACACATATGTGTATATATATATACACACACACACACACACACTTGAAATACTACTGAGATAAAAAAAACAAGTATGCATACAAGATGGGCATTTACAAACAATCATTGCCAACACACTATTTACATGAGAGACAGAATTTGCAATTTACACTGAATGACAGGACACAGGATGGTGTCTTCAAGGGGGTGGTCACTCCCATCCTGCCCTGATTAACAGGTCTGGTTCTGCCTTTGAGCAAGCTGCACTCAGGAAAAGACCAACTGTAAAGAAGCTGCAGACTTTCCCTGTGCAGAAGAATTTGCAATTTACACTGACTGACAGGATAAAGAACAGTTGCATTACAAGTCTGCTGTAAGGTCATGTCACGTGACATTCTATATCAGGTAGTCCAAGAAGCAGAAGAGCTAAGAAATGTACTTAAAAGATACACCGAGGAATTGACATAAGCAGGACTTATTTTCAATTAACTATATTAAAGCAACATTAATTCTGTACAAAGTTACAAAATCAGGAAATGCCATGTTACGATGTACCTGTATGTTTTTATGGTACATAACTAAATCTATATTAAGATACATATCAAAATTCTATGTTACTATAATACTGTTTGCACAATTAAAATCCTAGGATATACAAAAGTTATGATCCCTAGAGCAACATTAATTCTATCATATTGCACTGATCTATTATTTTCTATTACTGTTTTCTTTCTTATATGTGTATCTTTTCCCTTGCTAGGTGTCTTGCAACTGTCACTTCCACTGGGCAGACAGTAGGCTTTTACTCTATCCCAGGGTGGGCAGTGCCCCTTGCCAATGTCATGGGCACATGCAATATCACTAGTGGCAATGTAGCTCCCAGGAGAGCAGAAATATTATTTATTTAAAAACAAAAAACAAAAAAACAAAAAATAAACACCACCACACACACACACAAAATGACTTCTAACTTCTCTGCGTTAGAAATTCATCTTGAAGGGGACAAAAGTGTCCACTGGAGAGTCCTGATTAAGAAAATTATATTGTATCAACACCATTTTTAATTTAAAACTATAGCTGTTGCTACAACAGAAGCATTTTTATTTCACTTTGCAGGGTGAGGCCAAGACAAGAAATTGATAAGTGCGGACAGGGGTGGGGACTACCAATACACTTCTGAAATGGCAAACCCCTTCTTTACAGAAGAAGTGAGTGAACTAGTCAAAAGCTCAATTGTACTGTCTCCAACTGTCTAGCCTGATTGGAACAGACAGACAAACTGAGAAAACATTTTCTTGACTTTCTTTATAGCGCAATACAGCTAACTGGTAAGAAAAAAAATATACAGGGTGAGCAGTTACCTTATTAGCATCTACCTCTTTGTTAAACATTACCTATTAGACATTAGAGTGCAGAAGTAGTAGGCATGATAAGGATGGAAAGGTAGGCAATTACAGTAGCTTACCTGAGCAGTGAGCAGAGTTGCCAGAGATATGTCTGCTCGTTCTTCTGTGATGTGGGTCCGTGGTTTCCCATCCCATAATGCACAGTCCTCTAAGTCCATCAACTTCACCTGGGACTTAGATAAACCTGCTGGGCGAGTAGCCTGTTGTTGCTGTTGTGCCTGACGCAGACTGATCTGCTTTGGCAACATGTTTTCATCTAGAGCTGGCACCATAAAATTATCCATCTGATTAGTCATGTTGCTATTTGACAGAGACTTAGTGACCTTCTCCCCTGGGCCTGAAAAGCTGTGTTTCTGCTTTAATATAACAGGTGAAGGTAGTATGGGTTTGTAGGATGATTTTACTCGGCTCTTTGAAGCTGTCTGTTTATTCTGAGTTTTCATCTTCCTAGAGGCAGAAGACACAGAGAGAGGCTTGAAAGTGTAAGAGGTGAATGGAGTGATGGCGGATTGCTTCTTTAGAACACTGTCTAGTGTTCGTACATAGCTAGTGCTCTTGGTTGGAAGCTGATAAACCACAGGAGAAGTGGAAGTGCTAGAAGAGAACCCCATGCTTGTTTCCATCAGCTTCCCTTCATTTTCCAGGTATTCATCCAACTTGTCACTGCAGAAAGCGGAGCGATTCTTCAAAGAGCTCTCTGAACTACTACCTGAATAAATATGGAATCCAAATACACAGAAAGTAACTCCAAAGGAAGTACACTGCCAATTCTCCTAATAAGTAAAGTCAACACGGAATAGTCATATTTCTTTAACTTTCTGAAGCTTTGGGTATGAAATGGGTGATCATAGCACAGCATGCATGCCAAATATGGCCACTGAGTTCTACAACGCACTACAACAAACACTGGAATTTTTTATATGGATGGATGATTCATGAAGTTACATATCAGGATGCAGTGCTACATCTAGCTCTGAATGGGCAACTATGAAGACCTATCTGGAGCACTCCAAACTAGGACATGTAGTCTCTCCAGCCTACATCTTCACATTAAAAAGATTATGGTGGTTTCAATCTAACTACAGTTCAAGGTAGCCGTTTGGCTCCTCAAGTTGCCAAATGCATCTTCCTGTTAGTCAAAGGTCAGGTTTCCTCAAAGTATGAAGTATCTACTCCCATTATAATTTTTAAAATATCCACCAAAAGAACTTGCAGATTTTCCCCCCAAAGAACAGTCTAAAGTATTACTGAAGATAATGGTTCCCACACTTCTCCAAACAAGGATTTCTTAGACAGAGTCCAAAATGGATTAGTAATAACAAACCTATTTCACTGTTAGCTTTTGCCTTTTCTCAACAATCATTTGTGTAAAATAAAAATGTCATATTTATCCTATTTCAAATGGGAAAATAAAATCTCTCTCTTCCCACAAAACCCCATTCAGACCTTGGAAATCTGTACTAGTGAAAACACAGTAACGAGGAGATTCTTTACTCAAGCCCATTTCTGCTCCAAAATTTTTCCACTAAATATTAAAATAAAGCAGTAATTAAACTGCAAGGATCTGTTGTTAGGCCATATTTATCACACAAAAATGCTTTTTTCTACCTCTTACCTTCATTTCTAGAAGCACCGTGAAACTTCCCTCGCCAGCCCTTGATCTTGGTGAAATCATTTGTCTTCCCTGTCCTGGAAACAAAGGGAAACCCAGCATCTGGAAAGAAAAGAAAAGAAGTCAGCTTCAGCTTACCACCCAGGTATAAAAACAACATTACACATGAATGAATAATGATCCCCTACACGTGGAACATCACCACTTCTAATGCTTCCGTAATAACATGGAAGTCTAAATGACTCTGACTGCAGCACCCTGAAGGCAAAGTAACAGAAAAAAGGCTTCGAATGGACATTTGGGGCTTCAATTTCTGCAGGGAGGTCTATATGAGATATCACCGATACCATATGCACACGACTCCACGTGCACATGCAAACTGGAAACACGGCTAGACAGGCAATCTATATGCATCCATTCGGGGAAACCCGATTGTATACACAAACATGCATGCATGCACGCACTAAGTAGGTGTGCCAAGCCGATGCAATTATGGAAAATCAGGGCCTGACGGTCA
This sequence comes from Mesoclemmys tuberculata, assembly GCA_007922155.1. Lineage (NCBI taxonomy): Eukaryota > Metazoa > Chordata > Testudines > Chelidae > Mesoclemmys > Mesoclemmys tuberculata. The sequence continues at coordinate 51,870,841 of ML675613.1, forward strand.
CATGATAGACAACTTGACCAAGAGGTACATAGTAATTTAACAGCAAGTTTATGGTATATGGCTTTTGTATAAAGATACTTCCCTCATTAAAACAATAACTCCTATGCACTACCTCCTCATCACTGGTATTCAACTTCTTTTTAAACTCCTATTCCACATACACAACTAACCCCCAGCACTCCAACTCTCAACAATAATGCTGAAAGAATAATGCATTTTTAAAGCATTGTTTACCTACCTGGACAACCAGGACTGATTCCTGGGTAGCTCCACAAAGAGTAGTTGTTTGAATAGGAGAGTGGCAGCTGCACACCTAAATATTTCAGGTCAATGCTCATTGTTGGGTCTACAGAGTTCAACTTCAGTCCCACTGCAACAAGCAAATACCAGTGAAAATCTCCACATAGCTATGCAAACTGTGTCAGCAGAAAGCAACAAACCTTTTAAGATGATACATTTTTCAACTTATACTAAGTAATAAAAATTACTTTAGAAGAGTTTGTATTCATTGTGTGTGTGTAAACAGATTTGAAAATAGAAAAAAGAAAGGCCAAGGGTTCCGGTTTCCAACCAGACTTCAACTCCTATGCAATTCAAACACTACAGCATCCAAGATCATACCACCCAATGTACCTGAGATGAGATAAAAAGGAGAAATCACTTCCATCTTTCTCTGTCCAGGGGAGAATTTAAATATCCCGCTGCACCTTTTGAAAAGAAGGAATCAACTTCTGTTCTCTGGGCAATATTCCTTACCCCAAAAACAACATCTCAAAAAAACTGCATGTAAGATATTGCTTGAAGTTTCAACTGGATACAATATTCCTTACTTATTATCTGAACAGCTTTGTGAACAGTTGTAGTGGGTGAAGTGATTCCTGAATATTTATTTTATATCTATCTGCATATATACACTAATGAGCATTTGGAAAGTCCTATAAAATGGAAGACATTAATTATGGTTATGACTATTGTGTTTACATATTCAGTCATTGCACAATCAGTATCTTACTGATAGAATTCTCATTCTTTTGTAAAGTATTATGGGATACCATTAATATCAGAAGCACTATATAAAAAAAAATCAACTTTTTCTTAGTAGCTGAACAAAAACAAAAAAAGTAAAATTATATAGAATAATTCAACAGAGCAAGCTGCTAGGTACAAAGGAATTTCTAGACTTTTTCCCTTCTATTCCCCCATGTTCTTTTCCTCTAAGAAATCTTGCAGTATCTGGGAGAAAATAAAAGTATATCAACTGTAACATTCAGTTTCTTTCACTTTAAGCAGCCAGAGAAGAGGGATACTAAGTGAACAAGTCAATCAATAAAATTGTTAACCTGCAGATGTGCAGTTGAATAATTTAGGTAATAAAAGGGACCTTTTGTATATGCATGATTATTGAAATTGGAATGTGTACACACTGTGCTGTAGAATTTTTTTCTGAAATGCCCCGATTGAACAAGCCAGAAGAAAATTCCCCATCTCATCCCAGAAGAGTTCATCAATTCATGTCAAGATTAAAACTACAAGAGCTAAATTTAAAAACAAAAACAACAAAACAAAGGTCTTGTCAAGGCTCCAAATTAAGGGATCCTGAGCAAGATCTTTTCTTTATTTCATGTATAACATTCATTTTGCCACAACCATGAAAGTGACAATCTACATGAATCCTGCAAATTATTTGTTGGTGGGTGCAGCCGGGAGGTGTGGCCTCCCTTGGAGATTAAAGCAATAGAGAGCCAAACCCCCTCTGGGGACGGAGCCCAGGAGTACAGCAACACCTGACAGGAAGAAGGTAGGCGGGGGCAAGGAGTATAAAAGGCAGGCCTTCCTACTCAGGAAGGGGAAGGTAGCCAAGGGAGAAGGACATCTCTCCCTTGGTGCCAGGACCTGGGCCTATATCCGACCATTACCCCGAAGAGAGGCTGCCAGAGCTGCCCACTGCCTGGGGCCCTGAGGACCTGAGCCCAGTGAGCTGGAGGAGACCCTGGGGCCTTGTGACCTGGAGGAGCTACCAAAGCTGCCATCCCCTTCCAAGCCAGAGGAGACTCCAGGACCCTGTGACCTAGAGGAGCTGCTCTCTGTGGACAATTCCAAAGAGTTCCTGGACCTGCTGTCGAGCAACGAGGCCAGGGGATTCTGGAACTTCCTTGGGCAGAGTACTCCAAGGAGACGGGGTGAGACACAAGGGACTAGGTACTCTAGGGAGAGGGTGGGAGGAAGTAGCCAAGGGGCAGCTTACTACTGTCCGGCTGAGCTTACATTCGCATCAAGTCAGCACGCTTCAGTTGGAGCCCCACTAACCCAATGACAGGACCCCCTATCACTGCCAGGGCCCTGGGATGGGACGCAGTCAAGATGGGTGGGCCTGCATCCCCCTCCCTTTTCTATCCCAACCTAGGAGTGATCACCCACTAAGGGCCAGAACTTGTTCCTCGCTGCCTGCCCTGCCTAAAGGCCAGGGCTTTGGAACTGCTTGCTCACCCCTCTGTGGGATAGAGACTGTTTTCCCTGCTGCTGGCCCGCCCTGTCTGAGGGCTGAACCTTGGACTATTTCCTCACCCTGCCAAGGGCCAGAGACTATTTTCCCCACTATCTGCCCCACCCTACCTAAGGACCAGGGCTCTGGAACTGCTTACTCACTCTTCTGGGGGCCAGAGGCTGTTTTCCCCTCTGCCAACCCGCCTGGTCTGAGGGCTGGACCTTGGACTATTTCCTCACCCCGTGGTGGGCTACAGACTGTTCCTGTTTGCTTTCTTCCCCTCCCACCCCCCGGCCTAAGGGCCAGGGCTCAAAACTGCTTACTCACCCTACAAAGGGCTCAAGACTGTTCCCGTTTGCTTCACCTGCCATGCCTAAGAGCTGGGGCTCAGAACTGCTTACTCGCCCTATGAAGGGCTAGAGACTACTTCCCTGTTTGCTTGGCTCGCCCTGCCTATGGGCCGGGGCCTGGAACTGGGGCTTGCCCTACTAAGGGCCGGAAACTGTCTTCTCTGTATTAGTACTTCCCACAAAGCGCAGGGTTTGGGAGGTGTGGCCTCCCTCGGAGATCGACTGCGAGGGAGGGCCACCAGCCCTGCCACAAGAGGGGTCCTTTATAGTGGGACTGAGGTAGTGCCCAGAGAAAGAACAGTTATTCGCCCTACAGTAACTGTAGTCAAGTGTGGATCCCACCATAGTTGCACATGTACTTCTCACACACTATCAGAGCCCTTTGAATAGCAGTGTCCTTTAGGGCCTCGTAAGTGCCGTGCCTTGTCATACTCCTGTGTGAGGGTTTAAAATGCAATGGCCACCACCTTCTCTGAGTTCCCTTGCAATTCAAGCCAGTGACAGCTGATGACTCCAAAAAGCAGGGATGATGGGTGGGTCATGGGATCCACACTGACTACAACATCTCAAATAACCTCAGCTGCAGTAGGGTAAATAACCTCTCTCTCATTCTAAGGGTATGTGTGAGTGAATCCCACTCTAGGTGACTGGCACGCAATATCCTTTCAGGATGGTGGGAATAAGGCATTTCAACTGCATCCATTAAAACAGTGGCTGAAGAACTGCTCTCTCAAATCTGGCATCAGACCTGGCTGCTAAGCCGAAGCAAAATGCTTGACAAGGTCAGTGATCCACATTGCTGCTTTACAGATTCTGATATCAGCACGTTCCTGAAGCAGCAGAAGGATGTTGCTTGCGCCCTGGTGGAGGGAGCTTTAACGTTCGGTAGAAGAGGTACATCAGCCACCTGCTAACACAGTGAGATACACTGTTGTCCATTTCTTTTTCTCTGTGAAGAGATGGCCTGACCTTTAGACTGCCTAACTATTGCCAGAAATACACTGGCAGACTGTCTAAAACAGTTTAGTCCTGTCAATGCAATAAAGCAAAGATCTGGATACATCTTGCATATGGAACGTCTCTTCTCCCATGTGGAGTGTCATTTTGGGAAGAAATAATGGTTACTTACCTCATAACTGTTATTCTTTGAGATGTGTTACTCATGTCCATTCTGATTTAAGTGTGTGTGTGCACCACATGCCCTGGTGCCAGAAGTTTTTCCCCTAGTGGTACCTGTTGGGCTGGCACTAGCGCCCTCTGCAGCGGCACGCATATATGCTCGCATATATGGCGCTGCTGACCCTCTCCCTCTGTTCCTTCTTGCTGGAACTCCGACAGAGGGAATGGAGAGCGGATCATGGAATGGAGATGAGCAACCCATCTTGAAGAACAACAGTTACGAGGTAAGTAACTGTTCTTTCTTCTCTGAGTGCTTGCTCATGTCCATTCTGAATGTAGGCGACTTACCAGCTGTACCTCCGGAGGTGCTCAGAGTTCATGGCCGTGAAGACTGCAGAGCAACTCTGCTGAATCCCACATTGTCCCAAGCTTGCTGCGTAGTGGGATGTGAAGGTATGTACACACAACCAAGTAGCAACCCGACAAATATCCTGAATAGGTACGTGCGCTAGGTAGACCACCGAAGACACCCGAGCTCTAGTGGAATGAGTTGACAGGAATGCTGGAGGCGCGACCTCCGCATGCTCATACCTGGCGCAAATGCAGGCTGAGATTCAGGACTATATTTGCTGCGAGAAAATCGTTTTCCCCTTCATCTGCTTTGCAACTGCCACAAAGAGCTGTGTGGAGCAGCGGAACAATTTGGTCTTATCGATGTAGAAGGCTAGAGCTCTCCTTACGTCGAGTGCGTGTAGACACCTCTCTTCACTGGAGCTGAGGTTTAGGGCAGAACACCGGCAGAAAGGGATCCCGATTAACATGACAGTAGGAGACAGCCTTAGGGAGGAATGCCGGATGAGGGCAAAGCGGGACTTTATCCTTGAAAAACACCATATAAGGCAGCTCTGAAGTCAGGGCCTTCATCTCTGAAACCCTGCATGCAGAAGTGATTGCTACGAAGAAAGCCACATTCCAGGAGAGATGCATGAGTGAGCAGGAGGCCAACGGTTCAAAGGGCGGCACAGTGATCCGCGACAGGACACGGTTCAAGTCCCACTGGGGAACTGGCTCTCTAATCTAAGGGAAGAGTCTTTTTAGGCCCTTGAGGAATTTAGAAGTCATTTAATGGGAGAAGACCGATCTGCACTGAATTAGTGGGTGGAACGCTGATATTGTGGCTAGGTGAGCTTTCACTGAAGAAAAGGCTGAGGCCTGGTCTACACTTACCTTCTGGATTCAGCAGCAGTTGATGGGAGATACACAAGTGACGTAAAAACCTTGCGTATCTCCCATCAACTTCACTGCATATGTTCCGCACACTGTCCACACTGCACTGTGCCGACGGGAACAGCGTTCCCCCTGACGCAGTGCTACACCACTTACAGAGGTGGTTTTCCTACGTTGATTTCTGGATCAACTGAGCGAGTCTACACAGACTGCTCAGTCAATCCAGACACATTGATCTGATGGCGGCAAATTTGCCGCCGTCAGTATAGACGTAGCCTAAGCCTCCCTGTTTCAAACGAAGCAGGTAGTCCAGGATCATCTGTATAGAAGACTTCGTCAATGACACCTTGTGATCAGCTGCCCAGCAGGTGAAGCACTTCCACTTTTGCTCGCAGTGTAGGCACCACCAAGGTCAACAGGCTCCTCATCGCCTGAACCACCTCAGGCATGGAAGGGACCCAATAGGGGATGTGGGACTCTGCCGCTCCCTGGAGTTGTCGTTGGCACGGTAGCCAGACTCGATGCCAGTCCGAAGCTGAAACACCTTTCTGGGCTAACTCCGGCTTCTCTAAGGTTTTCTTAGTTGGCTTTGGTGCCAACGAGTGCTCCAAGTGTGCCTTTTTCTGGCGCTTCTTCAGCATCAGGGATAACAAACGGTGCCAGGGGAGCTCCGATGCTGGTTGAGCGCTTTTCAACAAGGCCATGGTACTCAGTCTTGAGTCCTATCTCAGCTCTGTTGCCAGCCTGAGCATCACTTCCATCTGAAGAGCCTTGAGTCTTCTCAGTCCTTCCTGATTCCTGGGCAAAAGCTCTTACAAATCTTACACTTCGCAGAGAGGTGGGCTTTGCCTAAGCACCTCAGACAGCTGTGATGAGGGTTGATCAGTGGCATACGCTTCTTACAAGAAGCTCAGTGCTTAAACTCTGGAGACCAGGGCATGCCGTGACCCTTGCAGTTTACTAGTTGCAAACCTACCTAACTTTCTAGAACTTTGAAACTGTATACACCAGCACGAGATAGAACAGAAACCTCTAAGAACATGGAGACATGTGAGAACAAGAGAGTCTTTCCAGCACCATCATGGGTGGTAAGAAAAAACTGAGAGGGAGGGGATTGATAGCACCGTATATGCTCGCATATACGCACTCCACTGCAGAGGGCGCTAGAGCCAGCCCCACTAGAGGGAAAACTTCCAGCACCAGTGCATGTGGCATATGCACACACCTACATTCAGAACATTTATGAGCAAGCACTCAAAGACTGGTTTAGATTAAATTCTGAGACCACCCGGGGGATGAATTTTGGGTGTGGTTTTAGCACCCGTCACATCCCTATTGAATGTCATATAGGGAGGTTCAGCCATAAGTGCCTGAAGTGAAGTCACTCCTCTAACCAAAGAGAGTTTTCCTGGTGTCTATCTTTGGAGTGAGGAAATATAAAGAGCAGTCTGAAAGAGGTTCAGAGGGAGGCTACATAAATCTAAGGAAGACTACGTTAAAGTTCCAGGAAGAAGTAGGTTCTGAGACTAGTTGGTAGGCATGTAATAGCCTTCTGAAAAATTTTAATAATGTCCAGTGAGAAAAGACACCACCCCACTCCCCTCCAAAAAAACAAAAAAAACAGTTCAGGTGGAAGGCAAGTTAAGACTGCTGCGAGATGAACCATAATAGAACTGAATGAAAGGCTGGCCTGTTTAAGTGCTATCAGATAGTCAAAGATCTTCAATACCGAGGCCTGGACCAGGCCCAGGCTATGCTGTGCTGGCCATATAGATGGGCTCTTCAATTTAAATGAATATGTCTTCCTGGTCAGTGTCTTTCTGCTTTGTATCAGGATTTCCTGGATCTGTAGGGAGCAGTCTCTGCCTGTAATACTCAACCAACCAATAACCACTCTGTCAGGTGCAGCGACTTCAGGTCCGGATGAAGTATCAGGCCACGGTGCTGTGAGATCAGAGTTGGGCAATCTGGAAGCTAGGTAGGCAGCAGAATAGACATTTGTAGAAGGTTTGTCAACCAAAACCATCTCAGCTACTAGGGCACCACAAAGATGATTATGGCTTTGTCTTGTTTGAGTTTGGGTTTTACGCTAGGACTCTGGATAATCCGTGGAAAGGCACGCAGAAGACACTGGAATCACTGCAGAAGGAAAGCATCCATTAGTGACCCCAGGCTCATGCCCCTTCTGGAACAAATCATCAGGCACTTCACGTTGGTGGTGACCAAGCCTATCATGGAGGTCCCCAAACAAAGGATTATCAGCTCTATGATGGACCACCACAGTAATCACTCATATGTGGTAACAGATTATCTGCCCAGTTGTTGATGACTTCCAAGAGGTGAAGAGTCAAAGGTATCATCCTATTGGCACAACTATATCCAGAGCTTAACAGCTTCCAGACAGAAGCAAGGCCAAGTGTCCACTTCTTTTCTTGTTTACATAGTGCATCACATACATGTCATCTGCCAAGATTTGCGCTATGTAGTTTTGAAGAAGAGGGAGGAATACCACGCAGGCTAGCCTGATGGCTCTGAGCTCCTGGACAGAGCCCCATGTTTTTGGGGATCAGCTTTGGGGACATAGAACACCATGTCTTTCATGATCAGCTCCCCTGTATTTGTATACAGCCCAGGTCGACTCTCCAACTTGTCCCTGATGCATGTTATTAAAGTCATTGTCAGGGAGGGAGCAAAGAATAGTACCCTTCCATGCACTTTTCTGGGTTTCTTCCATTATCTTAGATGACACGAGGCAGAATTACAATCTTCATGTTCATCTGATATATTGTTGGGAAATAGACTGACTAGAGTCAGAGTTGAAGGGACTACTACTGAAGTCTGGCACACAGCAACACACAAATGTTTGCTGACATACAGTCTAGCAGTCCCAGATACATCCACACCATTGCAGTCAGGTAGGAGTCTAACCTAAGGAATAGCAACTGCATCGACAGCAGCCTGTTCTTTGAAAGGTATACTCCTGCTGACCCAAGTTGATCAAGGCTCTGATGAACTCAGTCTGTGATGGGATAAGGTAAGTTTTCATAGTTCACCAAGAGGCCTAGCTAAGTGAATAAAGAGAGGGCACATTTCAAGCTTGCTGCCACATTCTGCTGGGATCTAACCTTGACCAGTCAATCATCCAGGTAAGGGTATATATGAATGCCCTTCTTTTGGAGATGTGCTGCTACTACCTCTAAGTACTTCATGAAGATTCTTGGTGCCATGAAGAGTTTGAATGGCAGTACTTTCTCCTGATAAAGATATCGCCCACCATGACTCTTTACCTACTGTGGGTTGGGTGGATGATTATATGGAAGTATATGTCCTGCATCCAGTCCTGGGCCTGAAGATGTGGGATAAGGGAGGCAAGTTTTACCATTCTGAATCTGAGGGGATGCATGTATTCATTCAATGTCCACATGTCTACGATAGGATGAAGACTCCCTTTCTTCTTCAGGCTAAGGAAATGACAGGAGTAGAAGACTCTTCCCTTGTAGTACCTCATCTACAGCTCTTAGATGAAGCAACAAGGCTGGTTCTGCTTGTAACATGCAGTGTTGCTGTAGGATATTAGCAAGACAAGGTAGATGAGGTAACAGCTTTTACTGGACCTAATTCTATTGTTGAGAGAGACAAGCTTTTGAACTTACACAGAGCTCTTCTTCAGGTGACCTCTCACCAACACCGGATGGTCCATCCAATAAAAAATATTTTCTCTTGTTTGTAACAGGTTTTTGTGAGAAAGAAAAGAGTAAGGAGTGGAAACGTATAGGGCCCTACCAAATTCACAGCCATAAAAAACACCTCACGGATCCTGAAATGAGATCTCCCCCATAAAATCTAGCTATTATTGGGAGGAAGGGCAGGGCTGGGGGCACCTCAGCCAGGGGCTTCTACTGTCCACCAGGCTCCAGCTGCTAGTCCCAGAGGGGCTATGGGGGACGGGACTTCCTCCTCCTGTACTCAGCTGCTCTTGGGTGGAAGATCAGACCCACCTCCAGACACCTCACCCAGGCTGCAGAAAGCTCCGTGGCTGCTTCCTTCAGAGCCAGGCAATGCAGAAATGAGGGCGGCAATCCTGCAACGCCCCTACAACAGCTTTGTGACCCCACACAACCCCATTTTGGATCCCTGCAGTTACAACACTGAAATTTCACATGTAAACATCTGCAACTGTGAAATTTACTATTTTTAAAATCCTATGACTGTGAAATTGACCTAAATGGATGGTGAATTTGCTAGGGCCCTACCTGTATGATAGCCTGGGATACAACGTATAATACCCATTTGTCAGCAGTCTTGAAAGTGGGGAGGGGCTCCAGAATGACTCCAACGCGACTCTTGATGCATGTATCAAATCCATGGCCCAAGAGGGAGGTAGGTTAGCCAAGGAAGTGGGAAACAGGCATCCCCTGGAACACGTGAGCTTCTTTCTTTGTGATTACTCTGGTCATCAACCCCAGGAGTAAGATAATGCCCTCTATCTCTGCTGGGGCTGGTACTTCTATGGTTTTCCATAGGGAGTTCTATAGGGAGGAAAACGAATACTTTGTTCTCTGGCTAAAGTGCTCCATCACTGACTGGTCCAGTCTAACCTTGGAATAAATTCATCTAACTGCCACAGGCAGAAAAGAGGACCTGAAGGAGGGTTGCAGCAGCTCTGCCACTTATGCACTCACACAGGCACAAGAGGAAGCACATGCAGCCTCATCAGACACTTCTGTTCAAAAGTCGCCAATCCCATTCACATGAGCATCTACAGTGAGGTTCACAGAGAAATATAACTGAGGAACCACCCAAATTCAGGTCCCCATTGTGGCAGGCAAAGTATTAACACACAATAAAAAATAGTCTCTGCTCCAGAGAGCTTTGTATATATACCTTCCTGGAGACTAGGATGTATTACTTGCTTATGCCTCAAGGACTTCAGATCTTCCAAGAGTTCTTTTTCCAGCAAGCGTATTCTTGCTCGACAACCTGCTCACAGAATGAAAGATACTATTGTATATGCAATGAGATAACATGTACGATGCAAAATTCATTAAAAATAATCATCTCCCACTGTGTCCTTATACATTCTCTTATCAAGGTCAAACCACTCAAATCCCCCCCCCCTTTTTTTTTTAAGGTTACTGAGTGTTACCTGGGTCACTTGTAGCTAGCAAGGGAGTCTGCAGATTCTGTACTTCTTCTCCTCCAACTCGATCAACAGTGTGAATATCAAGAGCTTCCTACGAGCAAAGAGAGCCTCACATAAATGTAAAATGCTTTAAATTCAAACTGTTGATTTTGACATAAGCTAGAGGGCCAAATCATTAGGCCATTATTAGACTTTGCATTATTGTAATTCTTTGCATTACTATGCGCCAAACTCCAGATTCCCATCACTCCTTCTCTCTGAGCTAGTGAGAACCAGGCGTGCTATGAAGGCAGCCAATGCAGAAACATAGTGCTACAACTATAAACTTTTAAAATAACATTTTCAGGGATTCCAAAGGTAGGAGCCTAAAAGGAGACATGTATCATTATTTGTGGCTTGTGACCGCTAAGGAGCTTAAATAAAGCCACTATACCATCATTCTGAGCACCATAAGTTTTAGCGGGGACACTGAAGGAAGAGTGATTTACCTTTGATGCAAAGGACACAAAGAGAACTCCATCCACATCCTCAAGATCTGGCTTAACATCTGGAAGGATACCTGCTGGTCCCAGAGAGGCATTCTTGCTTGTCACTACATTCTTTCCTAAATTTTTAGGGGGTCGTCCAGCCTTGGAGATCTTTAGCTTCCGGGGCCTTCCTCTTCTACTTGGGCCTGATGACATAGCATTTTGATTAATACCAGTACCCTTCTGGGACATGGGATTCCTTAGTACACCTGCTTTTTTCCTTCCAGCTGCAAAAGGGGCACCTGTGGAGCTCCCAGGCTTGAAACTAGATTTAGATACAGTCCATGGTGCCTCTTTGATGGAGCAGTATTTCTGTGGCACTTTGCTTCCAGGATACTGGTTTTTCACAGCTACTTCCTCAGTTTCCATGACTGTGCCTAAGCAAGATCCCTTATGATTTTCAAAACAGATAGGGAAGGAGTCCAGTATTGCACTCATTGGGGATTTATCCTTCTTACATGAGGAGAGCATAGTTTGTGGCAGCTCAGATATCTTTACCGTGCTCTTGGTGACTGCACAGGGCTCTAGATAGACTACAGGCATCTTCCCACTATCCAATTTTAACATTTTGGCTTTGGCAACACCTGAAGGGCTGGTCGGCAACCGTTTGGTGGACCTGATTCCTGCGTCTTTTCTGTTCATTTCGCTGTGTTTTCTCAGTTGTTTCTCTAATATGGGATCATCATCACTATTGGAATACTCATCTGTTTCCTCATCTGTGTCTTCCTGCTTCACAGTTATCCCTTCAGTGCACGCACTTGACCCATAATCATAGTCATCTACTGGCTCCTCTTTAATGACTACATTGAAGTGTCCATTTGGGTCCAATGGCGATGCTACCCGGGAGCTGCCTTCATAACTGCTAGCGATGGGACTGGAGAAATTAAACAAGAACTTTACCACACAGATGAAAGATACAAAATTAAAAAGATATCCTGTCATATCAATTGTATTTTCCTTCCTTTAAAAAATTTCCTCAATACTTCACAAGTATATTGTTATAACAGTAGGAAGATACCACTTTAGCAGGACATCTTCCCCTGTAATTCTCAAAAGACCTCTTTGCGAAGGGACTTCAGAACAACACTGAGGTCAGCTGATCTTGAAAATGACCTTAAAACAACTACTGCTAGATAGGACAAGCTTTCATTTACAAGTTTACATTTTTAGGTTAAAAGTTAGCATTCAATAAACATTAATATGCCATCTCATTTGTTTTTTTCCATCATATAGAGAATATGTCAATTTCTTATTTTAGGCAGTAGCACTCTCTCCTCCCCTTCTATATCAGAATCATACATTTAAATGTAACTGTACTCTAACATGTCCCACACAAAATCTCCCCAAACATTCTGAAACCACCAACCCAATTCTGCTCTCTGTTACTCTAGTGTAAATTCAAAGTAATACCACTGAAGTCAACTGACTTAGTTTGAATTTAAATGGGTATCAATGAGAAAAGAACTTGGCTGGACAGCAGCAAACTCTAACTATAGATGCAACTTCACTCTTATAAATAGTTCTGGGAGGTAGATATTGGTTGCTTCCCTTCAATTTTGTTAACACTCAAAATCTGGCAGCCAGCCAGCCATGGAGAAGACGCTCAGCTAAAAAATATAATGTGGAACTAACTGGCTTTTTTCACAGTACATCTCAGAGAATGATAGCTGGAACTTCACAAGTAAGCCTATAGGTAGATGACCTGAAATTTCACTCAATTACCTCTGAAAACCAAGGCCAAGATAAAAATCAGAGGGCTTTCCAGGCAGAAAAGGATTCATTGTACCTTCTGGAATAAGATCCTTAGATATAAAGATGGAACAAAAAACTCTCACAACCATACCTCTTTTTAGCTAACTGACTAGAAAACATTAAGAGTGAAGTACTCAGCCTCATTTCATCATTTGAATTTGGAAGCCTATTTCTAGTGATTCCACAATATTGGTTGCTAGAGTGTCAGACTGTAAATAACAATCTTTGGGACAGGGATCATGGAAAAATGAAGTGGGATTAAAGGAGCTCTGCTATAGTGGAGAAAACAAACCAGCAATAAGATTATCAGCTGTCTTAAATTTAAATGACTCAAAGTCTTTAGCAAGGTGCAATGGGAAGAACATCTTACAACATTTAAATAATTTCAATTAGTTCCTTACTTTGTAAAATGGATTAAATCAGTATCTAATATATCCGGCTATCACAAGAACCAAAGGTTTCTGTTAGGAAGCTAGACCACACAAGTTTGCCCTCTTATCACCTTTTTGTGATTTCTGAATCCTTCGCTCAATAGTTTAAGATTATCCAGTATCAGGTATATATATCAGCAGATCACAAGGCAGTATTTTTCTGAATTCAGACAATGTCCCACTTTAAGTGAATCTCATGACATCCTCCACACTGCATTACCAAGAATTTTAGTCTAACGGATTTTCAGGTTTCCCATATTAATATGAGAAAAAGCACAATTCTTGCTCTTGAATTGGGATGGTAAAACCAATGCAAAGGAAAATTAATTAACTGTTTCTTAACATATTTAGCAATAATTACCTCCCATAAAAACTATGAGTTACATAAATTGAATTAGATAAACCTCTGGTTTTTTAGACAGAATGTGTTTTAAACGGTACATACACTGCCATTTTTCCTGAAAATTTGTTTGTGTCTGGTGTGTTTTAAATAATCTCGTGAATCGTGAACAACCAACAATTACTACTACAGGGCTGTTCTAACTAGAAGGTTATGTGAAAGGGGGAAATAACAGTGATGTTATGGGTGAACTGATGAGTATGAGTGAATGTGGATGAGTGGGTTGAATGAAGATGCCAAGTAGATGAATGGGTGAAAGTGAGTGAGAGAGAGAGAGAGAAATATAATGGAGGGATTACATTTTTTAAAAGGGTGAGATTTGTGGACAAGGAAAGTCAGAAAAATCTAAGGTGAAAGGTATTAAAAAAATCAACACAAGGAACCAGAGGAAAGGATTTAAAAGGACAGAAGGAGAGAGACGCAACAACACACCTTCTAAACAATGCAAAAGGAAATACAACATAATCCAAAATAGGAATGGCAGAGGACAGTAAAGCCCGGAAGTAGAGAGAAGGTACATCAAAAGCGCAGGACATGGAGTAAATTACATTTTTAGGTTTATTGGATGAAAAGTTGATTGACAATACAGTTATGTACAGTAAAATATCTCTACATTTCTCTAAAATGCATTTCCGTGATTTTGAGGGGAGGTTTTTTGGGGGAGAGGGTGGCATGGTGCTTAGTTCTTAGAACTAAGCATCTGGACTCACAGGCTTAGTTCTTGAATTAGTTGCTGTTGTTTTTCAAGTCCTGGACACTTTATTCATGAACAGCTGAATAAACATCACTTTTAACTGAGTAAAATACTTCTTCCTAAAAACACATTGATGTAACTCAATTTTTTCCTCATCGTAATAATTTAAGTAGCTATCATATGGATACAATATCGAACCATAAAGAAATATATGGGATACATATCTGGGACGCCCATTGTCTTGGAAGAATGATAGAATTCTTGTGCAAATATGAAATACAGCAAACAAACAAACTTCAAAAACATGATCAAAATTCTCCACAAGGATGGGTCATTAACCTTCTAAAATAGAATTCGTTCTTTTCAGAAACAAAAATGTCTGCAAATTTTTTCTTCTTGTGACTTTGTATATATCACACAGCAATGGAAGTTTAAAAAGATATTGACAGTATCTGAATGGACTTCAAACATCTTACAACGCATCACCAGTGAAAGTCTGATTTGAAAGCCAAGGCCTTATCTATACAAAAATTGCTGTATAAACTGATTTTGACTCATCTTACTTACCATACAAAAGAACCCCACATACTAGGCCAACCAAAAGAAAGGAAAACAGTATGCTCTCCACCACAAAAACGAAGATATTGAGATGGTCAAATAGTTTGGACAAGTGTAATAAAAAATGAAATGTGGCTGTACAGAGCCTAATGTGAATGCTCCAATTAAAAACCAGCTGAGGGAGGCTAGGCTACCTTGGAATAGGCATATCCAGCAGAGACGTGAGAGATGCATTGGTAGGATGACTTTTGGACTGATTATGGACAGAGGATGACCAAGGGGGAGACCAAGGACTCAGTACGTGAGCCAGGTATCTATCAACTGACCTCAGAGAGGCCAATCTGCATAACAATCTGGCTTACAATCATGAATTTTGGAAGAAGGATATAAAGTCACTAACCCTGAATAGAGAAGTAGAAAGAAAGAAGAAACTTTTGAAACTGGTTTAACTAAATCAGTGGAACACCTTTGTGGATACATTTTATCAGTTCAAGTGTACCTTATATAACCATTTAGCTTACACCTAATATGGAATCAACAATCTAAATCAAAGTAAGGCATTCTTAAAACGAAATAAAAGCATCCATGAGAGGGGGCTGCACTGATTTAACCAAATCACTTTCTAAATGGAATTAACTCAATTAGCACAACTTTCTAACACAGACAGACAAGGCCTCAGGAACAACACGTTTTTAAAAAATGTGGAATTATTAGCTAGTTACAACGATGTAAAATAGATCCTTCCTTACAGTGTACTTCCTATGGTTGTATAGCCAAGAGTCTACCAGATTTAGCAAAAGATGAAACTCATTTTATGCTCTAGTTAATAGAGAAATTCTGGAGGTGTCCATCATGGCACCATAGTTAAGACTGAATTATATTTTGCACTTAAAAGCGAACATTCAACCTCTGTTCTGTATAAAAATAATAAACACACCATATCCTTCCCAAACTTATATCACTCACTTTTTAAGCACTGAAGGAATTTTTTGAAAATGTACAAGGAAATCCATTAACAAGTTTATGAATTAAAATTTAAAATTATGCCTTTGAAGAAATGCAACATTTTGGACATATATATATTTTACATACACACACATGTAAAGTCCTAATCAGACATAACACATACCTTTTCTACACAAACAGCCAACAATAAACTATGAAAAATGATATGATAATTGACACTGAGAGACAATATTTTTCCTCTTAACTGCAGACCAGGAGAATGATGAACGGATCTGATGGGAAAGGGAATGCAAGATTCTTGATACCTTCCGAGAACAAAAAAAAGTGGAATAGAGCCATTTTTGAATGAGTCATGGAATATTTCCAGTTCTAAATTTTGTTTCCATAAGAGAAAGAGTGAATGAAGACTGACATGCCTATGAAGAAGGTGGATACTAAAAACTGGGGCGGGGGGAACCTGGACAATGTTCTAAGGGTAGTACTAAGACTATGGTTAAAAATTGTGTGTGTGTGTGAAAAATGTCTTTAGTTTCTAATAGAAATTTACTCGCACCAAGGGTGAAAGAAAAGGAAAACTATAACTAGTACATACAATCTTTGTATAGCTTTTTAGTATGGTTTTGGTCTGAGGTGTCAACTGTTCTGAAGAGAGAAAAGTGTTTAATTTTCTCTTTAGATTTAAGGTATCCCAAGTCAGTAAATTTACATTATCTGTTGTTGAAGGAGTACCTGTGTCAACATCTGTCCTGCACAGCTGAAAAAACAATTCCTGGCTCCAAAATAACAAAATACCTGGAAGAATTGTTTGTTGTTGATCTGTACGTTCAATTCAAGTGGTTATTTTAATCCCAAACAAAAGAGCTGGATTGAGGAAGCAAATTGTTCAGTTTGGACAAATCCCTGGAGAGCATTTCTCCACATCATTTTCTAACTGATTTTGTCAAGTTGAAAAGAGCAAGAATGACAGACCCATGAGAAAGATCTTGCTAGTTTTAAGAGAACTTAAATTTCTTAAATGTTTGTTTTTTGGCCATTTAGACCCAGATAAAGTAGTTTTACCTAAGATTATTTAGGTCATTCCTACAGCCCCCAAAAAGAGAGAACTCGATCAAGTCCCTTGTACCTGAATGTGTCCAGCTGCAGGATTGGGACTACTTCTTGTAAACTTATATAACATTTTTCCAAAGACACCTACTCCGTGTTCTAATCAAAATATTTTGGGACTCATAGTAGCGTGAGCTAAAGAGGATCATTTTTGAGAAAAATTTTTCACAATCTGAAATTTTTTGTTTTCTTTTAATCTGAACTTCTGAAAAGTGATACGGGAAATAAAACAGCAAAACCACGACAATAAGAAACACATTTAACCAAGTCCTTTTCATTTTGGTCAGAAGTGCTCTTATAAAAATAGAATCCTCTCCTGGTTCTAAAAGGCACTGTGCGTAGTAGGCTCTGCCGCAGTGGCTTTACAGCTATGCCACGCAAGGGACAATTTTTTCCTTAAAAGAGACCTTTCACTATAAAATTACAGTAATTTTGATTGTTCCTTGGCCTATTGGCTATTGGCTAATCTCTGCTGCACTAATTGGCAGAAAACTAGCAACAAGCCCAGTAAGATGGCAGCATATGCTCTGGCACATACACCAAGGAATCTGGGAGGAGAGAAAGTCAGGCTTACTTTATCCTGCAAATGACAGCTATGTCAATGATATGTTGGCATAAGCAGATTGACAGTATGTGTAGACCGCTCTGCTACATTACTTAGGGAAACCAGTGGAAAAGCGTGATCAAATAGTGGACTTGACTAGGCTGCTCTCTCTCTCTCTCACTCACACACACATACAGTGAGATCTGTTCGGAACACAGAAGGTCCACTTGGTACAGGTCATCTGGCGGTATGCGCTAAACTGCTCTACTAATTGCTGAGCCACTGGAAGGTATTAGAGAGTGGTACACTAGGTACACCACACCACCACACACACTTTACAGAAGCTGGAAGAAAAGCAGATTCAGCACACAAGTGCCTCAAGCTGCCCCAAAAGAAAGATCAGAAAGGTTCTGATCACTAAAATCTTATCTATTTGAAGTTCCCATCAGTTTTTTAGATGGAACTGTCATCCCCTAAAGCAGCGATTTCCAACCTGTGGTCTGAGGCTACTACAGAGGGTCCGCGGAAGAGAAAAATAACACCACCACCAAGGAAACGTACAATTTCAAATAAAACTAGTAGCATGTGGTGGTCTGCGAAATATTTGGAGGTTGAAAAGGGGTCCACAACCTAAAAAAGTTGGGAGCCGCTGCTCTAAAGCTCTTTGTTGTGGGGAACAATGATCCTCCAGTTTCTCGCTCAGATAGAGTCAAAGTAAACAAGTCAGAGTGCAGTACTGCAGCAGTTCAGCAGAATAAAGATGAAATCACCAGATCAACGGATGCCCACATATGAGAAAAAAACACCTTCCGTAAACCCAACATGTTCTGGACCAACCAAACTTTGGATGTAAATGCATTCTCCCAACCCCAGCCAAAAATCACACCATTTTACATATTATTGAAAGTCCAGCCCAACCCTGCCCCCACTAACCAAAACATGAAATGTCATCCTACCTTTCAGATACTTCTTGCTTTAATGTTGGCATATCACTAAGAGGCAGGGCTGCATCCAGAAAACCCAGGAAGTCCCGTTCTGCATTAAAGGATTCTTTCTCCAAATCAATGTCTGATGGATTCTGACCACTAAATGAAGAATCTAGATCTCTCTGATGTGAATCTAATCCATCAGTTTTAATAGGGCAACCACGATTGCTGGGAGATCTGGAAACGCTACCTCCTTCATGCTCTGAACTACTATTTTGCTTCACATCACGCTGAGGTCTACTGTTCAATCCATCATCTCTGAATCCTTTAGCAAAAGGGTTGTAATCTATCTTTAGCTGGGTAATCTGGATGTTCTGATAGGCTGTCACTGCAAAGAACTCTGTCTGTGGGAAGGTAAAGGTGTGAACATCAGGACCATTCAGCTGGATAACCTCTGTGGCTTTGTCTGCAGGTACCACATGAAGCCGCGGCAGATAGCGGTGCATAGAATGCAAAATGATATGACCTTCTTGGTCCAGAGTATTATTGGTAAGCTTGAGTTTGTAGAAGGAAACTGGCTGGAGCATCCAGTACTGACCAGTGGAGGGTGATTCTGGATGAATAAACACCCGCCCCAGAACATGGGGGTCTGCTTTCCCACTGGGCTCCCACCAACGGCCATTCCATTTATAGCGGTGATTGTCCACAGGAGAAATGTCCATGACCAGGATATATTTCAGACTGGAATCCAGGCCTGTAATCCAGTACCGACAATATGGAAACATACGTCTCCCCTGCTTGGTCAGAATCATCTCTGTGCTGCGATGGTAGAACTCATTCCACATACTGTTGTTGTCCAGGGTGACAGTGATACCCCCTGACGTACAATCAGCTGGAAGGCAAGTCTTTATTTTGTATTTTATTGGGGTTGACACACTACTGGTGAGAGCACAGGCATCCCGGTTTGCTACTAGAATTCCTTGATCAGCTTTACCATTTCCCTGCTGCTGTTTCAGGATGACAAAAAAAGCAGGTGCTGCGCCAGACACTGTCCCACTATCCCGGTTACCCAACACTATTTGTTGTTTCTCCATAATGGTGATGGGCACTGCTGTAAAGCCTTTGAAACTAACTGCAGCTTCGAAACGGTTCTGGTAGCCTTTTCCCTGGGTTCACCATCCTGGAAACAAAGAAGCAGACCCGATTAACAATAATCAAATGCAATAAGCCATAAAATACCCCTCCCTTTACTGGAAGGAACTGGGTCACAACAGAAACATTTTTTATAATATATTTACACACCAAAAAACCCTCCATTAAAAGAACATGAAGGCTGCAAAGTAAGCACCTAAAGTTAGGAAATGCCAGAATTAATGTTGCCTGGGAAACTTTAATTTGCTCCCCTTATGCATATGTATAGTCATTGATCACACTGTTTTTTCCACAGGATCCAACGCCTCATGCAATGCACAGGATGGACTGTACTCCTGAAATGAATCAGGGTTATGTAGCGAAGGAGACTGTCATCTGTAAGACCCTTCCCTCAGTTTGTTGCGGAAGTTGGAATATGTATAGTAAATGAGGCAGGGAATTGCAGGAAGAAAAAGAATGGTGTCATGGTAAAGGCAGTTGAATGCTGCCCTGAAGAAGTGGATTCTAGCCCTGCCTCTACCAGAGAGTTCCTATATAATGCTGGACAAGTAATTTAAAACCAGACTTTTCAAGGATGGCTACTAACTATGTTTCTCCTTTTCTAGATGCCCAACCTGAGTCCCTGTTTTGTCCGATTCACAGTATCATTCACAGCTGCAACTGAAGTCCATGGGAGCAGTGCTCTGATAAAGTGGTTTATCGTGCTAAGTATTCTGAAAAACCAGGCTCCAGTCATCTCAAATTGACCACCCAAAATTAGTAGACACTTAACTTTACACTGTATGCGTCAGTTCTTCATCTGTAAAATGGGGATAATGACACCGCTCACCTCACAAGAGTATTTTGAAAATAAATTCATTAAATGTTTGTGAAACACTATATACACTTCAGTGATAAGCACCACAGAAAAGCCCATGAGGAAATTAAATATTTGGTCTTCAAAGCAGGGCTGGAATAGTATGCAGTCAATAAGACATTGTTGCGTATTGGAGTTAATGACAACTCAAAATTGTTGAATTGGAATAGTGTGCAGCAAATAAGGCATGGAGTAACATACTGACAATGAGGATAAAACACATTAGGTATCTACTCATTAAGCGAGCACCATCTATCTTGTACACTGAGTGAGGTAACACCCTATGGAAAAAGATACTATGTGATCATATAACTAAAGATTGTACCATAATGCATATGCACAAGGGGGTTGAATTAAAGGCACACAGGTAATCTTAAATCTGACTGTTTCTAATCTCTGAGTGCTTAATCTTCTAACCATAATGTTCTTTTACCATCATTTTTGGTGTGTAGTTTCCTAGGATTTTAAAAAAGCAAACTGGAAACAAAAAAGAACAGAAATGTCATTATGTGGAATCATACTGACTCCCACGCATGGGTTAGCAGCCAGTTGGAAACATTTAGATTCACCACACAGATCTCTGCTATTTGTAGTGGTGAACAGATACCCTGTTGGTTCAGATATTCTCCCCTCTCCTTTTCAAGTCATGATGAAAGCCTAAGTACCAGCAGGAAGAAAGAGAGCATGAGTCCACCTACTCTCAATTGGAGCCCAATGCCAAAGAAGTCCACAGCAGCCAGGAGTACCCCTAGCGTAAACAGAATCTTCAGAGAATTTAGCTGCCAAATTCTAACATGTTACTGTTAAGTATGTGCAAACTGAAACAGGGGGAGGGGGAGAAGGAAGTTATAACTTTGCCAAATGTGTGCAGTTTTTCCCACAAAAACAGCAAAAGGCACATCCCTGTCACAAGGGCAAGCCCACTGCAAAACCTCGAGTCTCTGCTCCAAAGCAGGGAGGTGCTAGATCCTCTCAACAAAAGATTTTTAACATGGGCAAAACCCCAACTTTCCCCCCTAGTCTCATTCTTGGAAATGGCAGAACCGTTTTTGCTGAAACCTGGCACAAAAATTCAGTCAAAGCAAGCACCCAGCCTGGAAAATTTCAGCCCAAACTATGAAAAGACAGGCAAAGTTACATGCAAGTAAATAGGATCTTATAGTGAAAAGTGTCAGGCATCCTCAACTATAAGGCAGTGTTATCAACTCTGTTCATAATAGTGTCACTAAGATTATGACATAATTATGCAAATAATGAGAATAAGGAGGCCCTACATTGCTGTAATTATCCCCACAATTGTACATATATAGGGAATCATATTCAAGGTCACTTGCTAGTGGATTCTCTGTACCTTGAAGTCTTTAAAGCATTATTTGAGAACATCAGTAACTCAGTCTTAGGTAAGGGCTCTATTACAGGAGCAGGTGGATGACCTTCTGTGGTCTGCATTGTGCAGGTCAGACTAGATAATCATAATGGTCCTTCTGACCTCGTAGTCTATAAGTTTTACCTTTCTACTCCCCGCCCCCATGCAAATATCTTAGCATTTTGAAAAAGCTGTTTTAAAAGACAAACTGAAAATCCACAAACCAGCTTGTTAAATTATACGGTCAATTCCACCCTATCATCACTTTGTAGATACCAATGGAGTTTTTAAAACTTTATTAAGGAAAAAATCTGGCCTTCATCTTAAAATGATGCCATTCCTTTACTCTTAGTTCCGTTCATTTGCTTCTTATATTTTGGAGAACAAACATTTGCAATTTTCAGTCCACACTAACTACCAGGGTCTTTTCACTCAAGTTTTCAACTAGCAATAATCATGCCTCAGTTGAACCTCACAGGCTATGATACTGCCACTGTGCAAAGTTCATTCAACACTATGTACATGCATAATCTGAAGGAACCAGGACAAGGGACCGGAAGTCGAGGTTAGTAGCACCAGCTCACTTAGGGAAAGTTATGTATCTGCCCAGATACCTGCCTCAAAAGCAAAATACTTTATCTGTAGTAGATATTTAACAGCAGTTTCTTTAACTGGTATAATATTGATAACTGTTGTTTATGGTCTGATTTCAAGCGTGGCAAAGGTCAGAAAAGTGAGTAAGGAAAATGGTATCTTTTCATATAAACAGATCTACTCCTGGTGTTTCTGCTGGTGGAACTTTATAATTCAGACCAACTGAGCATGTCTTGACTCCTCAACAAACCCTTCTCCATGAAGCTGTAGGGCAGGCAACACAGGACAGTGCCTTGCAAGAGCAACCAGCAGGTGATCTCAAGCCAGAGTAGGTGTGTGAAATTGCATCAATTCCACTGTTTTTGAAGACTCATGAACCTGCACAAAGGGGAGCAAGACTTCCACATATGCAATATAATGGGAAATTTCCCATTATTTGGGGTGGCTGTGCCTGTGTTTTAAAAAAAGAGTAACAAACTACAAGAAAACAAGTTCCAACGAAACTAAAAAAAAAAAAGAGAACTAAGTATATTACTTCCAACTTGTGTTATTCATATTTATCAGAAAATATTCAAAACTAATTCTCCGCTTGCTAAATCAGAAGCTATCACCCCCTCTTCCCACCCATCCACTTTTAGTTAATTATGTACATAAAAGCTAAATTACTGTATATTGGACTATAGTCTCCTACACAATCCCACTAAAACAAAACTGGGAGATTTCATGTATGGTGTATTTCCCATATTGAACTGTCCGCAATTTTTCTTAGGTAACTAGCATGCTCCTGCCGCTCCTTTGAAGCGGAACCAGAAAAGAATGACAATCAACCCCAAATCTGCTTATACTCTTATTTGTTTTATTTTTGTATGCATATTACCATGCAGTAGTAACAAAGTTGTATTTTCAGTTAATGATACAATTTCATCCTGGGTATGTTTTCAGATGCTTAAAGTGTCAAGTTCTTGTGGTTTTGTGTTTTGTTTTTGAAAGGAAGTAGGGGTGAAGAATGGATAGTTTAGGGGTTTTTCACGCATTAAAAAATTTTCCAGATGCTTTTTGGAAGTTGAATAAATACAAAAACAAATTGCTTTTCAAGTTTTGCCCATTATTTAGTACTCATAATTGTGTTGTGAAAATTTGGCCAATTCTGCAAAAAGATCTATGAAGGCTGAGCCCCTCCCCCCTTTGCACAGGCACGCACGCACGCACACAAGATAATGGCCTTTATAAAGTGGTTTAAGATTCTTGTAGAGAAGTGCAAAGTGTTATTGAGGCCACATATTTGAAAACTGCAAGCCAAATAAGTAGTTCACTAATCTACAGAAGACAGTAAATGCTAAACTGCAGAATTCCCTATATATGTATATTGTACATGCCACGGCCACTTCTCACATGCATATTCACACGGCACATTGCTAATACTACTGTGCATCTAGCTTCATGCTCAATCTCAAATCTCTCCCAGCGTCCACGAAAGCAAACGATGGTGGGAGACTAGCAACGAGGGAGCCGGCTGTCAGAAGCCCCGTAATGGCAGGAGCGGCGAGTATTCATCTCCAACTGCCAATAAGAGCCAGCGAGTTGGGCCCAATGACAGCAGGGGGAGATGCGCGCAGAGCGCTGCTGCTGAAGTCAGCGGGAACATTTGTGCCTGGCTGCCGCAGGGTGGCTGTGCTGGGCGGCGCCACGCGCTGCGGCCCGGGCCCGACACACTCGGCAGCACCTCGCGCTGCCGCGAGCCTCCCGGCTGCCGCTGGCCGCGCAAGCGCCGGCCCCACACTCGGCTCAGCGGGAGCAGGTGGCTTCCAGCGCAGGGGCCGGCTGAGCAGACGCTGCTTTCAAGGGCAGAGAGCGGATGCCGGGAGGCCTCGGGGCGGCGAGGCTGGGCTCCCAGCGGTGCCTGCCGGGAGCCGCCGCGGCCTCGGCCCGCGTTTCCCGGACGAGAGGAAGCCCCGAGAACTCCGCATCCTGGAGCACCGCGCACAAGCAGGGCCCAGCAGACACACCCCGAGTCCGAGCCGAGCCGCCGCGTAGCCCAGTGACCCCGTGATCGGCCGGTCTGGAGGCCCTGCCCACCGGGGGGGAGGCCACGGGGGGAGGCGCATCGCGCTGCGCTCCCGCGCCACTGAAACGGCAGCAGCGGCCGCGCCGAGCGGGCAGCTGGGGCCTGGCCCGCCTGCAGCCCAGCCACACGAAGGCAGTTCACGCACTACAGCCCCTTCCCCCGCCCCGGCCGCACGCCAGGGGACGCCGCGCAGGGAGCCGCGCCACGTGCCCGCTGCAGCACGGCGCCAGGACTGCCCTTCGCGGCGGCACCCGGGCCGCGGGGAGCTGCCCGCGCCCCGGGCCCTGCCGCCTCGTGGCTGCGCCTAGTGTTAATTTTCGCAGCAGGCGCGCCCAGCAGGAAGCGCGCGAGGCACAACGCGGAGCCGGGGCGCGCCGCGGCCAAGGCGGGGACCAGCAGTTCGAGTCCCGCGCCCCCCGCCTCACCCCCAGCCGTTACCGTGCAGCGGGGAGAGGGCTCCCCCCTCCCTTCTCTTCACACGGACCGTGTGTCCACCAGCTGGGGAGAACGTGCGTGCGCAGTCGCACCCGCGTGACGTCAGGACGCAGCACCGCGCGCAAGCGCACTAAGGGGCTCGCACCCCCCCGCCCGCCACCCGGGCGCCCATCCGTCACGTGCCCGCATCGCCCCCCTCCATCCCCGACACTGGGCCCCGCCTGGGTGGGCCTGCCCCACCCACGCGCCGGCGGTGGCGGGGAGAGGGGAAGCTTCTCGAAGAGGAGCCGCTGTGTGGGCCCCGCACGCGCTGCGCCGCAACAGGGAGCCGCTGCCATCGAAGACCGGTCGGCTCCGGTCCCCGCCGCCACAGCCCCGCCCCCCCACGGGTCCCCAGTCAACGCGCTCACTCGAGGCCCCGGAGCTCGCCGCTCGCCCGGCCGCAGAGCCGGAGTGTGGCCGCGGCCCTGAGAGCGCGCAGGCAGCGGGAGCGAGGGGCCGCGCCCACGGGCTGCCTGCAGACGGGGCTCTGCCAGGGTTACACCAGCGTCCGCCGATCCCCTACGCGAGCACTCAACGTGCCCCGGGGCACCCAAACTCCCAGGGCCCCTTGCTAGGGCTCAGTCTAGTGGGCGCCGCACTCAGCTCCCGCTCCCGAGCATTTACTCCGCGCACAACTACCCGGCCTCAAGTCAGGCAGACATGCCCCGCACAACGATCAAGCAATGCAGAGTCTGCTCGTCCGTGACTCGCTCACGGCTCCTCTCCACGTCAACCCCCTCTGTACGGCTCTTTTGTACAGCCCTTCAACCAACACCACACCACTTCTAGGGATCGCTTTTCTTACAAAGTATATTTAAAGGGGGGTGGCCCTTGCTACGTGCCAAAACATTTTTTTTAAATGAAGATCCTATACAACATGTTTTAAACTGAAAATCATTGGGGTTGAACTACTAACCTGATGGCAGATATT
Source organism: Mesoclemmys tuberculata (assembly GCA_007922155.1). Classification (NCBI taxonomy): domain Eukaryota; kingdom Metazoa; phylum Chordata; order Testudines; family Chelidae; genus Mesoclemmys; species Mesoclemmys tuberculata. The sequence continues at coordinate 51,896,508 of ML675613.1, forward strand.
GATTCTCACAATGCCTACTTTTGTATTTGATTTGTATAGGCAGGAAGCATAACAATTGCACATTACACATAGACATTAAAACTCCAGTCACAATTCTATAACCTATGTATCTACAAATTCTCCTACATCCACTCCAGGGTGGAGGTGCTTGGGCATCTAGAAGAAATCAATATTACATTTTGTGACCAAGAACAAGCTAAGTACACTTTTGAGTATAAGCTCAGCAAAGGAGAATTCCAATAAGTGAAAACTTGTTTAATGTCTGAAAAAAATTCTTAGCATTAAAAGGGGTTTTAAAAAAATACACCTTGATATATTTTATTTCATCTGCAAACCTTAACAGCCCTAAAAAGGAGTGTCAAACTGGCTTTTAGCCTTAAAAACACTATGCTCACTGGTTGGGAAAAAGGTTATTTTTTATGGGGTGCCAAAAAAAGAGTCCAGAAAACCTAAGGGTCAGTGTAAAGCTACCAAAGCACCAGCAGTCTAGAATTTTCAATTGGATAGATGACCAGTTATATATAACAAGTAATGTTATCAAAAGCATCTATTTCAGTTTTGTTAGCATCATTTTCCTTTTGCCGCTCAAATCCAATTTTCAATACTGAGAGTTGGCGGGCCTAATGTAATATTAGGGAAGGCCAGCACTCCTATGACTGTTTCTAGGCAACAGAAGCTTATTCATATGCATTTGGGATAATCTCTCATAGTTTGGATTCCAAGAGCACCACACAATAAAGAAATTGCACAAACAAATGCATTTTTTTCAGGCACAACTGGCAAATATGCATCATCTTAAAAACATGGACATTCCATCATTCTGTCCAAAACAGACTAAGTACTTCTCTGTTCTTTTATATAAAAAAGATAGAAACAGTGAAGTAAGGTCTGAAAGTAAAATCCTAGGGGACAGCAGACCAAAGAGTAAATCCATCACCACTGTACAAAGACACTGTTTAAGTAAATAATACCATTGCAAATCAATGTGAAATACTGGTTCTACTACTAAAACATGGAGCCCTCTTGTTTTACAATACTAAGTTACTATATAAACATCTTCACCAGAAAAATACATTTTTTTGTTTCTAACATTACAAGAATCATGCAAATCACAAGGGATTTATTCATTTAGCATGGGTATGGTTTACCCACTATATTTGGAAAGGCTACAAATAATATTCATAGAAATTATTAGAACTTCTTTGCACACAAGACCATTTTAATCTATTAGGCAGCCAAATGCATCAGTGGTTGTTTTCCGACTATCAACTTTAAGTAGGACTGAAAACTAAAAAGTCAAGAAAGTATTCCAGTAGCCTTAATGTATAAGAAATTTACTTAAACCATATAAAAGTTTAAAACCTATCACAGGGTTAAGACTCCTGTACGTCTCCTTTTGGTGGTTGGTTTTTTGTTTGCACTATCTCCTTTTTTACTCATTTTCTTTGTTTTCTTCCTTTTGTTTATTTTCCCATTTCCTCTGAAAATCCAGTGCTCTCTTCTGTCACAACTCCCCTTTGATACTCATATTTCTGTTTCTTGGCTGTTTTACTCTTGTCTCTCGTCTGCTCCTATCCTCCCGTAGTTTTCCCACTCCCTCCTTAAGTAGGTTTACTCCCCTAAGTAGTTGTGCCACACAGCTCTCATTCTGTATGCCACAGCATAAGTCTAAGGCCTTATGTACATTAGCAAATTTTGTAGTCTCAGGTCTTCAGTGCTGAATTATGGCTACATTTGCTAGCCTGCAGGAAGTATCAGGGTCATGCTATTCTAGTCAGTTTCAGTCTGCTGCTTCCAGCACAGCTTAGACTGCCTCATTTCAAATAGATGTTTTGTAGCATTATTGTGCTTCCTGCCACTGGAGAAAAAGGAAAGAAAGCCTAGGTCCCTTGGTGTAGTGTTAGGGCTTACTTACATGGGGAAGTTCACTGGAATAGTTTTTCTGCAAGATATTCCAGAATATCTCCCCATATGGACATTTTTCCAAAATAAAAGTGACTTTACTCCAGAATCAATACTCCATAAGAACGGCCATACTGGGTCAGGCCAATGGTCAATCTAGCCCAGTATCCTGTCTTCCGATGGCAGCCAATACCAGCTTATTCAGAGGGAATGAACAGACTGAGTAATCAAGATCCTGTTGCCCATTCCCAGTTTCTGGCAAACAGCAATCCCTGCCCAACCTGGCTAATAGCCAATGATCAACCTATCCTCCATGAACTTATCTACTACTTTTTTGAACCCTGTTATAATCTTGGCCTTTAAAACAAGGAATTCCACAGGTTGATTGTGTTGTGTGAAGACTTTCTTTTGTTCATTTTAAAAGTGCTGCCTCTTAATTTCATTTGGTGACCCTAGTTCTTGTATTACAATAATACTTTTTTACTTTCTTCTCCATCTCAGTCATGATTTTATAGAGCTCTACCATATCCCCCCCCTAGTCATCTCTTTTCCAAGCTGAAAAGTCTCAATCTTATTAATCTCTCCTGATATAGAAGCTGTTCCATATCCCTAGTCATTTTTCTTGCTCTTTTCTGTACCTTTTCCAATTCCAATATATTTTGAGATGGGGCAACCAGTTCCGTATTATTCAAGATGTGGACGTATCCTGGATTTATAAAGAGGCAATATGATATTTTCTGTCTTATTAGCTATCCCTTTCCTAATGAGTACCAACATTCTGTTGGCTTTTTTGACTGCCACTGCACACTGAGTGGATGTGTTCAGAGAACTATCCACAATGACACCAAAATCGCTTTCTTGAGCTTATTTAGACCCCACTGTAATTTGATATGTATTGTTGGAATTATGTTTTCCAACGTACATTACTTTGCATTTATCAACACTGAATTTTATCTGAAATTTTATTGCCCAGTTACCCAGTTTTGGAAGATCCCTTTGTAACTCTTCACAGTCTGCTTTGGACTTAACTCTCAAGCAGTTTTGTATCATCTGCAACATTGCCATCATTTACCCCTTTTTCCAAGTCATTTATAAATATACTGAACAGTACTTGTCCCAGCACAGACCCCTGTGAGACACCAATATTTACCTCTCTCCATTCTGAAAACTGACCATTTATTCCTATCCTTTGTTTCCTATCTTTTAACCAGTTACTAATCCATGAGAGGACCTTCCCTCGCCACAGGCTTTCTAAAAAATTAAGTACACTGTATCACCCTTGTCAACATGCTTGTTGACCACCTCAAAGAATTGTAGTAGATTGGTAAGGCATGATTTCCCTTTACAAAAATCATGTTGACGCTTCCCCAACAAATCGTGTTCATCTGTGTGTCTAATAATTCTGTTCTTTACTACAGTTTCAAGCAGTTGTCCTAGTACTGAAGTTAAGCTTACCAGCCTGTCATTGCCTTTGGAGCCTTTTTTTAAAAATCGGCATCACGTTAGTTATCCTCCAGTCGTCTGGTACAGAAGCTGATTTAAATGATAGGTTACATACCACAGTTAGTAGTTCTGCAATTTCACATTTGAGTTCCTTCAATACTCTTGGGTGAAAGAGTGAAAAAGTGACTTACTTTTTATCAATTTGTTCCAAAAGCTCCTCTAATGACACCTCTGGGACAATTCCTCAGATTTATCACCTAAAAATGAATGGCTAAGTTTTGGGAATCTCCCTCACTTCCTCAGCTGTGAAGACTGACACAAAGAATTAATTTTGTTTCTATACAGTAGCCTTATCTTCCACTTTCAAAGCAAACTAATTATACCAGAACAAAGTGACTTTATTACAGAATACAGTGTCCATATGAGAAAGGTATTTTGAAACAGCTTAGCAGTACAGTTATGCTGGGCTATTTCCCCATACACAACACCTTACTATAGAAGAAGGCCCAACTATTGTAACTGATTGCAGGATAATGCTATTTTGGAAAATTACAAAATAAGCTTTCAAATGAATACACAGAGTTGTTGGAAATGCTACAGTGAAATTGGACCACAAATCAAGGTGATTTAAATAATCAAAGTAGAAAACCTTGATTTAAATAATGGATTTTGATCAATTTTTCCATTTGTACTTCAGTTATCTGCTAAAGAAAGGTGCCTTCTCATTGGTTAATATAACCATTCGAACATGTTGATTTACAACTAAATAGAGCCTTTATACACTAGATTTAGTGCATCTTTTTGCTACCTAGGAGGGCACACTGCAACTACGCACATTTATTTAAGTGATTATATGACTTATTTTCAGATTCTTAATAATTTTGCATTGGTATGTTAGAAAATGGTGAATAATAAATTGCTTATTTGCTAGATTAACTCTTTGCTCATGATTGGTGTCTGGCTACATGAAGATGGTCATTGGAATTTAACTAAACACAAAACATAAAATTTTGTTAAAGAAAACAAACCCTTAAAATGTAGTATATGAGCTATTGTGCCAGACTTTTAAAGCTTGACCTCAAAAGTTAGATGTTTTTCCTCACAAAGAGAAGAGAATGGACTGGAGACTTAGTTGGCAATCCACACTGTAGTACTGGCTGAAGAGCTGTACAATGTAAGTGGGGACATGGTACAAGGGCATTTCTGGGGAGTGAGATACTGTGAGGGTACTAAAAGGGCATGATGGCACTGAAGCAGAAAGGAGACTTTCAACTAATGAACTAAAGAGATTCAGTTGACTGCAATGATTGTGTCAATGTAATGCCTCCGCAATGGCATACCATCAGTTGAATCTCAATCAGTTGAAGCTTTTTACCTGTACAAATTACCAGGAAACAATCAATCAATTATTGCATCCCCGATAATCAAATCAAGCACTCCTGTGTGAATTCAAAATGCATGAGGTACATTACAATATACTGATCTCTCTAATACAGACAAGAACTCAGACTGTTCCATCCTATATAATTTTTTTTTGTTAAAACGTTTATCTAAGGCAAATAGCTATACTTTATTAGGTAATCTTTTGCCATGTTGGAGAACCTATAACAAGTAACATATTGCAAGTGTTTGTCAGCTCTGGAACCTTTGGAATCTAGATATCGTAAGAACATAAAAAGGACCATATTGGGTCAGATCAATGGTCCATCTAGTCCAGTATCCTGTCTTCTGACACTGGCCAATGCCAGATGTTTCAGAAGGAATGAGCAGAACAGAAAATCATTCAATGATCTCCACTCCCAACTTCTGGCAAACAGAGGCTAGGGACACCCAGAGCATGGGGTGGCATCCCTGCTTGCTTGGCTAATAGTCATTGATGGATCTATCCTCCATGAATTTACCTAGTTCTTTTTTTAATACTGTTATAATTTTGCCCTTCACAACATCCCCATGGCAATGAGTTTCACAGGTTGACTTTGCATTGTGTAAAGAGGTACTTCCTTTTGTTTTAAACGTGCTGCCTATTAATTTCATTGGGTTCTTGTGTTATGTGAAGGAGTAAATAACACATTCTATTCACTAAATATTTGGAGATATGGTTACAACATAAACTGGTCTAAATTTTTCCTTTGGTTATGCTCACAAAGCCACATTGACTGACAGGGAACAGTAAAGACATAACTGAGGGAAAATCTTGGCCCATCATCTTTATCTGGTGAGTCATGATCTTTTTGTTTTTTTAAAAAGGTATCTTTTTATGTTATTTTCATCCAATTTCATCATAAAGTCATTGGTACGCTCACTAATCAGGAAGTCACTATAAGCCTGCTATGTTTTTTCACCACTCCTTTCACTCTCCATTTTGAAAGTTACAGAACAGGAGACTAAAGCAGGGGAAGGTCAGGTTTGTGCTTCCTGTCACAGCAGCTATGGCAGAACGAAAATGAATCAGACAAGAATCTTCTAACTCTCACCAGTTTCAGTCTCTTACTACTACAAGCATCACCGAAAATTTACAATGTGCGAGAGTTCTCTGCAGGGGCACTCACCAAGAGAGGCATAAATGGAACTAAAAGAACAGGCCAGGAGTGAGACAGCAACAAAAAAGTGGTGAGGCAATAGATACAAAGAAGGGAAGAGGCTTATTTGAGTTTAGAACCTAGTATTCTCTTTTGAGGTTGCTGATTTCTATCAATCACCTTGTATCAACTTAAAAAAAACAGTGCAGACAGGTCCTATGGCCACCACTTTTTAGCTGGAGGGAGAGTCGCTGTGATTTTTAAGGAGTGAGACAAATGGGAAGCATGATCTTTTGACTACTGCACCAAGTTACAGATGGAAATAGAAACGAGATCTCCTATCACAAACTTATGCATAACCTTAGGCAAATTATTTACAAGCCTGTTTTCTTATCTGTAAAATGAAGATGAGGTGTAATGTTTGCAAAGTATTTTTTGATCACATGATGGAAAGTGTTACAGGGGGAAAGATATTAATACTATAAAAAGGTGTCAAACTGGGACAGTGTTCCACCAATAGAGAGGGTAAAATTTTATAAGGAACATATTCCCCTACCTTCTGTTGTATTCTTAACTCAAGTTAGGCAGGTAATCCTTTCTCTACTTCTCTTGTCCTCCCAATTCCCACATTGGCTTTTCTGGAGGTAGTGGTTCCCATGATGGACAAACAATGCTGTTCTACCAGACACATTTTTATTTCAGTCACTTTCATGCATCTACCCCCGATTTTCTGAATCCTCTCTTTCTTTCTTTCTCTTACTACCTTGTTGGTTTCTTCTCTTCTCCTTTTCAGATTATATTCCCTTATTATCCCTTGCTACTTTCTTATCTCAAACCTTCATTATTATTCTTACTCCCATCCCATTGCCACCCCATCCTCAACTCAAAGAAAAGAAAAAAATGGAAAGGACTGAAGTTTAAAAAAAATTCCACAGGAATATAATTGTTTGGGATACATCATCTGACTGTTGCAGATTATTCCTCTCCAATATATCAGAAAATGGAAGAGTACCCAATCACCACCAGATTCTTGCTAATAAAGTCATGCACCAAAAATAAAATAAATCCTATCAAACCCAAATCTGACTACCAATTTAACTCAGAATGTGTTAAAACAAAAAAACCCCAAAAGTTTCATATCTAGTTCCATCCACCTTCCCTTTGAACCCTAATAAGGCAAACTGTACTAATACCTCTGGGACAGAGAATTCCAATCACTGATCATCTCTGAAAGCAAAATCCACTTTGTTGGATTTTACCTCACAGCATAGGCCCAATAATGCTCCACCCTGAATCCCCACTGCCAGCTACAGAACCTAGATCTACTTGCCATTCTCCCTCCCCACCCCAAGCATGTAGGGCTCACATGATTCTAACATGAGTTGCAAAGTCCGATACTACCCCAGTATTCACTGTAAGTATTGCTTCTAACAAATCTCCAAAAGGAAACTATACCATAATGTCCCAAGACAACAAAATTCATGCAATATCCAATCAGGACTGTACATCCAAGGGTGCAATCTCACAATTTGAAATTACATTTTTTTAAATATATCAACATATTCTTCACTTTATGCTGTCATAATCTAACCTATGAAAATAAAGTAGCAAAGAATATACCAGAATGTGTGGTGCCGGCACCGACCTACAAAGTATTAAATAGAATATGCAAGGTAAAAAAAATCCATGCAACAGAAGGATGGAAAGAGTGGTTAAATCCCAACAATAAATGTCTGAAGACGCAGATGAAAAGAGCAAGAATCACCATTTTAATGTAGCTTGGTTACATACAGGATGTCACCTATGTATGAAAGGTACAAGAGCAGATCGGAGGCCCTGTTACGTGAGAGACTGGAGATATTCTTGCTTCTTGTCACTTGTATGTGTGGTTTCAGTGTGCAGTTGGGGCAGGCTGCACTGTGATCTTCAGGGGAGATTTCTGAGGGTGTGGGGATGATCCTATGACACGGGAGCATTTCCCGTTGATCACGGAGTCTTAGCGCATGGCCGCTGTACTGCGTTTACACCCGTTACGGCTCCAGCAGCACAGGCGGCCCGAGGAGGCCTATGTAGCTGAGACTGTGATCGAGGGAAGCCAAACGGGCTGGTTTGAAGCCCGAGGCTCCTAGAACCTCGGATCGTCCCCCTCAGCCGCAGCCCGTCACCCCGCGGGGAGGCGCCTCAGAGCCAGCGCTTCGCGCTCCCGCAGCCAGCCGGGCGGTGCGGGGCAGGGCGGCTGCAAAGCCGGGCTCCCATGTCCGCGACGGGGACATCGAACGCCGCAGGGCAGCTCCGGGCGAGGGACCAGCCATTCCGCGCGGCTGGGAGCCGTGATCAGGGGCGATGGCCGCGCCCGCTCGCGCAGAAACGCAGCCACCCCCACTCCCGGCCCCGAGACGGGGCAAGGCTGCGTCGGGCAGGCCGCGCCCCCCCGCCGGTGCCCGGATGTAGCCGGCAGCGGCCAGGCTGCTCCGTCCTTATCTCCCCGGCGCAGCGGTGAACGGTCACGTGATCGCTCCCACGCCCGCTTCCATTCCTCCCGGCGCCTGCCGTTCGCGTGCTCGTGGTTACCCGCCCCGCGGGCTAGAGGAGGGGCCCGGCCTGCGCGGGAACCGCCGTTCCCTCACCGCGCCCTCTACAACCGCCTGGGGAGCGGCCCACCTCCCGCCTTGCCTCAAAAGCGGCCCGTGGAATGAGGCCGCCCGCAGGCGCTGGGGAGAGCGAGGCCGTGTGATTGGGCCGCCCCGCTCACGTGACACCCCTACCTCACGCCACCTCCTCGAATAAAACTTAAAAATGGGGAGGAAAGGGCCGGGCGGGCCTCGTCGCGCGCCCCGAGCTCCTACCTGCTTCCCGCCGTCAAGCCCGCGCGGCGCAGGGCGCACAGCCACGCCGCAACCCACGAGCCGCCTCGCTGCTCCTCAGGCCTTCGCGTGCCAGGCGCAGCCTCCCCGCTCATTGGCTCGAGCCTGTCACGTGCTCACACCCCTCCCCCCGCCCGGCCGGGGGCCCTGCCACCACCGTAGGAGCGGGACCTGCTGGATCGAGGCAGCAGCGTGAGAGGCGTTTGGCGCGCGCCGCGAAGAGAGGGCGGACAGGCACAACAACCAAGCGGGCCTCGCCGCGACGGCCGCACAAGCGCCCTCCTGATTGGCTGTGTGTGACCAGCGCACGTAGTTTCCGATTCCTCCCCTTGACCACGCCCATCCCGCTCCTCCCCTGCGCGAGGGAAACACGCCGTTCTCGCGTGGGCCAAACAGACTCGTTCCTCATTGGTTGCCTGTGGGGCTCACGTGATTCTCTCCTTCCCCCCCCGCAGCGTGGCCTGCCCGCCCCCTGCCCCCCATGAGGGAGAGCCCCGTCGGGGGTCACCCCGGACCCGGAACGAGCCGCTGAGCTGCGGGAGGAGGCGCCGCGGACGTGCACACCTCGAGTCGTTCCCCGCGCGGTCTCCCGCGTCCCGCCGTGCTTGAGTCGCTCCTGACCTGGCAGCCGCCCGCATCGCCCTTCTCCGCAGCGCCAGCCCTCGGGAGCAACCCGAGCCTCCCCCCGCCGGAAGCCCGGGCGCTGCACCTCGGGCTTCACGCCTCAGCTGGAGCTGAGAAGGGACCCTCCTGGTGTGTCAGACATAGCCTCGCCCTCCCCACCCCCACATCCCCCCATGCAGGTTTGTGGCACCCGAGTTCAGGCGCTGATTTCATTCCTTCAGAAGACTGAATGTTCCAGAAGATCTGCAGCCTGAGCCTGGACTCCACTGTCTAGTGCACAACCGGAATAAGGAATCCGGTTCGTGATGCTGAACAGTAGACAGACATGCCTTCACAAAGCAGGGTAGCTGGGGCTTTGCAGGAGGAGAACAGCTTGATGTTATAGTTCACATACATAGATGCACAATATTTCCTAGGACTCGCTTAACATTTGTAAACACTTTATATATTGCATACGACTACATTGCTTACCTATCCAGTAAGAAATAGAACGACCACAAATTGGGGAGGGGGTGGGGATTGTTTGTTCCCTCAGTTCTTTGGCTATATAAATAGTTTGGTTGCAAAGGATATAGGACAAAGGATGAAGTGAAGAAAAAACATATACGGCCAATAAATTAAAGACTTTATACTAAAAAGAAGCACTTTTAAGAAACATCAAAGTTTAATTGAAGGTTGCACCAAATGTATGTTCTCATACAAGCAAGGGAAAGCTAAAAACAAGACTACTTAGTGAATGCATAAATGTATTAATAGCTATAAGTGAATCTTCAGGTGTAAGTAATGAGACGTGGACAGCCTAATGAATGCTTTCACTTAAATCTTTACTTTCATCTTTTATCAATATTTGTAGATAATTGAAGAGATGGGTTAGTTTACACAGAGTACATCATATTTAGATGATAACTTCAAGGAGTTTTCTAGTTATGAAGTAATAACCACATACTGAGCTAAATAAATGCATGCCAGAAGCCAAACTTTATTGTAGGCTCCAACCTTGAAACACTTACTGCACCTTCTTAACTTTGCACACAAGTAATCTCACTGACCTCAACAGCACTATACATATGCCTAAAGTTAAGCAAATGCATATGTGTTTGAAGGATTGGGACCATAGTTATTACTGGGTTAACAGGAAGCAACATCAAATTATTAATATACTAGAACATCTAATAATTAAAGGCCATATCGTCTCCCAACACAGGAATACATTTAAGGATATATAGGATATATATAAATGCTGTGCATTTGGTTAGGTAATAAGATGATTGTAGCAATTATCATCTAGCAAATCTTTTCAATTCATAATAAAATAATGGAACAAATATTAGGATTTTAAAAAATCTATAAATATTTAGAAGATAACAGAACCATTAGCAATAAGCATCATAAATTTATAAAATAATAAATCATGCAAGACTCAGTCATTTTAAAAATAAAACTATAAAATGAGTGATCAAACCAAATACTGTAGCTATTTTTTTTCTTTTAGTGAAGTATTTTACACATCTCACAAAATCTTACTTGAAAAATTATTTCAAATTGGTTTGGATATAAACAAAGCTATGTAGGTTGAAACCAGATAAAAATGTAAACAAAGGGTAAGATAAATGGCACTATGTTGAATTCTGGAGAAATGCCTGAGGCTTTGAGGTAAAATTTGCAAAAGTGCCTAAATTAATTAGCAGCCTCAGTCCCATTTTCAAAAGTGATTTGCACATTTAACTTTCAGTTTATTATGCACTTGACTTTCAATGGGATTAAGGCTATTTGAAAATGGGATATAGCCTGATCTTCATTAGAGAATTAGGTTGACATATGTTTCCTTACATCAGTGGTCCCCAAAAGCTTTTGGTCCATGCCCTCCCTGACCTGGTCTGTGCTCCCACCTTCCCCCCAGGAGCCAGGGACCAGGAGCAGGAGTGCGGCTGGAGCCCATGACCAGCCAGGGGCTGGAGCATAGCTGGGGACCAAGTTGGCCACAGAGTGGGGCTGGGTGTGCTCCCTCCCCACCCCAAATGGGAGTGGCCCAAGCCCTGCCGCACCTCCCAAATGTTCTTCCACATCCCTCTATGGAGAGCACCCCACGGTTTGGGGACCACTGCCTTATGTCAACCTCTGAATGCATGTATGTATACTCACATTTTTCTCCAGCCACCACCCCCATCACAGCAACACAGTAAAACCACTTCCCAAACAGCACAGACCCATAAATCGACCTACTGAGGTCAACGCAGTCTGAATGTAGACACTGCATAATCTGGGGCAATCCTAACAGTTCTCCAGCAGCTGTCCCACACTGCCCCATACCCGGTGACATTGACCACTCTGGAAACAATTTTAAACTCCACTGCTCAGGATCAGAGAGACCAGAAGCCACACACCCCATTAAAAATCCCTACGTTTTTAAAATGCCTTTTCCTGATTGCCCACCTAGGGGAGCTAGCAGTTCTCCCTTGTGTGCATTGCCCAACCAACCATGCCGGTTGCAGGCACTAGGTGTGCTCCTGCCTGGAGTAAACAGGAAGTTTTGATCTCCTGGGGCTGTGGGAAGAAGTGGCTGTGCAAGCACAGTTATTGCTCAGTCAGAGAGATGTGGATATCTTTGAGCAGATTACACAGGTTATGCAGGAAAAGGGGTACAACTGGGATCAACAGCAGTGTTGCGTGAAAGCAAAGGAACTTTGCCAGGGATAGCATGAGGCCAGGGGTGCTAACAGTAGATCTGGTACTGCCCTGTAGATCTGCTGCTTTTATAGCGAACTGCATGCCAAGACCCCACCAGTATGCCACGGACAATGTGGATACCTTGGAGGAGCCTGAGATGGAGACTCCTGCCAAGACCAGCGAGGAGAAGGAAGGAGGGGGAAGACATGAGCAGGGACTCTAGCCATGCCATGAGCCAGGACTTGTTTGAGACTCCACCAGAGTCTAACCAGTCCCAAGCATAGAATCATAGAATATTAGAGTTGGAAGGGACCTCAGGAGATCATCTAGTCCAACCCCCTGCCCAAAGCAGGACTATCCTCAGCTAAATCATCCCATGGATGAGCATGGATAAGCCTTATGAAGGGTACGGGAACTTGGGTAAGTGTGTGCAAGCATTTTTCCTTACAGTGGTTAAATTTTAAAATGGCACCCAGCCCACCTCCAAGTTAAAAAGACCAAGGTATCATCTTTTCAGTTCTATTATTAGTACAAGAAGAGATAGAGATACAACAAACAGAGGCATCATCAGCGTCTTTTTCATTCCTCTGTTGGGTTAGGTGGGGGAGGGAGGCCTACAGAGCACTTTGTTTATATACATGGGGATGCAATGCCCCGTTTATATTCTGGAGAGATCTCAATGAAACCTTCAAGTAGGTACTCTGCAGTCCTCTCGCATAGGTTTTTAGGGATGGCAACCTTATTTCTTCCTCTGCAGTAGGACACTTTCCTATGCCATTCTGCAATGAATTCGGTTGGCAGCACTGCAGTAAACAGGCTACCAGCATATGGGTCCAGCCGGCTTCAGGACACCAGTAGCAGCTGTGTTCTCCATACGTTTGTGACCCTCAGGAGAGAGATATCAGATAAAATCACCACCATCCATGGAAAATAGTGCTGTTGCCCTGTACTCGTACCTATGGAATAGGGACCAAAATTGTATAGCTTCATGCAACAGAAAAATTCTTCTACCTTCTCCTAGTGGGCCATACTCACCCTGATGGGGGCTGGAGAGCGGTGCTGTGCAGGGATGCTCCAAAGCTGAAGTGTCAATAAGCATGTCTTATTAAAAGTGCGTATGGGAATAAGGGAAGGGAGTTTTGAAACTTATCTTTCCCTTGTAACTGTAATGTCTGCCTGGTTTTATCAGCAGCTTCTGACATGGTGGCCTTGAGGGGTGCTCCTTCTACACCTACAGAATGCCTGATTCTGAGAAGGAGGAGGAGAAAAAAAGAGGATGGGGGGGACATCCTGTAAGCCAGTGCTGTAACAGACTGTGAACAAAGGGCTTGGAGGGCCAATGTGATGGATAGCTTGGAGAAAGACAGAGAGGGCAGAAAAAGACCCAGGAGTCCCAGCTGGAGAAGGAGAGGGAAATATACAAGGACATAATGGGTCTTCCCAGGCAGCAAACCCAAATGCTGCAGACCTTGGTTGACTTGCAGATCCAAAAATCCCTGATTCTCCATCCATTGTAGTCTTTGGAGAACTCCATAGTCACTGCTCCCTAGATCCCTTAACATACCAGATGGCAACACAGGCATATAAGTACCTCCTACTGCTCCATGTTTGGGGGACAGCTAAGGAAAACTACAGCTTCACATACACCAACCACGGTTCTCACAGGTCAGTGTGTGTACAGCCCTAATGGACTATATTTGTACACTCAGATGGACATAGATGTTTCCTCCCTTTCTAATTTTACATTTTTACCCCGTTAATTTATGTTACCATTTGTATAATATTGCCTGTGGGTTTTTGGGGGGGGAGGGTTTTGCACATTGATTTTCTGCAGTTTTCTCCCACTTAATAAAGTTCTGTTTTTGGAGAGTCAAATTATCTGTATTAACTCAACGAATTTTGCGGACTGCATAGTGGTTCTCAAAGAAAACAGTACTTCTAAAACTACACCAAGCACCACATCGTTCATAGTTTCAGAAAACACCCAGTCCTATTTATAAATGGACAGCAAACATTACCTGGTTCTTAGAAACTAAAGCCTAAAGCTCCAGAGCACACTCCAGCACAGAACCCTACTGTGGCTTACCATTAAAGTGCTCTTTCAAACCATCCCTCAACTATATCACTCCATGCTAAACTCTTGTAATGATCCTTGTGTCTAGCTGTTCAAAGTCAGAGAGCTGCTCTACCTCTGTCCTCCACCTTGGTAGCAGCTTTTCCTGCTTTGCCTTACAGATATTATGCAGGACATAACGTGCCACTATAACCATTGTGATATTTTTCTCACTGAGATCCAATTTTATGAGTAAACACTCCCAGCATCCCTTCAGTCTACCAAAAGCACATTCCATTGTCATTCTGTTCTTGGTGAGCCAATAGTTGAATCTTTCCTTTGTGGTCTCAGAATGGCCAGTGTATGGCTTCATGAGCCAGAGGAGCAAGGGCCAGGCTGGGTCTCCCATTTCAATATTGCCAATGGTAATCTGCTGGTCAGGAAAGAATGTCCTTGCTTTATAACCAATTCTGTGTTCTTAAAAATACAAGCATCATGCACCTTCCTTGAGCAGCCCACATTGATATTGTTGAAGTGTCCCCTATGATACTCCAATGCTTGCATAAACCGTAGCAAAGTAGCCGTCTGTTGATAAATAATGTGGCAGGGTGGGCTGGTGCCAAAATAGGGATATGCATGTTGTCTATTGCCCCACCACTGTTCAGGAACCCCCTTGCTACAAATCCATCCACTATGTGCTGAACATTGCCGAGAGTCACAGGTCCTGTGTAGCTGGGAACAATTAATGGCCCTACACACTTGCATGACAACAGCCCCCACTGTGGATTTTCCAACTCCAAAATGATTACTGGCTGACCAGTAGCAATCCAGCATTGCAAGTTTCCAGCGTGACCACCACTTGCTTCCCCGCTGTCAGTGCAGCTCTCATTCTGGAGTCTTTGTGCTGGAGGGCTGGGGCAAGCTCAGCACACAGAACAAGGTATGTATGTGACCTTTCGCATCTAAAAGTTCAGCAGCCCAAAAGGGTTGCATCAGATGGCGTTGTGTGGTACAGTGGGATACCTGTCCATGGTGCACTGCACTTTATATTGACATAAGCACTTCTGGTGAGTAGGCACAGTGTCGATGCAAGCAGCCAAGTATGCATGCATCCAAGCGATATACAAACATTAGCAGCTGTGCATTGATGCAACTGCACCGACCACATATTTTAGCGTAGACATGGCTTTAGGCGCCTAAATCACTGTGTTACTTTTGAAAACTGTCCCCGGGTCTACACTATAAATACAGGAAATTGGTTACAGCACAGCTTTCACCTAAAACGCTTATAAACACGGTTAAAAGTGTAGAGTGGACTTTCATTGGGTTTTGCAATCAGGCTGTTCATCTTGGAGGCTTCTTGGTGGGCTTTAGTCTTGGTGGAAAGTTTTGAAGGTTTTAACTTTGTCTACATTGTAAATTGAAACCTTATTTGTGACCAGGTTAAGGGACAACCATATTTTAACCAGTTTCTTGACACAATTGTATCTGTAATGTAAATTGGGCCAAATTCCACAAGACACAGATGTTATAGCCAATTTTATTTAACAAAATTTTTACTTATCAAAACGAATGGAGGAAATAGGTCATGAATTAAATCTGCAGATGCTATTAAATTAGAAGGAGCTGCAAATACCAGAAAGAAGAGAAAAGTAATACAAAGGGACCTAGAAAGGTTAGAATTATGGACAGAAATATTTGAATTGGACAAATGCAAGCTAAGATGTACAGGGGAAATAAAATGAGTGAAATGTTTATTGAGAAGGAGACACTTGGAAAGCAGCGATGCTGAAAGAAATCTAGAATCAGTCACGGACAGCATATTAGAAATGAGCTTGCAATGCTGTATGGCTGCAAAAGAAAAACAGCATGGTTTTGGTATGTAAAGACAGAAGAATCCCATTTCAGAGAAGGGAGGTCTTTATACTGCTCTGGTGAAACATTTCCTAGAAAACTGCGTTCAGTCCCGGGAACCTCAATTCTAAAAATGTATAGATAAATTGACATTTGTACTGTTGTGGTAGCCATGTTGGGCCCAGGATATTAACGGGAGAAGATGGATGAGATAATCTCTTTTATTAACCAATAAGAAGATAATTTCTATTGGTGAAAGAGACAAGTTTGAGCTAAACAGAGCTCTTCAAGAAATGGTGATGCCTGAAATAAGCCTGTACCAAAGCCCCAGTCCTCACCACCGCCTTCACTGCCCATTCCTGTCACTGACCCTCAGAATCTACCTTCCCTCTGAAGGCTGATCAGATTTTCAAAGCAAAATGCTAGAAGACTAGTGGGCTTATCCCAGAAAGGGTTTTGGTGAGGAACCAGGGAAGTTGATAGGACAGTGAGGTGAAAAAGTTGACCTCCTGTCCTGTCCTCTGCATTTTAGAATGAAGAACTGTAACACATCACAGTAAAGGGAAAAGTAGGAGAACACTGTATTTACCCCTCTAAGAACCTGTGACAACTATGTCTGAAAAAACCACCCCAGAAACTCCTTCTTCACTCACATCATGGAACTGTGATATGTTCTGTATGGGGTACACCTTGTTTAATATTATTTTAAGAGTCTTGATCTGCTGAACATTAATATCTTGTCAGATTGTTTGTGTGTAAAGTGTCTCTTGTTGTGGGTGGCACCGCTGGCTCTCCCTCACTGTCAATCTCCGAGGGAGGCCACACCACACCTGCACCCTGCGGGGAGTCCAAAATAAAGGGGCCATTTCCTGCTCTTAGCAGGGTGAGCCCCCAGTTTCCGGCTCCGGCCCTTAGTGGGGCAAGTAAAACAAATGGGGAAGTAGTCTCTGGCCCTTTAGTAAGGCAAGCACACAGTTCAAGGCCCCAACCCTTAGGCAGGGCAGGCCGGTAAAGGGGAACAGTCTCGAGTCCTTTGTAGGGTGAGTAGGCAGTGCTGAGCCCCAGCCATTAGGCAGGGTGGGCATAAACTACAGGAACAATCTCTAGCCCCTCACAGGGCGAGAAAATAGTCTATGGCCCGGCCCTCAGAAGGGCGGGCAGGCAGCAGGAAAAACAGCCCCTAGCAGGGTGAGGCAATTGTCCAAGGCCTGGCCCAGCAGGGCATGGCAGGCAGCAGAGACCAGGCTCTGGCCCTCAGCAGGCGATCACCCCTTTGTCAGGATAGGAAGTGGGGAGGGGGACACAGGCCCACCTGTCTCCACTGCATCCCAGTCCAGGGCCCTGGCAGTGACAGGGTGGCCCATCATTGGGTTAGCAGGACTGCAGCCAAAATGCACTGCCCTGTTGCAAACGCAAGCTCAGCCAGACTGTCGTTGGCTGCTCCTGGAGACTTCCTCCCACCTTCTCCCTAGAGTACCTGGTCTCCTGAGCCGTACCCCAGGGCACTCTGCTCGGGGGGGAGCTCCAGAAGCCCTCAGCCTCATTGCTTGACAGCAGGTCCAGGAACTGTTCAGAGTCATCTGCAGAGGGCAGCTCTTCTAGGTCACAGGGTCCTGGGGTCTCCTCTGCTCACCAGGGGTTGGCAGGTCAGGTAGCTCCTTGAGGTCCTCAGGCATGAGCAGCTATGGCAGCCTTTCCTCTGGGTCATAAGGTCCAGGGGTCTTCTCCAGCTTGCCAGGCTCAGGTAGCTCCGCCAGGTCCTCAGGTCCCCATGCAGAGGACAGCTCCAGCAACCTCTCCTCCATGGAGCAGCTGAGTGCAGCCCTGGGCTCAAGCACCAAGGGAGGCATCTTTCTCCCGCAGTTGCCTTCCTCTGAGTGACCAGGAAGGCCTGGCTTTTATACTCCTAGTCCAACCTACCTGCTTCTGGTCAGGTGCTGTACTTCCGGGCTCCAACCTCCAGAGGCGGTTTGGCTCTCCCTCGCAGTCAATCTCCAAGAAAGGCAGCATCTCCCGGCTACAATGTGCTACCATCATATGTGAATTTATGAAACATTGTTGAATATGCTATTAGAACATGCTGCAAGGCAGGAAACTCCCACAAACAGCATTTCAAACACAACAATGGAGTGACCAGACAGTGTTAATGGCTCTCTCTCACCCATTCAAGAACAGATTCCACTAACAGGAATTGTTTACAGCGAAGGCTTCACTGTAGGAAGCACATTTGCAATGCGGCTTGACTGACCAATGAGGAGGACCCCACAGGTCACGAGCCTGATTGTTCTAGTGTAAAAGAGGGAGTGTGACAACATCTTCATTCTCCCCCCCACTCAACAACAGCTAAAGGAGTGTCTGGAAGATAAAGAACTTTGCACTAGGGGAGGGGAGTCCCAGGCAGGGAGAGCCTCTTTGAAAACCGTAGCCTGCTTGTACTGTCTCTCAGGATGAGACATTGCTAATTTGAATCCTGTTAGTGTGTAGAACTTAAGACTGTGATTTCATGTTTATTTCTTTTGGTAACTACTTTTAATCTCTTTACACTTGCCCCTTATAATCACTTAAAAACAATTTTTCTGTAGTTAATAAACTTGTATAATGTTTTATTTTATTTTATTGGAGCGAAGAGTTTATACAAACTGCTCCGTAACAAAACCTGGTGCACATTCCTTCCACTTTGAGGGAAGTGTGGACTGGATAACGATCTCCACCGGGCAGGCTTTTTAACTAGGTTAGATGGGATAATTCTGGAGTGCCTGGTCTTGGAGCGTCTCTATTGTTGGTTCATGAGTGGCTGGAAAGCATTCATTGAACTAAATTGGGTGTCTAGCACCACCTACTGTCAGATTGGGTGATAACAGGGTCTGCAGAGGCTGGCTGTGGGTCACCAGCCAGAGTAAAATGGAGGGCTTAACCCAAGCTAAATAGTTAGTAAGTATACCCAGTGGTTCCACAGCTCATAGGCTGTACCCCATGGGATCTGCATACCATCACAGATCCCTTTACAGCTTTCTCCCAATCATGACCTCTTCTCTCCTCTGATCTAGCCCTTACCCTCTTACCTCCCCACCCCTATCCTCATACCCACATCCACCTTCATTCATCCACACCATTAATTCAGCCATAACTACCAATTCATCACTTTGTCCTGTACTTGCATTCCCATTCACACCTGCATTCACCCAATTCCCTCCACCCACCCAACTCTATTACCCCTTTTCACACACAGTTCATCCCTGCCAGTCTCACTCCCTTCTGACCTGTTTCAAGGCTGCACAGCCACCTGTCATCCATTGTGATATTCCCACTATGCCAGTCTGCCTAACGGCCAATCCTGTGTATTACTTTCTCTCTGAGAGCTATGAACAGTGTATTGCAGCAGTTACAAGTTACTACTTAACTCTTTCTAAGCAAGCACATTTATTGTTAAGGTAAAAGCATTACAGAGAAAACATAAGAAAAAAATAATAAACAGATTTAAACACACACTAAATATACCAGGACCCATCAGTCTTATGAGGTCCTAGTAGGCCAAAATCTTTCCAACTCTACTGCAAGGGTTGGGCCTTCCCCCGTGCTCCCTCCCAGCCTGCCCCTTGCACAGTAGGTCCTGTCTGTTTGCTGGATCAGAAAGAGCATTCTATGTCAGTTCAAGTTCATCCTTTTATATCAAAAGCCCTTTCTTTGTCTCCAGTTAGCACCACTATATGCAAATGACTCCAGGGAGCGGTACCTTGCTAGAGTTGTTTAATCTCAGAGACTTGCCTTAATCACCCCCCACCATTTTTAGTTCTTGTAAGAGCTCTGGTAGCTCTCCACCATAGAATAGAACACAATCATACATAAACCATTCATAAATTTAATACAATGCCCCACAAAGGAACAGCATAAAGTTGCAATATCTGTCACAGGGCTGTTCTATGTGAAAATTAAAATCATATAATGAAATATAAAAATATATTCTAATTTACAGTTCTGTGCTGGTAGGGTATATTAGGGTAGATGACCAAATATATTTTGCCTATTATTCTGTACCTACCAGCAACTGGTGGTAATAGGGGTATAAATCCAGTATGAGTTCTTGTTCTGGGGCTTATTTGGGAAATAAAGGCACCTGCTGCAGAAAACTGAGTAGAAACAGGAACATCCTTTTATAAGATGAAATGACACAGATGGTTCTGAGTGGGTTGCTGAGCTGGTTGAGTTAGTGGGTGGAAAGAAGTGTGGTTCAGTGGAAGAGGATGCTAATTCTGGTCTTTGCCTAAGGCTGGCATTTTATTACCTGAATCATTACATGGCGCATTTATTCCTGATGCCTGCAGAATTTGTGATACTGATGAACAAAGCAGACTTTTCCATCAATGATCTAAAATGTAGAAATAATTACATTCAAATATCTTTGAACAATGTTATTTATCTGGCTAAGGTTGCAAAGTCAAGCTCTCCAAAGTTAGGAAATGCCAGAATGAAGATTGCCTGTTCAACTTTAATTCGGCTCCCCTTGAACATCGATCCTGTGCACTGAATGAGTTAGCATCCTGTGAAAAAATAGTGTGTGATCATTTAATATAACCATCATAATGCATACACAAAAGGGAGCTGAATTAAAGTTGCACAGGCATCCTTCATTCTGGCATTTCCTAACTTTGGAGTGCTTGACTTTCCAGTCTAAATAACATTATTTTAACATAGGGTTTTTTTGTATGTAATTCCCTAGGACTGTTTTATTGGTAAAAGGTAAATTCTGTTATATATAATTTTAACAGTCTCCATCATGCATCATCAGCACCATCTTCTATCAGGGGAGCTACAGGATTAGCTACATTAGTAGGCCGCACAAGGCGGTTATGCCAGAGAGAGAAATGGGCTGCTGGAATGAAATGGTGCATCTTGGAGGGAGGGGCTAGGAGGAAGCCTGGCTCTCCCCTCCGCAGGAAATCAGAGAACTCCTATTCTGTATGGTGCCTCCAGTGAGGGAAGTGGGTCCCTAAGTAGCAGGTGTAGTCAGAAGAGAATGGGCATGTTCTCTTCCTCCTACCTCGTTGCCACAGCTGCTTCCAGATATTCCCAGTGTTGTGTCTGCTGCTGCTTTGGCAATGGTGATCCCAGCCTAAGAATGTTCATGTGCTTAGCTATTACTTTGGCATGCTCCCAAAACTTCCCTGTGTAGCGAAAGCAAGAGAAGGGAAATGGTGATTTTTAATAAATTATTTCTCAACCAAACTGGAGTGGAATTTCATGGGACAAGTAAAAGGCATAACTCTAGTTGCTAGGCTTTGTCCCCGTGAATTTCAAAGGCTGGCTGCAAACAGTGGAGGTTTTATATATGGAAGAGTTATAATGGAAAGTGCTAGGCAACCTAAACAGAGGGGTCAGAACCCTTCTGTAATGTAACTGGTAATATATGTTGTCTATCCCATCATTCAGATGATGATGATGGAACCAAAACTATACTCAAACTTTCCTTCCTTTTACGACAGCACTTTCAGTACACCTGGAAGTCAGTTAAAATATGGGTTTTAACTACCATAATTAAATATAATCGATTAAACATAATTAATCAAATTTGAGAAGATTCTGACAATTATTTGGGGTTCCTACCTTACACACAATGGATTTGGTTGTGTTTTATAGATTCAACAATCCCCAGTTCCCCAGTTCATTGCCTGTAGAAGTCTGCAAAGCTGCCACTGTTCTTTTTTCCTATGGGGCAGCTAGTAGAGAGAGTCCAAGACACTAGTGATGAGTGGGAAAGATGCCTTTCATTCCTGTGACACCTCAAATCCTCTTTTGCCCGACTTGAGGGTCTCTATATAAACTCCAGCTGCTTCTGCTTTTATAAAAATTAACACACGTGGCCTAGCATGGTTGCCCAAAGAGGAGAAAGGATGCAAACAGCCTACAACCATCAGCCTTCCCAGGTCCCCCATCCTCCAACACAGGGGCCAAGGACAACTGCAGTTTCTGAACTCTCCTGAACATGGGAATTGCCCTCAGCTAGTGTCCGCTGTGACACTAGCCACCCTACAAGAGGCAAAGGGGAGGCAGAACTATTTCTTGGTCCCTCATACACTGGTCAGTGGAGCTGGCTGCCCACAGAGGGGACAGCATGTAGTTCTATCCAGAGGAAGGGGATTAGTGGGTTCAATGCCCCTTTGTGCCAGCTTGTTCCTGGAAGGACTGTGTCTACTTGAGGCACAAACCCTCTGGGAAATCCGTGTCATGGAATTGCTCAGCAGGGCTCCCACAGTGGACCAGTTCCTAACAGGCTCAATCCGCCCATATTATTTGACTAAGCCTGACTGTTCCCTGAGGCAGCATTAAAATCAATCCCCAAGCAGTGCCCCCTACTTTTTGCCAGTTGCCCCATTCCCTAGGGTGTGGTACACCTCCATAAGGTTTGTCTTTTCCCTTTTATCAGTTGTATTTAGCACTTCCCTCCCACAGATCAGTTCACCCTCTGCACCTGACATTCCCAACTGTTCTCTGCATCTGACATTCCCAACTGCCACATGATTTTTCAATCCCAGTCTTCTGTCCTTTTTCCAGTGGAAGAAGCATCAGCCAAATATTCTGTTGCTGTCTGAATAACAAGAGAGAGGGGTAATACCATAGGTATCCCACCATGCTGCTCCCTAGTTTACATAAATGATAGAGCTTAAATTTGTAGGTGAAACATTCCTTTCCTATCGGAATAAATAATAATGCAGATCCATAAAATGTGTTTGCTTGCAGGCAAACCAACAGGGAGATCATTATTACATGGTGACATGGAGAGAACTGGCTAAATCTGAGATCTATGGAAAATTACCTTTCCAGTAACATATTACAGTGACTTTCTACAGTGACTTTCAATGCCTCATAGTCTGGGACGAATTCCAAGCCAACCATTCCGCTTTCATACAGGATTCTTAAAGTAAACACATGCCTTTTAAGTTAAATCTACCTCAGTGTTGCTGCTTTTTTAAAATTGCTTTACCATTATTTTGATATATACGACAGCACTCCAAAAAGCAATACATAAGCTTTCCTCAGCTTCTCCACACCAGCAGCAGTTGCCTAACAAGCACTGTTCTAAGAGCTATGCATATTCCTACTGACTTCACTGTTGGTGCACAAACAAAAGGGCAAACATATAGCTTCATCTACTGAAAAAAAAGATGGAAGGCAACGTGACCTCTCAGTTGTATTAGTGCATCTCCAGTGAAATTAGTGGCATTGCATTGGTGTGAGAGAATGTGACTGTGAAAGTCTGAGGGCTGATCTACTTTACATAGTTAGCTACCTTATGTCAACCTAATTATGTCAGTGTCTACATTACAGCCTTTCTCCCACCAATATAAGTGCCCTACTACACTGACATCATAATCCTACCTTCATAAGAGGCATAAGACTTTTATCGGTGTACTTAGGGTGATGCAGAGTCTCTGTAGACACTGCCTTCCTTACACTGGCTGTTGGCTGTCTTGTAAATTTCATGGCAGGAACTGTGAAATGGACCAGGCTGCCTGGCTTGGGGATGGGGGCGAAGAAGCTGGGGCAGCTGGTTCCTATTCCCCAGGGGCGAGAAGCCCTGGGCAGCTTCTCCCAGCTCCTGGCAGGGAAGGGGAAGGGGAAGGGGAGAAGCCCTGGTAGCTTCCTCCACTCCCTGTGAGGAATGGGGAGTGGAGGAGGGAACAGCCTGCCGGGAGCCCCTGACCCTGTTAGATTGGTGGAAGTGCTCCTGGTGAGGACGCACACCACTGACCCAAAGAGGGTAGTGTGGACATGAGTAATTACTGTGGTGGTTGTAACTCAACATACCCTATGCTACAGGCATCTCTCCTTTCTCAGCTGCTTTGGATTTTTTTTATCTGTACCTCGTCCTCCCGCCATTGAGGAACACATTCAAAACACCTGAATATTTGTTTACAATTATACACGGCGATGTCTTGTAATGTGTGAAAGATGCTGGCTAATAAAATGGCAGGCTCCAAATGTTGAGGATTGTTTTTTTTAACGTTGGCTCCTACATCGTAATTGCCTTGAATGATCGGCCGGACTTCCAGCATGCAGCTCCTTGCCTCTGCCACCAGCAACTCTTTATATTTGTAAATGCCACATGTATGCCCCTGGGGACAGCCGCAGTGCCTGGCAGGCAGCTTGCTTCTCTGCTTTACAGTTATGGCTGCTGCTTCTTAAGCATCCTCTTCATTGGTGCAGATGTAATTTCTCAGAAAAACTTTGCAGATCGTTTATAAAAACTCTGAGGAGTTAACTTACTTGGCTGCCATTTTAGTGGCAACCCAAGAGAACGGATCTTTGAATGTTTCTCTGGTGACACATGCTTCCTGTAGCACCTTATGCAGACTGATATGTTTCTGGATGAGCCAGTCTTTTGTTTGCAGCAGCGAGGCTGTGTGTTGAACAGACTTCTATTGCATTTCTAGATAGCATCCGGAAGGTTTCAGCACAGCCTGAGATTTCCGAAGCTCACAGTGAGCTCTTTCTTTTTCAAAGGCTCACAGAGAGAGCATTTCATTGTTTAAGGACAGCAAAAGGGAAAAATGTAAACATTTCCCTTCTACTTTGCTTTTCTTCAAAAGTAAATGAGCAGACACACTGGAGAGCTAGTCTGGAGGAGCTATCAGTAAAATAATGTAGAAGTGTTTATTTTAGCATCTATTAATTTTAGTGCAAAAGAAGTTGCCTACATACCTACTAGTGTATATTATGCTCCAACTGACCTCTGCTTGTAGTCCAAAGCTGCTGGCTTGTTGCTAGAAATAATTGCTGTAATTTTTTTTTCCTGATTTCTCAGATTTGTGAACAATTATTTTACAGCATGTATTTTTAATTCTACAATATCCAGGCTTTAAAATAATAATAAGATCTCTGGAGTCCTGTGTAAATGATAACGTTTTTTAAAGAGAATTCAACCTGTTCTATGGCCTGGCCCCTTTGTACTGGCTGCACTGGTACAAAGTGGCCATAAGGCTGGCACATAACCCTCCCTCTGGGAAATATCCCTAGCACATGGCACCCTCTGTCATAGGCAGCCCCAGCACAGAAAACACTGTGAAGGAGGGCAGGCAGCAGTGGGAGGGACCAGAGCTTTCTTACACCCCAGCAATTCTGTGCTTCTGCAGTGGCCCATTTATAGGGTAGCTTTGCCCTCAGCTCTTTCATAACCTGTGCTAGGGGCTAAGGTGGCCTCTGACAACCCCAGAATAGGGAAGGCACTAGGGCTGGTGTAGGGATGAATCTGTACCTGTTTCAGCGCATTTTCTGAATGTCCTTTGTTGGTGGATCTCAGTTCCCCTGGCTGGGATTTAAATCTGCCTTCTGCATGCGGAATTCCAAGCCGGCAAATCACCTCTCTGGTGCAACTCCCACTGTACGTGCAGGGAGATGCAATTTGCATTTTACACTCAGGGGAGTGATGTGGGAATAAAGATTGTGAGGAACTCAGGTGTTTTTGGTAACAGGTTATGTAAGTACCTCAGATAGACAGACTCTACAAAAGGTGTGTATCAGTGGAGAAACAGACTCTCGGGCTTTTGATTGAGGGGGCTGTGATGACAAATGTATTCTGGGGACTCTACTTAGAACTGACAGTCAGCATATTGTGTATTTTGTTTTAAAATTATGTAAATGCACCCAGAGAATTTTTGATGGGTATAGTCAATACATCTGTAAGAAATCAGTTTACAGTAGATCAAATTAGTAAATAAAGGGACCACTGAATAGATAGTATTGAAAGAGAACAAAGTAACTACATCATAACTAACATTTCTAAAAACAACTTTTGTTGTTTGTAGAGTTGTAGCTGTGTTGGTTGGTCCCAAGATATGAGAGAGACAAAGTGGGTGAGGTAATAGCTTTTATTTGGCCAACTTCTGTTGGTGACAAACACACGCTTTCGAGCACCACAGAGACTTAAAGAAGAGCTCTGTGGAGCTTGAGTACTGGTCTCTTTCACCAACAGAAGTTGATCCAACAAAAATATTACCTCACCCATCTTGTCTCTCTAAAAACATCCTGAAAGACAAATAACCAGCAAAAGTTGCAAGGAATAAAAAGTGACAATTGTAGAATATGTTCGGTAATTGCTGCTTTTCCTTCCCTGTCTATTTTGGTGGTGACCTTATAATCAGTCGTTTAATAGTTACATACGGAATTCTTTCTAGGCTTTGCACACTGAAAGGTTAATGCAAAACAGAAAGGCAAATGCTGCTCTCAGTTACACCTTGTAGCACCATAGAAGTCAATAGAATAACTGAGAAATTGCAATCTCCCTGTTTCAACATGCCATGAATACAGACAGCAGGACTTTCTCTCTAACAACGGTTTACTACTTTCTTACAATTAATCTTGATAAATATATGTAGGTAAGTACATAAACAGTAGTATCATCACTACGATTCTCAAACAACCTTTATTATACAGATTAAAGCATTCAGACGCCAGAACTGGCTTGGACAGCCTGCACTCTACTATCTTGCACCAGGAAGTGGGCGATCTGTATAGACTAAACAGTACTGGTGGATTAGTATGGGAAAATTATTTGATCAGTCACAATGAAGAATGCTCCATATGGTCTTGCACAGCCTCCTATCAGACAGAACAGATTAAAGGCCCTGACTGAAAGCCTACTGAAGTCAACAGGAGTCTTTCCATTGACTTTAATGGCATTGGATCAGGCCCAATGAAAACCAAATTCTTTTCTTACTTAATCTGGTGCTTCTTCACTGAAGTAACAGGGTTGCAATCATGTAACAGAGGAGAGCATGGCCCAGGGGAAGGTGTTCAGATTACACAGAAATTGTTAAATAGGATTTTAGGGAGAGAAAGCTTGGAAGGATCAAAACAAACCTGAAGGCAGGTTCAAAAGAAAAAACACCTTGGCAAATTTTGTGATGGATTTTGCCTCTATATCTAAGGAGCATTAAATTAACATCTTCTGTTATTTAAAAAGGCACCAATTTAAATGCTTTTACAGGCATATTTGTGAGGAACATAAATAATGAAATGTGAAAGATTTGAAAACCGGAGGCCAAATTCTGCTCTCGATGAAATCAAGTGCCCATATCACTGACTTCTGTTATATGAGAGGGATAAAAATTTATAAAGGAAATCAACCTTTATGCTTCAGGGCATAAACCAACCACTGACAGCCTGGGGCTAGGAAGAAAATTCCCCTATGGGCATGTTATGCCATAATTGTCCATTACGAGGTTTCTTGCACCCTCCCTCTGAAGCATCTGTCATGGCAATTCCTATGTTCCTTAACCAAGGATAGAATTTGGCTCAGAACGTTTTAAAATTAAATTTCAGCTACTTTAAGTATGTGTTCTTTGTGGATAAATACTTTCAAGTTATTCCAGAGTTTATGACACAACAGGTTCAAGTCTCAGTTTTGAACCTCCTATGATCTCTGTAAACCTGGGTTCAAAATCCCTGCGGAATTGGCTCTGCCATTAACCATCTCAGGAAGAAAACTGGTATCATGCTGTTTACTTTTCAATGCCTACTTGAGCGATATGCCTCAAACCATATCACAGAAGTTTGTGTACGCTGATGATTTGGCACTTGCATCTCAGACCCATAGCTTTAAAGAGTGTGAAGTGTCCCTGACACCTGGCCTTAAGATCATGGAGGAGTATTTCCAAAAGTGGCAGTTGAAACCAAATCTGAGCAAATCGGTAATCTCTGCTTTCCACCTTGACAACAGAATAACACAAAACGCTCTGTTGAGTTTTGTGCTGAACCTGTGCATTATGACCCAAGCCAACATATTTCAGTGTCATGCTTGACCACACACTCACCTTTCATGACCATTTCAAGGAAGCAGCCTCCAAAGCAAAGACTCGCATCAACGGTATCCAAAAGTTAGCAGGAAGTGCCCCAGTGCTATGAACATCAGCCCTGGCCCTGTTGTACTCAGTTGCATAGTATTGGGCACCAGTGTGGGCAAGAAGCTGCCATACAGCAGAATCAGATCATGTGAATCATCATGGGAACTTTCAAATCAATGCCTCTGCTGTAGTTGTCTCTATTAGCAAACCTCGAGCTATCTGTCAAACTATAGCCACAGCACAAGAACTTAAATGTGCTGAAGACTACCCGGAACTCCGCATCCTGCAGATTATGGACAACATACCCCAACAACACCTGAAATTGTGAAAACCATTATAGACTGCATATGACCACCTCATGTCTCTGGATCTCAGCAGGGAGTGGCAAAGTGTCTGGACCTCATCCACCACCCCTAACAATCCCATTAACACAGACCCAACAAGCTACCCGCCCTGTTTCAACCTACCACGTAGACTTTGAACCACACTGAACCACATCCAAACAAACCATGGAATGTGAGGCAACTAAATGCATAAGGGAAAAATCAAAGACTCACATTTGTGCGACTGCAGTCAGAAAAGATGGTTACTCACTTTTTAACTGTTGCTCTTCAAGATGTGTTGCTCATGTTCATTCCATTGTAGATGCGTGTGCGCCCCCATGCACGGTTACCGGAATTTTTTTCCCCCTTAGCTGTACCCACAGGGCCAGCCTTGGCAGCCCTTGTGGAGTCCCACACACATGCCATGGTATATTATGTGCTGCCAGCCCTTCATTCCCTCAGTTCCTTCTTGCTGACAACTCCGACAGTGGGGATGGAGGTTGGCGGGTCATGGAATGGACGTGAGCAACGCATCTCAAGGAACAACAGTTACAAGGTGAGTAACCATCCTTTCTTCTTCCAGTGCTTGCTCATGTTGATTCCATTGTAGGTGACTCACAAGAAATACCTCGGAGCGGGTTCAGAGTTCACAGATGAGCTAACTGTAGCACTACCCTGCCGAAACTGGCATCATCCCTTGCCTGCTGAACTGTGGCGTAGTAGGACATAAAGGCATGCACCAACGACCATGTAGCCGCTTTGCATATGTCCTGAATAGGCACTTGCGCCTGGAACGCTGCAGAAGAGGCCTGCAGAAGGGGAATCTTTGCCTGCGCGTAGCAGAATCTAATGCAGGAGGTTATCCAAGAGGACATCTGCTGTGAAGAGCCAGGTAAGCCCTTCATCCTGTTGGCCACCACCACGAACAGCTGCGTGGGCTGACAGAATGGTTTCGTCCTCTTGATGTAAAAAACCAGGGCTCCGAACACTTGTAGCGTGTGCCACCTCGGTCCTTTCCCTGACGCATGCAGCTTCAGGAAGAATACCACCAGGAAGATGTCCTGACTGGCATGGAATTGGGACACCACTTTGGGTAAAAAGGCCAGGTGGGCCCTCATCTGGTCCTTATCCCATAAAAAACCATGTAAGGAGGCTCTGAGATAAGTGCCTTCAGGGATCGATGTCTTGGGGAAGGAGACCTCCGTGATGACCTGGCCCATGGAGAGGCATGACAGGGCTTCGGAGAGCGGTACAGCCACTGGGGGCTTTCCATTCGATGTCAGTGCCTTTTTCACATGCTCCAACAGGGGCAAAAGCGTAGGAGGCAAGGGCAGGGCCATCAAGCCTCTTGCCGCTCAAAATGCCTCCAGCATCGATGGCACTGTTGGCACAGCAGCGTTGGCTGCGTGTGCCCCTCGTGTAGGTACTGTCCCAGCTCTGCATAGGTAACTGAGACAGCACTCACGATCGAATGAATTGACATGACCATGGATTCACTGAGCAATGAAGGCACCCAGCCAGGTTTCTTGCAGTTGAAGCACAATGAGGAGCGACCTATAGAGTAGCTGCTGGTATACTTCAAATACAAGTGCCCCGTTACAATGGATTTGGCACAACTTAACGGCAGGACTTTCCATTATCCCCTAGACTGGACAACTTCATTCCCTGTGACACCCTTTTTACACATTACAGAAAAGTTTAGTTCGCCCCTTTGATGCAGGTAGTTGCCACCCTCTTGAGGTAGTCTGATACCACCCCTTACTGTACCTTGGATTGTTCAAGCAAAACATCTCTATTTGTCATATTCTAAGACATTTCTATCCATCAAAGTGTCATTTCAGGGGGTCAGGTGGCCCTTGTTATCTCTTTGGAGTTAGGATGTCCTGGTATCTTCTGCCTCTGATATGTATTTTTAGATTTTGGAAATACATTTATTTGCAGTACCAGCTTTTTTCTTGCCAGTTTCTGAGGTCATAAGTTCACAGCCTGACTTCTGCTGACTTGTGTAAGGCATGAGATTGTTTTCAGCTAACAAGTTGTAAGTCGAGACTCATGTAAATGGCTCAGGAAGCCAGATGTCCTCTTAGTGATTCTAATTCCAATAAGAACAGCACATTTGCTTTTAGAATTTCTGTCTGTCTGCCACCTATCCGTAAGGACCCCCCACACACCCCTTCTTCCCCCACCGAGTGTAACCCTAGCATCCTTGATGTAAGTAAAGTGATTAAAAGTATCTCTGTACGTATGTAACGACCATTGTCACTGTTGTTCTCTCCGGATAGGACAATGTCTGTATTTGTAAATGAACAGATAAAGAATTTAAAACGTACTATGCAATCGATGAGAGAGTATATAATTG
Organism: Mesoclemmys tuberculata; assembly: GCA_007922155.1. Classification (NCBI taxonomy): domain Eukaryota; kingdom Metazoa; phylum Chordata; order Testudines; family Chelidae; genus Mesoclemmys; species Mesoclemmys tuberculata. The sequence continues at coordinate 51,926,953 of ML675613.1, forward strand.
ACCACTGTAACACCATGAAGTTGAAGCTGATTTATCAGACTTCCCGGTATCGTGAATAAACCTCTTCAGTATTGTCTGTGCTGCCTGATTCTTGGAGAAAGAATCCTTCATGCTTTACACTTGGCTTTATAACAGACTTGACCAATCTTTCAGTCAAGGCCTTATGCCTTGGCCTGTTATGCTAAGCGTCAGGCCTCATGCTCTCACTTTCTGCTACAGGCATCACGAGTTGCGGAGGCCCTCTTCCACTCCTCGGAGTTGGAGGAGACTCTCTCAAAGGGCTCAGGGCCCTAGGTGGTGAGCCTTGCTCCTGCAGAGTCTGCTCAGCCCGCTGGACCTGTGATGGTCCCGTGCTTGACCCCACATCCTTGGTCATCTTTGGCGTGGGGGAGCGGTTCCTCTTTGACCGCTGTTTCTTCTGCCTCTTTTTCGATGGTGGAGAAGAAGCTTGGTGTCGCAGTAGTTCTGGTGCCAGAGGGGCACTTCGCATCAACGCGCTGCTTGGCACCAAGAGGGAGCGGGACGGTTCCAAGGCTGGTCTCAAAGCAGCCTCTATCAGTAGGGCCTTCAGACGAATTTCCTGCTCTTTCTGAGTCCGTGGTCTGAACGCCTTACAAATTCGGCACTTATACTTCCTGTGCTGCTTTCCCAAACACTTCAGACAAACTGTCAGAGGAGTCGCTAAGCGGGAAGGGTTTGCCGCAAGTCTTACAATGCTTGAAGCCCGGAGATCGGGGCATGCCCTAGTGCCGGGCCGAGGTCCCTAAGGGGACTAACGTTAACTACTGAACTATTTACAACTATTAGCTAACAAACACACTAATTACTCAAGGGAACACTTAACACTAAATTGCTAAGAGGCACTTGTGGTAGCAAACAAGATGCAGTTCCAGTAACTGTAAGTAGCGGAAAAAAAGAACCGAGGGGTGTAGGGCCGGTGGCGCCTAATATACTGCAGCATGTGTGCAGGACTTCAGGGGGCACTGAGGCCAGCCCTACGGGTACTGATAAGAGGAAAGAAATTCCGGTAACCGTGCACAGGAGCATGCACATACCTACAATGGAATTGATGTGAGCAAGCACTTGGAAGAAAAACTTCCAAACCATCAAACACATCATAACGCAGTGCCCCAAATATGGATTCAAAGGGGAACTGAAGGATATGTCCAGTGTCACAGAGGCGGCCTTGAAATGACTTACGGACTACAACTGCATCTGTAGAATGTTTCTCTGCAGACATCATCTGCACGCATAAGAATGGAATTACTGCTGATTGACACGCAGGCAATTGCAAAACCAAGCCTCAGTGATATTAAATGATGTTTGATGAGGTGAAAAAATGTGAGGCTGATTCATTCCTTACAAGTCATCTTCATACAAGAGAAGTCAGAATGTGATTGCAGGGAAGTCTATTTGAATTGTAGGTTGTGGGCTTGAATTCCTCTCTTACGTACGTTGGTTTTACACCTTTGTATCTCCTGTGACTTCAGTGGAGATACTCCTTATTTATACCAGTGTGACAGGAGAATCACAGGCTGTAAGAAATCCTATTATAACTCATGCTTCAGTAATATAATGATTCTCTAGTGCAAGTACTACAGGTCCCAAGAAGACGTCTCTGTGGGCCAAATTGTTTTTCTCAATTATAGTCGTGAAGCCTCACTAACTTCAAAATTGCACAATTCAGCAGACTAGGAATAGTTGCGCAAGTAGATTTAATTAGAAAAAGGAGAGAACTTTGAGCCAAATTCTCTGCTTGCAGAAATGGGTGCAGCTCTCTGACTTCAATGGAGTTTGGCCCATTTGTGCCAACAGAAAATTTGGCCCACTGGCAGTGCAACAATCCCAGGAAACTTTAATGATGTCCCACATACACCTATTGATGAAGTCTATCGGAGGTTGGAAAATATTTAATCAATCAAATTCTTCTCACAGGTACACTTTGTGCAACCCAATTTACCGAGATTATCTCCCCTCCCATTCATGTTTATATAATATCCTTGTGGAAACTACAGCATTTGCTTACATGGAGAAATAATACTAGGAAAATATTTATTTAATAGGCCAGCTCCTCAGCTGATGTCAATGAAGTGCTGCCTATTTACACCAGCTCAGAATTTGGCCCAAACTATTTTTAGCTTTTTTTTAACAATTAGCTACAAGGAGAGACACCCCCATGTGACCGACCAGCTTTCTGAAAACTACCAGCAAGTGCTCAATGAGCCACCAACACTCACAAGGCAGAACTACTGTTGTAAATGCATTAATCATCTGAACACAAGGGAAACAGCACAGCAGTCTACTGTCCAGTTCATTTAACAAGGTAGCAATCGGAAACCACATCGTCTACGTCAGCTAAGCGAGCAGGAACATGCTGTATTCAGTGTGTTAGTCATAGAGTTAAAGAATTTTGTTTTCTTGAATGCTCTACAAGTTCACCCAAGGCTTTCAGAGCTATCAGTTTTGTTGTCTTTGGTGAAGTGCTCTGATCATCATTTCGCATCTTGTTCTGTATTTCCGACAGGATTTTCCACCTACAGACCAATCCTCTTCCCTGCACCTAATTTCTTTTCATTCATAGAGCAGATCGGAGGGACTGACTCTTGCCAAAGATTGTAAAACACTAGACCACTCCCTTTTAATCCCTATCCTAGCCATGCATGCTTAAATTAGCAGGTGCAATACATTTCCTAAGGTCAAATATTTCTTATAGTTACTTCTCAGTTGGACAACAGAAGCTCACAAAAACAAACCTCAAACACATTTACATCGTTTTCCTGTTACAGGTGGAAGCATACTAGTTATAACCATGTTTGGAAAGCTCTCAGAACAGTAGTCAGAGAAGCTCCCATGCTCCACCCACGTGAGCAGCAATGGTGTTTGAATACACAGCCTCTTTGCAATTTCAATGGCACTGTGGACAGAGACAAAGAATATCCCATTCCTAAATCTACGAGGGCTGGGGAAATAGAACAGCTTAAGAATCAATGCATATCTGAAGACTGAGGATCGATGGAATAGGAGGAGTCTGTGCCAAAGCAGAATCACACCCATTTTTTATGTTTTACCACTGTAAATCTCAAAACCTAGAGTCATTATGGTCTTAATGCTCAGTGACACCTAAAGCCCTTTTGCACTGGCAGCAACTGTTACTGAGAATCAGTTCCATTAGTCTTTTCTGCTCTTTGACTGGATAACCGATTTTTTTTTTTTAAAACAGGACCATAATGAATGTTGTCTGGCAAATAATGATCAATCCATGAATGTACCTGTGGGTCTCATACTGTGACGATGACTGTAATAGAAAAGCCTATTAAAAAAAATCTTCAGCAATGGATTTTTGTAACACTGGGGATTGGCGAATGCTGGCGGTTGTCTGAAAATTCAAACTAAATGACTAGTGTGACTAACAGAAAAATGGAATTTAAGTCATTTATTCAGGAATATATTTGCAAACATATTTTTTTCTTTATTTGACCAGCTCAAGATTATACCGAGACAAAACTGTGGAGGACTTCAGTAGGATCTTTTACCAAGTAAGAACTGCAACACTTGCCTCTATGAGCACATCAACAAAAAGGGGGGTGGCGGTAGTGAGTGGTTGATTTACATTAGTTTAATGGTTTATTCTGATGTTGCAGATGTGTCTATCCATATCAATAAAACAGTCTATTTTATCCTATCAAACCTGTGGCCCAAATTCTAGCCTTAGTTACTCTAGCCCAATTCTATCCAAGTCAACAGGACTGACATTAGTGGGGATGCAATGAGCACAGGATCAGTCCCTATGTACATACAAAGATACACATGAGACCATGGCTGTGCTGCAAGACTTCATAGGCGCCCTCGCTAGACACAATGGCAAAGTACTGTTTCCAAAAAGGGGACTACTCTGACCCAAGTACTACATAAAGGTTCAGCAGGAAGAAGGTAAAAAAATTACCCCAGCTTGCCTAAAACTGTAGGTACAGCCATTACAAGAAAAAAAAAGATCATTCATGATAAGCGAAGGGTTGAGGTTATTTTCCCCATTGGTGGGAATGACCCAGGCCTAAGAAATTCTGATGAGATTTAGAAATAAATTGACATTTTAAACAACTGGGTTTTAATTATTTCCCAAAGGGGAAAGTGTCCAGGTAGACAGGCCCCTAATCTGACCATCCCCATAGTACATTTTCTCTTTCCTCCTTGTAATAAGAGGGCATATGCTTGCCCCTCTGTGCTGCATATAGGGCTCTTCACTAAGGAACAGGGGCATATGCAGAGGAGAAAGTAATTTATGCAGCAGCAGCATCCTCATGACATAGTTGCCTCTCCCCTCTCCACTGCCAGTGTACGGTAGTTCCAGACACACCTCAGGGGAGAGCCATGCAACACTGCACGCTTCCCACCTCCAGGTGGCAGAACTGACATTGCAAAAGGCATCATAAGTGCAGCAGCCACTGCCTCTGCGTGGCTTGAGCAGGCCGTAGAAGGGGAGAAAAGCGTCATGTTCTCATCACTGTAGGAGGTTTGGAGGTAAAAGGGAGCATGATCAGGTTTAAACCTGTAGGTTGGATTCCTGTGGCGCTCCCATTTCTGTAAGAACAGGCACAAGGGCGCCATTTCAGATTTGGCGGGCAGGGGGCAACTGTAATCATGACGCCAGGGGTTACTTAGGCACCTGAAAATTCTAGGATTTTTTCTGCAGATAATTTAGAAATTAGCTGACAGGAGCACTGAATCTAATTCCGAGATATAAAAAAAGTTAAGCATTAGACCCACTCTCCTCTAATACCAACATGTTTTGACGTCTTATGTCAAGTCACTTAAGGGATATTGATTAGGTTTAAAATTGTAATGTATATTCTTACTTGGTTAAAAACGCCAGAATACAACAATTGAAACAATGGTAGAAAAATCTAGATTACCTTCTATCATGTAGGCTACTTACTTTTTGCAGTTCACCGTGCTTGGAATAGATCATTTAACTTTTGGAAACATCCTACTGGGGCAAGGCCCTATGAGTTTATACTGCACCTGCCTGGGGTTACAGGGGGTGTTACAAATAATAGATTAGAAACAGACTTTAAACAGGAATGAAACTGACACTTTCAAGTCACTTTCCCAATACTGTCAACCCCAAATGATCAAAAATCATGAGTGAGGCGCATGAATAATCATAAGAGTGGCTTAAAATCAAAAGATTATGCAAAAATAATAGATTTGGTGTTCTATATATTTGCCTTCTGCTTTTTGAGCCTTTAGGGTGCTCTGGGGTCACATTTTGAAGCTTTCTCCACAGCCACGAGGGCTAGAAACGTACTTTTCCTTTAAGAATGAAGGCTGAAATCATCACATAGCCACTTGACTCCAGGAGCTGGGGCTTTAAGGAAAATAATATTCATGAGACTCATAACAAAATCATGGGAGTTGGCAAATCTGCTTTCACTTCTGTTTCAAGGCTAGTTACCTTCCAGGAGGCTGTAAAACACGACACTACAGTGACTGAATTACAGTTCTCACAGGAGAATATGTCACATCAAGCACCAAGAGAATTCCACGTTTTAAAGTTGAGAAAATATTGAGTCTTCTGGGGTATCAGGGCCCCTGCAGGCAGGCAAGGAAAATAAACAGACACAGGAGCTCTGGGCAGCTCTTCCTCTTGAAAAAAAAAGTTGAAGGGTCAAATCTTTCAGGCTGTAATCAGGTAATGCTTTTATTGCCACTCATAGATCTCACATCTCCCTCTTTTCTGAATGTAACCTTGGCTCAGATTGGCTGTATTTCTTCTGAGTCCCCTGCAGTCTCTTCAACACCCTTCCTCCACCCACAGAAGGATTCCTGTCTTGTCTACAAGCTCATCTAAGGACTTCCAGCTCCCTATCCAATCACCAATCCTTACTCATCTCCCCATAACTGTGCTTTTTGCTTGGGCTGTAGCTTCACTGTTGCATTTCCTCTGGTAGCAGAGCAGAACAGATGGAAGGTGGGGCTGCCTATTCAGGGGCACCATTTGGGGGGACAGGAGGCAGGAGCCCCACCAGAGGTTTGTACAGGTTTGATCACGGTGCACGTCTAGCGTGAGCCCACCCACTGCTAAAGGCCCCTTACCCAACCTAAGAGGAGGAGTCACTGGACCTGGGACTCAACTGATTTTGGGGGACAACTAGTGAAAAAACAGGAACAGGCGTGGGGGTCAAAGTGCCAAATGGAGGGAACCGGAAGGAGACACCGAGCAGAGAACCCCGGGCAGCGCCCACTGCTCCCTGAAGGCATCTAGCGAGCCAGTGGACGCTGCCCAGAAGAACTCTGCCCAGATACGTGAGCGGATGGAGGAACGGAAATAGGGCCCACACTTGCAGAGCACCTTCTCAGCCAACCTCCTCTCCCTGGTGTTATAGATGGCCATGTTGGCCAGCGCTAGGAGGAGGTTGACGAGGAGGTCCCGCAACTTTGTAGGACCATGGATGAGGTGAGCATAGAGGAACAGGTGCAAGGAACAGTGCAGCCAGATCCTCATCAGGACGTTCTGGAGAAACCAGAACAGGGGCTGCGGCCAGATGCATTCGAGGTAGATGTGCGCCAGGGTCTCCCTCACACTGCAGAAGGGGCAGGTGTTGGGATGAAGGGTGAACCACGCCAAGTACACACCCATGCTCATGGCTCTGTGAAGGAGCTGCCAACTGATGTCCCCAGCGGGCTGCAGGGTCAGGATGGAACAGAGACTGGCCCACTGGGGAGCCTCTCCCTCCACAGGTGATATTGGGTCCTGCCACTTGGTGTCTGGGCGGGAGACGAGGACGAGGAAATGGAGGGTGTGGAGCACGAGAATGTACAGATGGTCCCTTGGCACAGATTGGAAATGGACTAGCTGCAAGTCTAGAAACCGGCTCAGTGCACGTGGAGGGAGAGCCGGGGGGAGGGGGGGAGGAGTGTCATGGAGCCGGGGCCTGATGAAAAGTTCCAGAGAGCTAGAACTGAGGGAGGGGCGGGGAGCGCCCTCTCACAGGACCCGCTTGAGATAAACCCAAGCAGCAGGGGCAAGGCTGGGTATGCGCTGGGTGGTTCAAAGGGTGAAGAGCCCCATGCGCTGAGCCAGTGCTTGGGGACACACCTTGTCTCCCCAGACATAGTCCAGGAGGTCTCTGATCCTGGTGACGACTGCCAGGACCAACCTCCGTCACGCTGAGGGGGTCTCCACCACTAGCACATGGAGTTGGAGGTTGTGTAGCAGGGGGTCCACGAGGAGGTCCTCCTTCTCGTGGCTGCCCAGGACCTGAGATCAGCCTCCAGGTCTGATGGTGTCCCTGGTAGAAGTCTGGCAGCTTGGAGAGGTCTCACAGAAGACCTCTTGGATGGAGATAAAAGAGCTGCCAGTTGTATTGGAGCCCTCAGAGGTGGTGGAGGAAGATGTGTGCCAAGTGGCTCCACGCCAGACTACCTGCACTGTAAAGGAGTATCTGCAGGGCCTGGAGGTGGAAGGTGTGGACCTGGCTGTAGAGGCAGCACAGGCCTTGCCCTCCTTCCTCCAGGGGGAGGCTCAGGATCCCTGTAGAGACCCAGTGCAGTCCTGGCCAAAAGAGCTCCAGAATTCTCTTCTGGAGGTAGGCCAGGAACCTCAGGGTCAGGACCGTGGTGTTGAGCCGGTGCCAGAGCATGGACAGGACTAGCTGGTTGAGCACCAGTGCCCTCCCACAAAGGGAAAGGCACCAGAGCAGTCCTGTCCATCGCTGCAGCTGCTCAGACACCCTGCCCTCCAAGTCTTGCCAGTTCTTTGCCGGGGAGGGATGGGTGGCGGAGAAGTAAACGCCCAGATAGAGCAGCGGACCTGCACTCCACTGGATGGCTTGAAGTGTGGGTGGGAGGGAGCTAACCTGCCACCCAGCCCCTACCATCAGGCCAGAGCTCTTGTCCCAGTTGACCAAGGCAGATCAGGCTGCCAAATAAACAGCCAGGCAGGCCTCCAATCGCTTCAGGGCACCTGGGTCCTCGACCATGAGAAGTATGTTGTTGGCATACACGGACAGGACCAGCCTCCACTCTGGCTCGTGGAGCACCAACCCTGTTAGCCTCCGGCAGAGGAGACAGAGGAAGAGCTCGATGGCCACAGCATACAGCTGGTCCGACAGCAGGCAGCCTTGATGCAGTCCTCACATGAAGCTGACCGCTTGTCAGGGTCCAGTTAGCCTGACCAGGCACTCTGTGGAGGCGTACAGCAGCTGGAGAAAACCCATGAAACTGGGCCCGAAGCCGAACGCCTGCAGGGTACTCAGGAGACACCCGTGGTCCATCCTGTCGAATGCCTTCTCCTGGTCCCGGGCCAGGAGGGCAAACGACAGACCATCCCTACGCCCGAGTTCCAAGAGGTCCCCGACTAAATAGAAATTATCAAAGATTGTACGGCCCAGAATGGCGTAGGTCTGGTCAGGATGGACCACATCCTTCAGCACAGACCCAGCCGCAGCAAGATGGCCTCGGCTATGATTTTATAGTCTGTGCTGAAGAGCAAGACAGGACACCAGTGGTTGGAAGTCAGCAGGCAGGATCTTAAGCCCAGCAGCAGCAGTTCACTGGGCCAGGCTGCTCAAAGCATTTGCTAATGGCTCTTCCTGTGCCTGCTTGTTCCTAGTCCTGCATCTGCCTTGCCTCACTAGATAACCCAGTCCTGTCCTTTGGCTGTGATTCCTGACCTCTGACTTCAGGTTTGACCCTTAGCTCTGGCCCCTGACCTCTGACTTTCATCCTTCACACTAATGCTTGGCCACCAACTCCAGTGCTAACCACCAGCCCTGACTCCTGCTCTGCCCACTAGGAATGACTGGCCACATCCCAGTCGCTGACATTCTTTGTGGATCATTTTTTCACCAGCCCAGTGTCAGTGGCTGTTTGTATCTGGGCTGGCCCAGTTTGTGAGCAAACTAACTAACCCATAATTTGAACCATGGCCAAGATACCCTACTGGGAGATGGTGTCTTAAAAACCAAAACAAACCCAAACAAGACACCCTCACAGCATGCGCCTGGGAATGGAACTTTCCTGTGCTGGAGATGTCTCTTTTACAATGAGCTCACACTGCCCACCTCCTTGCCAGGAGGGTCAGCTGCGGGAGGGCATGCAACAGGCTAGTGCTGGGTGCCGATGGAGGAAAAAGAACATGATGCGCCCTTGTGCTTGGCGTGCAGGAAATCAAGAATTCCTGCAGTGTTACACTTGGGTCCCCTACTGCAACAGCTGTGATTTCAAGGAGGGTTGATTGTGGGGCAAAACCTGGCCCCTCTTCTGCAGGTGCAGGGGGCCCTGTTTGTAACAGAACAGGAGGGGCAGCTCTTGGGGAGTCCATGATGAGCTCCCGCTGCACTCCTTCCCAGTGGATTTGGAAGGCTCGGCTCGGTTGGAACATCCACTACTCCCTAGAACCACCAGCCACTTGGGGTAGCAGCAGTATCAAGCCTGCAGCAGTGACACACAGAGGTTCTGCAGTCTCTGAAGGCTGGAAGTTTCCTCTATCTGCACCCCCTGCTCTTAGCTCAGCTGCACAGGCTTGGTGGGGGGAGAAAGATTTGGCTCATGGTGTTTTTATGTGATGAGGAGAGGAGTCATATATGAGGCCAACCAATTTTATCAAATGCCTCACTTGAATGAGAAGGCCCTTGAAGAGCATCCTCACCAGCTGTGACATGGAGTGGATACAAGGCTGGCATTCAGACCAACAGTACATATTTTATTATTAAAAAAAGAATAAAAACGAACGAGATGCTTCCAGAAGTTAGATTCTATATGTACATCTCCACCTCCCAGCTGGCAGCAGGGAATGTGGCCTTCAGCTCTTACAATCAACACATGTGCGCACCTGTACAGGTACTGTGGTAAAACAATACCTCTGCTATGTGTTATTTTCAAATTTAGAACCTGTCTTCCATATGCCAGTTAAATCAATGGTGCAGTCTATTGTGTGGGACTTCTGGAAGGCAGCTGGAGGACATTGTTGTTTTGGGTTTCAAAAGCCAGCTCCAAACTATGCCGTCTTTGGGGGTGTTCTAAATCAGGACTCAAATGTGGCTCTGAATTTTTCAGTCAGCACCTGTCTTTACAATGGGCAAATGAAAAATCATAGTCACCAAAGTCTGGGTGTTCATGCTCCAGTCTGGATTTGAATTCTGCAGCTTGCTCCCATCTTTACCACTTTGTTTAAAAGTATAAACGTTGGGTTTTACAGTATTCGCTATGAAGGGAGTGCAATGTAGAATCCCGAGTCGCATCATACGGCAAAGTTCTTCAGGGCACAGGAAATCAAATGAGATAGATCCAGGCCTTGTAAACATTCAGACAATCAGAGTAAGGTGTACTGCACATCTCTGGGAAGGGAACTGCTGTACAAAACATTTGCCCATTTACATTAAAATATTAAATTATTTTTAAAAAACCAAGACATATGACTGTTTGCAGTTACAATGTATCAACCATGCTGATTTCAGGGAAGGGAGAAGGGGAGAGCTGAAATAGGAATCTCTCCCTCACTGGAAGGCTGCCGTGATAACCAGAACATGCTCCAGTGTAGCTTATCTTTTGCAGATGCCAGAAGACCTCCTAATCAAGAAGGCCCGTGGTTCTCAAACTTTTCCATAATGAGGACTGCTTGGATAGACAGAGATCCCCTTGTTGATCCCTTTATGCTCAAACCTGAGTCCACACATCTCCTTTGGCCCCTACAGTGCTTGCTTATGTGAGAAAGGGAATAATGCGCGAGTTAAGGGAGAAGATTAAAATAAACTTGTTTTAAAGCAAATGCTGGATCCTGCGATAGGTGCTGGAAATCGAGGTGTGAGGGGTGCTGCTGTACTCGTACCTCCTGGCTTGAAGTGGTTTCCATTATATATAGGCGGGTTTACAGTTTGGTTCAATGGCTCTTAGTGCCCCTGGATCCTGCTTCTGCTGAAGTCAGTGCATGGTTACAGGCTTTCACTTTGTATCTGTGCTATTTCTTTCCTCTCCACTTCACATTAATTAGGATGGGCTCCTCACATTGCTGCTAGGCCTCACTGCAGTGCTCGATTTACATCGATTTACTGTGAAGTATGGGTCTATCCTCTTGCATGGTTCCCCCCCCTTCTATTTTTACACCAGCTTCAACTTTGATCAGGGCTCCGTTCATATCAAAGAGAAGACAAAGAGACACAAAACAGGCACATTGGGTGGAGAAAGGTGTTGGATTTTCATTGGGTTTCAGTTTAGTTGCTCAACAAAGCATCTGGAAATTCTATGGGAGCCCTGGACTGGGCCTACTTCTAGCAACAAGTCTCACTGCCTGAAAAGCTCTGGATGTTTTACCCCTCCATGGAAGCAGCTCCATAGATCACAGATTGAGAAGCACTAAAATAGGCAACAGGTCTGGGCAGTACTGCTGAGTGAACACAAGAGGGCTTTTCTTCCCCTATGTCCTAAATGACTGTAAACACTCTCCAGTGTTTCCAGATTGACTGGTCCAAAACTCACAAAGCCAGCATTGAAAAAGCATCCACAAAATAGCAAGCACTGAGTGAACAGTATGTGCAGTCAACTCTATGGTGGCAGCCAACGAGAATTAGCTGAGCAAAGAAACACTCGTTGGTTCCTACAGCTTTGAACCCACTCCCAGCGGATCGATCGGCCTTGAATCCTACCCCTGAGAAGTCCAAGGGGTGATTATGGTTTGTGATCTTCCTGAGCTGTCTGCAACAGCAGCCCATGCAGCTGCTGCTAGCCACAGAAGTAGCCCTATTTACAGCTACCCATGCGGCTTAGAAAGCAGCGCAACATGGCAATATAGCTGCACACTCTCCATTCTAGGGAACTGGGGCGTCTTTTCCTTACAGGCTAGCAACTTCTCTCTCCTTCTGTCTCCAGCTCCTGCAGAAGGCTCCTGACCTCCCCTTCAGCTTCACTGGGATGCCTTTCACTTCCAACATCATTTCCAAGGCACAAGGGGCTCATGATGTAGCGATAGTCACTAGTGATAGCAGCAGCTGCTCCAGCAACGTTCTCTCTGCTGTCCAAAGTTCCAAATGATGTGTACAGTGCAGGGTCGCTCCCCGAAGTCTCTTCGGCCTCCCCGATGTTGACATACAGAGGATCCTGACTGGAAGAGAGCATGGACATTCTCCCCCGAATCATTTCCAGCTTTAATTTCAGCATTCCAAAGCTAGGGCGCAGCTTGGGGTCAGAATGCCAGCATCTCCACATGAGATCATAGCTGCAATGCAAACAGAGTAGAGAGAGCTGAAAAAACTCTGCCCATTAGTCATGTGACTAGCAACCCTAACAACAAAACAGTGAGCACTCAATTCTTCACTCAGAGACACTGTACAACCCTCACTTTAGCGCTCAGCTGTGTCTGTAAGCCATGATGGGGGTGATGCAATTCCACCCTACCCCAGTGGATGTTCTGGGAGGAATTCTGCTACGCCACTCAAAAATCTTTGTACTCAGAGGGAATCTCCAAGCAGCCAGATCAGCAGAGGAGTCACCCACAGACATAAATGAATATTCCTAGGATTCCTCTGGGGTGGATTGAGTGGGAGAAAGCAGGATGATGGGGAGGGGAGGGTTCTGGTTTTGGTGTATTGCAGAGTGTTAATACAGTATTTGTCAAACCTGAAATCTCGATTTTTTTTTTCAAGTTGAGTTAGATGTGTCACTAGAACATTTTAGAAACAGATGCTTTTCTGGGTAGCAAATTAACAAAGCTACAATACAAAAGAAAAAAGAAAAGGAAAAAAAGCACACATCCCTTTCCAGAACTCAATGACAAAAAGGCCATTTGCTCAGGCTTGGCACAGGGTGAGAGGATTTGCCTTCAATATGTTCAATAAAATCAAATTCCTAGTCTTCTCACATTTTCCAGAGTGTTTTCAGTTTGATCAGAATGACTGTTGAAAAGAAGCAGGTTTGTCAGGAGGGGCACACACACATACACAAATAAATAAATCAAAAGGCCAGTCGGACAAAGCTGATTCAGTACTGATGCTGGTTGCCATGAATTAAGCCACGAATAAACGCAATGGTTAGTAATACATTTTTAATCTCTTTGCTCAAAAGTGTGTGCTTTTTTACTCTAAACAATGGATCCGAGATTTCATTGTTCCAGATCCTAATCAAATGATAGATAAAACCATGAGGCGGGAAAAATAAAAAAACAAAACAGAAGCCTGATTTTTAGGAGTAACAATTTTTGGTCAGAATTTTAAAAGGTTCTATCGAAGCCTGTTATCTCAGCTCCTTGGGCATAATGGAACCTGTCCACTATTACTAACTGAAAGAATGCCAACTTGATTGGTAAAGGGCACCATCCCTAGATAACATTGGCACTATTATTCTGGTTCAGAAGCCTGGAAAGAAACAGACAAAGTCTTCATTGTTTGACTAACTGAATTAAAAATGGCCTTGTCTGCTCTAGAAAAGTTTACCAAGATTACTGTGTGTTCCCCCTAGAATGGCTGTGACACACTCTGCCTCTACATACAAAACTCCATCAGTCATTTATGTGCCATGGTATCAGTCCTGCTACGTTGACTGCTGAGGTTAAATATCGGTTAAGCTTCAGTCATTAAAGGCAAAGTTGTATGAATAAAAAGGTGGATGAAGGTCACTGGCACAAATGGTGGGTGATCGGGAGTGAAGCTATCAGCTTTGCTCCTGTTTGTGGCACAGCAGGAGCACCTCTTACACTTCACCAGTTCTGTCCCTGCCCCCATCGAGTCCCCACTCTGTTCCCCTCCACCTGGTCACACCGCTGTGCAGGCACTGTACGTCTTGCATCAGGAATGCTAGGTCGTGTAAGAAGAACAGAAAAAGTGAGGAGGGAAGATGAGATTCATGAACCGGGAAAAGAAAGTCCATGGAGGTTCTTAAATAAAAGCATAGCTTTTTAACAGGATCCTGAAACGGACTGGGAGCCAACAGAGTTGAAGGATAGGGATCACATGCTTGGATCCTCTTTCTTTAAATAAAACCATGGCCTACTACCCTGAGTTTGTGACCTTTTAGAAAAACCTGGTCCTAGTCAAACTGACCATGTGATCAAACAGATCCCAACACTGCCCATCCACTACAGGGCTAGTAAATAACCTCCTACAACTGGTACATGCTGGATACATGGCACACACATGCTTCCCTACTCTCCAGAGAGCATCTTCTCACTTAGTGCAAGACATGGCTAGGAAACACCTTCTGCAGTGCTCAGAGACAGATCTCCGGTCAAACTTACTGCACAACAGATGAAGGGAGACAGCCTGGAAGGAGCTTTTCCCTCTTACAATGCAGCACAACAGAATGAGGGCCAGACTCTCAGAAATTAGTGCAGAGAGGCTTAAATCAAACCTCCTAGAGCCAGGATTCACCCTCCAGAGAGCAGACACTGGTGGAATTGCCCTATCTTGTGGGGATTTTACTGGGGAGGCACCTTTGGGTTACCAACAGATACTCCAGTGGTTAGAGTCTGTTGGATGGCCAGCATGACAATATAGTCTGAAAAGTGGGATCTTAGTCACATCTCTGCTTCATGTGGATCAGAACCCGCAGTTCTCACAGACTTCACTGAGAATTATACTCAGGTAAGGAGTGCAGAATCAGGTCTTATGTGTTTTATACTTAACTCAGCTCCGCTCAGCCTGGGACCAAAACAAGTTCTTAATGTTATCAGCACAGCAGAACTCATTTAGCTGGAAAAAAGCCAGATCTATTGTATTCTTCTTTTGTGTGTCTGTCACCCACCAAACTGGCAGCTAAATTTCTATTCCAGAGTCTTTATTGTTGCTGATTCTGCCGGCCAAGCATGATCTTACGGTACTGGTAGTGAAAACCACCCCAAAACAAACAAAGAGACCTGTAAAATTGTAAAACGGGCAAATCTGATATGGGGCTTATTGAGAAACAAAGAATACAGAATCACACAATGGCATTTTTACTCTTCTGACTGTTGCTGGACAGCACTTTAACGAGCTTGTTACTAATTTTGCAGTGGAGCAGTTGGCTTCAACAGCAGTGCTCCTGATTTACACCAGTCAGAAGCAGACCCAGATACTACACAAACACACCATACAAAATAGTTGACCAAATCCTGGTTACTCTGAATTGCTCACTTCTCTGTAGCACCACATTAACCATATATTTTGGCTTCTTTGCCAGAGTCAACCAATGGGGATTTGGTTGACAAAAAGGTATACAAATGCTAGGAACCAGTTTAAAAGTGATCTTTCAAGAAGATTAAGGTGAATGACTTACTAACATGAGTCCCGATCATTCCCTTATGGGGAAAATCCAATGTGGGGGACAGGAAACTCCCTGAAATAGGGATTCCACCATATCATTTTATAAGCATTATGTTATAGAGGCAGAAAGCAACATTTTCAGAAGTGTCCCCGGATCTGGGGTGTGTGATGGCGTGGTCTGCCACAGAGAACATGGAAATCTTATCGGGTGGCTAGTGAAAGGCTTAAATGGAGAATATGTTATTCGTACTAAGATGCTCAAGGAAAAATGGGCAAGTAGAAACCAACGGCTGAAGTGCTCAGCATGGATGCGGCTTCTCATTTGTCCCGAATTAGAAAGCTTTTACCTTAGGAAATGCACTGGTGTAATCCTCCTGCAGCTGAGAAAGATGGCCGTGTTTGCTACCGGCTTTGGAACTCCTTTTTAAGTCAGGTGGAGGGCACTGACTGGGCAGCCTGTAGTAGGGGTGGAGCTAAGGAACTATAAAGATTGCTTCAGCCCCAAGGGATTCACTCCAACTTGGTAGCTCAGTCTAAGCCGAAATCTGTTCCATGTCAGAAATCCCATCCCAACCAGTGTGGAGATGGCCATTTGGAAGCTACAGCTGGTGCAGAACGCGGCTGCCTGATGGCATTAGCTGCAAGGTCTGAGAATATATTACACCAATATTCCTGACACTGACCTGGCTTCCTGGTCTATTCCAGCTGCAATGTAAGGGGTGGACACTGATCTATAAAGCCGTACGTGGCCCGGGTTCTGGCTACCTGAGAGGCCCCCGTCTCTTCCTATATATTCTGCCACTTCAGTTGAGATCAGTGGAGATGCTTCTGATGACAGTGCCTAGCTTTGAAGGGAAAATGCAATAAAGCAGTGGTTCCCAACCTGTGGCTTGGGGGTGGGGGGAGTGTTGGTTGGTTGGCTTCAAAGTGGCCCGCGATTTCCCTCCCACTGGCTGCAGAAGGGAGCTGCTGCCTAAGGACCCAGGCGGAGCGCATTTCCACTGGGATAAAAGACCAATGCAGGCTCCTTGCTGCAGCCAACGGGATGGGAGATCAGTGATCCTCTCCTCCTGGCTGTAGCAGGGAGCATGGCAAAGTGCTCCGCCTGGGTCCATAGGCACTGGGGTCCCTGCTGGAGCCAGAGGGAGGGGAGATCAGCACTCCCCTCCCCGGCTCCAGCAGAGAGCAAAGAGCTCTGCTTCGGTCCCCAGGAACTGGGGTCCCTGCTGGAGTGAGAGAGAAGGGAGCACTAATCTCCCATCCCCCTGGCTGCAGAAGGGAGCCACTGCGTAGGGACCCAGATGAAACACCTGGGGCTATGCGATGTGTGCGGTTTTTCTGCTGCAGCCAGGGAGACGAAAGATCAGCGAGGAGGCAGCCTCCTTACTGAACTCCTTCCGTCTGGCTGCAGTGGATGTGGGGGCGGTTGCTGGCGGAGCCGGTTGGCCTTTCAGGGTTATAAAAATGATACCTGTGGCCCTGAAGCCAAAAAGGTTGGGAACCACTGCAATAAAGGGTCCTCTGCTTTGGGAGTTGCTTCCCCCATTGTTCTGACAGATTATTGCTCTTCTGACCTTCAAGGCATGGCATGAAGCCCATCTCTTTGCTTAGGCTTTGGCCTGGAGGAGGTAGGGAGCAGTGAGTTTCAAGGAACATAGGTATAGTTTCGCCAGGGGGGCAAGAGTCTCTAGATGCTGTCCAAGCTCTCGGGCCATGTTAGCTGCTAGTGTAACTACCTTGACTTCGGGGGAGAGACGCCAACAGGGAAACTAGCCTCTTGTTTTTATATTTCGAGGCAACCCCAATGACTGTCTCTAACAGGTGCTTTCAAATATTGAAGAAGAAATAGATTCTAAACAGAAGCCACGCCAGCTGTCTGTCTCCATTAAGACAGGATTCTCCAGGGGGGGTCAAAACAAAGCAAGGGACAGGTTACTCACATATCTTCTAGGCACTCTGGGGGCTGCTTCAGCCTGTTCCCGCTGATGAGGTAGTTGTATATTTCTGCATTTTCGATCCCTGCGTAAGGGGTTTGGCCTCGGGTCACAATCTCCCACATCGTCACACCAAATGCCCACTGAAACAGAACAGCAAACAGAGCTGGCAAATCAAAAGTGCCCTGTTTGCCAGGGCCAGGGGCATTTTTATTTTCAATTGGTTGCTGTGAGCTGTTTAGCTTATTGTGCATAAGTCATGTTCCGCACAGATTTATTTGCTTCCCTGCAGAAAAACGACTTCTGATAGGGAAGCCACAAGAACAATTTGGGCATCTGGAGTAGCTGGCGCAGATGTAAATCACTGCAGGGGGAAGAGGGTGGGGCTGGATGGACATGCATGAAAGCAAGCAAGAGACTCTGTCCTTCTTGCTCACTATCGCAGTGTGCCTACAGTGCAGGGCTGAGGGAACTTCCTCTTCCTCTGCACGGGCTGCTCCCAGGTCAAGGTCAGACCCACGTCCAGGAACCTCACCCAGTGGCAGGAAGCTTTGCACCCCCTTCACTTCCTGTCTCCATTGCTCCCCAGCCGCGGGGGGAGGGGTCTCCATCTGTCCAACCCTTGTACATCTAGGACCCCTCTATACCCAGACTCCCCTTCCACCGAGTCCAACCCTCCCGCATCCAGATTCCACCCATGAGCCCCACCCCCTTACATCCAGATTCTCTGGATCCCAGACCACCTCCCCTGAGCCTCCCATACCTGGACCCCCACCCCATCAAACCCCAACTCCCTCAGCACCCAGAATCCCCATCCCACTGAGCCACCATGCGCTGAACTTGCCACATCTAGACCTCCTGTGCTGAGCCCAACCACCTTCATGTGGACCCCCCTGCAGAGTCCCATTCTTCCTGCACCCAGAACTGTCCAGCAAGTCCCTGTGCATCCGGATCCCCCCTGCATCTGTACCCCTCCCCGAGTGGCCCACACCTGGACACCCCCACACTACGCCTCTCCACACTTGGATCCTACCAGGCTGAGCCTGCTTGCCCCACACCTGGATCGGGGGAGGGAGGGGGGGCAGGGCTGGGCACGCGAGACTCTGTCCCTCACGCTTCCTATTGCAGTGCCCCTGGCGAGGAGGGGCAGGGCCCCGGGTTCTTTCTGTTTCATTGCTGGAGCCTGGGCTCTAGGACCCTGCAGGGTGGCAGGGTCCCAGAGCTCTGGCTCTCATCTAGAAGTCAGCAGAGCAGTGAAACAGCCCCACAGCCCAGAGACCCATGAGTCCGAGTCAGCTAGCATGGGCCAGCCAGGCTTTTTTCTTTGCTGTGTAGACATACCCTTACAGTCTTCTCTGCTTGGCATACATGGAATTATTAGTATTGCTGTCTGCTCCGTGGAGCCACATAGAGGTGCTAATATGCCTAGTAAGGAATTTATTTGTCAAAAAACATTTCCTGAATCTCTTTTGTTGCTGTCTGTATTCTTAGAGACATACTTGCTGACAGGTATTTTGAAATAAATTACCAAAATAACTGAAACCAGCATGATTACAGAACAGTGGTTCCCAACCTTTTTGACTTGAGGGCCACAGATAATGTTTTTACAAACCTGAAGGGCCACCAGTCTCTACCAGCAGCTCCCCCCTCCTCCTGCAGCCAGACGGAAGGAGTTCAGTGAGGAGGCTGCCCCCTCGCTGATCTCTCATCTCCCTGGCTGCAGCAGGGAAATCGCACATGCCTGTAGCCTTGTGCGTTCCATCTGGGTCCCTAGGCAGTGGCTCCCTTCTGCAGCCAGGCAGATGGGAGATCAGTGCTCCCCTCCCTCTGGCTCCAGCAGGGACCCTAGTGCCTATGGACCCAGATGGAGCACTTTGCCATGCTCCCTGCTACAGCCAGGGGCAGGGGAGGGCTGATCTCCCATTTCCTTGGCTGCAGCAAAAGTCTGCTCTGGTCTTTTAACCCTGCATATATGCGCTCCACCTGGGTCCTTAGGCAGTGGCTCCCTTCTGCAGCCAGTAGGAGGGGAGCTGCAGGCCACTTTGAAAGCCTCCACGGGCCACTTTTGAGCCCCTGGCCACAGGTTGGGAACCACTGTTATAGAATGTTATTTTGACAAATATACCATGCAGAATTATGCAGCATTTTAAAATATTGTGTGCAGAATTTTTAATTTTTTGGTGCAGAATTCCCTCAGGAGTCAGGTTCACGTGCTTGTCTTATCCTTATTACATTTCACTGAGGAGGTGGAGTATTTAAGGAGTGAATGGACTTTTAATCCACATAACAATATGGTAGGGATGTGTGGCGTCATCCTCCACATAGTCCTCTGCTGGCCTATACCACTATGTGCATGTGAGATCATGTTATCTTCTGGTGGAAAGGAAAGATGACAGAGAAAAAGGGAGAAGAACAAGGGTGAGAAAGGAAAGATTAAACTGAAGGAATAGAAAGGACAGGGTGGGGAAACGAAAGAGACAGAGAAATGGAGGCAGGAGATGAGAAATGAAGAGGGGGAAAGAAGAAGAGGGCCAGGAGAGAGGGATTAATGACTTTCACATTTGCACCACAATTTTCTCTTTCCAACTTCAAAATATTTGCCAAGATTCCCCAGTTCTGACATCACCACCCAAATCAGGAGGCAGAGCAGCGACTGTCCCTATACACAAGGTGTCAGGTATTCACATGGTCCTCTTCCGTCACCAAGGGCCTGATTCACTATCAGTTGAAGTCAACAGAATGATCCCCGGTAGCCCCTATGGGATTTGGACCTGGCCCCGAACACAAGAGCAAAACTCACCACGTCACTCTGTGTTGTGTAAAGATTGTCCGCAAGGCTTTCCAAAGCAAGCCACTTCACTGGCAGCTTTGAGGCGCAGCCCTGACGGTAATAGTCTCCACTGTAGATTTTCTTAGAAAGCCCGAAGTCTGCAACGCACACATTCATATTCTCATCCAACCTAAGGGAAAATGCAAATGAGTAAGAAGACGTCTACTGGCTACACGAGCAACTGCAAATATGTCCAGGACTGGCCAGCTCAAACATGACCCAGAGTTGGTAGTGTCCCGAAGTCGTCCCCGTTTGGTGACTGATGTGAAATAGGTTGGTGGTCTCAGTCCAGTTCCTAGGGACTAACAGGGGAGTCACTATGTGAAGGAAGTGAAGAAGCAGAGTGACTTCAACCGAAAGGGGTTTCAGAGAGAATCGCCTCCCCTCCCGAAAGAGTTTATGCAAAAATGGTGCAATTAAGCTTCTGCTGCCTAGGCCAAATTTTCAAAGGTATTTAGGTGCTTACAGGTGCAGACAAGAGCCTTGTGGGCTGGAAGTGGGTTTATTTAGATGTACACCAAGTTCCACTAATTAGAACATACCTTGGTTCCTTCCCTTGCTCCACCCCAAGTAGCCAGGGGAGGAGGAGAGAGGAGAAACAATGCCCTCTCCTTCCTCACAGCAGCACGTGGTTGAGAGAGGGAAGCCGCAGTGCTGCATCATGCACAGTTGCCGACATTTAGTTATTTCAAGAGAAAATTCTCCAAGTGGGCCATGAGCCATGGGACCCCAGAGGGCTCCATGTGCATTCTGGGGAATCCTAAATTAGTTTTTACAACTTCATTACCAAGCTGTCAGAACTGATAGTTTTCAGGGTATTCTGAAAGCTCCTTGCTCTTACTATAGCCCAAGTCCACTCTCTGCTCTGTGTTGTGACCTCGCATCAACACCTGGCCCAAGATGGCTCATCAGAATGACTCAACGCTGCAAAAACAGAACATGCAGTCCACCAAGTGTCAACCCTGCAAAAGTACACTTCGAACCCAACCATGGGAATGCTGGGGATAGGGTTCAGTTTGCCTGCTTAGGTGAATCTTGGGAGTCACCCGTGAGGATATGCCACTCTTCCGACTGGAAATAAGGTGTACATTTTTAATGGTGAGAGTAATGAACCACTGCAATAATTTACCAAGGGTTGTACTAGAGTTTCCACCAGGGACGATTTTTAAATCAGGAGTGGATGTTTTTCTAACCGATCTGCTCTTGAAATTATTTAGGGGAAGTTCTATAGCCTGTGACACAGAAGGTCAGACTAGATGATCCAAGTGGTTCCCTCTGGCCTTGGAATCTATGGCTCCCTCCACAGTAAATAGGTCCTACCTTGCTCAGATATGCTGCCAGTTTCATGGGTGGAAGGACTAATATCCTGCTAGAAGTCAGCCCTACCTTGCCCTCCTGTGACTTCATGGGGATTCTGACCCCTCTCTCTCTCTCTTTCTCATCCCTCTCTTATGAATGCTTTGCCTGCTTCCCTCCCTAGCCTTTGTTTGATCTGAAAGTGCCTGGCCCACTTACATGCAATTCCGAGTAGCAAGGTCCCTGTGTATGAAGTTTCTCGAGCTCAGGTATTCCATCCCGCTGGCAATATCAATCATGAACTTAAGTAGTGTCTGAAGAGGCAAATTCTGCAAGAAAGCACAGTTCTAGATTGGTTCATGGAAAGTTCCAGTAACTCAGGGCCAAACGGGGGCATTTACCCACTGGTCCGCACTGGGGGCGGTGGGACATGCAGCTTGTCCCCAGTGCAAGCTGGACTAAGTAAAGTCATTTCAGAACCTTGTCAGCCTGGAGTCTTCAGCGAGATCAAAACCTTCTAGCCACTTAGAAACATAGAAACATAG
>ML675613.1:51949184-51964722 GCA_007922155.1 Mesoclemmys tuberculata
TCCTTGCTGGAAATACCACGCCTGATGCATCCTAAAACCGCATTTGCACTTGCAAGTTCCTTTGAGAGATAAAAACCTGAAACAGTCTGAATGGGATCTGCCAAAGCCCACAGCCTTCCAGGTTAACAAAGAGAAAGACTTACAAAGGGGTTTTCTCCAATCCGGGACATCAGCAGAAAAGCGTGGAGGTCTCCATGCTTCATAAAGGGCAGGATCACCATGGGAATTGGGAGCCGACCCTTGGGGCGACTCCGCAGGCTGACTCCTGGGGTGAGAAAGCACACAGCAAAGAGCAGTTTGCAAATAGATCCATCCTGAGCAGAGTCTTACATTTGCTGCTTCCCTCCTCTTAACAGTCTGGGGGAAAACACAGTCATTCACCTTTCTGGAGGGTTGAATTCCATATGTCAAACTCCCTCGCTGGACCGGCTCCTATGAGGTGCAGAGACACCAACTCTTCCCTCAGGAGGGATTGCAGGTGCTCAACACCACTCAGGAGGCAGTCAACTCCTTACAGTACTGGGCCCTAAGGTTCCTAGGATCCCTCCAAAAAGGGTGGTGACCTGCCCCACAGTAACCAGAGCAATCTGAGTTTTGGTTACATTGCCCCATGTTCCACAGTGCCTTAGAGCAAGGCAGGAAATGTCCTGCTGTCTTCTTCCTCAGTGCTTAGGACTGTCTAATCTGATGGAAGACACAGATTTGTTTTTTCCCTATTTTTCCACTGACCCATCCAATATATCCCTTTCACCACAATTCAGTCATTTTTCAGACAGGCCATCAGTGGCCAAAGCTGTCTAATGCATTTCCAAAAGCCACGGAAGAATGGAGAAACGGTTTAAGCAAGAGAACGCAATGAATGCTGCATTAAAAATGTGTGTGCGCATTCACGGGTGTCTATAATTACACCCCCATCAACTCCCTGTAGGCCCGGAAAGGAGCAACATCCACATCAGAGAAAGAACTATATTGTGCCATAGAACTGTGCTGCTGGCTCACCGATCAGTTTAGTAACATGTGGGTGGTCAAACTCCTTCATGCAGGCAGCCTCTCTCAGGAATTCTTCAATGTCACTTGAGGTGAAGATGTCCGCTGAAAGGCAGAAGCATATTTTTCCTCAGTGACTCAGAGGAGCATTAAGAGACACGCTTATCAGAAGCTTACTCTGTGAGGCAAAACACATTGTCTCAGACGCACAGCGAGATAACATTTCACAACAAAGCCTATGCTGCCACATTCTCCTGGGATATGGGGGGAGAACAGAAGTTGGAACAGGGAGATCGCCTCAAGCGTACATCGGGGACATCTGGTGACTTCATTCTTGGCAGAGCGAAGGCCTGTCGATTAGCAGCTCTTTTCTCAGCAACAGCTTTCCTTGGAAGCCACAGAAATCATGAGTGGGGCTTAAGGACGTGGGAATTAATTAGCTAAAAGGAAATGAATTATGATGAGGGGGAGGAAATGAGATGATAGCCCGGTAGAAGAGATTAAAGATGGTTGCCAACCAATTAGATAGTCTGGAATCCCAGTCCCAAATGGAGGAGGCCATATAATCCATGACCTTGGTGGAATAAAAGATCAGTGCTTTTATATCTCTTAACAGTATTGTTTCTTTTAATTTGCAGGAATGCTGACTTCTTTGGCACCAGCAGCCCTGGAGATCTTGGATCAAATTCAGCCGTGACATTAATGGGTGTGAAAGTTATTCATTGAGCCAGTTTCTGATCTGATCACAACAATATAGATCTGGAGTAGCTTCTTAGATTTTGCTGCTGTTACTCAAGATTTACACAGGTGTAAGGGAGATCAGGGTTCAGCGCAACGTGTCACTTTCCTCATCCTTTATGTCACTGCTGAATTTGGTGGGAGTTCTTAAGACCTGCTGCGACATCAGATTCAGACCCAGAGGTTGACAAGCTGGTCAGAAAAATGCTTGTAAATGGCAAAGTAGTGGAACTTGCACTAATCTGCCATTAAATATATGCAAAGTGACTGTAGTTTATAGTCTTGTATTCAGTGGGGACGAAACTCTGCTTTGGGCATAAGCAAGCATAACATCTATTTAAGGCAATGGAAGCTGCACCCACTTACACCCAGCTGACTTTGGCTCTAGGAATGACGGGGACCGAGTGGCACAGGTTAATGGGTGAGTGTGTGTACATGGGAAAGGATCCTGCTTTATTTATTTGCTTTTTTTGATAGTTGCTTTTGCTGCTATAAGCCCCAACATGGAAGTTGTGCTTGTTTTGTACATCTGCAAAATACCAAACCAATGGGAATTCTGCTATTTTGTCACTTACTCCTGACACATAACGTACATTACTATTTACTTCACCACTGCATTTGGCCCAGAGATGTTCATCCATTTATTGCAGGCTATATTTGGATAGATTTGGCCCTTCATTACTGCCTATGTAAGGCAAAGAAGATTTGACTGAATTGTCCATGCCATAGGATTTAGTATGGTGCAGAATCAAGGAACTGAGTGGGATTCTCTGTACTTTGTACTGTTTGCTCCTGATGGTGCCTGGAACGTGCTAAATGCTGTATAAACCATAAGGAGGCATGGTCCCTGCCCTGAAGAGTTTATATTTTTAAAAGATGAAATGAACAGAGATGAAGGGGAAGGAAAAGAGACCAACAAACAAGTGAGGTGGCTCGGTGATAGCTAGCCACATCCAGATGTTGGAAGTAATGTGGAAGAAGGCATGTAGACATTTGCTGGAGAAACGTCTAGACAGTCTCCAGGCTGACACTGGTGGCACAGCAGAGTGGATGGGGGGAACGAGGCAGTATTCAATGTAATTAGGCATGGCAGAATTTGACTTTTATTGTTTTACGATTTCAACAGCTAATACTGATGTTTATTTTAAGGCATTTGTTTTTATTGACTTAAATGTTCAACTGCGGGCAATTATGGCAGGGGTGGGGTTGGACAATAATTATTTAACGTATGCACTTGTTGTAGCCGTGTCAATCCCAGGATATTAAAGACACAAAGTGGGTGAGATAATATTTTTGATTGGATCAGCTTCTGTTGGTGAGACAGACAAGTTTTCAAGCTCCTTGTGGCTCAAAAGCTTCTCTCACACCAACTGAAGTTGATCCAATAAAAGACATTACCTCACCCACCTTGTCTCTCTAATAATTATTTAACGACAAGCAGATGCTGAGATTCAACAAGTTAAAGCTTTATAACCAAACTGTCACGTAACATGTCAAAATACACAAAGTAAACAGCCTTACATCAAACTCTACTAAGTTCTCAAGCAGCATTTTTCTTCCTTTGCCTATCTGTAAATTTCAATTATTATAGATGGAAATACCTCTTCATCAGTTTGGGTGCCTAGAGTGAAATCAATGTTGACAGACCTTTACCAATCAAAATGTAATCCTTCCCAGTCCAAATTTAATCTTGCAAAATTATTTCATTGGAAGTGCTCCAAGTGGCCCCACTTTCACCCACCTTTCAGCATCTTTACTGCGACTTTCTGGAAAGACCCATCATCCAGCCTCAGCAGTGCCTCTCTAACGGACCCAAACTCTCCTGTGGAGTAACCAGAGGAGGCCGTAAGGAAACAGGGCTAGCACAAATAATTCACACCAAGTTTACTCCAGGGATCATGGAGGGAGGAGCTGAAGTGCTATAAGAAGTATAGCTACTAGTGCCATTTCTCCAACGGCAGCCCCGTGCAGCAGCCCATGAGCATACGTGTCTGTGGGATGCCAAGGGAAAGGGAATACCGTGATGGAGGTATGGTAGGTAGGGGACAGACAGAGCAGTTTCAGTTGGCAGTTTCTATTTCAACTGGCAATTCTTTGCTGATTGGGGACGTTCATCTACCCCTTCTGCAAATGACCCTTCCTTCAGCTCTGCATGTCCCCAATCAGCAAAAGATTGCCAACTGAAACTGCCCACTGGGGCTGGGGGCAGAGAGGGGTCTCTCAGCTGGAGAACTAAGGAAGTTTTCATCTGAGGAAGCTCCTGGCTTTGGCAGTTCTCCAAGGTGACAGCTGTCTGAGATGACAGCCCATGGGTTGGGCCAGTGGGATTCATCAATCGAGACACAATCAGGCCTTATCTTTGCAGAGTCAGGGATTAACTTCCACTGATTATAGCTGGCTTGATAATCTATTCAACCACTTGTATGTGGACATGAGGCACATGTCAATTAATCGAGGGGGTGTTTGCTCCTGTAAATTTCTCCAGTGGAAACAAGGCCCCACTGTAGACAAAGCATGGCTGGTTACATCTTGTTAAAGTTGTTTCAGCCTGACTTGGTTTTAAACCACAACACAGGTTTAAAACAAGCATAATGGATCGATATGCATTAGTTTTGGTCTAGCTTTGATCAGCCTGATGGGATAAATTCCAGCTGCTAAATCTACACGGGTTCATAACAGCTTATCTTGTAGACGAATGCACTCAGTTTGAGGTTCTATTGTTTCAGATCAGAATGCTGCGAGATAAGCAAGACAGGAACAAGAGTGAGGAAGTTCGGGCATTTCACCACGAGCAAAAGGACTTTTGAGAAGTTAGCTTCTTTCTGCTAGCTTTTCTCTAGTGCCATGCCCAGGGCTGTGTGTGATCATTCCCACAATCACAATGCACAATTGATCAGGTCACAGGACCCTAAATGGGGGGGAGGAGAAAAGCAGCTGAAAGTCACCTTTATACTCCCCCAATCCCGAGGGCAACCAAGGCCTGTTACACAGCTGGGGATCACCAGAGTGCAAGGCATTCCACCTGTGCCCTCTGCCTCCCCGAAAACACCCCTACACTGAGAATTAGGGTTGGGGGCTTGGAGCAGATGGTGCAGAACTGGCCAAACCAGGCCTATGCCAGGTGGGGATTCTCTCACTAAGGGAATGCCTAAGTGTCTTGTTAGGGCAGCTTTCCAGCTCAGTTATACCATGGGAGAAGCCCAGAAGAGTCAGAGCACATAAGCTGAGGATCTGGCCAGATGGGTCTACAATGGAATGATCCTCTGTACCTGTCAATGAAATCCAGATACAATGGGCAGGCACATGTTGCCTCCACACCAGTTCTACCCAAGTTCTATTGCCTACCGACATCAAGAACTGAGTCTTTTTCTTCTGCAGGAAAATTGTCCTCCTATCATGAAAGTGACTTTCAAAAGCACATTTTTTGGAGGTGGTGTGTGTGGGGGTGAGGGCCCAGGAATAGTCTCAGAGCAGGATTGAAGAATTACATTAAAGCTAATCTTAGACATTGTTTATGTCAAAATGAAAACCAGCTCTCTTTTCCATCGCCTATGTCCCCAATTTCTGTTTCCCTTTGGATTAATTGCTGGCCTTGTGATAAAATGCTTTACGTTTTCCTAGTGATTAACCTGAACTAAAATGCTAGAGACAAACACCCGCAAAATCTGGAATAATTCAGATCCATCTGCAGATTTGTCTCAAAACGATCTAAACCCAAATCCTGGTTTCAAACATCCCCAGACTGAGAACGTTTAAATCTGAATCTATAGCATTTTCTTGGTCTTGGGTTGGCTTTTTTTTGGTAATGGGCCATCTTATTATGTTTAAGACTCTAAAGCATATTGGGATACAATTTCTATAGAACTTCTTCCATACCATTTAGCAGCATTGCATACATTTGTAAATTGAAGGGATGGCTGAAATTTAAGTAAATAATCCTTATTTTAAAACACCAGGGAAGCTGGCATGCCGTTGGCCAAGAGTACCATGTGAAGCCCTATCTATGCTACATCTATAACTGAGTCTCGTGGCCAGTTTACAAATCTTGTAACAGCTGTAGTGTAGATGAGGCCTAACCATGTTCCCATAACCAAGCTAAAGCCTTGAATTGTTTTAATCCAAGAGATGGTGAGGGCCAATCTAAACTACAACTTTAAACCATGTTTAACAGGATCAAGGGTTGATCAGGTTGTAACCGCTTCCTGGCCTCATGATAGATAATATAGATGGGGCCTTAATCAGAGTATATTAGGTCTCATTGGGGTCTTGATACAGACTCACCTTTGCCTAGCATCCTTCCCAGAGTGAACTGCTGCTCTTGGATCAGAACATCCTTGAGTTTGGTCTTCAGGTCATCGCTGATCCCTATACTGTCCACTGGTAAAATGAAAGGAAGAGGGATGCAAGAACAAAGGTTCTATAAGAACATCCCTGAGTCCAGCCCATCAGCACTCTCCCATAACCCAGCCCTTCAGTCCTATTCCCATATTATAGGTTGGTGAACTTGGAAAAGGGAGGGCTCCTCCCACATCTTTGAGCCTCATGCAAGACAGGAAGCCAATAACTTTCAGGCACGTGAAAACTGCTCGTTCTGTGCCAAAGGGGCAGATATGGACCACTGGGATATCACTGCTCTTGGTAGTGCAGGATACAAGAGCACAGTAAATAACACTGAGCAGCCAGACTTGTATCAGTTCCCCAGAGGAATGTTTGGGACCTCAGCAGGTGTCATTTCTCCACTGACATCTGTGGAGCAGCACCTGTTTACAATGGTTGAGGATCTGGCCCTTAACTAATTTAACTGTTAATGCACACAGTACAAGTCTCACTGTGCCTGATGAGGAGGGATAAGATAATACACAATACATGGTGAGCATTAGGACAATAGAGCAATTTCAGACCAGGGCCCCCACATGGGGGGGAAAGGGTTCACTTTACCAGGGCCTGGGAGCCCGGGGGACCCAGCCCAGATTGAAACCCCCATTACCATGAGGAAAAAATTGAGGCTGAACTGTAGATCATGCCTGAGGATATTTATAGAAACTTATTTCCTGTATCTATGTATCTATTGTCCAGATCATGTGAGATTTGCTGGAGCAGCTGAGCAGCAGTGTTAGAGCCATCTCAAGCAACATTCTGATGAGAGAGTTGCTGGGCCTCCTGGCCCAGCCCAGTCCCTTCTCTAGAATAGACAGTGTGTGCTTGTGCAGTTAAACTAGGACTTGTAGTTTGAGACTGAGACGCAAATAGATTTGTGCTCCTCTCTCTGACATGGTCTATCACATCAAGAACAAGAACTGCCAGTCCCAGAGAAATTGACTTTGAAGGGCTAATTCATGATTTTGCAATGAAAAAGGCCAGAAAAATAAAGCTTTAAAGTTAATTGGCCTAATTGTAAAATGTTTGCAGTCACATCAGTCCATTGGAATAAAAAAATCAAGACATTGACAGATTATAATACTTTTATAATAACCAGAAAGTTACAAAATAGTCAGTAAACTTGTAGGGCTCTCAGGGTGGGTGTTATGTTAAACAAAAATAGCAAAGGGGAGGGTACTTTTCCGAAATGTAGAATACGTAACAGTAATTTCAGAATTCAAACTTGTTTCATGGCTCATGAGATTGTGTGTCTGGGCTGAGGGATTGTGGTATTTGTGTGGGAAGGGGCCCATGTTACACATTTGTACTGGGCCCGAAAAAATTATGCTTGGGCCCTGTTTCTGGCTCCAGAGGAGCAGAGTTAAAGGCATGTGTTGCAACCATCCCAGTCCAGGGACGCAGCACTGCTCCAAGGAATCACCCCTTTGCAGAATTCAGTCCAGAGAACACAGAACTGGGAGATGGAATTTCTAATCCTGGCTCTGACTCTTGCACACATCACTTAAATGTGACTCAGCTCCTCTTCCGTAAACGGTAGCAGAATATTTCTTCCTTGCCTCACACTGGTGCTCAGGGGACTGATTATGGACATTAATGTCAGCGGAGTCACACCAGCGTAATCCTGGTGCAATGGAGTGGTGAATCAGACCCACTGTAGTATGAAATGATAGCAGTCAGAAGATGTTCTCTTAGAGTAAAATCAAATGGAGAAGGGCTAGAAGCTAGGTAACTAAGTAGGCTAACACACTAGCCTTTCACCTCTGTAGACTTTGTTTCAAATCCACAGGGTGGCCTCAACCACAGGACAGTCCAGCCCTATTAACAGCCTATTCCCAGAGCTGGATTAGACAAAGATGTAGCATTTAATAGCTACAAGACCTGTGTAGAGAAATCAGCACCTGCCCACACTATCTCTGGAGCCTCATTTGAATTAATCCATTTTTCATCCTAGAGTTTTAGGGAAAGGTGAGAGAGACCAAGATATACATGTGAATAAGACTTGTTGGAAAGAGTCATTCAGACCATTTTACCTACATGTTGTCTCAATCCGCTCTGGGCATTCCCTGTTGAAAGACCTGGCTGCTCTGAAATGGACCACGGGCTCTCCCCTGCCAATCACACTGCCGAAGACTTGTCTAGGAGGCAAAAAGAAGCACAATGCACAAGGCCATTCATTTCTAGAGAGGTGTCCCCCGCAAATCGATCAGACAATGCAATGGCTCCAAACAAGGAGCAGAAATGTTCAGTCTGCCACAAGTCTTCATTATAAAAACCAATGAATGAAAAACCACAGTGGAGAGGGAGCTGAAGACCACCATCTCCAGCTTCTATAACCATGAAAAGAATCTATCTTACCCAAACCGAGTTTCTTTTCTTCTTTTTCGAAGGAGAATAAGTGCCAGGGCAACAGCTGTAACCAGAGCAGTGAGAATGCCCAAAGCCACAGGAACCCACGATGTCCCATAGGGTGGTTGTCTCTGGCCACCTAGTTGGAAGATAAGACAATGGTTAGGAAGCAGGAGATCACCTATGCTTGACAAACAACAGCTAAATGAATCCACCTCACCAAGATACTTTTTTCCGTACAAGTTAATAGAACAATCTTGCTGTATTTTGCGTGCCTTGGGAATCTATCAACAGTGAGAGTCGGCTTAAGCAACTACTCAACTATTCATCAAAAGCCTGGTTAACTGAGATGATCTTCTAGCAAAGGTAGAGCAGGCTGGCATCATATGGATGAGCCTTATTTTTAGTTACACCCATGGCAATTAAGTAAAGGGAGTTATTCCAGATTACACCATTGTAGATGAGATCAGAATTTAATTCAGTATGTTTTGGGGTGGATTCTTAAAACAAGAGGTCGCTTAACAAGGGTAGTCTCATGTACAGTTTCACTCTGAAGTGAGGTGTCTTGCCCAGGCCAGGAGATCTATAGATGATGCCAAGCATATCTCACAGGCTTGGGAGCCTTCTGAAAGATAGTAGAGGATCTTGGCATTAATTGTGACTCTGATGTTCCATGTAAGACAAACTGTATACGCTGACTTTTTGAAAGTCCACCGTGAGTCCACTGGCTTGGAGGAAATTAACCATAACATTGTTTCCAGCCTCTGTTTTGACAGTGCTCTTTGCTGTGTGGCATACAGAAAAGGATAGATATGACCCCCTTTCTGATTGAGAGCTGCCTCCAGAACAAATATCTTTGTGAATATTGCTGGGGAAGGGGTGAGGTCAAAGGATAGGGCCCTATATTTCAAATGTGCCTATGTGTTAGGAGAACCTTAGAACCTGCCTGATTAGGAAGAGTAGGAAACCGCCCTGAGAAATGGAGCAATAAGATATGAATGCTCATATATGGTCTCTAAAGATCCACTGGTTTCTCAATTGGAATTGTGATATTTTCATTAATTTATTCCAGTTCTTCAAATCCAGGATAACTTAACGCTTCCCAATTATTTGGGAATGAGAGAAGAATGTGGACAGGTCTTTGGGCATCTCTCCAGCCTTGGCACTTGATAGACTCCATCAGATGAGTGTGGCTTTGCCAGGTTCTGGGAGACCGGGGGCTGCGGGAAATGATCTCTAAGGGGTCTGAGGAATTCTGTTGTATGTCCCTTGCTGACTACTCCTGTCACTACTGGTTGGAAAAAGTGGCATTCCAATGGGCTGAGAACTGGAGGAACCTCTCTCCATGGGTCCCATCTGCTCAGCTGGTGAAGTTTTGTCTGGTGAGAGCATTTCTGGGTGTTCTGTATCGGTTGAATTGTATACCCCTTGTGTGGAATTTTTAATGGAGTGAAGAATAATTAATGTAATAAACTGGGTAAATTTAAGGAGACAGTGTAAACTCCGGAGTTGGAATGAATCCAGGGAATGGGGGCTAGTACCTCTATGTTTGCTTGTGAAAAAGCTATCAGAGTTTTAGTTGCACT
Organism: Mesoclemmys tuberculata; assembly: GCA_007922155.1. Taxonomy (NCBI): domain Eukaryota; kingdom Metazoa; phylum Chordata; order Testudines; family Chelidae; genus Mesoclemmys; species Mesoclemmys tuberculata. The sequence goes on from ML675613.1 coordinate 51,959,222, forward strand.
GCTATAAACAAGCTTCAGTGCCCATTTATCAGCACTCATATCTTCTTAATCACCTTCAGGACATCTCTGGAACTAAATGATAATGCCCCAATGAAACATAGGAGGGCAGTTCACACCTCTCTTTCAGTCTGTTTGCAGCCACTACTTTGGGTCACATTCAGAAGGTCGCCTTCAAAACCTGAAAGACTAGAAACTTTTTTTTTTTTTAAAGGAAAGTTAAATTCTACAGAAACTGCTAGGACCAACAGAGATATGTTGGAATGGTGAACCACCATGTACCAGCCCAGTCTGACCTCTGTGTACGACGAAAGAGGCCAGTGCCGTAGAGTGATCATCCCCTAAACTCTGACCCTCCAGAACAAAGACGTGTCAACTGCACAATTTATCCACAGGATGGGAGAGAAGGGAAGCACATATCCTAGAGCTATTGGCCCCCAACCCAGATGTGCTCCAGTTACATCCCCTCTTCCTGCTGAACTAGAGGGAAGCATAACAGCCTGAGCAAAGAAGGCAATAATTGCCTCCTCACCCTCCACCCTGTGTCTGTCTCTGTAGATGTCTTACTGACAGTGTTGCATGAGGCAAAAATACAATAGAATTATATATGAGCATTTAGGAGCATTTTGGTGTTATGAGACCACTGTCTTTTATTAGTTTTGCAGTTGTTTCACCGCAAGGATGTACAAAGAGTACATCCTAAGGGTCCCCCTAAGTACATGCTCATAAACATTAAAGACAGAGAAAACCTATTAGATCATTCTGCTAATGTCCCGGCAGTATTTGTGCCAGGTTCTTCTCTCAGAGCAAAACATTCCCTTGTGCAGAAAGCAGAGCTTCAACTGATTCTCTGCAATGACATGATTTAAAGTTGTTATAAATTTAGCCACCCCTACTGTGGTGCTGGGAGATGTTAATGGTCCCTCTCTTGGCATTTTGCACACAGCGCACACATACGAAGTGTATCCAATGCCAGTTAGCTATTTTTGGAAAGTCGCTACTTTTATTTTCTATCAGGCACAGGTCAGAAACAAAGCTACATTATTTCTGTAGTGCTATGGTTTCAGGTCTGTCAGCATTTCTATAATTAACCCTATTTGCCTGCTTTTGCACCCTTGGTGATGTGTTCTTGCTGAAAGCCAACTCTTGGCCACAATAAACATCAGCCCAGAGTGTTGATTTTTTTTTTTTAAAAAAAAAAAGCAATTTTTGAGACAAAAACCAACAAAAAGTGTTTTGTTCTTTTTGGTTATCTTATTCTAATTTAAAAGCACACGACCCCCTGGAAATCTAGTCAGTTAACGAGAACAGGCTAAACATTGCTTCAGGCACAACACCTGCCCCAGAGGCCCTGCCAATTTCACTGATTTTCCGGTCACATTTTGCAGTTCTTTAAGATGATTTTCTCGTTGTGGTTGTCATGGGAAAGACATGCAGGGGACACTGACTGACTGGACGTAACATTCAGCCTGTGCAAGGAGCCGGCACTTTGGACTCACTCAAGCCCTGCATTGAAGGCCTAGGCACCGATCCTGCAGGAACACTGTGGGTCACAGATGACCACCATTGCTGACCTTACTGCAAGCATGGGGCTTTAGAGGGCTATATGCAGATGACTAAATCATCAAAAAACATAGTTACTTACCAGTAACTGTTGTTCTTCGAGATGTGTTGCTCATATCCATTCCACTTAGGTGTGTGCGCGCCCTCGTGCACGGCCAATCGGAGAACTTTTACTAGCAGCCCCTGCAGGGGCCGGTCCAGCGACCCCGTAGTGTCGCCGCCCTGTGGCGGCTCAACGGTCGATGCCGGCCCCTCCCTCTTCAGTCCCTTCTTTCTGCCGACTCCGACAGCGGGGACGGAGGGTGGGTGTGGAATGGATATGAGCAACACATCTCGAAGAACAACAGTTACTGGTAAGTAACTATGTTTTCTCCTTCGAGTGGTTGCTCATATGCATTCCACTTAGGTGATTAACAAGCCATACCTGGAGGCGGGTAGGAGTCAACGGCGAGCTGCCCTCAGCACGGCCCTGCCGAACTTGTGCCCTCCCTCGTCTGCCGGCGTAGTGCGACATGAAAGTGTGCACTGGCGACCCGGCGGTGGCTTTGCAGATGTTGTGCAAAGGTGCCCACCACGGGTTTGGCCCGGGCACTGGTTGAGGGCACTGTGATGACCTCTGAAGGTGGTGCTTCTCAGCAGCACAGAGCAGCACTTGATGCATGGGGTAGTCCGCGGGGAGACACGCTGGTGACCCTTCCACCTGGATTACCGCTGTAACCAGAGGTTCGCTTCCTGGGACAGCTATGTAAGCCCCACGTAAAGGGATGGGGCTCATTACATTTCAGCGAATGTGAACTCCTCACCTCCTCCCCGCCATGTGATTTGGAAAACATGGGGAGGAAATTTATCTTGATTACAACGAAAGATAGGAACCCATCTTGGGTAGAGAAGCCAGATGTTGGCGAAGTTGGACCTTGTCCTTATAGACTACTGTGCAAGGAGGCTCCAAGGTCTCGGTCTTAGCATCGGAGAAGCTTCTTGACGAAGTGGTAGCCACCGGGGGGGGGCTACCTTCTGTGAAAGCATGAACCGGGGCATAGAGACGTGAGTTCAAAAAGGGGGCCCCCGAGTATGTCGAGAAGGCCAGGTCGAGATCCCGATGAGGCACCGGGTCACGTGCCTGCAGATAAAACTCACTGCCCTGTAGAGGCAAGTAGCTGATCTGGGGGAGCCAGAACAGGGACATCCCTTCGAGTGGCTGAAGGGAGGCCAAGACGCGCGACCCATGAATCTCCAATGAGGCCAGGGCTAGGCCTCGGGCTTTAGCCAGAGCAGATACTCCAGGATTGCCTGTGCCAGCAAGAGTCTTGGCAGGCTGCCCCAGAACTCTGTCCACAAGGTGGACCGTATTTACTTAACCCAATACGCAACCTGTGCGGAGGGTTCCTGCTGCCAAGCAGGGCTCACTGGGCCTGCACCAAGCAGGCCCTCCCTCCTTCCGTCAGCAGGTCCGGGCGCAGCAGATACCAGGTCCTGGGGGAGTTACCTGTCGGGGCGACCGGAGGGTCCAGCATCATGCTGAACCAGTCCCGTGTTGATTAGGCTGGAGCAGTCAGTAAGATGTCCGCCCCGACTTACCTTATCTGCACAGCCGGACACCGGGTCAGGTCAGAGTGGGAGGAGACGCGTACCTGAGCATACCCGTTTAGTCGATGAGGGGTGTTTGGAATCAACCCAGTCTCGCTATCCTGGGGCGAGCAGAACCTTGGGCACTGTGTGTCCCAGACCAATGCAACAAGGCCCAGTTGGAAAATACCCCACTTGGGGAGAAATACAGGCATGACCTATGGATGTCAGGGCCCGTCGCAGCGGGGAAAGACAACCTTCTGAGGCAATCCACCTTGTCGCTCCTGTCCCCTGGGAGGTGAGAGGCAGTTGAGGGGAGATCATGCCTCGCTGTGAGAACCAGCGGACGGGGGGCTTTCTTGCAGAGGATTGGGGAGTGTGCCCCCTCCTCTTTTGCGCTGATGTTCCGGCGCCTGTACCTTGACCGACGGAACCGGTCACTGAAGGGGATGCCACGAAAGACCTTCACCAGTGCAGGGAGGCTTGCACGGGTAGGGAATCTATTGGGTGGCTGTTTGGTGCCTATATCGAGGCCGCCTACCCTTGAAGCAATCTGAGTCTCTGGCGGACCAGTGTTGCTACACATGAGCAAGCCACCATGGGACCTAATAACTCCAGGCAGTGTCCTAGATGCTGACGTGGACATTGTTGCAGCTGGAAGACGGTATGGACCATAGCCTCGAAATTTGGCTGGGGCGGGAAGGCTCTGGCCTGGGAAGCGCTTGCCAATGAGTAATGCAGCCTGCTGCACGTGGGGCAGGAGCAAGAGCGGGGCCCCCGGTCTCCCACACTCAGGACCAGGATGTATCCCAGGTCATCAAGACAACTCGGCAAGAGAATATCTGCATACGCTATCTCTCAGGTGGGCAGCCACCACGACTCCGCGTTTGCTGGTCACAGGTAGGTATGGACCAGGAGCAGCCAGAAGCCCCCAATCCTGTCCCTGCGTGTAAAGAGTCAGGAGGCCTTGGCAAGTAGAGCCTCAGAGAACCAAGTACGGTCCCGAAGCCCCTCAGACCATGGAGCTTCACAGTGGTCCGACCAGAAAGGAAGACCAACCCATCGTAGGGGAAGCCCTGAACGATCGCTGCCTCTCGTGGGACAGGCTCAAGGATTGCAGCCAGGAACGCCTCATCGTGGCAATGGTGGAGGTTATGATCTTAGCTGCTGAACCAGCAGCATTTCTGAGCATCTAGGGTGCTGCCCCAGCACCATGAATCTCCTATCCAGGACCGTGGTGAAGCCTGTGCCCTGGCCCCGTGGCAGGGTCTTAGCAGGCCGCCTGAGGTCATTTTACAGTGAAATCCGTACCCACCCCAAAGGGCTGAATGTTGGCCAACCTGACCTACAGGGGTGTCACGGACAATGAGCCGGGACACAGCACCTTGAATCCAAGGGCCGGGTCTTGAGTAATCAATAGCCCGGGCCTTTTGGCCGGGGGATAACACTTCCCCCTTGCCATCTTTGACGTAGAGGTGGCGAATGGGGGGAGGTGTTCCAAGGGCCTCATCACCTCAAGAGTCCAATCGTGGACCCGTAGGGCCACCCACACTGGAGCTGCCACCGCCAGCCCAGTGAAGTAGGCAACCTTAGCCTCCAGCAAGAGGTCACTTCCCGAGCAGCTCCCAGTGCGCCTGAAACCTTCTGGTGGCACCACGCAATCCCAGAAGACTGCCCCTCCTGGGCAGGAGGAAGGGGACTGCCACGGCACATCCTGCGGGTGTCACACCAAAGCAGTGTGCCACAGTGGGTCTCTCCATGGGATCTGACTCCTTATCCAAGGGGCAGAGACTCTGCCCCGACCTGTGCCAGGAGTGCGGACCGCACCCCCGCTGCACGAGACGGGCAGCCCCAGTCCCAACTGGATGGCCATGGGGGCCCACAAGGCTGCCATTGCCTCTGGGGCCAATTCAGGCCGACCGTGCCCCCCTCTGTGGGATCCCGAGCCACCCCACCTGTGGGCCCTGGCTGTCCCGCATTGCGGGTGCCGCACCTTGCCAGGGGCTGTTCCCCCGCCTCCCACGGCGTGGAGGACAACGAGAACCGCCTCCCCCGCCCCAAGTGGTGCAGATGGGAGATGTGTTTTGGGGAGCTCCTGGCACTGACGTGCTGCCTTGGCACCGAGGGCTCCGCAGTCCTGCTCACCCCCTGGTGATCGGGTCCAGCTCCGCCCCGATCCCCGCAGTGCTGAGCCTGCCACGAGCATCCTTGGCTGTGGTCTCTGCCTAGCAATCGGGGTCCCCACCCCCTCTGTGCGGGTGGACCCCACGTTGCTGAGGCGGGACCCCCCCAGCGCCCCCAGGCTCCACGCCCGCCTCAGAGCGGGGTGGGGTGGGGTGGGGGGGCAGATGCTTCTGCACTGAGCCCTGCAGAGG
>ML675613.1:51964822-52008588 GCA_007922155.1 Mesoclemmys tuberculata
GAGGAGGGGACCCGCAGCCCCGCCTTCGGTGGAGCGGCACCGAGACCCGCACCGCGCCTGGAGGGCGGGGGGGGGGAAGGAGGGAGGGGAGAGACACCCGACCCCTCCGCAGCATCGGGTCTGCCCCGCACTCGGAGAGGGGCGGACCCCTCAGCCCCGAGCGCTGCGGCGGCTCCTGCCCGATGCTGCCTCCCGGTGCGGGGAAGGGGACCCCGCAGCGCAGCCCCCAGTGGGACGGCACCGGGTCCCGCGCTGTGTCCCAAAGTGGAGGCGGCTCCCCCTGGGACTGAGAGCTCTGGCGGCACCGGGTACCGCCCCGCGGTGCCAGGGGGGAACCCCAGAGCGGCTCTGGTGCATCGGCACCGGGACCATGCCGGGTCTCGGTGCCGGGGGGGTGACCCCCGAGACCTCGGAGCGGGGGGGGGACCCCTCGGCAGGAGCCCAGCTGCGGCACCGGGTCCCGCGTCGGGTCTCAGTGCCTGAGGAGGGGCGGACCCTCCGGTGCCGAGACTAACAGCGGCACCGGGTCTCGCGCTGCGCCTTGGAGCGGGGCGCCTCGGTGCCGGGAGAGAAGGGGGGCACGGCACCGAGTCCTGCCGGCACAGACCCTTCGGTGCCGAGAGCAGCAACGGCACTGGCACCGGGTCTCGGGCTGCGCCTCGGTGCCGGGGAAGGGGGGGCGCCCACGGCACCGTTTCCACGGTGACCGGGAGTCCCCCGGTGGCCGAGTCCTCTCCTCGGTGCCGAGGACTTTCCCTCGGCTCCGGGTGCCCCACGGAAACCGAGGTCCTGCTGGCGACCACTCGGTGCCGGGTCCGTCCTGGGGGAGCGTCCTGCTCACCCCGATGCCGTCCAGCGGGAGATCGCTTCCCCATACCGGGGGTCTCCACCGCTCTTCAGGGGGACCCGACGAGGTCTTCCCCCGGGGCACCAGCCCCTTCCCCTCAGTGGAAGGAGGGGAAGGGGGGCGGAGGGGGCGTAAGCAGGCCGACAAGGCTCTGCTGCCACAAACCTCCGGTGCCCACGACGTTGGCAGAGGCGCTCTCCCACTCCAGGAGTCGGGATTGGCACCCTGCTCGGGGATGCAGGCTCCGGAGAGGGCTCGACGGGCCGTGGCTGGTGCATCCCCGCCCTCGACCCTGCCCGTGCCACGGTGCAGGGGAGTGACCGCGCTCCACGCGCTGCGCCGACGGCGCTGGCAGGGGCACTCTCCCACTCCAGCAGTCAGGATTGGCACCCTGCACGGGGGTGCAGGCTCTGGAGAGGGCTTGATGGGCTGTGGCCGGTGCATCCCTGCCCTGGAACCTGCCCGTGCCCACGGTGCAGGGGAGTGTCTGCGCTCCAAGCGCTGCCTTCCCTCTTCGGCACCAGGAGTGCTGCTCGGTGCCGAGTCAGCCTGGCACCGGCAGGGAACGGCTGGACGGTGCCGCTTCCCCTCCCCCCCACGCTCCCGATGGGGGGGGGAGGGGAAAGGGTGTGTCCCAAACCCAGGTGGCCGGGACATGCAGACTCCATTAAAGAAGCCCCAGCCTCACTGCCTTCCCTTTTGAGTCTGAGGCTTGAGGGCTTACAAATATGCACCGGTCTCTGCAGTGCTGTTCCCCCAGGCACTTTAACCAACGGCCCTGGAGGTCGCTGACGGAAAAACCCTTCCCGCAGCAGCGCAGGGTTTGAACCCAGCGAGCCCGGCATAGCCGGGTCGCCTAGAGCCCGAGGGCTCTCCTAACTAACTAAAACCTTAACTAACTATAACTAACTCAGTTCAGGGGAACTGCTGTCTAACTACTCACTTTTACAGGGAAGAAAAAAACCTGTGGAGAGCAGGGGTTGTTCTCAACCGGCCGTCACGGGCGGAAAGAAGGAACTGAAGAGGGAGGGGCCGGCAGCGACCGTTGAGCCGCCACAGGGCGGCGACACTACGGGGTCGCTGGACCGGCCCCTGCAGGGGCTGCTAGTAAAAGTTCTCCGATTGGCCGTGCACGAGGGCGCGCACACACCTAAGTGGAATGCATATGAGCAACCACTCGAAGGAGAAGCAACATTAGCAGTTAGTTTTGTTAGTCTCTAAAGTGCTACAGAACTCTCACTGTATTAGCATCTTCATCACTTCTGGGCTGGATTACAGCTATCTGATAAACCTGGGCACAAAGCCTTCGGCATGTAGGAAACTCCAACTAGTGCAGAACGCCTCCACAACAACACAGGCTTCTGCAAGCACATCAGACCTGTCCTCCATTCTCCATACTGGCTTCCCACAGAATTTCAAGGAGCTCCACAGCTTCGGCCCAGATATCTGAAAGACCACCTGAAGTTCTGGGATGAAAACTGTGGTCAACTTCTGTGGTCAACTGTGGTCGCTTCTCCAGCCCAGTGGACCTCTCAGCAATAAGGGTAAAGCTCATCTGTGTATGAGACAGACCTTACTTGGGGGCCAGCTTGGGGCTGTGGAATGAGTTCCCCTACGAACTAAGTGCAAGTTGCATTTCTTTGACCATGTCTTCTCTATCATAAATACATTGCAACATGTATATTTAAAAAACAAAACAACACCCCAAATCCTACCAAGACAAGCTGCTCTACTGCACACACTTCTCCCCCGTGGAGAAGATGAGAGGACAAACAACTCATGATAGATGTTAGTCATGTTGCTTAATGCATGGCTGGAAGGAGCTCAGATACTCTGGTCGTGAGCGTAACCTAAGAGTTTATATAAAAGAATAGAAATCCTGATCACCATGTATATATGCCATGTCCTTTCCTCCTGACCTTTGTCTCTCTTGTCTATTTAGACTGTAAGACCCAGATTTTAAAAGGTAGGCTTTGCTCAGTCAGCACTGGAAGGCCTAAATCATTTAGATGGCTACATCTCACTTTTGAAAGTGAAGGCATTTAAGAGCCTAAGACGCAGTGAAAGTCAGTGGCACCCCAATTCTGATTTGCTAATAATAACATCATAGGGCATGGAGGGCTATCTACCATCAGAATCGGTATGGAAGGGATGGGGTGGGAGAGGTAGGACTTCCCTTAGAATTCAGTATTTGTCCTAATGCTGTTAGTTTGTCACTTTCATGATTGCCAGAGCCACACAATTCATTATTTTTTAAATACCAGCCAAGAGTTTATTTTTAATGCAGGAAATGAATGATAAAATGTTATACTGGAATAGCGAACAGGAGCTAGAGGGTCAGTAAAAACTAAACATTCAAAGCAAATGCAGAAAAAATAAAAAATCCACAAACGTGAGAAAGAGCCTTATTGCCTACTGCCCAGCACCTCCAATAGTCATTTACATCAGTGCAACGCAGGAGAAAAGTGCATCCACTTCAGAACTTCAGGGTTTTGCAGCCCTTTTGCATTCACCGGGCTAGATTTTCCCCTGCATTCAGATCAGGGCCCTTTGCTTAGGAGTAGACTGGGATCGCACAAGATGAAAGGAAATGAAGAGGATAGGTCCATGAATGGCTATTAGCCAAGATCAGGGGCCCCCAAACTTTTCACTGCCAGGGCCACATCACTTAGTCTTGGTCTTATGGTGGGTCAGAGGGGCTGGGCCAACATCACCTGGGAGAGGGGCGGGGAGAGGGGCGGGGCTGGGAGGGGGGAGCAGCCGTGTGGCGCTGCTTGGGGCTGGGAACGGCTTCTGGCCAGGGCACTGGGCCCATGTCACGTGGGAAGGGGTAGAACTGGGAAGGGGGAATGAAGACTTGCCATGCCACTTGTGAAAGCTTGCCAACCCCTGTGCTATGTTATGAAGAGCCGCACATAACTGAAATGCCACTGGACTCAGTGGGCTGGTCAAAATGTGTCTGCAGGACAGGTGCGGACCACGGGCCATAGTGTGGGAACCCCTGGCCAAGATGGTCAGAGACACAACCCCATGCTCGGGGTCTCCCTAAACCTCCAGCTGCAAGAAGCTGGGACTGGGCAACAAGGGATGGATCATTCAAACTTGCCCTGTTCTGTTCATTCCCTCTGAAGCATCTGGCAATGTCCACTGTCAGACTGCAGGATACTGAGCTACATGGACCACTGGCCTGCCCCCATATGGCCATTCTTATGTGAGGCTCACTGTGTCCGAGGCTCCTCTCACTTGCACCGTTGTAACTCCAGTGCCATTTCCTGAGCTGGTATAAACTGGCATCTCTCCAGTCCAATAGCACACTGATGCAGATCTAGCCCCGACTCCAGTGAAATTACCCCAGATTTACTCCAGCAGAAGGACTTGTCCACATGCATTGTTGCTCCAGTTTAATATGTAAGGTCTGATTTTAAACCAATTTAGTTAAGCCAGAGCAAAAGGTTGTGTGGAGACTCAGTTTAAACATGGATGACGTTGGTCTGTCTTAAATCACTTAGAAACAGCTTTAAACTAAACCCAGAGAAGAGAACCCATGAGGGACTGCACCAATTTCACTCAGCAGTGTGAATGTGTGTGGACATGGCCTAAGCAAGAGGGGACTCAGTCCCTTGCCTTCAGCTCTTGAATTGTATCTCCCTTCCCGCCTCCACGTGGTACCCGCTGTGGTACCAGTTACAGGGGACAGCAGCAGGTGGGAATTGTTTTGCTCCTGCCCGCTCTTTAGAGGTTATTTAATTTCTGTTTTGTTCAATGAAATGTACTGTGCAGACAGCCATGCTGCTTGGTCGGCTGTGTGCACTGACAGGCACACGGCCAGCACCATACAATGGTATCAGCAGCCGGCAGTTTCCCAGCTTATGAGAGAATATTTTCGCCAGGGTGAAAACAAACTAAAATCATCCTGCAACTCACCCATGACCTCCTGGGCTGCAACCAATAAGGTGTCACTCCAGGGTCCGCAGCCAGCTGAGTTTAGTACACACACTCTGATTACAATGTCTTTTTGGGGATTCCATGTTGTCAGATTGGCTGTTGTCTCATATACTGTCATTTCCCCCTGAAAGCAGACAACAAGAAATAGTAACCTGCATTCGAAGGAATGAGGAGAAAACTGTGCTCTTTATTATTATTAATTATTAAAACGGATCCGTGTCCTAAGGTTAGAGCAAGGCATGGAGTCAGAACTCCTGGGTTCTACTCTTTTCGTCACTCACTGGCTGTGTTATCTTAGCTTCCCTGTCTCTAAAATGGCTAATAGTAATATCTTTCTAGCATATAAGAATGTTGTGAGGCTTAATTAATGAATGCTTTGAGATCTTTGGATGAAAGGAGCTACAGAAATGTATTCATTTGTCTTTTTAAAATACACAATTCCTTCTGCTTCAAAGATATAAAACTGCTGCAACTTGCTGCAAAGCCACTGCCAGCTTATTCAGAAAATAATTTCTGTTTGTTTTAACGTGTTGCCAAATTCCAAACACCCTCCAGCATTTGTGGCCACGTTTCACTGAAGAGTGCACGGCCAAAGTATTTGCCATAATTTTTAAGATCCTTTTTACACTCATCACTTACAGTAGAACATTGAAACTATTTGGCAGCCAATATTGGGTCTGATTTTCTTCTCCCACAGATATAATGCAGCAGGTATTCCACCAAAGTCAGTGGATCTGCACTGCTGTGAAACTGGCACGTGTGAGGGAAAATAACTTAAATAAGCCAAATTTTCCTCCCTTTGTCTGCTATGGCAGGCTTGCTCATCATTAGGGGGTCACTGGCAAAGCACGTATTTTTGAAAAAACAAAGGATTTGTATGGAAGTGGGAAACCACCATAATCACGTGAAGTTCAACAGCAGGTATCAGGGAGAAGTAAGTTTTGATGTTCAGACTTTGGGCCCACCTCCTTGGCAGTGGTTTTTGCGAATCTCTGATGCAAGGAGCAGCTGGGAACTGGTTTGGGCCTCAGAATGCATCAGAGCTCAGGGCTGTGCTAACTTACTCTGGCTGGTTACCTCCTCCTAAAGGGGTGTGCAGCTGGGGATTAGTAGTGCACAGTGCACTCAGCCATGCGCTGACGGCTCTGTGCCAGCGGGCGCGTGTAAGGGGGGAGAAGTGTCCCCAGCTGTCCTGGTAGAAAAGCTCTGGGATGCAAAATGGACGTGGGGGGGGGCAGGAAATGTGGACACTTGTACACTGTACTAATGTTTTGGACTTTCCATTGTCAAATGCCGTGGTGCCTGATTCTCCAGCACCCTGAGCCCATCACTGTGGTATCTGAGCCCCACCAAACCTGCATGCAATGAACGATCAATCCAAAGGACTGCCTGCTTCGAGATGCAGCCCTGCGTGCAGTTTACATACACACCCTGCTGCTGTAAATTTTGGACACCCAGAACTCTCCTTAATTTCAAGTGACCGTGTTCATGGATTTCCTGACAGTATTTAATTGATATGAATGGGAGTTCTCAGGGTGCGAAGAATGCAGAACTGGGCCAGATTCTCAGCTGGTGTAAATCAGAGTAGCTCCACTGAAACCAAGGGAGCAACGTCTATTTACACTGGCTGAGGACCTAGCCCAGAGAGAACAGCACACAGGAGAGGCAGAATGGTTTCGGAGACTGGTGTAACATTCCAGAACTGTCCTGAAGGATGAGCCGTCAATCTCCCCACAGTTGATTTCTGGATATGTTACCTGAGTGACGTTATCCTGACTCCACTCCAGCCTGTATCCCAGTAGATTTTCTTTCAGCATGTCCGGAGCCACTCCTTCCCACCCCAAAACCAGGCTAGTGTCTCTTTGGATGATGTGGATGTTTTGTGGAGAACTGCCTGGAGCTGGAGACAAAGAATGATAGATACCCAATCAATTGCACTGCAAAACAAGAACTTCTGTCCCCCACAATGTGAGTGAGGCTCAGTGCCCCCGCTCTCAGGGGAAAACCCAAAGGAGAGAATCTGGAGAGAAAAATAAAAATCCCTGCAAGGGTCTTCTCTCTACATTTGCTTTCAATTCTTCCCTTGGGCAAACTGGGGTTTGCCTTCACCCTCTCACTCCTACAGAAGAAGCAGGGGGTTAGCCCTCCACCCCTTGCAGATTTCTACCCCCCCTACTCTCAAGAGCCACATGAATCTCAGAGATCCCCGGGGCACTGGCATGTGCACATAGAAGCCCAGTGCCCACAGACTGTCTTTGGGCCACCAATGTACCTTCTGCCAGCACAAAGGGAGCTCCACAAGAAAGCTGTTAAGCCCATTAGGCCTGTCCAGCTAATACAGCTATGGGAGAGTAAGTTAGTTTCCATTCTACCTTGTGCGTCAATGTTGCCAGTCATAGTCCAGCTGCAGAATTTTTATTACTGAGGATGATGTAAGAAGCAGAACGGATGGACCGACTTCATCCCTGGTGTGACTCAATTAAGTTACACCAGCCATGAGTCACCAGGGATATGTTTGGCCTGGTATATTGATTTTACTTTAAGATTCCAAGAGGGATTGGTAGCTTTCATATTTCATCTGTCAACTTGCAAATAGGATCTGGCAGCTAGTGAGTGAGAATAAATATGGAACCACCACCCAAAAATAAACTCATGTTTACAATCACTTTCTCACAATAGCATCACTCACTTTAAGACAAATAATAGAATCATAGAATATTAGAGTTGGAGGTCCATCTAGTCCAACCCCCTGCTTAAAGCAGGGCTAACCTCAGCTAAATCATCCCAGCCAGGGCTTTATCAAGCCGCAGCTTAAAACCCTCTAAAAGATGGAGATTCCACCACCTCCCTAGGTAACCCATTCCAGTGCTTCACCACCCTCCTGGTGAAAAACGTTTTCCTAATGTCCAACCTAGACCTCCCCCACTGCAACTTGAGACCATTGATCCTTGTTCTGTCATCTGGTACCATTGAGAACAGCCTAGCTCCATGCTCCCTGGAACCCCGTTGTCCACATCCTTTTTGTAGTGGGAAGCCCAAAACTGGACACAATACTCCAAATGTGGCCTCACCAATGCTGAATAGGAGGACTTTAGGAGACTTCAGAGTGGATGTACAAACTGATGATCTATAAGTTCCTTGCATTTCTGACTCAGTGAGGAGTTCAATGAAATTTATCAATGTTTCATCCTGAGCTTCCCTGCTCCCGCCCCCGATCAGAACTGACTTATTACATAGCAACCCTTCTTTTAACTTTTCCAGCCTCTGTCTGACATTTGCTTACCTAACTCCAGGGTCTGAAAATAAACCCAGTCTGTGAAAGGAGAGGTGCCCATCTCATTAGTGCACTGAACCCGCACACTATAATTGGTGGAGTGTTTTAATCCTGGTAAATCACAGGTAAAAGGAGGGACAGGGACAATTTCTGTGGAGCCCTTGTGATCTTCGTGTGACTCAGCAATCTGTTTTGAGAGGAAAAGCAAGCAGATCTATTAGGATAAGCAGAGTGAACAATAAGGCCATGCTGTACAAAAGGGCATTTGTTTCACACAAATGGCTAATTTCTGAACTGGTTCGGGATCAAGCAGCAACAAATGGTGAATTGGCAGCATAATGCCATATTTGAAGGGACATTGTCAAATTGAAAATCCTGGGCCACCCCTCCACTGACTTCAATTCGAGTACAAAGATTTATATGAGCCGATGACCTGGCCCCACATTTAAAAATGTTTCCTCGCCTGCATTGCAAATAACACCATTGATTATTAAAAGGCAAAGACATTTTTAAAATCTAAATGTCCTTGATGCTATGGGCATTGCTTGTTGACTTTTTGCATTTCTCTAAGCTTAGACAATGGAAAGAGACCAGTCAGCTTCACTCTTGTTCATTGTCAGTTTCTAATCAATGTCACTTTCAGGATCTCTTGCATTAGCACAATGCTACAGTGTTTGGGTTGCAAACACTGCAGAGGAAAGTGGTTTTCTTTCCAAATCAAAATGCTTTCCCCTGGAATTAAAAAGAAAAAGAATTTGGTGTTATTTCTCCAGGCCTTAGTTTCTCAAAAACTGAAGTTTTACCCAACCTGAATTTTGGATCACTTTTGCTCTCACTAGATCCCTTTTGTAAGCAGACAGCATCAACATTAGCACGCCCTGATGGTCTCAGAATAGGAGGGATCCACTGGGGAACTCCAGCTCATCACATCTTACTCAAAGACACACACCATGAGTCAGTAGCAAGGCTGGGGACAGAACACAGGAATCTTGACAAAGGTGAAACATCTTTGCTAACTTTATTTCCGCTCTGAATATAACAGCCCCCCTCATTTGAATCCATTCATTTATTTTGCTAAGAATAATAAAAAGGAAGCTCAGGCTGTGCACGGTCTATAATAGGTAGAGTCATTGTTCCTGTGGTCAGTCAATGTCGTCCCGAGCTGGGTGGGAGCTACCCAACTTTTACAGTTAAATTCTGTAGTTCTGGTTATGCCTCTGTTCAGCTGTGTGAGGAGAGTCAGAGCAGCTGCATTCATTTCCCACCTCTAGCCTCTGAAACACCCCTTGTAGCGAAGTGAGGAGAAGGGGCACTATTTTAGCCTTTCTAGGAGAAGCTCCCTGCCCATCGGAGCCGGTGGGGCACTGACCCGGAGTATACCCAAGGTGCTCCAAAACCAGAGCCAACACGCCTTCCTTTCCACATCCTCCTAAACAGGAGGACAATCACTCATTCACTGGGAGCCAGAAGCATGCATTTTCACACAGAAATGTGGGTCAACGGCTCTCACAAAATCAGAGCTGTGGGGTGGGAAGAGAAGGAAAATGAAACATGAGCTTTCTAGTGCCAAAAACACTGCAGGAACTCCAACTCCTTTGGGGTAATGGCTTCTGTAAATGGAGTATTATTGTCCAGTTTACCTGATCGAAGATGCAGACAGGGGGATAGAAAGGAGCTAGAAAGGGCCATGAGGCTAAAGAAATGCTAAAGCCCAGTGCCTGGAGGAAATCCAAGCTGTTTTGATTATGCTCCCTTTCCACCTCTCCTCCCCTCTCTCCAAAGCAGAGAGGAGGAGCTCAGACCCTAGAAAGATTAGCATCGTTGAGGCTGATGAGCATGCACACCAGGAATAACATGCTGTGCCAATGAGGGCTCATGCCTCGCAAAGGATAGGAAGAAATTTGTTTTGAGCTGCAAACAGCAGCAGCAGCAATACTATCAGAGACACAGGAGGCTAAGGAGAGGAACCAAGTAGGAGGTGTGCTTCTCTTGATCTGCTGCTCACAAACAGGGAAGACTTGGTAAGGGAAGTAGAAGTGGGTGGCAATGTGGGCAGCAGTGACCATGAGCTAGTTGAGCTCAGGATCCTGACAAAAGAAGGGAAGGAGAACAGCAGAACACGGATCCCGGACTTCAGAAAAACAGATTTTTACTCCTTCAGGGAACTGATGGGCAGGATCCCCTGGGAAGCTAATATGAGAGGGAAGGGAGTCCAGGAGACCTGACTGTATTTTAAAGAAACCTTATTGAGGGCGCAGGAACAAACCATCCTGATGTACAGGAAGAATAACAAATATGGCAGGCGACCAGCTTGTCTTAACAGATAAATCTTTGGTGAGCTGAAACACAAAAAGGAAGCTTACAAGAAGTGGAAGTTTGGTCAGATGACTGAGGAGGATTATAAAAATACTGCTCAAACATGCAGTGGTGAAATCAGGAAGGCCAAAGCACAACAAAAGTTGCAGCTAGCAAGGAATGTGAAGGGTAACAAAAAGGGTTTCTACAGGTATGTTAGCAACAAGAAGGTGATCAGGGAAAGTGTGGGCTCCTTACTGAATGGGGGAGACAACCTAGTGACAGATGATGTGGAAAAATGCTTTTTTTGCCTCCGTCTTCAAAGACAAGTTCAGCTCCCAGACTACTGCACTGGGCAGCATAGAATGGGGAGGAGGTGAGCAGCCCTCAGTGGTGACAGAACAAGTTCAGGACTATTTACAAAAGTTGGACTTGCACAAGTCCATGGGGCTGGATGCATTATATCTGCCCGTGCTGAGGGAATTGGTGGATGTGATTACAGAGCCACTGGCCATTATCTCTGAAACCTCGTGGCTACTGGGGGAGGTCCCAGATGACTGGAAAAAGGCAAACATAGTGCTCATCTTTGCAAAAGGGAAGGAGGAGGCTCTGGGGAACTACAGACCTCAGTCCCTGGAAAAATCATGGAGCAGGTCCTCAAAGAATCCATTTTGAAGAACTGGAGGAGAAAAAGGTGATCAGGAACAGTCAGCATGGATTCACCAAAGGCAAGTTGTGCCTGACCAACCTGATTGCCTTCTGTGATGAGATGACTGGCTCTGTGGATGTGTGGAAAGTAGTGGATGTGATATACCTTGACTTTAGCAAAGTTTTTTATATGGTCTCCCACAGTATTCTTGCCAGCAAGTTACAGAGGTTTGGGTTGGATGAATGGACTATAAGGTGGATAGAAAGCTGGCTAGATCATCAGACTCAACAGGCAGTGATCAATGGCTCAATATCTAGTTGGCAGTCAGTAGCAAGTGGAGTGCCCCAGAGGTCAGTCCTGGGGCTGGTTTTGTTTAACATTTTCATTAATGATCTGGATGATGGGGTGGATTGCACCCTAGTTCACGGATGACACTAAGCTGGGGGGGAGTGGAAGATACCCTGGAGGATAGGGATAGGATACAGAATGATCTAGACAAATTAGAGGATTGGGCCAAAAGAAATCTGATGAGGTTCAACAAGGACAAGTGCAAAGTCCTGCACTTAGGACAGAAGAATCCCATGCACAGCTACAGACTGGGGACCAATGGGCTAGGCAGCAGTTCTGCAGAAAAGGATCTGGGCGTTACAGTGGATAAGAAGTTGGATATGAGTCAACAGTGTGCCCTTGTTGCCAAGAAAGCTAATGGCATATTGGGCTGCATTAGTAAAAGTATTGCCAGCAGGCCGAGGGAAGGGATTATTCCCCTCTATTCAGCATTGGTGAGGCCACATTTGGAGTATTGTGTCCAGTTTTGGGCCCCCCACTACAGAAAGGATGTAGACAAATTGGAGAAAGTCCAGTGGAGGGCAACAAAAATGATTAGGGAGCTGGAGCATGACTTAATGAGGACAGGCTAAAGGAATTCAGCTTCTTTAGCCTGCAGAAGAAAAGAATGAGGGGGGATTTGATAACAGCCTTCAATTACTTGAAGGGGGGTCCAGGGACGATGGAGCTAGGCTGTTCTGTGGTGGCAGATGGCAGAACAAGGAGCAACGGTCTCAAGTTGCAATGGGGGGACATCTAGGTTGGATATTAGGAAAAGCTTTTTCACCAGGAGGGTGGTGAAGCACTGGAATGGGTTACCTAGGGAGGTGGTGGAATCTCTGTCCTTAGAGGTTTTTAAGGTGTGGCTTGACAAAGCCCTGGCTGGGATGATTTAGTTGGGGTTGGTCCTGCTTTGAGCAAGGGGTTGGACTAGATGACTCCTGTGTTCCCTTCCAACCCTAATTCTCTATGATTCTATGCAGGCATCATTTCTGCTGAGGGGGTTAAAAGAAATGTCTCCCCAGTGATGGTTTATTTTAGTTATGAAAGGAAATCAGCATCAGAGCATGGACTCCCCTTCTTCCTTGCCCCCTTGCCAAACAGGAGAGGAGAGAAAGCAGGTCAGGAGATGCTGCATTTGTGCTCCTAGTTTACCTTTGTGCTTCTAATCCCCACCTTCCAATCAAAGTGTCTCAGCCTCACATAATGATTCCCCTGAAGCTCTCATCAAAGCTGGAACCAGGGAGGGGAGTCAAAAGGGGCTGTCTGAACGCTGCCCAATATTCATACCCGACAGATACACAAGCTTAGGGAACGTGCCTGGTTTGACTGGCATGGGCTGTCTCTCTCCGCCTGGCACGCTGTCACCAAACCCGTGGTTCAGCTTCCAAGTAACACTGGGGCCAAAGTTTGCAAACTGGGATGCTTGAAGTTAGACACCTACATAAATGGTCTGACTTTAAAAGGTGCTGTGCACCCAAAATGTCCAGGGTCTTCAACTGGAGCAACAGGAGTTCGGCACCTCTGAAAAACCAGGCCACCTTTTTAGGTGTCTAAATACAGACGTAGGCTCCCAGGTTTGAAAGTGTTGGCCTACAAATCCTAACGCTCCCCAAAATGTGTGTGTGTGTGTGAGAGGGAAGGCCTCACCGCAAGACCAATCAGAGGGATTCTATTGGTCATGCAGGCCAGCAGAGAGTCCTGAGGACCATACCTGAACTGTGCAAGAATGAAGGGGAGAGTGGCCATCAAATCCCGGAACCCACATCACGCTGGCATTGTGACTGGAGACTCGGGTTACGGTCACATTGAAAGGAGGGAGAGGCTTGGCTACGATAAAAAAACAAGGAAACTCTTTAGTACACACAAAGGCACAGGGACATGGGCGGAGGATACAGTCTGGGCATTTGGGGCAGCTGTTGAACATGTTCTCTGGGGGTGCTGAGCCTGTCCCACACTCAACCCTGCAGCAGCAGCTGCCTTCCCCTGGGGCTTAGCCCAGTTCCCTGCTCTGGCCCATTGGCTCTCACTGCTCACAGATCCAGAGGAGCCCAGCACAGCATCTTCTGAGGCATGCATCTGCACGCAAGTGGGGCCCTTCCTGCGCTGCCCCATCCCCTTTCCGCCAGACATGGGGCCTCAGGATCTCTCCCTTCCCCTGGGACTCCTCTTCTCTCCCCCTGCAATCTCTTCAGGCTCTCCCCTCCTGGTATTCTCACCCCCTCCCAACAAATCTTCCTGAGCAGCACTGCTCAGGAGCCAGGAACCAGTGCCCCCTGCCAAGACAGGAATCTAGCTCCACCTGCCAGGAATGCAGTGTGCAAGTGGGGCCCTCCCCCTTCAATGCCCTGCTCCGCCTTCTTCCTGGCTCTGGCACTGCCAGCCCTAGGGCTTTGTCTGCCCAACTAGGCAGGTGCGCAGGATAGCTCAGAAAATAGATTTGGGGCAGCTGAGCCCCCTCTATGCCTAGCTACCCCATTGCCTCTGATCTCCAGCCTACTGAAGTCAGGCCTTTGGAGGGATCCCTGAGAGCTGCTAGTGAGGCTAGCTCATGCGATTCTAATTCCTGATCAACGCTGAACTTATTCACTGTTTGGTCATTAAAGATATATACACACATGGCATTTGTTACAGAATCTTCCCCAAACATTTTCAAATGGAACTTGAGTTGGTAGGTCCAGGCCTATGATTATTAACCCACAAAGCACCCCTATTTTATGACTGGGAAACTGAGGCATGGTGAGGTTCAATGATTTACCCAAAGTCAGACTCCAAATCAGTGACACAGCTGGGAACAGAACAAGATCCCCAGACGAGTAATTTAACATGACTGTCCTTCCTCCCATAACAAGGCCCAAATGGAGCTTTGCTACCTTGTTCCACAATGTCACTCTCCCTCCTCTGCCAAGTCTCTTCATTGGCTTCCAAGCTTTTAATGCATGAATGCAAGTTCTTTATGCTCACTTTCAGTCCCCTACACTTCATCTCTCCTCTCATTTAATCCTAATCTCCCTCAAATTCCATCTGTGGTTCCCAAACCACTCCCTTTACCAGTCCCATAGTCCTCGGCTCCCACTTTTGGCTTGGTCTCTCCAGTCATGCAGCATCTTATGCTTGAAACAATCACCAGTTGGATGCCTGACAAGAGCCCTCCCCCACCTTCAGATCCTTCCTTAAAATCTGCATCTCTCTTGTTCTCCTACACAATAATCTCCATATCACACTTTACTAGGGCTGATTTCATGTGTCCTGTTTCAAAGGCTTTAAATTCCATAGGACAGGGGACATGTCTCAGTCTATGCGTCAGAGTCTCCATTTCTCCCAGGCTATGCCCAGTGGTGAGAAGAAGAGATTTAAAATCACCTTTCCACCTGCCCCATGCTTTGCTCTGCCAGAGTCCCACTCTACCACTTCCATCAGTTGGAGGAGCTTCCGATCTACTCATTTATGCTTGATTGCAACAGCCCCCAGGAGGCCATCCCACAGCTGAAGTGCAGCAAATCGTGTCCTGCCCGGCCCTCTCCCCATGCCTCCTACACTGAGGGCTGTGAAGGATGGCATGCACTGGAGCTGAACATCTGTTTCATTCCAATAATGAACAAGCCTTCATCATTCTACAACTATTACAAGATTGCAGGATTGAGATTTGCCTCCTGGAAAGAAAGGACTTTCTGGTTAAGGCTCTGGATGGGGAAATCAAACTGAGAACTGAATGGAGATTGCCTTTCTATAGACTTCCTGTGTGAGCTTGAGTAAATTGCTCACATCTCTGTGGTTTGGTTTTCCTGTAATAAAGGTGACGATAATTTTTAGTTTCTCCTAGTCTTTGTCTGTCTTGGCTATTTAGGTTGGAACCTCTTTGGGGAAAGATCTGTCCTGGACTTGTCATCACTGCAAACCTAACTCAAATTATAAGTCAAGTGTTGCCCCTAACTCAAGTCCTCTCTACACATACAAATCCTTAACTCCAGTGTGGGGGTGCTTTTCACTCAAACTGGCTGTTACATCAGGTAGTATAGATCGAAACTCGAATGAGCGCAACTCATCGGCTGCTATCGTGACCATGGATTCAGGCTAGCACCACTCAAGGGCCGCTAGTCCTCCAAGGCCTTTCCACAATGCCCCCGTGTGCCCAGAAAGGACAAAGAGCTTCTCCCAGAATTCACTGGGGTAGAATTCATAGAGTGGTTCAGTTTACTGCAGTGCTCAGAACCCTGGGCTATGTCCCAAGAAGTCCATACCCGAGAGAATCCAGCAGCAGTGTGGACACAGCAGCTGGAGTGTTACTTTGCAGTCTAGCCGCTCTCATGTGAGCTAGGTTTACCAGAGAGGAATAACCTGAGGGTAACTAATGGAATTTAACTCTGTGGCGAAGACATAGCCCCTTACTGTGTGTTTGTAGATTGCCTAGATGAACAATGGGTCCTTGAACTTGTGGGGGACCAGTGGATGTTACAATAACTGTAATTTTCTGTTTGGAATGCACCTCGCACATTGGGGCTCAATGGAGAACACATAATGGACAATAATAGGAGGAAATTGTTTATTTGTAAACATCCTATAAAAATGTTTTTCCCTGAGACTCGGACGAGTAATAAATTGCAGAAAGACAATAGTGTCTCCACCAGCCTCCACCTCTGTAAAACAGAAAGACCCGCACTCCTATACCCATACATGCACCTTCCTTTATTCACCTGAGTAATCTCACTGAAATCAATGAGACTACTCCCATTCTTAGGTTAAAGCACATGTATCTGCAGGATTGGGGCTTAAATGAGCACCCCTTAGGCCTGCTCTTGCTCCCATTGAAGCCATTAGGAGTTTTGCCAGTGTCCCAATGGGAGCAGAACCAGATCTGCAGGTGCTGTTTTTTTTTTTAAAGCCTCCCCCTTTCCTTCACTTTATTGCAACTTTCTTAGGCACATTTGTGAAAAATACCAGATCGAACACCTGTGGCTAAAGTATAGGACTGGAAGCCTTTTTTTTTTTAAATCAGGATTCTTTTCCTGGGTCTCTCAGTGATTTTTGTGAAATTTGTGAATCATTTAATGTCTTGATGCCTCAATTTCCCTAACTATGAATTAGGGACAATGCCTTCGTCAAAGGTGTTCTGTGGGGATTCATTCATTGATGTCCGATTGTGAAGCATTTTGAGAACCTGGGCTAGGAGGTGCTATACTGAGGCAAGGTTAATTATTATGAAATACATAAGAACTCTAGATCCATTAAAGATATCTGCCAATCTGGAAATTATTACATGGTAATTTACTGTTAAAGATGTATGTCCACTGTTTTTAAAAGTACGTTTTTTAAACGTAGGGATTTGACTTGAAAGTTATTTTGGATGAAGATAGGAGCCAAATTTAAAGCACAACAGCTTAGTGGAGTAAACTACATACACTGTTATTCTGGAATAAAAGTGTCCATAAGGGGAGCTGTCTCAGAAGAGTTATTGTGGAATACCTATTCTGCATTAGGTATGCTAGTTAATTTCCCCATGTAGAAAGGCCCTTAGGCTGACAACCCCAAATGCTTTTTAAGTAAATCACAACAGAACATGGTGTTGCATTCTTAGGCTAGGGGGCAGTAGACCCAAGTGTCAACATAAAGGAAAATACACCCCACAATCTACAATTGGACTTAAAGGGTTATTTTAAACACAGTAACTACGTCAACCATAAATTCTAGTACAGACACAAACATCTGTTCTTAACTGCATTCAGCTCTAGACTGCAGCCTGGAACAAATGGTCGTGACATGTCTATACTTGAATTTACAATTGCGCAGTTAACACATGTTAAAACACAACCAAAAACTCAAGTGCTGATAGGTCCTAAGATGAAGGGGAAAGCTGGCCACTCCTGGTTCTCTATTGTTTTAGTCTGTCTGAAAAGAAAACATGAGAAGGGCTCAGGGCTTCACAGAATGACAGATGTTGACCGAAGGGCTAGAAATTATTTATTTTAAAGGACATTTTAAAGGGCATAGAACATAGAAATCCATAAAACCAGTGTCAATCTGTTGATTTTAATGGCCACTGGTGAGCTCCTCCCCCCCTTCAGCATCTAATAAAATGCCAGTGCATTGGCACAAGAGGAAAAGGCCTCTCTTCAGCTCCAAAGAGATCAATCTATCTCAAGAAAGAGAACATTTCCCCATTTACACTCAGATTATGTTGAGCCACATCTCTTGCAAACAATTCCACTGCCCTGACTCTCACCTTTACGAGGAAAATCTGTTCTCTTACCTCATGTTTCCATTCCTGACCCAGTTGTGGTTTGCTTTCAATTGCCAATTTCATTGCAGGCGTATGGGCTTGCATACCAAGCAGCGAGCAGCCACCACAGCACTGTGCTGTTCCATCTGCTGAGAGCTCCTCTCAGCACACACTTCTAAGGCAGCTCAGTGACAGCTTCTCCTCCCCCCGCCCCCCATTCTTTCCCGCTGGGGCTCTCTCACCTTTAATCTGAACAGTGGCTGTCCGAGATGAAGACAGTCCCTTCACGTTGTGTGCTTCGCAGGAGAAAATCGTGCTTTGATTCAGACCTGGATATCAGCCAAGGCAAGACAAAGAGAGCAACACAAAGTGCTGTAGAGTCCAGCTTCAACAGCAAGCAGAATCGCAGTGACATTTGACACTCTGCTCACACTATCCGTGTACCTGGGGGCAAAGCTGTGGGCCAGCCAAAAGCCGGTGCATTTTGGTGCAATTAACGTGTCAATTGCTCATTGTAAAAAGGAGAGAAATGTGGCACTGTGGGTGAGCCCATGTCAGCACAACAAAGGGGAGAGGGAGACGTTGGGAAGGAGGAAATCAAGATGCTAGGCTGGCAGCTGTCTCACCATCATTGCCATCTCATTATCGTTAGCCTGGGCCTCCTGCCCCCACGGCCCTTCTACTGTTTGTGCCACTTGCTGGTTGGAGCTCTTTGGGGCAAGGACCGATCGGGCCCTGATCTTCATCAGGAGCCTGGGACACTATCGTAATCCAAATAATCATCAGCTTCAAACTGGGGGAGAGATCCAGCTTGGGCCATGAGTAAACAGGGTTTTGTTCTGTCATTCTAGGCCCTGATTGTCCCTTGCCTTAGGTAGCCGGTAACCTCAGTGCAAAATGAGGGCAAAGTGCATGTCAAATGCTGCTAAATCAGAAAGGAGGCATTTTACAGCACTTTGTATTGGGGTAAATGACTACGCAAGGCACAGGGCAAGGGAAGATTCGGCCCCTAGTTTCCAGCGACCACTTCTCCACATCTCAAAGCCAACATATAATGCAGTACTACTGGCAAGCTTCTCAGGGGATGCCTGGGATTGATGCTTCCAGATTAATCAGGATTGAGAGGCATTGGCAAAGCCACCTGGAGAAGTGCCCATCCAGCACCTGCCCTTGCAACACTTGGCCTGAGTCTGTTTTATGGGTTCTGTTCAAGGGAGGTCAATGACTGCTGGAGCAGCTCTGCTTGCAAGTCAGGATGGAGAGGCAGTCTCTAAGCTGTGTGCAGGAGCTTGCACAGTGCCTGCCCTCGCCGTGCTTGACTCATCTTCATGGGGATTGAAGCTGACAGGGGCTGAAAAGGAGGAGCGGTGGGAGAGAGGCAGAGGAGGAAAGGAGAGACTACCGTGAATGACGGAGAGAATGACACATTTTAATACCTGCCACTGATCCCACCAAACCCCAGCAAAAGACATTCCAGCTGGCAGCACAGCCAGCAATATTATCATGATTGTTATTTGGTTTGCAGCATCAGTACCCAAAACATGGTAGGCAATTTCCCAACACAGAGGGAAAAACAGTCCCTGCCCAGAAGAAGATTCTGAACCAAGATCTCACCACTCTCGTGTTTGGCAGGTGTGCTTTCCCAATCCAACAATCCTTTCCCTGTTCAGTCAGGGCCAATCGTTTACTGAGACCTTAAGACATTCACTTTTTAGTTACTACTTGATTATTTTCCTTAGAGATTTGATACTTTCTTCTGTCCAGCAAGCGTGCCCCTGCCCCCGCAGACCTGATACGCATGGGAACTCTGACCAGCTGGTGTCAGCAAACACAGCTTCACACAGGGAAACCCGTTTTCTGTTCCAAAGGCAAAGCCCAGAGGACGCTGGAGAGTTCAATTTTCTAAGTAACCACTCGTTGGGTTTCAAATCAAGAGGATTTTTTTTTTAAGCCTCCTCCTGGTTAAAACCCCTGCACAGATATTGAGTAAGTCGCAGACTGCTCAGTACTTTAGAGCGGAGCACGGCTTTGCCTGGCAGGGGGAGCTGTGTCCCAAGGGTGAGAACAGACCCCAGCTTGCTACCACCACTGGCTTTCTCCACAAGGACAGAAGGCAAGAGATCTCCACTTATAAGCATCTTGTTCCAGCTGAACTCTCACCAGAACAATGCCGCCCAAACCAGGAAAAGCTGGTGACCTCTTAGTTTGAGAGTGTCTGGGGGGAGGAGGGGCACATCAGGCCATCTGTGAGGAATGAATGCACTAATATTGCAGCTGGAGACTAATCCACCCTGGCATTCTGGGGACTAGACCATAGTCTCTCAACCTGTGGTACATACACCCTGGGGTATGAGACACAGGCAGGGGCACCTGGGGACAGACAGAGTGCAAGGGAGGCAGCGGCAGCTACCGACTTCTGGAGTAGTCAGGTGGTAGCAGCCTGCTTCCCACCCGGTCCCAACTCCAAGATGGGAGGTGGGTGGCAGCCACCAGTCCTGGGAATCTGGGCTGCAGCCGCCCACTTCCCGCCCTGTCACAGCTCCCAGCTGGGAGACGGGCGGCAGCTAGCTTCTGGGGGAGGCGAGCAGCAGCCCCCTCTTCCCGCTGCGTCCCAGCTCCCAGGTGGGAGCCCGGTGGCAGCCTCCTGCATCTCGCAAGCTGGCCTCGTAGCTGGGTGGCAGCCACCTGCACCCCAGCTCCAAGCCGAAGGACAGCCTCCAGCGCCCCAGCTTGAAGACAGGCAGCAGCTGCCTGCCCACATCCCTGGGCCCCAGCCGGCACAGAAGCCTCCTCTGCCCCAGCTCGGATTGGGTGGCAGTCACCCACCTCCCGGGCGGGCAGCCAGGTGGCAGCCCCCCTCCTTGGCTCAAAGCCCAGTGCCCAGAAAACTTGTCAATGTCACTGCTCTAGGTGAGCAGTGAATTGAGAATGATGGCAGCCCCAGATTTCACCAGTTACCCTCTTTCTGTCTCTCTCTCTCACCCACCCCTTCCTCCTCTCAAACCTATGGCATAAAATTTGGTGTGGCACTTTATATTCCCCAGCATTGGCATGCCACTCAAAGCCTGCTAGCTTTGGCCAACATCACCTCTAGCCCAGGTACATACTTGAGTTGTGCACCCCTGGTGTAAAGGTGGTAATGCTACCCACGCTAGATCTGACGTGTCATATCAGGGCCTTATACACATAGCCCTTCTTCCAATATATGGCTCACATTAGTCTGTAAATATAAAATCCCATGGAAAATTGAGCGTTGGGGTACTTATTACAATTTTCAGAAGTTAGGGGGTATTGCAACTTAAAAGGTTGAGAAACACTGGACTAGACAACCCTCTGCTACAGCCCACAGTCACTTTCCCTAAGAGATTAAAGTTCTGTGAGGCACCATGAGATCAGGATAGTGGGCACAGACTGCTTCCTTGGCCTCTCTCCCTTCCTGATGGGTCTGTCAAACCTGTTTCCATTTTGACTGGCAGATTATATCGTCAAAGAGAATTTACTTTTCCTTCTCAGGGCAGCCCAAAACAGCAACCCAAGAGATGGCGCGGATGAGAAAATCATCCTGAACTGCAGCCCTTATTTTGATTTACATATAAATGAGGCACTCTGGAAGGGTTCATATGAATGGCGGATTGGAGAGTCCAAAGCCTGGTCAAAGACATACAGAACCAAATTAATCCCTAGTGCAACTGCACTGATAGGAATAATAAAATTTATTTTTTGCAGGCATAAGCTTTCGTGGGCTTTAACCCACTTCGTCAGATCCCCTGACTGTGTGTGTGTATATATATATATATATTATACACACACACACACAGAGCCTATCTGATTTCTATTCCTTGCATCTGACGAAGTGGGTTAAAACCCACGAAAGCTTATGCCTGCAAAAAATAAATTTGTCAGTCTTTAAAGTGCTACAGAACTCTCGTTTTTGCTGTATACAGACTAACAAGGCTACCCCTCTGGAACTTTTCACTGATAGGAATGGGTTTCACCAGGGATAAATGGGGCACACAGAACCTATTATCTGTAAAGCACTCGTTCAAAGATGGCACTGATCCCAGTGTTACTGTCAGATGGCTGCCTGGTGCTCAGTGTGAAGAGTGGATAGCTGCAGTCCAGTTCCTAGTGGACAGATGTTCTTTTCTCCAGGGGTGCTCCTTGTGGGTGGAGAAGCCAAACCACCTTTTCATCCCTAGAATTTTTCCCTCCAGCTCAGAGCTCATGAATACTGATGGGGAGGCCTGCTGTTCCCACTGGATCTGTTCTAGGGCAGACAGGGCTCTGGTCTCCAAGGCTGTCAGTCTGCCACCCTCAGCAGCAATCCATTCACTCCACATTTTTCGAACAATTCAACTGGGTGACAAAGGTTAACTGGGGAGGGGCGGGGGAGACTGCAGCATGGTTGCAGAGATAAGAGGGAGCGGGCCAGTGTCCAGCATGCCTCCAGGGGCGTGGGGGGGAACAGCAGCATCTAGCACGGCTGTGGGGGGCGGAAGGAAAGAGGATGACACAATATGCCCAGCTGGGCTGTAAGGGGGTGGGCATTGGCTGCAGGCATCTGGACCCATAAGCCAAATGTTGCAAACAGAATAATCTAGTTAAACCAAGAACACACCCCATGATGCGCAGTCATATTAGAGGCCCCCCAAGATGTCATCTTCCAGCAGCAGGTTTCCCATGCAGCCAGCCACACCGCAGCAAGCGCTGCATGGCCTGTTCCTCAGATTCCCATGGAAGAGTTCCTGGGGAACTATTACCCCTTTAGGTGACCTGTACCATATACTGGATATGTGTTTGTCCTAATCTCCAGCTTTCAGCATCACAGTGCGGCCAAGGCCAAGTCTCACATTACACAGGTATCTGCCTTGTCACGTGGCAACAAGCAAGCGCTCTTCTCCTCTTCCTACCCCCAACCCTCCTTGCATGGCAAGTGACATTGATCTTGGAGACAGCCTTACCTGACACATTTAGGATGGAGGGAGAGACATCAGGAAGCCCCATTTTGGAGTCTCCCATCCACCAGACAATTGTCACTGGCTCAGGAGGGCCAACAGCAGCACAGGCCATTTGGAACGGGGCATTAGGGGACACGGACAAATCTTCCGGCTCCGCAGTAAAGTAGGGCACACCTAGAAAGGCAAACATGAAGGTGTAGCAGCAGGAGAGTTGCCCTCTGCCTCCGCCAGGACATTCCCACTTCCTTCCATTGATACTCCGTTGACACTAAACTCCTAAAGCTTACAGGGCAGTCGCCCCCTGGTGATCTCAGTGCACCCACAAACAGCAAGGGTTACATTTTCAAAAGCACCTCAGAGCATTAAGGCCTCCAGCTCTCACTGAAAATTAGTAGGACCTGAGCACCTGCTCCTGGAGGTGATTTTGAAACCCCCTGCGATGAAGTGCACCCCTGTATTCACACCCCACTGTAATAATCTGTGTCCAACATACACCTTGCGAGGTACCATTTGAAAACTACAGTACTCACTAGTCAATAATGTTATGGTGAAATGTGTGTAGCAACATGATGTGCAAATGTAAATCCCATGTGATGCTAAAGGCATATATTCAACCTCACAAAGCCCCTCCCCCTGATTCAGTAGAACTGGTCAAGCAGGCTTATCATAAGCAAAGGGGTATGTGTTTATCTCAACTTGCATATAAGCTGAAAACAGACTCCTCAGACAGCAAGAGGAGGGAAGAAAGAAGACAAAGAAAATCTGCATTTCAGCATATACAGGTGAAAAGACTCCGCCAGACTCCATGTCTCCTTGCTCTCAACTGGAAAGAACTTTAACTGGGGTCATGCTCAGGAAAATGTTTTTCAAAGAGTTACTGAGCTATAAAAATAAGGTGCAAAAGCACCCCTAAGTTCTCTCTCCCTACCCATCTCTCTTTTCACCTAAGACAGGGATGTCAAACTCAAATACACAGTGGGCCAAAATTAAAAACTTGGACAAAGTCGCAGGCCAACCTTGATATTTATTGAAAAAATGTCCACAATTGAGGAAGTTTTTCCTTCTCATCAAATATAACGATGAACCTTTTCATATGGAAACAAACTTAAGTTTTGCTTAAACATTGAATCTGGAACAAGCAAAGCTTAATACTATAAACACATGTGAAATCGGTGCATTCGCTGTCTACCGGCAGGCCAGCTCTAGTAGACATTTGGTATTTTCTCGCGGGCCAAATATAATTACACTGCGGGCCAGATTTGGCCTGCGGGCCTGAGTTTGACATCTATGACCTAAGACAAGAGAAACAGCCATTGGACTCTGAGAGCAGATCCTGGCCTGAGAGTTTGGCCAGCAGTGAAAACATGTGGGTAAAGCTTCACCTTGAACCAAGTCTAGTTTAAGTTTAGAAAGCTTTTTATTTTTCTTGTAACCATTTCTGAGTTTAATGCCACATTACTCATACTCACTTAAAATCTCTCTTTATAATTAAACTAAATTTGTTTTATTCTGTAACTAAAACTAACCCAAACAATTCACAACACTAGATACCTCCATTTAAGGCAGCAGACTGTTGTATGTTGATCCCCTTAGAGGGACAATGGACCTAATATATCTGGACTGTCCAGGAGAGGGCTGGACAGTGCAGAACACACATTTCTGAGGGAAGATCCAGGACTGAGAGTCTGTTGGCATCACCTTGCAAGTGGTAACCAAGGCTACTGGAAACCAGAGTGTGGCTGGTGTTTGCTGACAGGCTGCTGGGCTCAGAGCTGCTGGACCAGGGCTGCGGCTATACACAGTTCACTCAGGGTGTGACCTGCGCGCTGTCTGTGAGGAGCCCAGGGTGGTAGCTAGAGCAGCAATGCATTGCAAGGCACCCCAGGTTGCAGGGCAGGGCTGACATAGCCCCTCACTGGTCTGGATTGAGCCCCAGAATGTCAGACCCACCCTAAAAGAGTAAGCCTTAAAAAAAACCCTCTGAGGTGGCTTTTTAATGACGTTAGCCCCATTTTACAGATGGAAAAACTGAGGCCCAGAGAGCCTATGGCCAACATTTCTGGAGGTATTCATTACAATGTTTTATACATAGAAAAGGTTTCTAGCCTAGGCTCTAGTTTCCTTTGCCATATATTAAAAACTCAGTTGATAATCACATTGAAACAGCAGCTGCATTCAACCACAAACCAGAAAGGAACTAACCAAAAAATGAAATTTTTGTCACAGTTCAGGGCAACTGCACCTGTATTCCCCCTCCGTGGTCCACCAAGGGCATTCATGTGTGAGCTTCTGGTTCCCCAGCTGTCATCTCTCCTGAGCAGAGACCCCCGTCTCTCTCCCCCCGACCAGGGTTTTTCCAGGCTGCACAGCTCCCTGCCTACCCTGAGTTCCCCAGCAAGTCTGACTGCCTTGGCAGGCCTGCTTTGCCTTCCTGGAGGTTATAAACTGCTGTAAGTGTTTGCAGTGAAGTTACCACACAGCCCTTTCTAAGCAAGCCCACTTATTCTTAAGGTGAAAGCATTCCAGGGAAACATTAAAACAATAAAAGAACCTCCACACAGGCCAATAAGCTTTATCAGAAATCCCTGCTCCAGCCATGGCTCTGAAAGGTGACCAGTCCTTCAAACCCCTCAAGCAAGAAGGGTGGGGGTAGGGTGACGTGGGAGGATGTTTCTGTAGCTACAAGTTCATAACAGCTGTTAGCTCAGAACAAGCAACCAGGAATCCCAGTCCCTCCTTTACACTGATTGAGCCTTTGATCCTAGGAACATGTAAACAGCAGACAATACGACCTCTCCTCAGGACAGAGCTTCAAAGGGCTGAGTTTTTGCACAACTGGAGGCAGAGGGGAGCAGGGGAATTTGCATTCACCTTCCCCTAGATATTTCCCAGGAATTCCACTTCACAGATATTGTCCCAAAAGTTCATTCTTGGCTGCCACTTTGTTCAATAAAGTCCTCTGCTCTAATCATCTAGGCCCACAATAATACATAACCTTTGCTTTTACTTCAGTGGACTCCAAAGACACTTAAACTTAACTCAGTAAGACTGCACGAAGAGACTGCAGGAACTTGCCATATCTGACCCAGAAATGAAATCAAAAGCTGCCCTTACTGTCTTAATTTCGCAAGCCTGGCTGAACAGATAGGCCAAAAGAGTCAGGTTATCTCAAACGAATGGGGAGAGTCTGTTCCACAGCTGAGGGCCCTCACACAGACCTGTTGTTGACAGCTGTCTCTCACACAGTCTGATCCTGTGCCCATTAAAGTCCATGGAAAGATTCCCATTGGTTTTAAAACTGCTTTGGAGCAGGCCCATGCCAGCATCTCAGCTGACTGCAGCTGTCTTTGGATTTTATTCTGCTGCCATCGCTACAGTATCTAAGTGCAAGGAGAAAGGCTCACATACAAAGATCCTAAACCATTCAGCTTTATAGATCCAAAACGACAACTCAAACTTTATCCGGGTACCAATAAGTGCAGATCCTGGAGCACTGGTGACACGTGCTTCTGGTGAGATACACTGCTTTAAAAAGAGGGCTGCCACATTTTGCATCAGTTTCCAGGTTGATTTATGGCACAGCCCAATGGAGAGCACATTTCAGTAGTCAAATCTTGAGGCTGATGGTGGTAGCAAAATCTGTGTCCAAAAGGAAAGGTCACACTCTCCTGGCTGGAGAAAGTTGAAAAAAGGCTTCTCTGGAAACTGCTACTGTTTGATCATCTAACAGCAGCTCGGAACCAGTGAGAGCCACAGTCAGAACTCGGATGCTTAAATGAAAGCACTGAAATCTGACCTAAGTAAATGGCCCATTGGCTTCAGTAGGAGCTGCAGGTGTTCAGCACCTTAGAAAAGCAAAACATTTTTTATCTAGGTGCTTCAATACAGATTTAGATGCCTAACTTTAGACCCACTCAAGTTTGAAAAATTGTGGCCTAAGGTCTTTTGACTCTAACAGTATATCTACCCTACAAGTGCTACAGCTACGCCAGCAGTTCCCAACATGTGGCCCGGGGGCCAAAAGTGGCCCATGGGGGGCTTTCAAAGTGACCCGTGGCTCCCCTCCCACTGGCTGCAGAAGGGAGCCACTGCATAAGGACCCACGCAGAGCGCATTTCCACGGGGCTAAAAGGCTGGTGCGGGCTCCTTGCTGCAGCCAAGGGAATGGGAGATCAGCGCTCCCCTGGCCCTTGCTTTCACAGGGAGCATGGCAAAGTGCTCCACCTGGGTCCCTAGGTGCTGGGGTTCCTGCTGGAACCACAGTAAGAGGAGCACTGATTTTCTGTCTCCCTGGCTGCAGAAGGGAACTACTGCCTAAGGACCCAGGTGAAGTACATGGGGCTACAGGACGTATGCGTGCAGTACTCATGCCATCTGGCTGGAGTGGAGGGGGGGGGGGGGTCTCCTGGCAGAGACTGGTGGGCCTTCAGGGTCGTAAAAATGATATCTGTGGCCCTTGAACCAAAAAAGGTTGGGAACCACTGAGCTACGCCACTGTAGTGAACACTTACAACAATGACAGAAGGGATCACTGAGTCACTGCAAAGTTACGAAGTGCTAGAGAACCATAGCTTTTCTTTTTAAAGAAGTCACGTTTTCCACAGATACTGTGTGTTAGCTCCCCTGATATTGTCATATTTTACATGAGATTGAAACTGGTTCCAATTTAGAAAGCAGAGTCTAAGTCATGTTGCTTTCCTAAATTCTTGGATAAAGAATTTCTCAAAAGGCCAAATTCTGCAATCCTAATTTAGGCAAAATCCCCACTACAGGCAATAAGATTTCTGCCTGACTACAGCCTACAAGATTTTTGGCCTTAGATTTTAGATAAATAAATGCTCATGAATTCATTCAAGCTCACCTTGGCTAGATAATTCTAATAACTTACGTTTGTGTAGTGTTTTCTCCTGAAGGATACCAAAGCCCACTGAAAACTGTATATATAGGGATCACACACTCATCACTCTAATGCAGCCACCTCTGGAGTGAAACATGATAGCTGCTGTGAACCAGCAACACTACACAACTGGGGATAGTTTTACTATAAACATTCTCCAGTTGAAGCTGCAGAGAAAATGTTACATGGAAAAAAAGCTGGGATTGAGTCAGGACAGAGAGCAGGGTGCATACCCACATTCTTGGGAAAACCACTGTGAAAGCTTTAATGACTAAAAACACACCACCTCCAGCAGCACAGTGCAGGACTGTGCTGGGGCAATGATTCAGAAAGACAAGTACCACTTGTTACATCAACAATCCAACTTCCTGGTGGAAACTGGTTGTTCCTGCAGATCTACAGTCCAAATACCCTAATGCTTGAGACCGAATATGATTATAGCCTAAGAAGGCATGGCAGCAGGCTATAAGAAGCCCCCTATCCGCTCTGGTTTGGGTAACTGCTGGACAAACATGTAGAAGTTTCATAGTTACTAGGCCAGATTGCTATGCAACAAAGATTATATACTGAACTTGAATAAATTGCTGTAATCCCAAAAGCTTCCATTTGAAGCAATACTGGGTATGGAACTTCTAAAGGAAAGGGCTTCTCCTGGAACTAAGAGAATGGTACTGAAACTATGGTCTGTGGCTAAGCAATGGCTCATGAAGCTCTTCCTAGCGATCTGTAGCATGAGCCATTTGGAGATCCACGCAACGAGGGATTAGGAAATTGGAGGGGGTTTGTCCACGAGAGGATCCTTCACTTAGTTCTTAATTCTGCAGACCAGGAAGTGAGAACCGTGAACGAACACACACTCTTCCAGTGCCGTTGCCCCCACCATCACTTCCGACTCCTGCTCCTGAATTACTTCATTGCAGTAGCTTACAATCCCTGCTACTGCCCCCAGCTGAGAAGTCCTGGAAAGTCTGGAGCAGTCTCCTCTGACCACTTCTGCTAGTGATGCCAACCAGAGAGAGCCCTGAACAGAAGCTAGCACTACTCCTTACCTTCCACTATGAGCCACACTTGTTGCGATTCTTCCTTCTTCCCCTTGTTCTCCATCTGGCACCAGTACTTCCCAGAATCAGTCCGTTCAACGGCTTTCAAACTGAAAATAGGGGAAATACCATTGACATTTACAAAACAACCTTCAGCCCACAGAATCCTAAAGTGCTACGCAAACTAGATACATGCGCAACACCACTGATACGTAGCCACCTCTGGGAAGGCGGCCCACCGCCAACCGGCGCAATGCATGCGGCACAACAGTGGATAGAGAACAGAGATACTTTGGGTCAAGGCCTACTTCTGTGAAAGATATTGGGGACGTTTTAATACCTGCACAGAGCAGACAGGCTTCATCTGAAATATCTCCCAACAGGAAGCAGCATGGCACTGAATTCACCCATCTTGAAAATATGAAGAGGCTAGTTACCCCACAGGATTCTGACCTTGTGATTCCAGAGAGTCTAGCTTTTCCAAGACTGGATGCTTGGACTACTAATCACCCCGAGCCAGCAGCTTCAATTCACGTCTGCCAGGAACGCCAACGCCGTACTTTCATTAGGAGCAGGATGGAATGCACAAACCCTCATACAAACAGCTGATGGGTCAGAATTGGCACTCCTTCACTCGGCCCCTACTCAGCATTATTCTCGTCCCAGGAACACTTCCAGCTAACGGATCTGTTCAGACTACAAAATTCTAGGGCCAGATACTCGACTGGTGGTTTCAATGGAGCCACGCTGATTTACATCAGCTGAAGCTCTGATCCGTAGGGCCTAAGTCTGTTCTCACTCACTCAGATGCAGCTCCCTTTAGCTTCCAAGAGAGTTGACTCATGCAAGTGAGGGCAGAATTGTGGACTGAGTGATATCAGAGTTTTAGACCTCAAACCCAAGGTGGAAATTCTGCCCTCAGTTACAGGGTAGAATTTGGTCCAAGAGTTGGGGCTTCAGGGCCTCGGGTACCCAAGGCCTCAGAGGAAGTGAGCGTGCTCTTTGATTATACTAATGCAAAATGCACCATTGTGATGTTGCAGCCATGCAGTTGCTGCCATGCAAGGACACCGAGCAGATCTGATGCTCCCTTTATCGATGCCAACAGTTGGTCTAGGTGACAAGGGTGAATGTGCAGGATGGACGAGAGGAAGGGGAGCGTGCTTGCTGAAATGCACAAAATGCTCCCACTACAGTCTGATTTTCAGAGCTGTACCTTCAGATGAAACCAGCTGTCCTGCCCATCCAGCCGCATGTTCTGAAACACAGTGACTGTAGGAGAAAGTCATAAAACAGTGGGTGGTTGACATGATCACTTCACTTCAGGAGGAGGAAGGAAACAGAAGAAGAAAATGGCCATATCTAGATCCAGCATCCAGAGTCAGCCCTGGTGCTCTGAAGCTACCGTCACTGGAGGAGTGTGTGGGGTGATCAGATCATGAGAACAAGGGAGTGTGGGCAGACAAAAAAAGTCCTTAATCTCGGGGGCATGGTATATGATGTGCTGCATGGTGGATTGCTACACCCAGATTTTTCCTATCAAAGGAATGTTTACCGCAGCCCAAGTCCATCTATAATCAAGTCTCACACTTCAAGGCTTCAGACAGTCCACTCGGGCATCAGGAAGAAGTTTTCCCCCTGATGCACAACTGGCTGGATATATTCTGCTTTGGGGTTTTTTATGTTTTCCTCTGAAGCATCAGAGATTGGCCATAGCTGGAGATGGACATTGGACGGGGACGAGTGCTGTGAGATGCTGTAGAGAATCCTGGGTCTAGATGCCTGACTGGTGGGTCTTGCTCAGATGCTCAGGGTCATATTGATTGCCAGGTTTGGAATTGGGAAGGAATTTGCCACTAGGTCAGATTAGCTGCGATTTGGGAGGGGATAGAGGGCTTGTCTTCCTCTGCAGCATGGGGCCTGGTTCACTTGCTGGGCTTATCTGGGCATAGCTGACCTAATCCGTTCCCTGCCACTGCAGGGGCATTTGGTGGCACCTTGGTCTCTCCTGTTCTCTGCCTGTGGCACACAGCAGTTCAGTTTCCTGAGGACTGAAATGCTTTAGCCCCACTCACTGAACGTTAGGGGTAACTGAGTGAAATGTAATGGCCTGTGTTACATAAGAGGTCAGACTAGATGATCGACTGATCCCTTTTGGCCTTAACTGCTATGAATCTATGAAATCACAGGGACTCGGTGACAGGAATGAAACTCCAAGACATGCTGATCCCAAGGAGGGGAAGAGGCCTATACTTGCAAATGGGTGATCCTAGACTGAGTCTGCTGGTTCCAAGTCCGCTCCCTCTCAGAGCACACTGTTTGTACCACACTCCCTTTATGCATGGAGAAAGGAGCCTGAGATGGAGCGTGGGCTTAACCCTTGCTTAACCTAGTACTACTTCTCCAGAACACACAGGAGGCCTCCTCCTGCTGAAGGAAAAGTATAAAAGGCTGGCTCTAGAGGCAGCTTTTCGGCCTCCGACAAGAGCAGGCCTGATATAAATGCTGGAAAGGTTCTGGTGGAATGACTAAGGAATGGTGTGCATGACAAATCCTCCTCTCCAAACAGGTCTGAAATCTGGTCCCGGGAGTCTAATTTTAATTAGGACACCTAACCCTATTAGTCAGAGAGAGGGAGAAGAGGAGAATTAATGAGTGCAAGAGACAGAACTTATTTATACATGTCAGAATTTAAGCTTCCAGCTGCACTGCAGGGTTTATTAGAATAAACAAGGTGAAAGCAGCCTACCATGCTGCTGCTTTTTTGTTTTGTTTAGTTCATTCTCCAGTGCTCGTAAAGGAGCCGGACTGAGAGCCCTCTACTGATTATCCAAAGGATGGCCCCAGCATGGACAGAACCAGCGAAAGCTTCCCCTAACCAGCTTGGCAACAATCCTAACCTCTGTCCTAGTAGGACCCCCGTAGGATTATGAGGAGATAATTCAGTGCAGTGGTCCAATCAGTCCTGTGCTTAGACTAGCAGCCAGGCTATGAACTGTGGTGGTGAAGAACTATTTACTGGCAACTAGGCTGACACCACAAACCCATCTCTGTGACCACTGAAAAGACTTCGGGGGCACTGACTTTTAGACAACTGACTGAGGTAGGATTTGAACTGGAGATTTAAATTGAGAGAGAGAGAGACTGCCCCCCGTAATAACGCTTTGGGCCGTCCTGTACCCATGTATGAACACCTGAGTGAGGTCCATACAACACAGAACAGGAGGAAAGTTTTGTTTTTTTTTTTCAGGGAGAGGAAAGAAATATGGCTAAATATATCCTTACCGTTTCAGCACATTTTCGACAGGACTGAATGGCTTAAAGAATTGCTGATAGGATAAGCAACACTTTTCACCTCTTGGTCACCTGCCTATCTATCACAAGCATTTGCAAAGCACCCATCACCACAGCACCTAAGAGCCTCGTCAGATTCCACCAGCTATAAGCCAACCCTTCCTTAGTGACAAACACAGTAGATCAAATTCTGCTCTCAGTTATGCCCAGGCAAGGTACAAAGGTACAATCGCATTGTGGTCAATGGAGTTGTACTAATGTAGCTGACAGCAGAATTTGGCCCAGTAGCTTCCATGATATTCTATCTCCTCCACAGCTGTTGTACCTGAGGAAACCGATCCAGTGTTCTTCATCTACTGGAATGTACACCTGGTCTACACTCTGCACCACCGCTCCATCCTTGATCCACAACATCTCTGGGTCTTCCACTCCCTCGAGACTGCAATTTAGTTTCACCGGCTGACCCTGGGACGCCTTTAATTTGATTGGAGATCCTGTCAATTTCATACCTAAAAAAAACAAAACTCCTCCTCCCCACCCCCAAAAAAGGGGGGTTGGAGTACAGCAAATTAATTGAGGTTGGTGGTCTGTAAAGACATACAGTACAAGAACACACTGCAGTCTCCTAACTGCCTTGCCAGAGCCTTATTATATTTGTTTCATGATAATAAGATGAGAACACTGAAATTCCAATTACTTGAAAATGGCGGAAACAATCAATAGAGGTCTTCTTCAAAGCCAGTGTCAGTTTGGATAACAGCAGAATGAGCTTCCACAAAGCAGCACCCAAGCACAGCTAGATAAAAATGCCGTGAGCTTCTTCGCAGCAGTGTTCTGACAATGTCGACGCGTGTGTTCCCTCAGAACAGTACCATACCTCCCACAAGCCCCTTCTTAATTTTCAGCTGCTCTGCTATGTCCCTATACTATTGATAAATCACCACTGTTCCACTGTGTGCATTTGTAAATAACTGGGATTTAGACTCACTCACAGCAGGTCACTCAGTGTACACTGTTCCACTGCATTACAAAAGCTCCAATGAAATTTATAAACCCAGTGAAAGTAAACCCTACTTTAAAGTATTCCCATTAGAGGAAAAAAAAAAACTGTTTTAGCCAGGATGGGCAGGGATTGCTGTTTGCCAGAAGCTGGGAATGGCCGATGGGATGGATCACTTGATGATTACCTGTTCTGTTCATTTCCTCTAAAGCACCTGGCACTGGCCACTATCAGAAGACAGGATACGGGGCTAAATGGACCATTGGTCTGACCTACTGTGGCCACAGGCATGCAGCTCTCTCATAAAATGACGTTCTGGCCTACAGCACTTAATTACCAAGATTGCCCTTAATTAAACATGCAGTCCTGCAGTTCTCAAACTTTTACATAGCATGAACTA
Source organism: Mesoclemmys tuberculata (assembly GCA_007922155.1). Classification (NCBI taxonomy): domain Eukaryota; kingdom Metazoa; phylum Chordata; order Testudines; family Chelidae; genus Mesoclemmys; species Mesoclemmys tuberculata. Next base: position 51,997,966 of record ML675613.1, read on the forward strand.
TGTATGAACACAGAACATATGACATCCATGATCATGCATTTGAATACAGAGATGGTCTCACTTCTCCTTTGCTATTACACTGCATCCCACTGGTGACTATGGCAAATACTTCCATGGTACAGTAATATCAGGAAAATATTTGGTGTATTTTCAGCTGTGTTTTAGCAACTGCAAATAAGGATGAGGAGCTGTCAACTTAGCAAATGTGCTAAGAGCACTGAAACTAGTCAAGTGATCATTTAATTTTAGATGCAGCAACTTTTTGTTTTGGCAAAGGAATTAATCACTGAGTGAGGATGATCTAACCTCAGATTACTTAACTCGAAAGTGGCATAAATTACATGTCCCACTGCATCCCAGAGAGCACCCTCCCTCTCACCACGTAGAATATTGAAACAGAGCATGACAATTTCACAATACATTTATCTGTTTTATATGAACCTAATGTAGCTATGTATCCAAATGCACACACAAATTGTCAGACACTCTTTCATAATAGGTGCCTTACTGTAACAGCAAATTACTTAGCTTGCTACAGTCTGCTTTGCTGAAAGGGTTAATCACAATGTACACAATAAGATATCTGAAAGGCCTTTAAAGGTTTCACTTTCCACCCAAACTGATTATGCAAGAAATGAAAGAAGAGTGCTGATGTATACTCTATTTGGCTATTTTCAATAGCACTTCTGTGTAATCCACAGGTAGATCTGAATTCAAGGTAAAGGGAAAATAACAATATGAGAATTTTTAACAAATACACATTTCTGTCATCCATAAGATACAGTTTAGTTGCAGCACCTTTTTCTGAAGAGAAGGGAATGGTGCGAATAGGTTGGCTTTGAAGGATCAATTGTGGATTTTTTGTACATTTCAGAAGTTAAGATTAATGTTTATTTACAAGTATTCCCCCTCCTACTCTTGATTTTTACCTCATTACATTTGTACTTGTGCAGGAAATAAAAACTGAGATACCTTTCCTCCCCCCCCAAAAAACATGATGACTGATTAGGAAATGAAATCACATCACCTTTGCTATCTCTCAGACAGAACTGACAACAAACGAGTGCACCAGTTGTCTCTGTGCACAATGTAACTTACTTCTTAATTTATCATCTCTGTACCTTTTGATTACTAATGACAGAAGCTTTTTAACATTGTTTTTGGAGTGGAGGGAAAAACAGGTATCTGCAGATATTTCCCTACTAAGGCAAAAACCTTCCATTCCTTTGATACCTGAGGGCCCCAACCTAGCAATCAAAACAAGGGCAAACCCTTGAAACCAATGGTGCTCCACCCATGTGGATCCAAATGCAGGACTGAGGCCTAAATTCCTAATGAAGTCAACAAGAAATATGTATGTGGAAGGATTAGGCTATAAAATCAAACCCTTCTATGTCTACTTATAGGTGAAACTTGGAAAACGTAGGCTGAAAGAAAACAAAGCCATGTAGGAATGGATTATGACCTGGCCTCCTATATAATAACTTGAGCTCCGCAAATACAGGAACAATACATTTGCAAACATTTCCACTGACTCACTTGACTAGCATTTGGGACTATTTATTTGCAATCATCCAGGTCTCATTCACAAGAACATTCACAGCAAGCATAAGGTTCATAAATACTAGTATTGAATCAATATTCCCAAGAGCATTTGCATTAGCAGTGTTCTCCTCACCATTTTGAAAAGCTCTTTTTATTAGTCACCCACCAGTCAAATGTTGGTGGATAATTCACAAACAGAAAACGAGATGTCTTTAGGTTTTTAAAACTTATGGACAAGATTTTCAAACACGGGTGCCTAAAGTTAATTCTCCTAAATCCATACAAATGTTGGGCTGGAAGGGACCTCAAGAGGTGATCTTGTCCATTCCGCCACACTGAGGCAAGATTAAACATACCTCTACCCTCCCCGTGCATAAATAAGCAACCTGAATTTCAAAAGGACTGAGCGATCAGCAGGTCCCATTGAAGTCAACATCCTCTGCAGAGGAAGCTGTCTGCGTTTGGGAGACAGAAAACTGGAGGCCAACATTTTCCAATGCACGTGCCTACCGTGGGGCTCCTCAAGCCACACTGAGGCATAGTTGCCCTGAGCCATAAATCGTCTGATTGTTGGAGGCATTGAGCACCACTTCTGAAAATTAGGCCACTTATTTAGGTGCCCTAATCTGGATTGAGGACTTTAAACCTTCATTGTTTAAAATATTGGCCCAAGTCATCGATTGAGGGGAGAGAAACATGACCAGGACAGTTGGTGCGAAGGGCAAACATACATCACAACCATTTGAAGAACCTTCATGCTAAAAATGATTCCCAAAACCTGTCCTGCCGTTGAAAATAGCAACCAACTACCTCCAAATCAAACCCTGTTTACCGGGAATTAGGCCACCATTAAAAGGAGGCTAGTTTTTCAAATAAGGACTTTGCAGAAAACGATTCATGCAGCTCCAAAAGCACCTCCCAAGCACACCGGGCTCCAGGAGGCCACAGCTCCGAACAGACTAACAGCCACCCCTCTCCCCCAGTACAAACTGGGGCTTCTCCGCTCAGCTCCCGCTCATTAGGAAGCCGCTGCCGACCCCAGCACTGCACGCTCGCGCCTGTCCCGCTCTCGAAAGGGAGCCGCCGCGGGCAGCCCGGGCAGCGGGCGCGGAGTGAGCGCGGAGCGAGCCCAGCGTCCCCGGAACCCGGATCGGCCCGAGACGGACGATCAGGGCGCAAGGGGAGAGCGCGGGCCGGGCCGGGCCGGGCGCAGGAACAAGGCACGTTACCCCCCGCATGTCAGCTGCCATCCCCGCCTCTCGCTCCGCCCGGCGCCTCACCTGCGTCCGCAGCGGCGGCCCCGAGCGCCAGCGCCCATAGTCCCAGCAGCAGCCCCGGGATCCCCATGCTCTGTTTCATCTCCATCTCTCCCGCATCTCCATCGCCCGCGGCATCGCCCCCCGCTCGGCTCGGCTCGGCTCGGCGCGGCAGGCGGGGCACCCCCCAGGCGCCGCCCGCTCCCGGGAGGGGCAGCTCTGCAAACTTCTCACGCCGGCGCGGCCGCCCCGCGACGAGCCCGTAGGTAGGGCGAGTTTCGGGAGCCCCCGCGGCCGCCCCGAGCCGGGAGCCCCACTCCACGGCAGAGGGAGCGCAGCGCGGGGCGGTCTCCCTCTGCTGGCCTCGAGCGGCAGGGAGCCAACGCGGCACGCGCGCCGGCCGCTCGAGCTCCGGGCCCCCTCGGCTGCCGCCGCCGATCCTTCGGCTCGTCTTAGTCCCGGTCCTCCTCCGCCGGCTCTTCCTCCAGGAAATGGCGCTGTCGGGCAGCCACCGAACGGGTTTGCGGCACCCCCACACGTGCACACACCTCCCCGTGACATCACGCCTCATGAATATTTACAGCGTCTCTTTATTACCCGAGCTCGCCGAACTTTTCAGAAAGTGGAAAATAACAGAGCTGCGCCGTCCGTGGCCCCCCAGGAATTGCCTGGCGGGAAGGCGGCAGAAGCTGTTAAAATGCGACCTACCTTCCCGCTCAAGAGCTTATTTGCTAGGTGTAGGTAATTCTTTATATGGCTTCTACTCCCCCAAGGAAACGCTCTGGTGCTATTTATTGTTTTAAATAAATGCCAGCAGCCCAGCTCTCTGGTGAGCAGTCTCACAACAAATAAGGGGGCATGCTTGTGGGGTGGAGGAAAACCACTGGGTTAGCTTGTCCACTATACAGGGAAAATCCATTTAAGAGAAGGAAATTGAGGGCTATATGTGTGTGTGTATATGATTGATATATATATCAAATTCTGGGTGCTCATTAGGGTCCTAAACCCATATTTATGCCCAGATAAGTGGCCTGAGTTTCAGAGGTGCTGAGCACTCATAACTCTTAATGAAATCAGTGGGCATCGCTAGCTGCTTGGGTAGTGCATGTGAAAATTAGGCCATTTCTTTTGGTGTCTAAATATGGATTTAGGAGGCTAATTTTTCTAGGTGACTTTGTCTGAAAATTTTGGCCTGCGTTTCCTCCTGCAGAGTTTCCTCAGATTTGCACTGCAGGAGTGGGAGGGAACAAAGCAGTGGTCTGATACAAGCACGAAAACTTGGTGGTTCAGACCCAAACCCAGAATATCTTCCAAACACTAGAGAGGCCTGGATCATCCACACTGTGCACTTGTGCTTCTGCACTGCTTTCAGAACCCACATCTCCTCATATCAAAGCCCTCAACTCTCCCCTCCAGGAGTGCCTGCAGCAGTGAGGTACTGAAGGTACTGGTGAGGCATTATGCTGAAGAGCTATTTCCCAATAAGGCTTACAGTGGGGAAATGATGCCAAGGCAATCCCAGTACATGAAGCCCACTCCCTGCAATGCATGGGCAAAGGAGTTTTGGCAGAGTTGGGGGGATATTCTGTGTCCCCCAGACTTGATCTGGGCCCCCTCTGCTTGTTGAAACGTAAGGGACAATGTAGCCTTTGAAAAGGGAATGGATTTTAGCTTCAAGTTTCCATGGAGCTATTACTGTGAGGGGGAAAAGAACTGTGCAAAGGTTACAACAAATACCCTGATGATGTCATCATAATCACCCTGAGAACCATAGCTCAGAGGCACCAAAGTTAATAATAATAGTTAATATAATGTGTGGCACTTATATGGTGCCTTCCATCTCAGGCTCCCCCAGCAAACATTTGTGAATTAAGTCCCCTCTGAGGACGGGAAGTGCTACTATCCCCAGTCTACAGATGAGGAAACCGAGGTACGGCAAGGTTAGATAACTTACCCCAGTCTTTCCCAAGCCCCAGGCTCTGCTCCCTGCACTCATACCTATCCTCCGCCATTTGTATTTCTGTTAGGAATCCCTACGTTGGAACAATGCCAAGTGGGTCCATGACTGGAATGAAAATGTCTTTGTCACTCCCTCCTCCGTTTCTGCAATCTGAAATGAAGAGGTAAGGAGGAGACACTGACAACTGACAATCACTTATGCCAGACAGCCAGCAGGAAGCCATGGTGCTCTGGGGGAGAGGAATCCATGAAGATCCTATGCGGGGACAATGATGCTCTTGTCAATTCTTGGGCTATGATGCTCAGTGTATATGGATTGCTAAAAGCATAATGCATTGCCAGTATAATCACTGTAGGTAATCTCTCTCTCTTCCTTAAGTCCGTATGTACCGATCTAACTATATATGCTGTACATTGATGCATACATTTATGTGGGCCATTGATTATAGAAAGTAGCTATATTCTCAGTGTTTAAAAGCTTGTGAAGAGTAATGGTCATGATACTAACCCTTTGCATTTCTACAGCACCTTCCATCTAAGAATCTCAATAGTTGAGGTTTATAAATGTCACAATATCCCTCAGGTGTGTGTATCAATATTCCCAGTTTAGAGATGGGGGAATTGAGGCACTGATAAATGGGAAGTTCATGTTCAGATAGGTGAACTGAGTTGATCACGGTCAGACAGAGAGTCAGTGGCATAGTTGAAGACTGAACCATATTTCCTGACTCCCAGCCCCATGCTGTAACTATTAACCAATGTTTCGCATACTAGTTTGTTCAGGGCCAAAATCATTGAAACAAACTGCAGACAGACAGAGAACGATAGAATAATAGAAACACTGACACACAGAAAAAGAGATTTGACCCTCAAGAGATTTCTATGAGATATAAACAATTGTATGTGAAGATTTTTATTTGATGTGCTATCTTACACAGAGCCTTGTCTCTTCATCTTGGCAGTGAGTTTAGGTAAAGGTACGGAAACATTTAGAGAATGCACTTAAGAACTGCTGGAAGATCTGAAATTGTTATTTACTCTTTTGTGGTTATTATTTTAAAACGTTTTTGACCAAGTACAGAAAAAAACTATAAATGTTCAGAGATTTTTTTTCCTGTTTCTCAACCAGCTCTAACTACCAGCATTCCCAAAAACGAGCTACAGGAGCAGCTTTATCTGAAAATGTGAGTGTGTGATATGGACTTTTTGTTAAGGGCCATAGGCCTGACTCTCAGCTGGAATAACTCAGCATAGCTCTATTGAATTTGACAGAACTACTCGGATTTACACCAGCTGAAGAGCTGGCCTCATAGCTTCTCAGAAGTGGGTTATAGCTGCAATGATAAGGAAGAACTGTGTGAAAATTGGACTGAATTCCTGGCTGCTTTGCCAGTTGGACTGCAGACTGCTGTGGGGAAACTTACGGAGGAGTGCTATATTACCATGAAGAAATCAAAAATAATTTGTGACTTTTGAATGCTTTTAAAACCCAAAAAACCATGGACAAACTCTCCTTGCTTTTCAGCGCCAGGGATTTTGGGTACTGGTGCTCTTGTACCACGGACTCTAGTCTACCAATGGCAATGTGCACTACACATAGATAAATAAAGGACACACAACAACCACTCATGATTAATCATTTCCTTCCTTCCTTCCTCCAGTAAGGCTTAAGGTTGTTTTCAGCTAACAAGTTGTAGGTCAAAACTCATTTAAATGGCTAACGAGCATGCCTGAGCCTCAAGGACAATGGCTAGTGTAAGCATTCGATGACTCAGGAAGCCAGATGTCCTCTTAGTGATTCTAATTCCAATGAGAACAGCACATTTGCTTTTAGACTTGCTGTCTCACCTGCCACCTATCTGTAAGGACACCCCCCTTCTTCCTCCACCCTACCTCCACCCCAAGTGTAGCGCTAGGATCCTTGATATAAGTGGAGTAATTGAAGTGTCTCTGCATGCATGTAACGACCATTACCACTGTTGTTCTCTCTGCATGGGACAGTTTCTGTATTTGTAAGTGAATAGATAAAGAATTTAAAACATACTATGTAATCAATAAAAAAGCATATATAATTGACCACTGTAACACCATGAAGCTGATTTATCAGACTTCCCAGTATCGTGAATAAACCTCTTCAGTATTGTCTGTGCTGCCTGATTCTTGGAAAAAGAATCCTTCATGCTTTACACTCTACTTTGATATTGTGGTCTTATGTTTCACCTGACTGTGGGATGCTTTATATGCATTTTGGCAAAGGCAGAAAGAGCTCAGTACTACAAAGGATCAAGTACCAGTAGAGCATGTAGAAATTTTTTGAATTTCAAAATTTTGATGAAGTAAGTGATGAAATTTTCATGATTTCCCTCCACCCCCTTTTTTTTCTGTCCAACTACAGAGCTGGTCAAAGCGTTGACAAATTTCTAAAGGGAAGGGGAACTTTTTTATTTTAAACGTTCACCAGATTCTTTGCCCTGTTTTTCAACCAGTTCTAATTACGAGGGTTGCTGAAAAAAATGAACCTACAGAAGAAGAACTGACCATCAAAAGAGAAAGCAGCTTTGTCTTCCTCACCATTGCAGCCTCACTCTGATGGGTACAAATAAAGGTCTCACTATAGCATCCCACAGTGTTGCTATTCTGTGTCAAAAGAGATCAAGTTCTGCAAAGGCTATTAGATTGCATCCATCTTTGTCGCTGCTGCAACACGCCCCCTGCAATTGTACACAAAATTCCCCATGTTTTAAAGGAGGTGGTCTGCAAACAGCTGAATGTAGTTTACACTCAGATGTGAACATCCAATCCTCTCCACTCTCTGACTTTAGCTTCAAAGGGTACGAGTTGTTCCCTTAGTTGTTAGAATATAGGCCTGACATCCTGCATTAGTAAACTGAAGTGCTGGCAAGAGTGGCAGTGAAGTGACATTCAAGTAGCAGGAGTAGCTCTGCTTTGCTGTAAAGGGGATCCAGGCTGACTGTTCAGATGTTTCCTGAGCAGGCTAGGCCTGGCTGTGCTTTAGGACCAGCGCCTTCAGGCCCAGGTCAGAATGAGAGCTGCAACGGGCTTTTTGTCCTCTTAGATAGCATGAATGAAAGCTAAAGCTACCCCAGCTGTGTGATGGGCTTGCTAAGCTAAGGTGTAGCTTGCTCATTATATACCGCAAGGCACGTACAAGGGGGCGGGGACGGGAGGGGAAGGAGGGAACTTGGCGGGAATCCTTATGGGTGTAGTGCATATACCTAATGAACCCTTCACTGAAAGATTAAACTGGTTTGGCAACAACTGTCTCGCACGGTCTGCCCAGCCCATCATAATAATGGACTTGTTATGGCTTGTTTACATCATATAATAACATTGCACAGTAGTAACCGTGTCTGGAGACCCACTTACAACACGGCTGTCCCCTGACATAGTTGGAACATGGGTCAGTCTCCATCTTGCACCTAAATATCCTTTTAACTATGTCCCCAAACTGGCAGTGCTAGAGCATTGGACATGTCTGGGGCTTTAGCACAGTTCACAGGCATAGGCTCCAGCTATGTTCACAGTCTTGTAGCCACATTTTCACTGTGTCGGGGATACTTGCATTGTAACCATGTTATCTGACACTGTTGTGATCGCAGGCTGAGAGCGATCTTTATCCACATCTGAACCCTTCTCTTTATCCTAATGTGTGTGCCTCTAACATCCCTTTTCTCGCTCCTTTCATGTTTCCTTCTCCCTCTCCATCACCTCTTCTAGTAGGAAATAATGTTGAAATGTGTCCAGTTCCTGTATTTCTGGAAGTTACAGCCTCCTCCAGTTCTTAAGTCTTCCATATGCTCATAGTTGAAGTGTGTGTAAAGGAGAAAAGAATCACATGAAACTGTCTCAACTATTTCATCTAAAAACTAATTAGAGATGCATTCAAGCTATGGAGCTCAGATCTGACTCTTGATCTGGATTTAAAATCTCCCCAAGTTCTGAGTGGTGGTGGGGTGCAGCATTGTTCAGCTCTGGGGTTTGGTTGTCTCAGTATAGTGTTTGAGGTTTTTCACAATTGGGTTTTTGACTTGAGTCCATCTCTAAAACTTCCCCCAAACCCAGACCTGGCTTCTCTCAGCATCTGGGCAGGTAACTCTATGCACCTTTGTCAAGGTAATAGCCTGAAAGCATCATGTATGTTCCCTAACTTTTGTAATTAGTGCCTCGCTGTTAAAGTGTAGGTGCTTACATAAAACATTTACATAAATAAATAAATTCCTGTAGACTGAGACAACCTTTCTAATGGCAATTGCCATCATTTACGGGTCAACTATACGGCATTTGAAAGCAATTCCTATATCTCTTGTGTTGAAATAAATGCAGTATTACAAAACAGAATAATTAAACTAAAAGGATTTTTACGTGATGCAAGTCAATGCCATAAGAAATCACTATACACGTATAGATCCAGATATGATCTACACATACCAAACAGACAGTACAAATTTCAAATTACAAGTAGATATGTCTGAAACTGATTTGGGAGTAAGCATTTGTTGACAATCCCTTAGTGAACAGTGCTTCTTATTTATTTACCCTGTGGTGTTAAAATGAAAAATGCTGTATTGCATTCTGATATCCACTGCAAGCCAGTGATATTCATGAAGTCTGCAATCCATCCAACAACGTTTCTAGTTCTTGTTCCATGGGAGATAATCACTCATTGCCCTCAGGCGTGTATTCTGAGATGGTCCCTTCGCAGTTCCTGAGAATGGCCAGCTGCCTTTGGTTCCTTCAGATCTCGGAGCTAGGAAATGTTTTAAAAAAGCTAACTCCCAACATGGGAAAGCAGGAGTGCCACTGACAGAGCCTAGAGCCTTGTCTACTGTTGCTAACAGCAGTTCAGCTCCACTGGTGGTCGATCACCCTGCTGTACATCAGTCACTGGCTGCCGCCTGTGTTTTAACCAGTGTGCCATTTAGACCTGTACTGAGCAGGGTGAGATGACACAGGGGCCAAACTGGCATTACGCTAAAGCACTTTTACCATGGTCTGGCAGCATAGAAGGGCCTTATGGGGAGTAGAAACAGCACCCCAAGGATTCCCCTGAATCAAGGGCTGTCTGGCCAGCACAGAACTAGGATATGGGCAGTGATGATATCCCAAATTTCCAATAACCAGTTCTATGAAGGCAGGTGATATTTAAGAACCTATTCTGAATAGGTTCTTAAACATCATGCACACAGCACCCCAACAACCCAGCACCCAGAACTTCAGGGCACCCTCTGCCGTGAAATTGACCCTCCCTGGTCAATTTCGGCGGCAGGGAGACTTGCAGGAGAGACTCCCCGCACTGGCGGAGCTGGTGCATACTCTCCGCAGTGAAATTGACAAGGCAAAGTCAATTTTGGCGGCGGAGAGGGAGACTTGGCATCGCAGCCGAGAATCTCCGCTGTGAGACTCGCTCTGCGATGCCAAATTTGAAACCCCTCCAGCGCCCCACAGAGCCTCCCGCAACGGGAGGACGCTAACAACCGGTTCGCTGCCTTTTTTTTATTTTAAGAACCGGTTCGCGCGAAACCCGCCAGCACCCTGCAGAGTGCGACAGGGGAGGACGCTAACAACCGGTTCGCTAAATTTTTTTAATTTTAAGAACCAGTTCGCGAGAACCGGTGCGAACCGGTTGGATATCATCACTGGATACGGGCCCTGTGCCAACTGTGCCCCCAGACCCTGATGTTGGGGCCATGGAGTGGGAGGGTAAGAATGAGGCAGGGGGTTCAGCCTAGTACACAGTGCTACAGCTATTCTTTGTTTCCCATGGCCTACAGAAGGCCTGGGAAGCAGAGTGTAAGATAGAGTAATAGTAATAGGATGAAATATAATAGTGAAAAGTGCAAGG
>ML675613.1:52008988-52033120 GCA_007922155.1 Mesoclemmys tuberculata
CAAAGGTGACAAAAGGCTACCTTTGCCCTCTGCCAGGTGCGGGAATGGAGTAATCAGGAATGAGGGTCACAGTGCTAAAAATGGTGGTGCCAACCAGCACAGTCTACATTAGCGCCCTCAAGTCTGAAGAGTGGAACTGGGGTTAGCAACAGGAGGAAATGTTTGTAGACAGGCCTGAGTGTTTGGTGGGTAGGAGGGAAGGTGGGAAGAAGCACGTTCTTTCCTTTTCCTGGGAAACTTCAGTACTTTGGGGTTTGATCCTTCAGTGAAAGTTCTGGGCACGCAGCACCTTTCAGTATCAGGCCCTTTGTTTATACAAGTGGCCAATTAAGCTGGTACTGTGTAGATATTTTTTACCAATACTAGCTGGCTGTACCTGGAAAGCGAGGAAGACGTTTTGATTAGGCAAGATCCAGCATGCTAAGATCCTGGGAAGGAATGAGGAGAACTCAGGGAGCAGAACTGAGACAGCCAAAAAGGAAGATGGGGTGGAAAGAGAAGAACAGAAGGAAGTGAAAGAGAGAGTAAATGAGAGAAAGCGAGAAATTTGGGAAGCTAAGTTGGTCACAGCAGGTGACTGGAAGTCTGCAGATTTAAATTCTGCTTCTGGCTCTGCCACTGACTTGCTGTGTGATCTTGGGCAAATAGCGAAACCTCTCTGGGCCTCAGTTTCCTGCATCCCAAGAGAGTTGGGAGGCTTAAATGCATCAACGTTTGCAAAGCGCTTTGAGATCCTCAGGTGGAAATTGCTGCAATGTTGCAAGTCTAATGACTGAAATGTGAGGGAAAGATGGAGATGGGCATGAGAGCAGAGACAGAAACAGAGGGAGAAAGGAAAAGGGTGACTGATGAGCGGAAGCAGGGGAGGAAAGAGAAAGAAGAGAGGGGACACCAAGTGATAGGGAAACAAAGGAAAGTGGGAGAAGGAGGAGCTGCTGGAAACGAGTAGCTGCTTGTCGGAGTGGCTATATTTTCTGGCATTGGTGGGGAGGGGAATTAGAATCAGAGAGTTGAGCTGTGGAGGAACTCTTGAAGTTTCTGGCTTCCCTGCTGATAGCGTTGCTGTCACCCAGCAGTCGTGCAACGGCACTGTCCTGAGGAGGGAGGAGCCGTAAGGCCTGATCACAGAGAGGTCTCTAGGCAGGATGAGCGCCGGAAGCAGAAGCGCCTCCCTGCCTGCCCTTCAGGCCTGTGCACAATTAGCACTGGGAAAAAGTGGGCATCCTGGTAGGTGGGTGGGTTTTCATTGATTGCTAGCTGGCTAGAATGAGAGCAACACTGGTCATCCTGGCAGCCATGGTCCGCAATGCTGCTGCTGCAGCTTCTCCAGAGGCCTGTCCTGTGGGAGCCGTGAACCCGGCACACAGAGAAGCGGCTGGTGTTGAGGGAGAGTCGTGAGTTTCCGCTGCCGCTGTGGAAGGCGTAGCGGGAGAAGATGGAGGAGGTGCTGGAGGCCTGGTTGCAGCGTTCACAGCCATGAGCTATTTCACTGTATCCACACGTGGAGTAGCTGTTGTATACGGGGGAGTTTGTCAGGTCCAGGAGCATGGCTTCCGAGTAGCTGGGGATCAGCTGTCGGTTGGTACAGATGTGCCATTCCAGTGCAGTGCTATCCTGAGTGTTATCCCGGGGCATGCGATACCTGTACAGGGGCTCCTCTGCAATGCCGGGCACTGTGTACTCTAGGCCAAGGAGCTTCTCCACGTGGTAGTGCACGTATGCAGTCTGATACTCTATGAGCACCCGCAGTGGCCAGGAGATCATCAAAACAGCTGCCACCCAGAAAGTATAGTGGGACACATACCATGGGAGATGCTCTGGATCTCCATAGGCCATCATGAGCTCTTTGAAGTCTGTGTTTTTGAGCTGCATGCCTTCCCTGACCTCCATGTAGTCATCAAGCCCCTCAATCTCTGTGAAAAAGTGAGCCCTCTGGGTCAGGTAGGAGTTCTCTGACTCTGTGTTGGCAAAGCTGAAGCACTTGGTGAACTTCAGCTTCGTAGCTGTATAGCATTCCAGGCCCAGCAGCTCCTTGGAGACGTCCTTGAATCCACAGTGAGAGTAGTCGAACTCCGCTTCAGCCACATGCGTGTTGACTCGCTCACGGTAGACCTGCGTGGTGGTATAGGCGTCGCCATTGCGGTACCGGGTCACCTGGCGGGTGCGTCGCACAAAGTGGTAGCTGATGGCCTTCCACCAGATACACGGTGTCGCCTGCTGCATGCGGTTGATACGGTCGTAGACGCTGTGCACATCTGCCTTGTACTGGAGTTCGCTTTTGGCATGGCAGTGCCAACACTCCACCAGGTAGACCACGTACAGCGTGGTGAGGAAGGCTAGGGGGATGTAGACATAGCCATCAGAGCAAGGGCTGTCATGATAGATCATGGACTTGCCTTTGAAGGAGCTATCAAAGCTGAGCCTGGTGACTCGGGCTAGCTGACACCAGGCCACGGCACCCAAGCAGCCATACATAAGGACAGAAAGGAGGAGGCATTTCCAATGAGATTCTCTGCACATGGAAGCACTCAAGGACTGCTTGACAGGGCGTTGCTGAGGAGCAAGAGAAAGAGTAATTTATGTCAGACACGTCATTTTGCATAATCCATGACTCTTATTTTACAAATTGTATTTGGTTTCGCCCCTCAATACCTTAGGGCTAGATTGGGCCTGTAGACACTGCTATCGACAAGGTGCGGTGTGTAAGCTGCAGTCGAAGGAGTAGCCCCAGAAGGCATTGCACTTCAGAGACTTCTCTCCAAGGCACAACTCCTTCCCTTTTCTTTCCTTCCTCCAGAATGGGACTAACACGCTGCTGGCCTATACTGACAGCAAATCTACTCCAGGCCTCTCTCCTTCTGCCCAAAATGAAATCGCAGCCCGGGTCTCTGACATCCCCTCATGGGTGTCTAGCTGTCAGCTCAAGTTGAATATGGCTAAAACAAAGCTCTTAATCTTTCCCCCACAATTCTCCCCACTCCTGCCTAAGGCAACCAGATGTCCTAATTTAATAGGGACAGTCCCAATATTCAGGGCTTTTTCTTATATAGGCGCCTATTACCTCCTTTCCCCATTTTGATTTTTCATACTTGTTATCTGGTCATCCTGCCCTGCCTTTCACAGCCATTGTGGACATCGCCACCATTCTGCCTGTCACTCAGGCTCATAGCTTAGGTGTCAACTTCAATTCAGATTTCTTTCTAGAGCCTCACATCCAAGCTCGTAGATTCTTTCTGCAGAACATCTCTAAAGTACGGCTGCTCCTGTCCACGCACACAGCTAAAACTCTCATCCAGTCTCGCAACATCTCACATCTCAGTTACTACTACTTTCTTTTCTCTGGCCTTCACAAATGCAATCTTGCCCTGTTGACGTTCATTCAGAATGCAAAGCTCATTTCAGAGGTCTTTTACCATGTCAGTCCTCTCTTTGTATCCCTTCACGGGCTCCCTCATCTCTGTTACCTCAGGCACAAGCTGCTTGACTTCACTTTCAGGCCCTTCATGACATATCCCTGCCCTACCTATCATTTCTTACTCAGTGTCAATCAGGCTCCTATCATGCCAACCTCCATTTGATAAATTTTAAACAAGCACCTTTGGGTGTTGACCCATGTTGCCTCTCATGCTTGGGAGGTGCTCCGTGTAACCATCTGCAAATCTACTTCATTATCCTCCTCCAAAAGCTTCCTTAAAACTCTATTTTGCTGTGACTCCTACAAAAGACCTGACAAGTGTTAGGCTACTGGTGTTCTGAGGCCAGTGTCAAACATGCTGACCAATATTGTCTTGTTGTTTCTTGTACTTGTTTCCCCCTTGCGTTGGGGGGAGGTGGGGCAGAGACAGTGCTTTGTCCATTCTCCTCCCCTCACCCACTTTCTCAGGAGTGAGGATAAACAGGAGCACAAGACCTGCTCACTCCTGTGCACCTGGGCCCAAAATCCGATAACCCACACAGGGTTCGGATGCTCCATTATGCCCCTGTAAGGACACATAGTCCAGACTCTGTCTTCATTTACATCCTGTGCAACCTCACTGAAATCGACAGGGTTGCCCAGTGTAGGAGCAAGAAAATTTGTCTGCTGTCTTGGCCCTACATTCTACAACTGCTGAATTTCCAAATCCGTGCTCTGCTGCTGACAAGCCTTAGGAGGACACTCCTTTAGTGGTTCGGAGTCCACTCATTCTGGCCACGCCCCAGAGTCGGCAGAGGACTGCCAGAGCAGTGTGAAGCTGGAGGAATGTAAACCAGAACCAGGGTTTGTGCCTCCAGCAGCACAGCGCTGACTCGGAGGTAAAAGTGACGCCTACCAAATTACCAACACCATGTGTGCTACAGCGTTTTCTTGGAGGTCTCCCATCCAGAAACTGCCTAGATTCAACCATGTTTACTTTCAGTTCTGACGGAATCACAGTTCCAGGTGGCATGGTAACAGGCTGAAAACAATATTGGCTAGAAAGAGAAAGAGGGTTTACGCTATGTCGTTAATGGCATATATGTGAGTAGCTAGAATCCAGCATTATCCCCCAGCCGTTGGGGCTGAAAAGGCAGGTCACACAGCTAACAAATAAAAGACTTCACATTCTTTCTCTCCCACCCTTGTTTCGTGAGAGGATGGGATTACCGTCCTCACCCTGCTGAGGTTGCAATGACGGTGCATGTCATGCTATGCTGGATGGTAATAAAAAATAAATCAAGCCAAGCAGCCAGAAACTGTAGCAACCGAGTCGTCTCTTTATAAAGAGCAGCAGCAGTGTGAGTTCCCGTATGGGCTGGCTCTGGTGTACAGGCTGGGAGCACACTCAGCAACAGCTTTGTACTGTTCTATACTGGTGAAAAATCTCTGTCCTGGCCCCCCTCTTGGTACTGATGCCCTTTGCCCTCACTTTGTAGTAAGAGTGTTGCAGCAATAAAAAGGAAGAAACACAGCAAGACACACACTCCATCTCTCTGCTTTTCCACCTCCGATGCCAAAACAGAACTAATCCCACTCCCAAGGGGCGACCGATAACATTCCAAACCTCTTAACAGCTTCCCACAGAGGCCATGTTTTTAAAGCAACCTACCAAAGAAAAATGTCTTCCTTTTCCCCACAAATGTGATGTTTCCGCCTAATATTGGTTACTTGAGGCCCACCACAGGCAAGATTCAGTACTGTACGGTGATGAGTTTAAGGTTCAATGATTCCCTGAAGAGCTAGAAATGGGAGCTTTATGCCATTTGAAAGAAGAGTTTGCCCTTTTCCCAGTGGGACTGCAGCATTTGCTTCTAACGTCGCAAGGTTGAGGTTTGACTTTAAAGTCATTCAGTTTTAGGCACAGAAAAGCTATTTTAGGTCATTTTCAGAGGTCTTTATGGCTTCCTCTGAGCCCTGCACAGCTAGACTCATGGGGCTAGACTCTAATTTCATAGATTCTGGTATATGATTTTTATCTCATCAGGGTCACTTCTGGGAACCTCACCCGGCTGCAGGAAGCTCTACACCCCCCGCCCTCATCGTTCTCCAGCTGCAGGCATAGGGGTCACTGTACAGGGAGCAGCCACAGAGCTTCTTGAAGCCAGGGGCGGTTCCCAGAGTTGGGTCTGACCTGGTCCCAGGAGTGGCCCCTGCAGGAGAAGAGGCAATTGCCCATCAAATCCGGGCTTTGATATTTTTATGATTTGCAAATTCTGTTGCACACAGGATTCTCTAGGTGTGTCTTGAAAGGGAAAATTAACCTAATTGTAGATTCACACACCTGCCCCATCTCTGATATTCTCTTCAAGTGCCAACCTGGATACATCTGTGTGGTACACATACCAGAAATTCCAGTTCTTAATCTGCAGATTATGACTTTCCAGACTGTTTCTAACAACCACAGTGACAAATGAAATAACATCTATCACATAAAACAGTGGGCCAACGGATTCACACCAACAGATAGTAAACAAGACATGACAGTGTATGAAGCTCATAGACCGTTCCTTAATATATAATGAACTTGTATACAGAAGGATGTGGTTGTGTTTCTTTATTAGATTTTGAGAGCGGGTGATACTTTATTACTATTATTGTGATTTTTTTTCTTTATTATATCTGGCATCTTTCATACAAACTCTGAGCCAAAATGCTTTGCAGCGTTAGATAATGGAATGACACTATTTAACATAATATCAAAGGAAGGGAGATATGAAGGTGTGTAGGTGAGGGAGAAATATTTGGGATTTGAGATAAAATGAACAGCTGAGGAGGTAGAAAGATACGAGGGAGCTGCAGAGGTGAGAATTGGTGCAGAGACAGAAAGAAGGAATAAGACAGTGAACAAAAGGAGAGGAATAATGACGAGATTCCTGTAGCCGTTCCATGGAGGGTTTTGAGCACAAAGCCCATTTTGAACTGGATGCTGAAGTGAATGAGGAGTCAGGGAAGCTGTTTAAGAATGGGAGTGATAGTGTTGCACTTGTGCCTGTGAGAAGGAGAGCAGCAGCATTTTCTACCTGCTGGAGTCTGGAGAGTGGGGATGCCCTAGAGAACAGAGCTGTAGATCATCAAGGCAAGAGATAGAGGCATGACTGGGGATTACTGCTGAGCTGCTGTGGAGCCGCTGGCATACATGGGCAATGGTACAGAGACAGTGACAGGCCTGTAGAAATGGGCCAAATGAGTAGGAAGTTTGCCAAACAACATTAATATCTGCCATTTTTTGATGAGCGTGGTATGTCCAGGATCACTGGAAGTGTATTAGGTTGTCAGGTTTCAGAGCCAGCCTTAAACAATCCTAGTCCACCACTGTGTACAGGCCCAGCCTGAGGATCTGGAGAGGCGGTGGAACTGTGAGAAGAGCTGAGATTTTCAAAGCTGCCACTACGCAAGGGATGTAGCTTCACATCTTCCATTACAATTGATGACCAGATCCCCTGCACTGCTTTGAAAATCTCCAGAATTCACATATATCAGGCTCATTTTACCCACAAAGTGCCTGTGTGTGCTGGTGAGTGTGGATTTGAAGTGCCTTCAGGTGTAGAAGGAAAGCCCAACTGCTGCTTCAGTCCAAGCCTGGGTATTGGTTTGTAGATATTTACTGTCTCTTCACAAAGAAGAGGGCTAGAAACTTGCTTTAAAATAAAGAAAAGGCAGCTGGTATTCTTCATGACATTCCCACCATAGTTCCCACATATCAGGAGAGCCTGGGGCTGTGGGCTTTGCTGGACCTAATGGCTGGGTTGTGCAGAAATGCATGCCAGAGTGATAATCGGATTAGAGTTTAAAAGTAGGTGCTAGAGAGAGTTTCACAAGACTATTCTACCCATTCAGGGTACATCTACATTGCAATGTAAGCCCTGGGTTAGTGAGACTCCCGTCAGCAGACCTTAGTTTTCAGAACCCAGGGCTTGAGTATCTACACTGATTGCCAACTTTAGGTAAAGAATTTTTTAATCTGGGCCCAAATTTGGGGCTCTGGCATCCACACTGCAGAACGCAGACCCAAATCCATCCAATCATATCTCAGACTTCCTAGAACCCTCCTGAAATGTGGCTGCTCTCGCCCTTTGTTTACGGTGCAGCGTGGGAAAACTAGACTGTCCATGCTGCCGATTACAGGAGATTTGAGCCTCCTGCCAACACATCCTGCTGAGCTGTCATTTTGGTCTTCACACTCCCAGCAACAAGGAGGAGTCGCCATTTCAAGAACTTCTCTTGCTTGGGCCTTTCCTCCTGATTCAAGAGGCAGGCAGAGCTTCCATGAGATGCTGGTGGGCTGTTTGGCAGCGTTTTCTGACCCACCGAAGACACCTGACAGAGACAATGACAGATCAGGAGGAGGAAGAGGACACAGACGTGGCAGACTTGGACTGGCTGATGCTGCTCATGACATTCAGAATAGCGATCGATGCCCCCTCCATAGACCAGTGCTTCTGGAGCAGGGCAACAAGAATAGAATGGTGGGATCACATAGCCATTCAGACCTGGGATGACCAGCAGTGGGTCCAGAACTTTCACATGACGAAAACTACGTTTCTAGAGCTTTGTGAGCAGCTTGCCCTGACCTTGCAGTGTAAAGAGTCATACATGAGGCTGGCCATGTCAGTCCAGAAGCAGCTTGCTCTAACCATCCGGAAGATGGCTACCCCAAGCAGCTACAGGTCTGTTGCCAACCAATTTGGTACTGGGAGGTCAACTGTGGGTAAAGTGGTGGTAGAGGTTTCTCAGCAGGAGTGTGGTTTACCCCAAGATGGCAGGTATAAAAGATATTCCTGAAGTAAATGCTGGCTTTAAGAGAATGGGGTTTCCAAAATGTGCCAGGGCCATTGATGGGACCCATGTGCCCATAATTTGCCCTCCTCAAGGAACACATGAGTGCATACACCACAGAAAGGGTCTACTATAATATTGTTATGCAAGCCCCCGTGGACCAGAGCAGCCAATTTGTGAACGTCCATGTTGGCTGCACTAGAAAAGTTCATGATGCCAGGGTTTTTCACTGATTGAGTCTATATTTATGGACAGACTGGAACACTATTCCCACCGCATGACATTGTCATACATGAAGTTCCATCCCCACTGTTATTCTGGGGGATGCTGTGGACCCCCTTTTGCCTTGATTAGAAACCGTACCCTGATCTCAGATGCCCTGGCAAAAGAAGGTTTAATGATGCTCTTAGTGGGTCTAGAATGCTGGCTGAATGTGCATTTGGCAGATTGGAAATACCAACAGCAGGATTTCAGACCCATTTGGATGCCAGTGTCATCAATACTGTCTGCGTTACTGAGGCTTGCTGTGCTCTTCTCAATCGCTGTGAAGCCAAAGGTGAGCCAGTTGCCCTTGAATGGACCTATGACTGGTGGGCCCACTGAACCCATACACTGAGCTAAAAAGTGCAATTACCACAGCTGGCGCTGGGTTGTACCCAGGCAACAGAAATCAGGGATGCTTTGTGCTCCCATGTTAGGGACTTGCATGGGCCAACTGAAGAGGGAGAATAGTACCTCTGTGAATGTGCTTGTGGGGGCGAAGGGGTTGATTGCCATTCATTGTACTTTTGAATGACAAGGCCGCTTATGTAATGCGGTGGAGTGGGGAAACCAGTATGGACTCATGTAAAAAGCTGATGTATAGATTGATGTATGTCGCTGTACTGAGACATGGGTTTTGCATACAACCTCCCAAGTGTCCCTGCTCATAAATTTGCCTTTATTATTTGAAATACACATTATATGATGAGTTGCAGCGATGGCAATAAAACTTCCGTATGAAATAAAGGCCTTTGTTTTTACACATTTTGTGGAAAAGTACAGTATTAAACCAGTGCCTGGCAGGCCAGCTGCCATTAGCCCACCATAACACCAGCAACACCAAAAGCTTTAAAAGTAACCAAGAGCAAAGTGCATAAACATGTGCAAACAGTGAAATGACGTGCAAGTCACCTACATACACACTATCATATTCCCCTGGCCCCCTGTTCCCCTTTCTCCTCCTTCACTTCTACCATGCACTTGGCATTAGGGCAGGGGGGTGGAGATGTTCATGGGGGAGGGTTTTTGCACTCAGGACTGCATGGGGCACATTTGCCCTGTCCAGCCACTCACAGGGCCCGATTGCATTGGCCACCCGGCTATGGAATTCTCCAGGCTGTTCTGAGAATGCAGGCCATGGTACCCTGGAGGGGACGCAGGCTGTGGACCCTGCACTTTTGTGACCATTAGAGACGGCAGCCGCTCAAATGATTTTCTCCGTTGCGCTTTTTCGTCCTCTCTTCACCACCTTTCCTGTTCCAGGAGCTGTGAAGCAAGTGCCTGCTCCTGCACCACTGCCCTGTCTTCTAGCTGCACAGCCAGAGTGAGCCTTTCTGCTGGCCTCTCCATGTCTTTCCCCTTGGAATAGGACGAGACACAGAGGGTGACTTTCTCAAATAGTCCAGTGCAGGAACCCAGAAAAAACCATTGTGGAATTTCAAGGACAGAAACTGGTACATATTGAACTTCCAGGGCTGCTTCACACCACAGAAGCTTCATAGACACACTTGGGTTAATCACAGTGAAATAAGTGCTGTGAGAATGGGAAGTTAAAAACCACACCTTTTCTTTTTTTTTTTTAAACCTGAGTTTGGGGGCTGGTTGATGGCCACACTGTGATACAAAAACTTTCTCTATCATTCCAGGCATTGCATGTTTTGGAGGCCATAATACTTCTCATGGTGCCTGATTGGCAAAGAGAGACATTATTCCACGCAGCTGGTGGGAAACCGGGGGCGTATGCCACGGAAGTATTCAAACATATAGTGACTCCACATCTACAGGTGGAGAGGGCTACGACCTACCAAGGTGGCCCTGAAAAACATGTCCTTCCCTGACATCTGACTACCTAGCTGACGTTCCTGCTACGGGAAAAGTTTGTAGCTACCAGCACCTGGAATTGGATCAGAATTCATGAGGGAATTAACAGGGTGCTGTGTTAGCTTCCACCTGCTTAGTGCTTCTCCCCACGGCTTCCAATACAGGGCTGTTAGGACTGCATGCAAACACATGGAACTCCACAGCCATCTGCCTTTCTCCCACACTGGCAAATTTCTAGACTGAATTCAACCCCCCCCATCATATTTGGGACTAATGATTTCCATCACCCCTGGAATGCATTAACTACCTTTAACAGAAATGGGCTGCATGTGAAAATGGACTACATCTGACCCTCTTCCCCTTCCCTCACGTCATACAGTTCAGTTTTTTCAAGTGTCTTGTAACATCGCTGGGTTTGCACCAATCAGCATACACACAGGGAAGGTAATATAAGGTTCTGATTTTAACAAACCGGAATGTACTAGCAAAAACGTGCACCTTTCCAGTAAAAACTCACTCTTACATGCTGGTTTCATTGCTTGTGTTCCCAGTCACTGTTTTGAAGTTGACGTGGTGTGCAGACGGAAGCAGGGTTAGGGCTTGAGCCTGAGTCAGAGCCCGGGCTTACATTACAATGTGGACACACCTTCAGTGGCTGGACCGAGACTCAGTCATATACCTACATGGCTCCTGCTGTTTTGCAGTTATCATTCAGATGTTCTGGGTGCTGATTGTAACTGTAGTGGCTTTGAGCGGTTCCTCCCTGTCAGCCTTGGAGGAAAGCCAGACTCTGCCTCACTTTGCCACCTAGCAGCTGAGAGACATTTGACAGGTGATTAGTGCAGTAAGTGTCAGTAAAGAATCTAGGGCTCTGGCCCTTTGGGGTGGGGCAAGGCAATCAACAGTCTTCAACCCAGCTTTTGGGTTGGGACAGAGTCAGGGCAGATCAGAACAATAGCAGTTTGTAGCCTAGCTTTCTGGCTGGGGCAGACAGCAAACAGTCCAGCCACAGGCCATCTGGCGTAAGGTGGGTAGGCTGTCACCCAGGTGTGGGGTTGGCAGCATGGGATAGGGGGACCTGGGTCCACCCTACTCCACTGGGTCCCAGCCACATCCCTAATAGTGGCAAGGTCCAGAACCAAAAGTGTCTCTCTAACTCTGCTTTCTGACTGTTTCCTGATAGGTAAAGAGCTCGACAGGATGTCCTTTTCATACACTAAATGAATGGTCAGAATCATTGACCTGTGAGGAAAGAAGTAGAAATGTAGGACAATATTTTCAAAAGTTTTCACTGATTTTGAGAGCATCACTTTTTGGATGCCCTGCTTGAAACACTTCAGGTCTGATTTTCAGTGGTGCTCTCATTAACTTCACTTTGAAGGTAGGAGCACGCAGAACCTCTGAAAATAAGGTTCACTGTGTGTCAAGTTGGTCATCCAAAATTAACAGATAACTGAAAATGTTGACCAAAATGACCACGACTGGTACCAGCTAATCATGGGGGTAGGAACATGATAACAGTTTTCAAGTACATAAAAGTTTGTTACAAGAAGGAGGAATAAAAATTGTTCTCTTTAAGCTCTGAGGATAGGACAAGAAGCAATGGGCTTAAATTTCAGCAAAGGCGGTTTAAGTTGGAGGAAAAACTTCCTGTCAGGTTAGTTGTGCACTGGAATAAATTGCCTAGGAAAGTTGTTGAATCTCCATTATTAGAGATTTTAAAGAAAAAGGTTAAACAAAAACCTGTCTGGGGTGGTTTAGATAATACTTAGTCCTGCCTTGACTGCAGGGGACTGGACTAGAAGACCCCTCAAGGTCCCTTCCTGAGCTATACCTTTATGATTTTTATCATGTAAATAGCAATCAAGGATATTCTCAGTTCTTCTTGGATATTTAAGGATATTCTTAGGCATCTAAAATATTTATGGATATTTCTGGCTTTGCAGGGATGGACCAGGGACCATCAGCCTCCATTAAACCTAGAAGCAGATTCATAGAGTTTAAGACCAGAAGAAATCATTAGGTCATCTAGTCTGATGTCCTATATATCACAGACCATTAATTTCACCCAATTACTCCTGAACTGAGCCCAATAACTTGTGTTTGACTAGAGCATAACTTTCAAAAAGGCATCCAGTCTTGATTTGAAGACATCAAGCAATGGGGAGTCCACTTCTTCTTGGTAATTTATTCCAACAGTTAATCACCCTCGCTGTTAAAAATTGTGCAGAATTTCTAATTGGTGTCTGGCTTCATCTTCCAGCCATTAGATTAAACATTAGATTAAAGAGCCCTTCAGTTCCCAGTATTTTCTCTCTGTGAAAGTACTGCTACACTGTAATCAAATGCCCTTTCTATCTTCTTTTTGATAAACCGCACAGATTGAGCTCTTTAAGTCTCTCTCTGTAAGGAGTTTTCTCCAACCCTTGAATCATTCTTGTGGGTCTCCTCTGCCTCCTCTCCAATTCCTCAACATCGCTCTTAAGATGAGGACACCAGACCTTTTCAGAATCACCACTTTCCAGGAAACAGTCCCCCCACTGCCCTATAGGTATGGCCCACACTCCTTGTTCCTAGATGTAGGACATTACATTTGGCTTTATTGAAACAAGTTTTATGTGAATGGGGCCAGCTAACCAAGCAAACCAGATCGCTCTCCATGACTGCCCTGTCCTCATTATTATTTACCACTCTGCCAGTCCTTGTGACATCCACAAATTTTAGCAGTAGTGATTGTACATTTACTTCCACAACATTGATGAAAATGTTGAATACTGTTGGGGCTAGCACCAATCCTCGCAGAACCCCACTAATTTAATTAGTAATTTAGCACAAACTTAAACAAGGCAGATGCCTTCATAAAACTAAATGTCTGAATTGTAAAGTTAAGACCATGGGCCCCATGTAGTTCTTAAAGAGCCCATGGCAGTTTCAGCACCAGTGCTCTGGTGTAACGACAACATTCAATTTGGCATAGTGACAGTTTTACACAAGTCCTCCTTGTAGCTTTAATCGAACAATTTATGATTTACTTTCTGTTCTAAGCTATTATTTAGTGTTGCTGTATGCTGTTAAACAGTAGTAGTGTTCTACTCCAGAAGTAATTGAAGCGATCCCTCTCTGTCTATCTTTCCCTAGCTATCTAAATGCAGATTATAGAGAAAGGATAGCTAAAGTTGCAAGCAGCTTCCATTATAAGACCTATATTTAGTCCACTTGTAACTCTGACTGGCAAAATAAATTTGACCTGAAATCACCATACTCATTCGGAAGGCTGAGGAGGCATTTCCTGCAACATTCAAAGGAAACTGAGAAACTGTTTTTGAGTTATAGGTCATTAAACATGTTACCAAACATGAAATGTTGACCTTTGTTTATTTCTTTGTCTCTTTCTATTTAAAAAACATTTTGTTACTTACTATCCATTCAAATTTTCCACATCTTAAATGTTGAAAACTCTTGCAGTGGTTCTATTTGCAGAAAATACATTGCAGATAAATACAATTATCCATACATTTCTTTTGTAGATAGTTTGGGGCCCAGTGCTGACTGTGCTGAACCAGACTCCTACCCAGATCTGTTGGTTCCCCTCTTTCAAAAGCATTAAAATTCACACTTCATGAAGAAAAGCCATTGCAAAAGCATTTCCAGAATGGACCTCTGTCCCTTTAAAAGCCATGCTCGCCCTTCATGGCTGACCTCAAGAGCTGTAATTTTGCTGAAGCAAAATGCTATCATGTCTAAAATGAAAGAGTGAGAAAAAACAGAGGGAAACCCAGACGTGGCCCGAATGGAAATAGCAAAAACGACATGGAAACAGAGAAGAAAAGAGAGAGAGGGAAGTGAGCAAAAGAGGGAGGGAGAAAGGATAACCCAGACGTGGGCAGAATGTAAATAGAACAGAGGCAGGGAAATAGTGAAGACAGACAGTTGAGAGAGCAAATAACCTAGACAGGAAGAGAATGGAATACAGCACAGAGAGGGGGCCCAGGTAAGAATTAACTGGAGGATGGCAATGAAGTTTACACCACTGAAGCATGATGTAGCCCAGGGATCCTCAATGTGTAGCTATAATGCCGCTCATAGCCCTTTCAGTGACCACATGTGGCTCCTGTGGCGTTTGCTGGTTAAGAGCTTCGAAAGAAAAAGAAAAAGGAGACTCTTTCCTCCACATCCCATTTGAGCAAACTTGACTGCTGGAGGGAGAGATTGTGCCAAATGGAGTCAGGGAGCCTGACAACAACCATGCTGTGACGCTTCTGCATTCCACTGTGATGTTTGCATCAGCGTTGCACCAGTGTGGCTTGATACCGTGTGGCCACATCCCAGCGCGATCCTAATGTAAAATCAGGCCATCACTCTACAGTGACTTTCTGACTTCATTCAATGGTACAGAAACTCAACAGCTCAGCAAGTCTGAGGATTACTCATATGGGCAATAATTCAACATTGCTGTTTACATGGGCGAGGCTTTTTTAAACACCATATAAGGGGCAAATAAATAAAAGACAGAGGAAGTGGATGAAGAAAATCAGAGAAAAAGAAACAGAACTAGACAGGGAACAAGCAAATAAAGAAAAATATGATGGGCTAAAGTAATCTCAGATTTAATTCCACTGACTTTAGTGGATGTCCACCTGGGATGAATGTGTCCCAGAGAATGAGGGCTGTGAAATGAGGAGAGAACACTAGACTATCAAGCATTACACTCTACAGCAGGATGGTGCTATGCCTGGCTGGAGATGGATTTTTTGCTATAATTCTGAGAATCTTTTCTTCTTGATCTAGAGAGGGCTGTGGAAATGCTGCACCTAAGAAAAGAAACATTGTGCAAAGCTACCAGTTACATGTCCAGTGTGTTAATAAAATGATATTATCCAGCACAGTGACACCATACATGCACCAGGGTGCTGCAGTATTCCAAAGTATCACACATTTAGGGAAATATTCTCAGCTTGCTTGAGGTGGCCTTTGGAAAACAGAGACAGAAAACTCCTGTAAAGCTGCCAGTGAGAGTTGCATTATAACCACTTTCCGTCTGACCATTTTGGTGTCAGCAGAACCGTGGTCTAACGCCATGGAGGTGCGGGATGTCTAGAGGAGAAAGTTAACGGACTGTGCACCATTTTATATCAGTGTACGTGCTCCTTTTACAATCTAGTTCCAGCTGAACCCCTATATTAGGTCTAATTTGACATACATCTAACTAGAGATGGACCTAACCAAAATTCCAGATCCCAACATCCCTGAATTAGAAAGCTGACCACCTCCACATTTCATGGTGTGGACTCATATGGCAGGGCCTTCAGCCACGAGGAAGTGCTGAAAGCGTGGCTGCCAATATGTAGAGAGAGGAAAATATAAGGGGAGGTTTTAATAGAAAGAGTCATTTAGCATCAGGAAGGATTTCCTCACAGTACCTCTTTGTTATCGGGTATATGTTACAAATGCTCTGTTTGCTCTTCTGGGATGGAACTCCAATCAAAGTGAAATCTTTGTTCACTATCTCTCCTTTCAAAAGCTGTGGTGTCAAATGCTGATCAGAAATGTTCTTTCTTTTGGTCTAAAAAAAAATCTTCACACATTCTGTGCCTTTGTAGTGTCACAAACATTATTTCTGCAGAAGATTTCATCTTTATCACTCCCACCTGCTTCGTGTGAACCTGAATCTCTTTTGGGTTTTGTTTTTAGCTCTATGCAGCTTCTGTTTTCCTCTCATTAAATCAAATTATCAGACTGATTGCTTAGAGAGAAAAGGCTATGCAAAACTGAGGGAGGCAAATTCTCGCCTCAGTGACAGGCTCTTGCATGATGTCAAGTTATAGCACCCTGCAGAGAGAGGCAGGGCTTTTTTGCTGACTGGCAGGCACTTGGACCTCGCATAATCACACAAAGCTGTTCTACTGACTCACATTGGCCACCATCCAAGATGGGTCCTATTGGCGTCAGCCTAGTTGATAAAAACATTTGATCCTCTCTCTGAAGAAGAGAGAACCAGAGTCAGGGACAGAAGGAGCCTCCAATCCTGAAACACTCATGTTCATGGGCAAGCTCCTGAGGAATGTTTATTTGTTCTTCAAGTTAGAAATAAAGGAAAACCCAGGAGAGAAGTAAATTTGGATTTCAGCCACTGTATGTAATACCTGTATATTAAGAGCAGGATGGAAATGCCACCTACTTTAACACCAATGGCATGAAGAGAAGAATTTGTCTCAAAATCCATTCATGAGTATGAGGCCTTCAGATTCTACAGTGATGAGGGCCAAAAAATTAGATAGCTCTATAAGCAGAGGTTCCTTATCAATAAGGTGACCGCGATTTTCAAAATTTTATAAAAGGCCCACTTTTGTGGCAACTTGTGATATGGCCACAAAACATTAACGCACACAAAAGTACCACCTTTTAAAACACGTGCTGATATGGCGGCTGCTGGGTTTTGACTCAGCAACAGCACCTTTCTAGGAGAGGAAGGCTTTTTCCAGTAATTCTACGTTCTGAATGAGTTCATCATGCAATGCTGAAGAAGTGTTAACATCTACCTTGAGTAAAAGAGTAGCTCTGATAGTAACTATACTCATTTAACTTTTCACCCCAAATTCTGCTCATCAGACTGAACTCTCATTCCACTGGGCTGTTTGTTATCTCTGATAAACACAGGGCAAGTTTTACTTAGGGTACATCTACACTGACGGCGGCAAAGTCGCCGCCATCAGATCGACCTATCTGGAGCGACTGAGCCATCAGTGAAGACCCACTCAATTGATCCAGAAGTCGCCAGACACCGATGCAGTAATACCACCCCCTCAAGTGGCATAGCGCCGCGTTGACAGGAACGCGGTTCCCATAGGTGCAGTGCAGTGAAGATGCCATGCAGACGGGACGTAAAGCAGTCGACGAGAGTTACACAAGCTACTCTGCATAGCTTGTGTAACTCCTGTCAACTGCCACCGAAT
Source organism: Mesoclemmys tuberculata (assembly GCA_007922155.1). Lineage (NCBI taxonomy): Eukaryota > Metazoa > Chordata > Testudines > Chelidae > Mesoclemmys > Mesoclemmys tuberculata. The sequence goes on from ML675613.1 coordinate 52,026,257, forward strand.
TGCCAGGTAAATGTAGACTGGGCCTCAGAGTAGCAATGTGTCTTGAACAAACATTTTGCATTAAAAAAAAGGTTTGACTGATGAAATGAAAAAAAACCAGGAAGTGTGAGATGTCCTAAAAGAAATTCCTGAAGCACCAGGACATTATGTGAAAAATGAGGACTGTCCCAGTAAAACCAGGATGTATGGTCTCTTCCCTTGTCAGTGTCAAAGATATCTGTTCAAGATTGTCACTATAGCTTTCATAGGAAGTGAAATCTGTTAGTGTTTTTCACATGGGTATGGAAAATACAACTGTAAGGCTCTGTGCCTTACCTACCATCGATTCACTATCTTTAGACCAGTCATTTGACCTTTCTTGCCTCAATTTACCTAGACACTTGTAAGCAGGCAGAATAAATAATAATAATAATCTCTTTCTACCTCATAGGGATCCTGTGAGACTTAATTAGTGACTATAAAGTTCTGTGGAACGCTCAAAAGAAATATTATATGGGACAAATCCAAACCCCACAGAAGTCAGTATGTCCATTGACTTCAGTGAGCTTTGGTCCTATAAGAATAGTTTATTTGTTTTCATGTAGTTTTAATTTGCACTTCTTCAGTTATTTCCTCCTTTATTCTTTTGAACTAGACAGTTTTCAATTTTTATCATATATGATGACTCTCTAGTTAGACGCCACATACACCTGCCTTGTTAATCCAGGTATCACCTTCCTCACAGTAATAGTCTGTCAGTGGCAGCTAACGCTACTGTAAGGGAACTTCTATCGCTGAAGAGTCTACCAGGTCCCAGGTGTCAGCTGTGCCAGCTTCCTCACAGTGCTAATAGTGTGTGATCCCCACAGTAATGTCCGGCCATTGTTAGAGCGTTAGCAATGCTGCCACAGACAAGTGGGGTTTAAGGAACATGTTTCCTTACATCCACACCTTGTCAAATGTAGCAAGAACTCTGGCAATGTGGTAATTATAACGGTGCCCCTGTTCATGCCAGCTAGGATTTCAGCAGTCAACGCTTTGCTGGGAGAAAAGAGAACTGAAGGTAAATATTGCCTCCCAAAGGAAGGTCACACACAAGTTTTGCAAAAAATTCTGACAGCATAGCACTTAGAGGACGTCAGGGGAGACACACTCCTTTATCCAGTGTATCCAGTGGGCTGGGAGCCCGGAGTCTTGGGTTTTGTTGCCAGACTCATTGTGTCCTCAGTTAATCTTGCTGTCACTGACACACCACCTGCCTTAAAGGGACATTGTGAGAATTAATGTTTGTGAAGCGATTTAAAATCAGCATATTAAAGGCAACCTGAAAATGCAAAGCAGCAACCTGGGAGCTGGCTATGAAGAGGCCAGGGAGCTTGGGAGCCGTCACAAACTGCAGGGGTCGGTTACACACCTGGGGTAGCTGCAGGATTCCAACCCACGGCCTCTAAGCCACAGGCCCTTGTGGTGGGGCCGGAAGACTGTTAGAAACCATCTTTCTTTGGGGATGAACATCCCAGTAGGGTAGTAGGAGCCACTCGATTGTACACCTTGAGTATGGAGATAGATTGTCATTCTCCCCCTCCTAGGACACACCTAATTTTACCCGGCTGTCTCATTTCCATCCAAAGAGCAGTCCTCTGGCAATTTGCTTCCTACACTTGGTACTTACACTCCTGGCCAGCCATTCAACCTCTTGCCAACTGGAAGGGTTTCTTCTCCTTTCTTTTGGGCTGTCAGTGGGATCCCACAGCTGGAGTAGTGGCAGGTTCCCATGGTCAGGGGTAAGTGCTGTAGGCGCTCCAAGCATTAGGTTTTCCCAGCTCTAGCCCTTGAGAACACTAATGACTTGGTAACAGAGGATTTCTGTACAAGGGCTGCTGGAAACACGATGTAGATATCCTAGGCACCACTGCTTTAAGTTACAACACACATGAGATGGTACTCCATGGTCCTAACCCAGTCCCTTGGTGCAGTCCAGTGCAGCGGTACCAAACTGGGGCTCCTCACTCCAGCCCTCCCTTTTCCTGGAGACAAGCAGCACTTAATTTGTGCCAGGGTTTGCCAGGGCTGAGCCCCAGCACCTTGGCAGTTAATAGCCCTAGCACCTCTGGGCTTGCTGCATCAGTTACGAATGAAAAAAATTGCTTGAGCCCCGGCACCTCTTTCATTACAAATGAATCACTGGAGGCAAGTGCCCACTGGCCTGCACATCCTCCAGCCAGAGTCCAGTCCCCTGGTCCAGCATCTGTGGTCTCATTGAGGCCTCTCCACATAACTGCCCCGAACTGCAGACTGCTCCTGGCTGGCTACCAGCTGCAACTACCACTAGCCCCCTTGCCAGCACCTAGCTGCTTCCCATTTTGGTTCTCAGTTCTTTAGTCCCAGTTCCCAGGCTCCCCTTCTATCCACTGCCAGCTCCCAGGCTGCTGCATCCAGCCCACTGCTCTAGTTCCCATACAACCTCTGTTCCTGCCTCTCCTAGATCAGATGTCACCTCCCCTTGGAGCCCTCTGAGGGCTGGATGTTGAACTGGGTATTAACACAGTGTCCTGTAATGAGCCAGTGGGTATTACATTAGTACAAAGAACCACAACTTTGTTTGTGAGTTAGGTTCTGTACATAACATATCTAATCCAAAACCACAAAAGCGAAGAAATAAGGCACCTAACAGTACATCCCCTCTACTCCTCCTCTACACACCCATCACCAAAATCACTGCTGTACACTACAGACAACATGTCATAACCTTAACTCTGCCCCACTTAAGGATGCCAGCCTGCCAGCACGCCCTTCCCCAAACCTACCACCAGCTTTCTCCCAACCTGCACCCCTAGTTATGTTCTATACGTTTTTGAAACATCTCACACTCTCATATTTGGGGAAGAGAGTGCTGGGAGGCTGGGATTTCTACTGGGGTGGAGTTAAGGTTGTGATGTGTGTTTTCTACAGTGTCTGGTGATTGTTCCGGTGGCGAGGTGTTGTGTCTCTGGGAGGAGGAAGAGGAGAAGGTATGTACTGTTTGATGCCTTCACTTTTCATTTCCTTGCTTATGTGGTTTTATATTAGGTATGTTAGGTACATAGCTACCTTCACTGACACACAAGTCAAGTGTGTTTGTGAATTAATTTCCTAGAGCTTTTCAGATTAACTGAGCAATGGCTACTTTCACACAGTGCCCAGATGAGTTGAGGGCTCTACCCCAGAACTGAATGACCACTGCGACAGATGTCTTGGTCCAAGATGAACCAAAAGCCGCTGCTTCGTAGAAGCTGCTGGTCATCATAAACTGGGCTCACGGCCATGTAAACCAACAGGTTTCATACAAAATCCCATTTTTTCTCTTTTAATTAATAAAATAATTACAGAACCCCAGAGACCTTACTGAACGCTATGTACAATTTTTTAAATTTACTTTCGACAGGTTGTAGTTTTTAAGCTAGAGGGGCCTGAAAAATCACGAGACTCAGAAAGCAAACTCTTTTGTGGACCAATTTGTTATTTTTTAGAACTTGGAAACCAATTAACTGATTTTCTTGAAACGCCTCAGAAACTTCATGTTTTCCTCAGAGGTTATGTGCAGAAAATTTGGGGCAGATGCACTGGCTTTTTCGACAACATCAAAATGTTTGAATTTCTTCTTTAAGTGAACACAACCTTAATTCTGGCATTGATCAGTGTTGTCATAATGATCCAATGAACCTTTCAATGGTTATTGCTTGTCTTCTAATATTTGTCAGTGTGAATGTGCTACAATGTACTACTGTAACTCACCTAAGGACTCGTGCTACTCACTAGATGTTACTTCAGATTTTTTGCCTCCATTTTTTGCGACATCGCCACTCCCTTGCACCTGATGAGAAGAAAAAACTGAGCTACCATCTTCTGCAAAGAGGCAGAAGAAGACGTCAAGAAGAGCACAGATACTGTGGCACAGATACTGATTCTCAAATTGTACTGGCTGGAAGGATTAAAATAAGGAAATGATCAATATGCTCCTATTCAGGGGACCTAACCTTGGTCCCTGGCACTGAGATAAGCAAAGACAGGGATCCCAGAAGAGGCAGCCTGCTCTGCTCCCAAGGAAAAGATGTACCTTACACCACTTTCTAGCAAAAACTTCTGCTGGCTTGAGCACCAGAGTGAGACGGGTTCAACTGTTCTCTGTCAGAGGGAGATTAGCCACAGTAATGGAGCCCTGATGAAGCAGAGGTGTTCAGGCATGGAGTGCCCTCTCCATCGGTAGTGGTGAGGGAAGAGAGGTTGGTAGTGCATGATACAGTCTTCACTTTTTTTAAGTGTGAGTCCATTTCCCCTTCAGGATCAGGGATATTATTCCAAGATCACCATGATTGGGAAAACCAGGCTTTCTGTATTGATACTGCATTATGGGTTTAGCCCTGTCAGAGTCCACTGCTCTTCTGAGTGTTCAGAAAATAGCAGTTATTCCTATTCATTGTCACACAGTGGTTACAATCAATTTGATTCAGTCTCATTCCATTTAAAATTGTGAGCCCAATCTTCAGCTGGTTTAAACTAGCATAGACCCATTGAAATCGATGTAGCTACTCCATTTACACCAGCTGAGGATCTGACCAAATATATTTTAAGGACCTACCTTAGGTGTTTCTTTAAGTCTTAGGCTATTAAAATGCTACAGCAACACAACTGCAGTGCTGTAACTCGTCAACGTAGACACTTTCTGTAGTGGCAGGAGGGGTTCTCCATCACTGTAGGTAGTCCACTTCCCTGATGCGTGGTAATTGATTCTTCCCTCAACCTAGCATTGTTTACACCAGTGGTTAGGTAGGTTTCACTATGCCTTTCTGGGGTGCGGATGTTTCACACTCCTGAGAGATGTTGCTATGCCGATGGAACTTTTCAGTGTAGACCAGCCCTTATTTTGTACTTTATATTTTATTGCTTGGGAGAATGTTGAGAGTCAACTAGAAGGGTATGATGAACGTTAGTCCTAAATAAGCCAGATGGATGAAGCAATGAATGTTGTTTATTACATTAATGAGGCTTTCAGGGGGCTAGTGCAATTTTGATCATGTAAGTCGATCAGCTTGTTTCCCATGTTTTTTCTTCTGAGGGGTAGCCATAGCAGAACATTACTGAAAGGAAATTCAAACTGTTGGAATTTCGTAGGCACTAAAAACACACTGCAAGGGGGAAGCCCACACTGCTAGAGTCCTGTGGCAGGACACTGCTATTAAAAGGCACATACAGCTGGAGTTATAGCTGCCATTTGAAACTCATACATATGTGCGCAATTGCAGTTTCCTGGTTATTTTTTCTATGTTATAAGCTTTGGTGAGGAGGACAGAGTACAGAGCCAACCTCCGAACACAGACATAGGCACATGATTAGAAAACGAAGGAGGACAAAAATACAGGACATAAGAAAAGGAAAGAACAGAAACTCTGAGTGAGGATGTGAGAAGACACAATGGCAAAGGATGGACTACGATTAAGAGAGGCAGTGCAAATATGCCCTTGAACTACAAAGATCTGTAAACAGGGGCGTTCCATTTTCCTGTGCTGCTGCTATGGTTTGTACTTTGAACTGCATTTACAACGAGAGTATCAGTATGAATAAAGCAAGCTTAGTCTTTGGACTATGTTTGCTTAGGAAATGGAGGGAGAAAGGAAGGGATCTTTCCTCTTCCATCCTGATGCAAAAGCATTTGGATGAACAAAGTGATTGGGCCAGCAGGTGGCAAATATACGTTAATGTAGGAAACGTAAAATTAGTGTATGATCAAGGCACCAATCTAAGGATTATGTGCTAAAATGGGACAGCCGTCAGGCAGAGCAATGAGGTAAAAGAATTGGAGAAGTGGCTGGTCTTTGGAAATATCAGCCTAGTACATATTAGCTGTGTTTATATGAAATGAAACCAGATAGTAGAGCGCATTAGCAGACAGAATATGAAACAAAGGGTGATGCTGTTGCTGTATAAAATTCTGGTTAGGCCCCTGCTGTGTGTAACTTTGGTGGATCTTGCCCAGAGCGTTCAGAGGGGGCCAAGGATAGAATGGTGTTTCCCTGGCACTATCGCCCCCTGACTCTGATCGGGAACCTCAGTAAGTTCCTCTGCCGGAACTCTGAGGGGCTGGTGCTCTATGGAATATTGGAGCGGGCAAGGATGAGAAAAACACCAGCTACTCTCTGCAAGATTGTCACCTACTGACCCACATAATATCTGCTTGAAAAGCTGATTTGGAGCAGCACTAGTCTTCCCCCTTCCCTCCCTTCCCAGTTCCTGCCCTCAGCATTGTTTCTACTGAACAGAGAAGGAAGAGAACTTAGATATTGCCAGCACAGCTCCTTCATCAAAACAAGTACAGCAGGGGAGAATGGAGGAAATGTCCTTCTATGGGACTAAAGGGATTCCCATATCCATCCCTGCAGATTCTGGGGATCTGCAGCGTTGGGAGGCTGCACTCCCTGTTTACTCTACAGGACCCCATACATCTTTCTCTGAAAGGGAAGATTTGTTCAAAACTATGAATTTCCTGCGGCACTTGCAACCCTCTCATGTGTATGATTCAGTCAATAAAAAGCATACAATTTAGACCATGAAGATGCTAGGTCTAAATCTAAGTTACAAAGAAAGGTAAAGGGAGTTGATCCAATTCTTAGTGTTTCCAAAGCTGTGAAATGGGGTTGTTAATGTTGACATTATATGTGACTGAAAATGTAGGGGATTCAAGCTAAAATTTAGCAAATGGCATAAATTAGGAATTCAGAACTTCATGCAAACAGTGATAAACCAGGGGCTAAGATACAAGAGGGACAGTGTGCAAATGAATAATATAAGTGAGTTTGAGATGCCTAGATTTATGTCAGAAAGAGGGGTCTTGTGAAAAATCAGGAGGCT
>ML675613.1:52033520-52057432 GCA_007922155.1 Mesoclemmys tuberculata
GATGATATAAGAAATAAGCTCTCCATGTTCCCACACTGGCAATGGGAGATGGATGAGGTAATTTAAGAGGTCTCTTTTATCTGTAATTTCTATGATCATGTCACACAGTCTTGTCTGTAGATGTCAGTAATGTCTGCCCCATGGCTTCTTGTAATTTTCTCTTTCATTTGGAGAGCTTAACTGATTACAATGTATCACACTCAATTAAAGTTTTTTTAATGCAAAGGATAAGTTAAAAGCCGTGACGGACAAGCACCATTTAAATCTACAGGCATGGGTGAGACAAGCAAATATTTCAAAATGCCAGTAACCTGATGGTATCGTGGTTGCTGACTCCATAGTGATGATTTAGCTATGGAAGCTTATAAATGATTTTTTATTCATGAAGTTTAATTGGCTAAAATAAAGCTTTCCATTAAGCTTTTAAAATTAAAATACTTAAGGCCAGATCCTGCACTGGTGTAAATGTCACAGCTACACTGAAATAAATGGAAATACATCGATTTGCATCTGGTGTGGGTCTGGATCTCACAGTAATTACCAATATGGGAAACCTGGCCAGCCAGCAGTTAAAACATAACAATGGAGGAGGGTGGGCTACAGCAGGAAAGGCAGTCAAGAAAGAAAGTAAATATGTCTGGAGAATCCATGTAAATATGAAAACACCTTCTGAAATGCCTGAAAAATCATTTCTCCTTCCTGTCCCTACCAAAACCTTTGTTCAGGTGTCTGCGTTTCTTTTGCAACAGCTAATGGCATCATTAACCCATAAAACAATGCAGAATGGCAGCTCCAGGTCTTGCTTTAATTGTCAATATCATGCAGGCAAACCACAGAACATTGGTCTTAAGTCCTCAGACTTGCTCCTACACTCATTGAAGCCAATGGTGAAGATCCATTTACTTTAATGATGCAGGATCATGGCCACAGTAGATAACTGAAAAACAAATTGATTTTCAGGTGGTCTGTTTTAAAATGCATTTGTTTAGACTCAACTGTTTCAAACATTTATTACTAGCTTGGGAACTTACCAGTTTCATTTTGTCTTTTCAATTACAAGCTTTTCTAGTCACGGTTAAGATTTTCTTCCATGATTTATAATGAAACTGGAACACACAAGTGGTGTGAATAATAGATAAGCACTCATGTAATACCAAGCACTTAAGGGGTTGTGGAGGACCTAATAACATTACACCAAAAGTGTGTGTGCTTGGTGCTGCAGAAGGGAGAGGAAAGGACTCATTACATAACACTAAAATAATGAGACAAGGATTGAGTGTAAAATTAAACACAGAAGTTTTTGCATTGGATCAGAGAAAAAATGTAAGAGTGGGGCTCATTTCAGCATGATACAGGTGTGTAAATCAAGTACTCTCATTTTCAGAAATGTCCAATCAGAGGCTAGACATTTCTGTGGTTGGATTAATACAGTGAAACCCTCTGTGGTTCAGGGGGCTCCATTGATTGGCTACATCAAGAAGTCCTTTCCAGCTCTACCCAGCTCCTGATCTCTTATAAGGCTGTAATTACACTGTAGAATGATGCTAGTTGAAGTTTACAGTAGTGAACCATGCCTCACATGTTAAAAAGTGACTGACTATAGGGATAAAATACTTGAAGTCACTGACTGGTGACATTATTGTCCACTTGTAGCAAATTTTTCAACCTAAGCTGAAAAGTCAGTTTTATCTGATATGGTCTTTTTTTTAAAAAAATCGTGGGGTTTTGTTGCTGATTTACTCCTAATGTACCTGAACTTAATGTACGGTTTGCTGAGGCTGCTCTATATAAATCTGCAGGATCATATGGCACTTTGAATCAGTGATAGAGCCCCAGCAGGAGCTGTGCTGAATAAAAGTGGAAATGTTCCTTGGCTGATAGTTGAGGCCCCTCACATACACTTTAAGCATGTCATTTGGAGAGGGGGGACTTCAGTGCATCCCTCTTAGCATTCAAATTTGTTGTTAACTTCATATTACTTTAAAACTTCATTTCTCTCTTCGATTTATGTCCCACAATGGGGTTGTCAACCCTATGAAACAGCAGAAGAGCAATGAAGTATACAACACACCAAATGCTGCACTAAGTGTGGAAAAAGCTTAAATATCTCTTTGTCCTAAATGTATTACAATAGAGGATGATGCTCTGGCACTTATATTTACAACCAACAAGTCATGTGATTCTATCTCAGCCAATGGCTTATGGGTCAATGTGTTTTATGTCAACATTCAGATAGACAAAACAGGCTGATTGGAGGTGATCATCCTGGAGGGCAATGGTGCAAAGCTATTTTACCTCACTTGAGGGCCTCAGCCAATTGGATTATTGCTGGGAAGTTGAAAAATGTGTGGGGAAAGGTATGTTTTTGTAGGTCAAACCCTGAAGTCCTTACTTAGGCAAAATTCCCGCTGAGTTTTGACACAGTAAGGACCTCAGGATTTGGTTCTATATATTACACTGTTGGATATTTAAACACAAAGCTTAAATGTTTCCAATTGAAACTTTCTGGTTTGCATTCTGCATAACCAGTAAAGTATATTGCACCACTGAAATGTTATAACAATAATAGTGTGACAGCATAGTATGAATATGGCTTTTTATATTGTCTGTTCTTTAGGAATTTTTAGAACACTCATATTTTTGGTACTTGCCTGAGGTGCCATTTATTGTAATTGTGCAGAGGCCCATTAAAAATGCAAATGCTAGTGCTTAGGGTCAGTAGGCATTAAAGTTAGCCAGGGCTGGTTCTGCGGGGTGTGTACATGTTTCAGGGCGATCACAGCAAGAGGCACTGAAACGTCTGCAGACAGTTTCATGATTCTGCCGGGAGACAGTGATTTTGCTCAGGACGGTCTGTAAATCTGCAGCCGCCAAGGGTTAGGAACGAAAGAAACCGTAACGTCAGCCCGACAGAGCCCTTCTTGTGACTTCCTTACAGCAGCAGCGGGGCTCTCTGCACGGAACGAAGCGCGATTCCCATCCCTTCTTCTCTGCAAGCGGCCAGCTCCCGCACACACTCCGGTTTTTCCCGCCGAGTTCCGGCAAGAAGACAAACCACCGCTCACTTTTCTCTTGTGTTCGCATGCGCTGCACACGCATCTCCCCGCACAGCTGCCTGCTCCACACGCGCACCTCTCTCCACACCCCGCACACAGGCACACCCGTCACCCCCCCCCCGGCACAGAGGTGCCCTGGGTCGCTCACCTCCTCTCGACCCTCTGCAGCCGCACTTGTTCTTTCCTGCGGGGTCCGGGCCGTTGTTCCAGCTGCCGGTTCGGCGTCCACCTCCGAAGACATCCTTTGCCATGCCCGTCGCGCAGCCCCGCTCACATCGGATAAAACCGGAGGCCGCAGGGACGGCCAAGCTCCTTCTCCCGCCGGGACGATCGGACTTTCCCCGGGAGGAAGCCCCGGGGCGGCAGCTTTCGCCCCATCTCCAAAGCGGCGTCTGGATCCTGCCGAATCTGCACGGGTTGCGGAGGCAGCGCCCACGCACGCACCGGCCACAATCCGAGTGTGTGTGCGCGTGCGAGTGTGTGTGTGTGCGCGAGTGTGCGCGCGTGTGAGTGTCCGTGTGTGTGTGCGCGTGAGTGTGCGTGCGTGTGCGCGCACAAGTCGCTGGCCCGTCCCTTCGCGGTTACTCGCGAGTGGGTGACCCGAGCCGCCGGAGCCGGACGCTGCAGGTCCAGACAGGGCCCCCCGGAGCGGCGGGAAACGCCCGCCTGGCCCGCCGGCGCCGCCGCTCCTCGCGGGACCCAAAGGCCGCGCTTGACGCTCCCGAGCCGGCCAGCCACGCTCCTCCTTGGCGCCGCTGGCTGGGGAGCGGGCGCGGTGCCCCTCGGGGCAGAGTCCCCGGCCCGTCCTCGTGACACCTGGCCGCGCACCCCGCAGCTATCGTTCGCCCGCGGCGGAGCGCGCGGGGAGCCTAGAAACGCCCGTGTCCGGCTCGGGGCGAGAGGCGCGGGGTGCACGGTGCCATCCCGCCGCGTGCGTTCAGCCCAGCGCGCCCGAGCCGCTCCGCCCCGCCTCCGTCTGCGCACACTGCAGCCCGAGCCTTCGGACGGGGCTCGGTGCGCTGTCTGCGGCCGGGAGCCTCAGTGGTGCCCGCGCCGGGCTTTGCTCTTTGGAGCCCGGGGTATGAACCAAAACAATCGCCACGAAAGATCCCGCGCCTGACTTGGGGATCACGACCCCGCCCCCTGCAATAATCAGCCCAACCCGGGGTTTGTTCTCTTCCTTCTCCCCGCAGCGGTGGCCTTGATTTGTCGGCGGCATGCACGTTTTCATCAGCTGCACCACATCTGAGCGCCCATCACCTCGGCCTCCTTTCACTTGGCACGCACGTCTGCAAGGAACGAGCCGCTAGCCTTGCTTCGGTCTCCTCCAGTCCCTCTCCCTGTCACACACCTCGCGGCTTCCTTTTGTTCACATTTGTCTCCAGCAGATCACCGGTCCCCCATTGCCCTCCAAAACTGCAGCCTCCTGCAAACTGTCTCTCCTCGTCGGTATTTCTTCCGTCTCCCTGCAGCCTTAGCTCAGAGCCTTCTTCATTCCGCACTTCGGCCAAGGGTTATCCTGCACCACCTCGTCCCTGCACGTTTGCTTCGTGTTTCATTGCACTCTGCGTCTGGTGACACTCATCTGTGATCCCTGATCTGTTTCTCCTTTTGTGCCCTGGAACTGTACGTGTATCTGTGTATATATATTTTAAATGTTTTTAAAGTCTCGGGAGTAGGTAAGTGAGCCAACAGGAAGTGTCTCCAAATTGGCTTTAGTATTCCCAGTCCTGCCACATCATGCCGCTTTTTTAAAGCTGGACCAGTTTCTGATAAACTGGAGTCCAGTTTAAAGAAGCTGGGTGGTCCACATGGGTGGGTGGTCCACGGCCAGGAGAAACGTGGAGCCGAGAGGGATGTCTCGTCCGTGGGTGAGTTCACTTGCACAACCAAAAGCAGTGAGTGTGGTGGGATTTTCTAGACGAGTTGGTTGGAATGAACTAAACGGTTAAGGGGACTTGTTCGTTCAATGTGGGTCAAGTACTAGCTGCAGGCTCCTTGTACATCTAACAAGAGGCTGCCACAAGGACAACTGCCATAGCAGAATTGCTCCAGATGACTCTGGACACCTGGCTATGGAGGGTTGTGCCACGATGGGGAGATCCAGCTGGTTTGGGGGCTGATCAAAGCCCATGGAAGTCAGTGGAAAGACTCTTCTTGGTTTCTATGGGATTTGAATTTGGGCTGCTGTGCACACACCCCTGGTATACTTGAAATGCATCAGCCCAGGTGGGGCAAATGGCATAGGGGATAGGTGCCTCTGAGCTGAAGGCTGTGTCAGATCAGAGGGAAAAACAAAGACTTGGCTGAACACTGAATAAGATATATTCCCCCCCGCCAACCTATTGAATATTTACCTGTACTAAGTAAGAGCCAACTCGATGAGGGTTGGGGTAGCCCTGTACAGTGATATGAACCATTCTGATTTGCTTTAATTTCCGTTGATTTTCTCTTATAGTTTTTGGATGTTAAATAAACCTTGATTTGCTTAATGGTTTCTGGTGGTTTCTAGGATTATTGCTGCAAACTGACCCCAGGGGCTGGTAGCTGACTCTTCCACCTCTAAGAAGAGGTGAAGGGATTGGGTGCAGGGGAGGGAGAGATTCGGAGTCTAAGCCCAGCTAGGGTTCTTGGTCTGAGGCACAGACATGGGCATCCTGGCACAGTAGGTGCTGTCAGTGCTCTGGCTGAACCAAAGCATGGGAAAAGCCTAAAGACAAAAGAAGAGAACTGAGATTTGGGGGGTGAGGGAATGGCAATTACTGTCCGTGATTCAATTAAGCTTTGGAAAGTGATTACATCTCACTTGCTGCTATTGTTTCAATCTCACTAGCTGCAGACTCAGTGCATCACTTTGTTACCAAGGTTGTCTTCACAACCAGAAGGGACAAAAAAACCCAAAAGCTTAAATTCTAGAGTACAGCAAAATCCATGCAAAGAAGCTCATTCTGCAATTCCATAAATAGAAAGGATCAGTGTCACTCACTGGTGTGATCTGTCTGAAGTGGCTATTTTCCCCCTTTATAAGCCTTTCCCTCTATACTAACACATATTAAATATGCCTAATTATGTATATAGTGCCCGAAGTATGATAAGCGCTTTACAGGCAGACACAAAAAACTCATATGCCCGGCCCTAAAGTACACCCCTTACTATATGGGCTTGATGCCTAGTGTCTTTCTCTTTAGATGGCTAGCAAAAGAAGAAGCAAAATGTATTCTCAGCGACACCTCTTCTCTTCCGAAGAATAGGATGGGTGCAGTCAGTATCTGCAGCTACTGCAAGGTCCGAATCAACCACTCACAGGGGGGAAACAGACCACGTGCTAATTAAAATGTTGATGACCCTTCCTCCCCAAGCCTGGCCAGGAGCCATTTCACAATTTAGCAGGCAGCATGTTGTTCTATAGTTTAGTTAGAGAATATTGGAGCTAAATTTGCAAAGGGATAACACAGTCTTAAGTCACTTGGATCATGCGTGTTTGTTGTCTATATTTCAGATGAGAAAGAAAAGAGGTCCTGACCACACATGATTACTAGAGATCCTCCAGCACTTTATCAAAAAAGGAGGGTTAAACCTTCTGTCCTGATTCAGTTCCAACTTCTGTAATTACATTATGACTACTTAATTTTTTCCCTCCTCTGAACAGTGGTGAGAACTTGTTGTGTGCTGTTAAACAGGTACACATTTTGCCCCAGAGGTAGCTGCATTTCAATAGGGGGCAGAGTGATTCCTATATGTATGGTTTGTAAATTAATTTATGCATACAGGCATATTGGGATAATCCTGGAGGGGAGAGGCTATTATAACATGTACATTAACTCACGTTGTCCTACAAGAGTTGCATTAGTGGTCATAGGAACTGTGGGGCCTGATCTGCAGCCTGTTGAAGGCAAAGGGAGCATTTCCATTAACTTCAATGGGCTTTGGATCAGGACCTTAGTGTAGGGATGAATATATATATATATATAGCTAATAGTAAAGTATGTGGTCTTAATTACATGTTACAACAATTACTTTGGGTGACAGCAAAGTTGCTTTTAACCTATGTCTATTTATAAGAGTTTAACTAAAACACATCTCTTACCATTTGCAGACAGTAAAATTGCTGCAATGCTAACACTTCGGCCCAGAGTCTCAAAGGCATTTAAACACCTAAATCTTATTGAAATCAATGGGAGTTAGACACTTAATTACCTTAATGCAATATCTGTTAATCAAATTGTGGATATGTCTAAAGAAAATCTGTCTGGACCATTTATACAATGAACTTTGGCATTCTTTTTGTAAGTAAAAAGCTGAAGGAGGGGCACCAATAATTTTTCAGCATTTGGATTACATCCTCTATTGCTTTTAGTTTGCTGCCTTTTTGGAGCAAAAGTAGACTAAGGCAATATTCCCTCTTAGTTTGTAAGGATTTCCTATTTTCTAATGGGCTGGCACTGGGAAAAGATGTGTCTATTATAAGGGACTTTCTGACCCAAATATTAACCATTTTGAATATTGAGGAGCTGCATAGTTGAAGGGATTGGTAATGGAATATGATAATTGGATTGGCTGTGGTCACACAATGACTTTTCAATGGACTGTGTAAAACGTACTTGGGGGTCTCAGTCCAGTTTCCAGTGAACAGGTGTCCTTATCACAAACGCCACCACTAACTGGAACCCTGTTGGAAGTCTCAGTATAGAGGCCTGGGATTCAATAGCGATTGTGACAGGACATATTCCTTGTGTGGATCTCATAAGGCCCTAAATGGCTGTGCTGGGGCTGCCCAGGTAGAACTAAGGCCCACAACTGCAATTTCCCTGTCCATTCTGGAGAAGTATGGAATGCTCCCCTCTCCTCTCCCACCTTCTGGTAGCTCCATCTCCCATCCCTCCTATATTCCCCTCTTCGCAGTTCATATCAACTCTACTTTTTCTTTTTCCCCTTCCACCCCTGCCCATCCCTTCCCGTCCCCTGACAAATTTCTACCCTACTCATTTTTTCTGCCACTTCTTCCTTAGTTCTGGCAACAACTACTCCCGCCCTGTTCCCTCCTTCACCACCTCTCCTCTGGCCCATATCTTCCAAAGCACCTCACCACTCTTCCGCTTCCTTCCTCCCCTTCTCTTGCACCCTCTGGAATGCCAACCCCCACTACATCACTAAAAAGATCCCCACCACATCCTCCTCTCTTATTCCCTCCATCTTGCACTCACAGACATTGACACTCACTGCCTGTGAGCTGCTCTCATTAAGAGCAGCCTCTCCTCACATACTCCCTGCCTTGAGTTATCTCCAGAGGTACACAGTAGTGGGGAAGGGCTATTCCTCTCCTAGTCCTGCTGCTTCCAGCCCCTCCCTGCTCCTGCGCCTTCAAACTAACACTCCTCTCCCCTCTTTCAAAGTGTGCTACTCACACTGCTGGGGAGGGAGAACATACTCTACAACAGAGATGGAAAGTGAACTATTCTCTCAGTTCCAGGCAGGATAGAGGTGCAAGTGCATAGACGGGCCAGCATGAGGAATCTTGAACGGTCACTGCCCATGCAACTCCTGCTTCCTGCAAAGAAGACTTTGTTCTCCACGGGATGTTGACACATCACATTCCATCAGCATTGGAAACACATAGTGAAACCAAATTGAAATTTGTGGACACAGGGGTGTGACAAATATGACGCTATGGAATCATGGAATATTCAGATTATTGTGTTAATTTTATAAATGTTATATGTATCTTTATGGGCTGGCTAGTGATTATATTCCTGGCTAAATGGATAAGATAAAGAATGTTTTCTGTTGGAACTAAAGATAATGGGTGTTATTAATGCAAATTCCCAGTACTGAAACAATGCAGGTAACAATTTTTTTTTAAAAGTTATGTCTCCCTTGGGGAATTGCACAGACTGGTTTGACCTAGTTCGAAGGCCTTGTCAGACAAAAAACTTGAATATATTATATATCATATTAAAGTCTATATATTACACTTGAAACTGTATAAAAAACAGCCCTGACCCAAGGAGAGGGTCGCTCTCACTCCATCTAAGAACTGGCAGGCATGAGACTATCCAGCAGAATCGAGCCCTGTGAAGCACCAGAAGTATTTTAGACCTACCAGGATGCTATGTGGAAGCTGACCGACCACCTGCTAAGCTAGGCATGCATATAAGGTGCTTATCGTTTTGATGATGTGTTTTTGATTAATTTCTTTTGTTCTGAATAAACAGTACTTTGCTTTATGAAAGCTGGCTGCTCACTGGATAACCCTGTCATTGCCTCTGAGAGAACAGGATCTGTAGGTGCTCAACTGAAATCAGACATGCTGAGACAATCACAGTGAATTGCAGAGGTCTGCTCTCTAAGGCAGGGTCTGGAGGGACAGGACCATGAAATTCTGCCCCAAGAAAAGAAATGGCTGGAGGCCTAAGACTAGAGTAGGGGGCCTACATGGAAACGGGGTGGGGGCGGCCAAAGGTATAGTTAACTACTCAGGGACCGTGACAAGGGAGCTGGGAAAAGCCAAAGGCACAACTAAGTAACAAATAGAACAGTCAAGGCAAAAGGCTCACCAGAGGAGCAGCCATAGGGGGTGGATGATCTGTCAGTGGCTTCAGGCACTACAAATCAGTGGACCTCACCAGTGAAAGGTGAATATTCATTCCATTTTTCATCTTTGGGAAAGAATGCTGAATTGGGTTTCACACCAAGTGCTGTTTGGCCAAACACCATCCCAGACTGAACTCAAAGGGTCAAATCCACCTATAGCCCTCAGGAGAGTTACAGGAGGGATGACCATGGTCCAAGATTTCTGATTCAGAAAGAGCAATCTGGACAATGTCACCCTGTAGCCAAGCTGAAAGCCTGGAGCATTCCCAAGATTGTCCCATGGGAAGAAAGCTGGGCAGTTGCTGCTGCTTTTCTTTCTCTAAAGGCAACATGCCAGCACTCAGGGCATCCGCTGCCAAACAGACTTCAGTTTTAAACTAGAATCTCCCTCAGTAATAAGATGAGGCTAAAAGGTACTACTTAATCTAACACACACACATCTGAGCAATCAGGGCTCTAACAGCATTACGAAGATCAACATGAGGTTGGAAGGACTATGCTCTCTGCTGCTCTCCGTTACACAGCTATAGGGGGAAAGAGCCTTCTCATTTTAATTTTGTTTGTGCATTCATTTATCTTTGCTAATTAACTTGAGGGAAGTATTGCTGGGCCATTCACCAGTGTTATTTCTGTGTAATGCTAAGAGATGAGATGTACATTGCACTCTGAAGGTGGCAAAAGCTGGTGTCAATCCAATTCATGGAGGAAGGGCATTGTACATCTGGAGGTAAGAACACATGGGCCCAGTGCCTGTAAGCTTCCCCTTGGACACTGTCAGCTCCATATTTGCTGAGGGATGCAACTGTCATGATAAGTCAATGAGCTTGCCATAACCAACCCACTGGTGGCTTCGAAATTAAGAACTGAGCTTTGAAGTGGCTTCGGTATTGGACAGGAGTCTAATGTAGCAAGCAGAGCACAGGAAATATGTGCTTCCATTGACTTGAGTGGCTTGATAGATGAGCTACTGCATTTTGGACTGGCTGTAGCTTCCCTGTAACCTTCACTTTCCTCCCCAGACATAGTGTATGGCAATAGTGCAGTCTGGATGTGATGAATATGTAGATTGCCATGACTAGGTTTGCATCTAACAGAAAGGGTGCTACCTCCTACATAGTGCAAGATGCAGAAGGGCATTTACTGTTTCTATGTGGGCATCCAAGAGGCAACCAAGAACACGGTAGTATCCTGAGACTGTGTAACAGGCGCGAGAGCAGACACCCTTAATTTAAAATTATAACTTTGGCAATTTCTTCAAAGGATCTCCTGCTTCCAACCATCACCTCCATTTTGCCTGGGTTTCCTTTTAGCCAGCTATTTTTTTATGCAGCTGCTTATCTCTTCTAGGCCTAGAGACCTGGGTAATGGCACCATATGCAGCTGACATGAAGAAGTGCAGATGCATGTCACCATGCGTATTGATGGAGGAGGCCACAGCATCTCATGCTTTCCCCAAGGGGACTAACACATGTAAACAGGAGGGGAGACCAGCGTGAGCCTTGAGACACCATGGATGAGCAGACACGAGGTGAAACAGTTGCCTGTCACAATCCTCTTGAGTTTTCAAACATGATTGAGCAAAGCCCATTTCATGTGATTCCACTCAGTTTCATCAGTTCACTTAGATCAGCACCATTTTCTTGATCAACAGTGTCAGTGGCTCTTGCCAAATTGAACAGCATTAGTGTGGCCGGACAGTACAAAATATGAAGTTCTAATGGCTTGATCCTACTCACACTATATGGCTTTCACCCAGGCGATTTACACTCACTACTGAGCTTCCAGGGCTGAGAGTGCTGCAAAGGCAATGCAATGCTGCTCCTTGTGTGTGAAAGTGGGGTAGGGAGGAACATCTCATCTCTTCTTAACCCACTCCCTCTGGCTTAGGCTCTGAGTAGCATGGATGGGCTTTGCAGGGAGCAGCATTTAGACCTCTATCACCCCAGTTAGCTGGAGAATGGATTGCTATGATGTGGGAGAGAAAGAAACAGGAAAAGAATGGAAAGAATCCTGGAGTATCTCCAAAGTGAAAAGTTCTTCAGAAGATCACCAAGGATAATTTGATACAGGGAGCAAGCCTAGTGCAATAAACTATTTTAAGCTGTATGAAATGTCAGGCTTAGGCACTTTGACAGAATTCCTTTAAAATCTGCCACAGTAGACTTAAATACTTCCGTTACATTACTCAGACATTGGCAGACAGATCCAACAGCAGTAGCAATGCAGGGAAACTTCCTGTGCACAAAAGGCTGAAATTTAGGAGCATCTATTTCATTAGTGGTACTTTGGGGTTTGTTGCCAGTAAAAGTGACTCAACCGTCAGTTCACAGATTTTTCCTTTAGTCATTCTGTGTATTGATAAGAATGCGTTCGCCATCTGTACAAATGTAGAATTTCACCGACAGTACTCTCTAAATCTAGTGCTTGAATTATGATGTATGGTACAAGAGAAGTAAAACCACTTTGACTGCACCTTCTAGTTTTTAAGGGAGCCAGCCCTCAGGAGTGTCAGCTGTAGGCTGGCATTTGGAGGAAAACTCTTTTCTAACTGGGAGTTATTTTGGAGTTGTGACAGGCGCTGTGATTAGGGGATGATGAGACATTGGAGATACAATTTACCCTTAACAAACTAAGGTATCAGCTACTCCCAAATATTATTTTTTGTTTTTTGAAGAATTGTATTATTTCAGAGTCTGTCCTCATAGCCTGATAACATTACATACAAGAACTTGATAAAAACAAACAATTAAGAGGAAATCCCACACTAATTCTCAGAAGCCAACATACTGTTTGGCAGATGCTTTGGTAGATATGAGCAAATATTGTTTTAAAAAAAATCCACACATCCCCATTCATATATTTACATGAATTCCTTTTGGACAAGGATTCAAGTGAGTAAGTAGAAGTTTTATTTAAATTACCTCTGCTTTACATGGGCCTGTAAATTCACACCAGTCTTTGTTCAGTGAGCTGTACCTGTTGGGATTAGTACAGTAGGCCTGGGTTCAAATCCCCAAGTAGGCTGGAAATCTAAAAGAAAAGCTACCCAGAACCCTGTCGGTGGATACCAGAGTACCTGTCCACATATACCAATTTCCCCCATTGGCGACAAAGCTGTCAGTCACTCCAGCTGTGCTCTTATGCATGTTCATAACTTTAAGCATATGAATAACCCTTGTCTTTGTGAGGACTATTCATGCTTCAACATACATACATACGCACTTGAGTGTTTTGCTGGTCTGGGCTATGACTCTTCCAATGGAGATCATATATGGCTTGATCCTGTGAAGCACTGAGCATGCCCATGCAATCCTGAGTGCCTCAAATCCCACTGACTTCAGTGGGAACTGATGGCACTTGGTCCCTTGTAGGAATGAGCCCATCGTGCAAAGGCCTGCATATTGCTGCATAAATTCCATCTGTTTGGAGGAACACACCACTGCGAGTAGCTGTTTGCCCCAGCCAGCCCCGTCTCAGGCAGCCTTTACCCTGTTGCAGCTCTGTCACAAAGACTATAGGTGGACGTACTGCATATCCCCGCTGCCTCTCCTGTTCACACAATCCTCCGATCCCATTGCCACAAGATCTTTGTCATTCTGCTCTCTTCCATGCCACACAAGAGAGAGATTGCCATGACCTTTTATTGATCTACTAAAAGGTAACTGGGGCCTTGGTAACTGGGGGCTTGTGATGGGCTAGAACTGGGAATGAAGATGACTCGTGACATTGGGGCAGGAATCCGTAAAATCTAGTACAATGTCTTTCTTTAATTCTAAGTAAAAAGCATTTCAGTTCACCTCTCATGACTCCTGTAACTGGACTAGGGACATTTTGTTAGCAAGATTTAACAGATGCACACAAGTAAACTGGTACTTATAAATTATAGGCAAATGCAAAGATGCATGAGCATGATTTATTGATATAGACTATATATAGCATCTTATACTGTATTATTAAAACTGATCATAAAAAAATAATGAGGGGGAAAAAGATACATACAACTCCGGCAGCTTTGATAGGAAGTCTTCGTGTCTGGGAGCAGTTTATAATCAAATAGTATTTTTTATACCTATCTGACAGAAAACATTATGGACACTTCTCCACTTAATGCCTACAGTACCTGTCACACTGCGCAGACCTCAGAACTTGTACAGAAGATTTGAGATAAATCAGAGATGAAAAATACTTATTCCTGTTAGGTCACCTTGTCCATCCCTCTTACAGTGTACTTTCGGCAGATTATTTGCTAGTTATGCTTTGACCAATCTGTTCTAAACATTAAAAAAAGCCTTGTAACAAACTAAAATCCAGCCTCTTTATTTCAAATAAACTAGAGGCATAATCCAAAACCCACTGAAGTCAATGGGTACAGATTTTGGATCTGGCTCTAGAGGTCTAATACCAAGCAACTTAAATAATTATTTCAAACTCCATCATTATGCAAAAAAAAAAAAAAAACCCCAAAGAAACCCTCACCCCCAGAACAGCAAAAACTGGGGACTGCAAACTAAAGGTAAGAGCTTGATTGTCCATTCAATTTTATGCTGGTATAACTAGAATAGCTTTAGTGGAGTACTGAATCAGGCCGTCTCTCAGGTTGCAACTGGCAGCATGCCTCTCTGCCTGGGTAGCTGGCATGCTAAAACTAGCAGTGTGGACACCAGGGCACTGGCAACAGCTTGACCTTCTGGGTTTGTACTCAGGTGACTAGCCTGTGGCACCACAGTGTCCATACTGCTATTTTTAGCACATTAGCTTGTGTACAGGTAGCACATTCTTGTGTGCCCAGATGGGTGTCACACTCAGCTGCAGTGTAGACATACTTCTAGAAGCCTGCTGTTCTCCCTGAACTCATCTTTCACTCTCTTCCCGTTCCTTTTAGCACCATGAAAAGCACAGCTCTGCCAGCAGAAGAGCTGCACTCTGATAGGGCAGCATCATAGGAGCTCCAAAGATTTGGGGTTTCCCTTTCTTCCCTAGGAGCCCACGCAAGTATTTAGGAGCTACTATGTTCACTAGATGTAATATTAATAATTGCTTAACATGCAAAGGCCAACAGCCATGATGGTCTTACATCAGAATCAGGCAATGTTAGTACAAGTGCCAGAAGCAGGCAGTAGAAAAGTGTCAGATCACTGGATAAGGATCAGAATTGTGCCTGTGATCTGTTTACCTAGCTCGCAGGTCACACTGTGCATCTATAGGATATTTTCTGTGTGGCCACTTTTTTATTTAAAAAAAAAAAAAACCCTTAAAGAACCACAATGGAGGAGTTCTTAACTTTGCCATTCCTAGAATCAGCATGGCCTCTTGGAGGACGTTAATGGCTGAGAAGGAAGTTCTCTGACTAGTGTTTTTGGCATGGCACTGAATTGCTTCCTTTCTGACACTTTAAATTAGTTCATCATGACGTAGGTAGCAAGCCAGGATGCATCTTAAATCTGCAACACAGAGTCATGCTAGCTACCTGCCAGGAGATTATGGGCTGGCCCCATAATTTGTGTTAGGGCTGAGTTCTAGAATCTCTAGCTTGGCAGTTCATAGTCCCGGCCCCGCTGGGCTTGCCACATCAGTTATGAAAGTAAAAAAATTGCTCAAGTCCCAGGACATAATTACATGAGTCCCAGCACTTTTTACATTACAAATTAAGCACTGGCTAGCCTAATTTGCATATACATTTACAGGTTTTATTAATTAATAAATAAACAAATACACCCAACTAATATTTGCTTTTACTTTTATCCTATTTTCCGAGATGAAAAGAATATTAAAATCCTGCAGACAATTAAGTTGGTCCAGACCCAGGAGGGACAGTGTGGCCATGAGGAGTAAATTAGGATTCCACAGCCCGGCACCTGCCCCTCAGGCTACAATGTGGACATTCCTGATTTAAATCTTTTGATTGGCATTTACAATTCCAACCCCACACAATACAAGCACAAAGTGAAAGCTGAATAAGCCTCAGCTCTAATGGCAGTTACTACAACTCTCCTTTTCTGAAGGTAACAACAGGTTTTTTATAATTTTTTACTCTCTCATTAAAAGAAGTTGGCCCAATAAAAGCTATTACCTCACCCATCTTGTCTCTCTAATATCCTGGGACCAACACTGCTACACCACTGCATACAGCAACGACAATATATGAATAATCAGTTACATCCATATTGCTTTAAATACCTTTTCTTCTAAGTTAGCGTTTCCACTCTCCTACATGCAAATACCTAATAACAAAAAGAAAAAAAAAGCAACAGATTGTAAATTATCCATCATTTTAAAGCTATTTATATAAATTCAGGCACAAGTATCGCCTGTGCTCTTAAGATTCATGTCTCGAACCCCGAAAGCCTGAATTGGGACTATCTACATCAGAGAATACAGGAAAATAAATTAGTGCCACCAATTTTTAGTGCCAGCATTTTAGTACCACTGTCTCTCACGGAGTTTAGGCCAGCACCAGCAGCAGATTTGTTGTTTTTTCCCCCGTAGGCCAGGTTAAAAAGCAGACATCTACTCAGAGAAGTAGCAGACTTGGCAGCTCTTCAGGTGTGTACCAAAAAGAGCACCTTCAATTACTTTCCTTGCCATGGTATGTGCTGCAAATCTGACATACTGTAACGGGGAATTCAATCCCCTTTAGAATCATAGATTAGGGATGAAAAGCACCTCAGGAGGTCATCTAGCCCAACCCCCTGCTCAAAGCAGGACCAACCCCAACTAAATCATCCGAGCCAGGGCTTTCTCAAGCTGGGCCTTAAAAACTTCTAATGATGGAGATTTCACCCCCTCCTTACCTAACCCATTCCAGTGCTTCACTACCCTCCTAGTGAAAAAGTTTTTCCTAATATCCAATCTAGACCTCCCCCACTGCAACTTGAGATCATTGCTCCTTGTTCTGTCACCTGCCACTGCTGAGAACAGCCTCCCTGGAACCCCTCTTCAGGTAGTGGTATCCCCCCTCACTCTTCTCTTCTGCAGACTAAACTAGCCCAGTTTTCTCAGACTCTCTTCATAAGTCATGTGTTCCATCCCCTAATAATTTTTGTTGCCCTCCACAAGACTTTCTAATTTGTCCACATCCTTCCTGGGGGGGCAGCCAAAATTGGACACAATACTCCAAATGTAGCCTCACCAAAGCAGAACAGAGGGGAATAATCACTTCCCTCCACCTATCAGCAACGCTCCTACTAATGCAGCCCAATATACTATTAGCCTTCTTGGCAATAAGGGTATACTGATGACTCATAACCAGCTTCTTCTCCACTGTATCTGCTAGGGCCTTTTCTGCAGAACTGATGTCTAGCCAGTTTGTCCCCAGTCCGTAACAGTGCATGGGATTTTCATAGGACTCTGCACTTGTCCTTGTTGAATCTCATCAGATTTCTTTTGGCCCAATCCTCCAATTTGTCTAGGTCTACCCTCCAGTGTATTGACCACGCCCCTCAGTTTAATGTCACCTGCAAACTTGCTGAGGCTACAATCCACCCCATCCTCCAGATCATTAATGATGTTGAACAAAATCAGCCTCAGGACCGACCCCGAGGGCACTCTGCCTATGACCAGCTGCCAACCAGACATTGAGCCATTCATCACCACCCACTGATCTAGCCAGTTCTCTGTCCACTCTACAGCCCATTCAGCCAACCCACACTTCTGTAACCCGCTGATAACAATGCTGTGGGAGACTGTATCAAAAGCTTTGCTAAAGTCAAGGTGTATCACCCCATTGCAGAGCCAGTCACCTCTTTGCAAATAAGGCTGGTCAGCTACTCTTGGCCCTGGCTCCAAACCCTTCAGGTTCAGGCACAGGCTTAACTTTAGGCCAGGGAGCTGAATCGTGCAGCTGCAGACAGGTGAGCCGGGCCCCAAAGGTTTGCAGGCGGGGGCCACAATGGGTGTCTCCCTGCCTCTGGGGGCAGGGCTCCCGCAGCCCACGAGCGCCAGGACTACGCCGCAGACGGCTGTACTCCCGGAAGGAGGAGGAGCCAGACTGGTGCAAGTCGGAGAGCTGGGGAACCCCACGGCGGGCGGGCGGGACCGGAATGAAGAAGGGGCCCAGCAACCTCGCGCAGGCCCCCCCGTGGGCGGGAACCACAGCGCCGCAGCGCGCACGTGGGCCGTGCCTGACAGGCTGAGTGACAGCCCGACGGCCAGGCTCCCTCCCGGGACACGCCCATGGCGTCACACGTTCGCACCCCGCAGGGCCGGCCGGGCCCCTGCCGTCTCCCGCGGCTCCAAGATGGCGGCGGGCGGGGACCAGCGCTGGCGGAAAGCGCTCTAGGGCGGGGCTAAGGGGCGTGGTCTCCCTCGGGGCGGAAGTGACGAGTGGGCAGGGCGGAACCGCTGCGGCTGGCGGCGGGATGCTCGGGGCAGGGGCGGCGGCCCATGCGCAGGTCAGTGTCAGCCGGCGGGGGAGGGGGCCTGGCCCGGGCGAGGTCCCGCCCCGGGTCACTGGTGCGTCCGGAGCCGTGGGGGTGTGTCCGTCCGTCCGTCCTGCGCCCGGCAAGCGCGTGTCGGGGACAGAGCGGCTCGCTTCAGTCCCTGCTAGGAAAGCCCCGGGCTAACTCCGCAGCGGGTTGCGCTGCCCGGTACCGCCCGTTTTCGGGCTTCCCCGCCCCGCCGTAGGCCGCAGACCCGTGCGCCCCGTGCGGCTCCCCCGAAACCGCAGGACGCAGTCGTGTGGCAGCAGGGGGGCGGCGGTGGAAGGTAACAAAAGTCCGAGAATTAGGAGATAAGGGCACAGGGAAGGAGAAATCCCATCACCCCCCATCCCTGCGTGTGGGGACCTCTTAGGTGACATGACGGAAAGTGCCAGTGGAAATTGTATAGCCGCTCGCTCTCCGCTGTTACTGAGGAGCTGGAGACACTTGGGGGACGTCCACACACAGCAGTTAAAGCCAGGGCTGGTCCCGTGCCAGCTGACTCAGGCTTGTTGGGGCTGCGGCTAAGGAGCCGTTTAATTGCAGTGTAGACATTTGGGCGCAGGCTGGTGGGAGCCCAAGGTCTAAGGACCCTGTGAGGCAGGAGGGTTCTGGAGCTTGGGCTCAGGCCTGAGCCTGTACCACAGTTAAACAACCCCTGATCCCTAGTCTACAATGCCGCCAGCGGGAGACACACAAGCTATGTGCATGTGTAATGTAGCTTGCCTATCCAACTTGCCTTACTCTTTTTGGGGAGGTGAATTACCCTGACCACAGAGGCCATCCAGGATCGATTGAGCAGGTCTACACAGCCCACTGCATCCATTGCTGCAGAGCCTTCTGTGTAGACATACCCCACTGGGAGCCAGCTAATTACAGTCTAGACATACCCTTAGCTACTCCCTTGGACACATGTTGACCTAAAAGGGCTATGTAGTCACAGATGTGAGAAATAAAGCTTGTTAGGACATATCAGTTTTTCCTTGGCTTATGAATGTATGTTGGAATGTTATGTATTATTTAGATTTACATCAAATAGATGAAAATGGGTACTTCTCTTACATTTTTGGTGTTCTGCACCAGGGGTTCTCCATCTTTTTCTTTCTGAGGCTACCCCCAACATTTTATTAAAAACTCTAGGACTCCAGCCCCATGGCGGGGTGCCGTGGACCCCTAGTTGAGAACTGCTGCCCCAGACAATGTTTTGAAAGCACAACAAAACATTAATCACTCCTTTCTTCCAACCAGCAACAACCTCCACCATATGCAGTAGCAATTAATTTGACCATATGGTGAATATCACTATATAATTATAGCCAACCTGTTTTCTTCTATATGGTTTTATTTAATCAACAATCATTTGCTTCCTTAAGGCATGTGAGTTATTTTGACAAATTATTTTTCAGACCAAGAGCCATTTGCTTTTACAGATTCTAATCTCAATCTATTTTTATAACATATCAAAATCCTTGCAAAGAATATGTATACCAAAACCCCATCAGCACTGTATACTCTGAAAAAACTACTATTTTAGTTTATTCTCATTTAATAATCCATTAATGGAAGATCTCTACTTTTATTTTAACTTTTGTACCTCAGCATTAACTCTTGAGGCTTCCTTTACCCCCCCTCAAGACCTAATTGATAGTGTAGGGGACACTAACTTTTCCTAATGCATTGATTGTTGACTGGTCCAGATGCAGGCTCTAAAGCAGGGGTCTCAAACTCGCGGCCCGCGGGCCAACTGTGGCCCGCGGGCTTGTGTTATCTGGCCCGCAGTCCAAATCCGGGCCTCAGGCTTGTGCTGTCTGTTTTCTGAGCGGAGCTCAGGCAAGTTGTGGGACATCTTGCGTGAGCTCTTAAAAAGGAAATGGCTGTGTTAAAAAGGAAATGGCCGCCGAATGTGATGCCACAGGGAGATTTAACGGCGGAGAGTGGAGTGTGCAAGTCCCTGTGAGAGCCTCTCTCTCCTACTGTGCTGCTGAATTTTACCCTGTGGGGAGATTTTTCGGCGGAGAGTAGAGCATGAAAGGTAGAGCAGAGTAGTGTGTGTTATGCGTGGCCCTCCTGAACTCAACTTAATGTAAATGTGGCCCGCCATACCAATTGAGTTTGACACCCCTGCTCTAAAGCATATAATCTCCTATATTAGAAAGTGAAGGAATCAGAAACTAAATAGTCTGTGACCAATAAAAACCTCAATTTTTCTCCGGCAGGGGGCCCATTCAGCAGGCCTCTCTACCAGGGTTTGATTGATTAGAGCCCAGGATGTTTGGATACCTATACTGTTGATAATACACTATGGTTACCCCCCACACCTCCAACATTCCCATCTATCCTAGGTATTTTTAGCGTGCCAATTGCCACAGTCTCTAGGATGAAGAAAGTCTTGCATAAGGAGCAGAACAACCACATTTCACACATTGGTTTAGTCAACAGATAAATAGTAAAGCAGATGGAGGCCTGAGGTGCAGAGTGCTTGGGGCCAGTCTTTAAGGCCCTGCTGTACTGGGATTAGAGCCCCACTATCAGCAATGTAGTTTTTGCTGGCAGTGTTCTAGCATGCTTTCTCTGATGGCTGTGAGCAGGACTTTCTCGTTGTCAGACAGCTGTGCAAGCCAACCTACTGCAGACTAACTGCCCTAGGTAGTCTGGTGTACAGTTAGAAAAAAGGTATCCGAGAAAAATAATCCTGTGCATGCTAGGAAGCAACTCCTGCCCACCTGCTAGCATCAATGTATTAAACCATTTCTGGCACATCCACACTTACAAATGCACCAAAGTGGGGAACCTGGGTATAACATGTCTGTCTTTTGACCAATTCCATCCAAGTTGTAACTAGGTAATGTGGGTGTTCAAGGCTTAAACCTGTTTCTAGAAAAAGATTAAGTTTCCATCCACACTATAAACTCTGCTGTTGTATTGTAACACTACTCCAAGAGGTGGTAGCTACACCTAGGCTGAGGGGAGTGACTTTGAGATCCTGGAACAAGTCAATGTCTTCTTTGGCTGGTTTTCACCACACAGTGTCTGATGTTTCTCTCTGAACTGTTTTAAAGTGATTAGGTGGTGCCATTTATTTTCAGGTGGTGAGAGTAATGGTAGCCAGGTAGGCATGTGTAAATCTGAATGTTGAAGGGAGGGCAAGAACAGAGGGATTTATTTGAGGGGAATCAGCAATGCATTTTGATTCTAACCAATTTGTTTGGGCTGTGATGGTCTTTGAAACCTGTTAAGATAGGGCATGAAGCATTTGGCTTCTGGTGTCATGAGGTGCTGCTTATATATATTAAAGGGGGGGCCAATCAATCAAAATGAGTTTATTGCAGTCCTTACTGAGGCAAAGAGCCCCATAAATAAACTGCAAGCAAGTGTGCTGGTGTCATGAAGTGCAGAGGGAATAAGTCACAGCTATTGCAGTGCCATTAGAGGGAAGCCAGATTGTAAGGCAGCATTCTGCCTCCTCCCGGTAAAGGCAATCCAGCCACAACATATGCTGACCTGTGATATAAAATTTTGCTCTCTTGTGTTTACAGAGAACATAGCACGATGTTACCTCCCTATTGCCTAATATAGGGCAGCCCCTCCAGGGCCCACAAGTAACCACATTCCCAAAAGCCCCCCTGCAGCCATTCCTGGGACCTTTGCTGGCAGTCTCAGAGGAGAAGCAAAGGAATTTCCCTCTTGTCCCAGAGGTGGTTCTGTTGGCAGGGTAGCGTAGGGAAGTTCATCCTGCCATTGCCTATGCTATACCTGGTCTTGGCATAAATAGAGGACTCCGCTCTAGGATTGTTGAGCTGGCAACTCACAAGCATTAAGACCATTGTGTTCAAATTTGGGTATCTACAATTTGGCACCTAAATCATCTAGGCATTAGACAAAATCTAAAATATTTTGCCTATCTTCCTGTCTTTTTTTCAAAATAGAGAGGTTTTAGTTCCCCTCCCACATAATGGATACATTTATGTGGGTCTTTTGATAAAGAACCATGAGCGATTGGGCTGGATTCATCCCTAGTCTAATGCCATTGAAGTTAATGGTGTTATACCATGGTGAATTATATCACTTATTCCAGCTATTTCCTTCCAATAGATTCCACACAGGTGATCCAAGTATTCCAAATAGAGATTATTTAGATTGTAAATCTAGAGTGAGTTAACTTATTTCCTATAGCATCCTTCTCCCCAAACATTAAAACCCAGGCAGAAGGCCAGTGACAGAAGGAGGGCAAAAATATGAGGAATAATCAAGGGAGAAAAATCACTTTTTAGGTGAGATTTGAGCGAGATGGGGAATGAAAGAGGCAGGAAGATATAGGAAAGTCATTCCAGTTTGTATGAGCTACAGAGTAGATGGCTCTTGCACCAAAGGTGGAGAGAGAACGATAAGATCCGGAGAGGAAGTCAATGCTATTTGGGTGGAGAGAGGTGATTGTTTCCAAAGAGGGTGTTTTTATGTTGGTTTTCACCTTTTAAGTGACCTTGCACTAATTGTGGTGCTGAAAGTAGGACGAATCTAACTGTACCTTCTTGAGTTAAACACTCACCAGTTAAAGGCTGTCTGCAAAGTTTCTTTTTTAAACATCTTGAAATCTGTTGGGTGGCTGTGTTTGTTGGGATGATGGTGTTTGGCTCCCAAATGTCTGGCAGAGCAGATGTCTGTCTGTCTGGTGGCCCATTGACTGATAGTGAGGACAAAGTAACAGTTCCTTTTCACCATCGATATGAAGAATTGTGGTTGAGGTGATTTGGGAGGGTGGGATGCTGCAAGCAGTGTGAGAGAGAGCTGGGTGTGTCAGAAGGAAATACTGGGGGGGTTCTCTCCAGAATCCAAATCTCTAATTTGTTTCCTGTGTGTGTATGCCAGGTACCCTGGGAGTGACACACAGCTCTAGAGCACACAGCAAGAGCAAGGAAGCAGGATGTTGTCAAGGCCGAAGCCTGGGGAGTCTGAGGCAGACCTGCTGCAATTTCAGAATGAATTCCTGGCAGCAAGGGCTTCCCCAGCAGTGAAGGTGGTGAAGAAAGACAGGAGGAGAGGAGCTGGTGGCAGTGGAGATGAGGAGCGACCCCTGCTGCAGGACAGCAGGGATGTGGTGATAATAGACGGTAACTTTCTTTTGGATATCTTTATTTTATGTTAATATGGACATTTTCTCTCTTTATATTTGGGTAATCACCCCCACCTCAGCACTTGTATGCTTTATGCCTTCTACCTCCTTCCCCTCAACATCCATCTCTTTTTTTCCTGCATTTATATCCTGCTTGTGGTATTCTTAATCCTTACCCATATACGTATCTAAGATAAAGTACTCCTCATATGACCTGTGTTTTTGCTTGTGCCTATCCTCTGACAGCCTCCATCAGAGTAATCCCTGCAACACACATCTGCCTTAAGTGCAATCCTGTGCTGCCTGGGGCATCATACATCCATTCTCCCTGCAATATTCATTTGCTTGGACTTGTATTTGTAGTAGCTACTTCAGTTGTCTCATGTGCATAGCACCAGCTGTTTTATCCTGCATTCAGTGCCTCTGGTCAACTCTCTACTCAATCCTGCCAGCATCCCACTGTTTTAGTTTGCTATACATTCCTTCCTCTAACAGTCTTTAGCCTGCCGCTGCACTATTAACTATAAAACAGTTCTGTGGTTATCTAAGTTCAAGGTGCTTTTAAACCTCACAACCCTTGATGAGGTAGGGAAATATTATTCCCACTTTTACAGATGGAGAAACTGAGGCATTGACTTGTTCAGAGTCCCATAGTGAGTCACTGGCAGAGCTGGGACTAGAACCTTGGTCTCTGGAGTCTCATAGACTCATAGACTCATAGGTCAGAAGGGACCAATA
>ML675613.1:52057832-52102655 GCA_007922155.1 Mesoclemmys tuberculata
AACCCTAATCCCAGATCTACGTTTGTTTATCCTTCCATCTAATTTGATGTCCTCAGCCTGTGCTCTAACTGTAGAATGTTTCTGCTCTGTTTCAGTGTCTTCTCTTAGCATTTACAAGTATTGCCTTTGTACTTATAGCTTTCCCTTGCCACCTGCAGTTGTGAACTCAGTGCTCTCCTTTGTGCACACAATTTTTAAAGCCGTTCCCCAGGAATGATGCCTGTAAATAAATCAGCAGCAAAGTCTTTGAACATATAAGTTCAAACCCTCTGTTACTTAGAGAAGTTGAGAATTCTGAACCTGCTTCTTCATCATGTTCAATGCTTGCCAAGGTGAGAAGCACCATAAAATGACAGAGCAATGTTCCCTAGTACATATCAAGCCCTTTGAAGATATGAGTAACTCTGTGTATCATAAATAGCCTCATGGAATGTGGATTGAGGTTCTTTTGTTGCTGTTTTTGCCTTTTCAGACTTTCCTGATGTGCTTCCGGCCCTAACTCCAGCACCTCCAAAGAGGTCCAAGTTCAAAAATGCCAATGTCCGGTTTGATGATGAGGATCCAGAGGAAAGATTGATGTGTCATGATCAACACATCACAGCAGTCTTCCACAAAATCATTGTGCGTCATGTACTTGTGTGTTGTAATAGCGTTTCAGGTTGCTGTGAATAGAGCACCAGGGGGAGCGAAGGGAGCGTTATCAGATGGGAGTGTGTCTTAGAGTGTGGTGAATCCAGTAGCTGTGGCATTGCAATATCCTGGAGCACTTTAAGAAGAGAGAGCTCTGTGTGTGTATGTGTGCGCATGTGCATGTGCAAGAAGTAGTTTGTCTAGTTCTTTCTGTTTCTCTTGTCAGCAGGAACGAGACACAAGTATGGCAGCTGTGACCATGCCAGTGCCCACTGGAGACCCGTTTCCCAGAGCGTTTCACCGGTCTGAAATAAAAAGTGAGGTCAGAAATGCAACTTCACCCAAGTCTTTCCCCACTTTCTTCTTTAACTACCAGAATTTCCCATTGTTAGAGCAGAACACCTGATAACGGTGTTGGTGTTTCTCTGTGCTATAAACAGTCAGCTCAGCATGCTGGAGATCAGGAGCTAACTTGCACGTCTACTGTATTTCCTCCAAATCAGGGTCAGGTTGCTTTTTGTCTTACAAGTAAATGAGATTGAATTCCCCAAATCTTGAAAGAGAGAAGTCCCTTCAGAGCTGTTTGCTGAGGGAGCATGGGAGAATCCAGATCTCACCATGTACATGGCCTGTTTTGTTTCGTTTTTTAACCAGAAAAAACACCATATTTTATTAATAAAGAGTAAAAGACTTTAATAATAGGATTTATACCAGTTCTCCAGGGTGTGGTACTGCTTCACAAGACCTGTGGCGAGTTCATTTGCATTGGTATCTGTTGCAGATTTCTGGGTTTAGGTTTTGTTTGACCTGAAATCTGCTAGAGAAGATAGAATCAGAAGCAACAGCTTCTGTCAACCTAGGTATTGCAGTAACAGGAGGTTCAGGCTAAGAAAACAAAACTGAGTGAGAGCAGGATCCAGTATCTGGGGTGATGACACATGATGGATGTGCTAGTGCATTTGAAGAGATGGCTTATTAGAGGGAAGACTATTAAAAAAAGAGTAGCTTCTATTAAGCTTCCAAGTTTGTTACTATAAATATGTAAGTAGCTTCTTAGAGTTTTATTTCAATAGACTTTCATTTTTTAGGCACTCTTCTTCCTTCACTGGGCAAAAAAAGTGCAAGAGCCCTGTTTCTTTAGTGCACATGGATTCCCTGTGTACCATGGGGAGTACAGAGCCTGGCATTCCTTAGCACAAGCAGCGTGTTAATGTAGCCAGGACTATTTTAGCATAACTTGCCCACTTACTAATTTGTAAATCTTTTCATTCCACTGCAGTCCAATAATCTTACAAAAAGTCTGTTCCAAGCATGTGCTGAGTACAGTAAAACCCCCACTTATCCTCAGAAATGCAAAGAATTCAGATAAGCAGGGTTTCAGATTAACAGGAGAGTGTGGGCTGTTGTACTCATTGATACTGAGGTGTATCTGCCTTCTGTTTTGTCAGTATTCACCTATAATTAAACCCAATTGCTTCTAATCTGTTGAGGGCAATTCTTTTCTCCTTCTGGTCTACCTTCAAACAATACAGTAGAAAAACATCTTGTATGTACAGGAAAGAGGGCAGGCATTGGTATTTATTTCACTCATAAATGTCCTGTTCCGAAACTGCTGTTTTGGAAACACTTTTATATGGTGTATACACAGTTGTCTGCGACACGAATGTGGGGGTGTCTAGAGAAGAGGTAGTGTTGATGTGGGAATTTATCTTCCTACAGGTGAAGATAGAATCTGGAAGAAAAAGTATCTTTGCACAGAAGATAGCTGCTAAGAGAGCAGCTGAAGAGGCTCTGACAGCTCTACCTGATGTTGAGATTAGGCATTCACATAGAAGATTAGCAGCTCCAGGTGCCATTTTGTTCCCTAAGTCAGCAGAGGAGGTGCCACTTCACAGCCCTACGGATGGTGAGTCATGGAGCCTCTGTCTGTTTCAACTATCATACTTAAATGGTCCCCTTACAGTAGTATCTGATCTGCTTCACAGTCTTTAATGTATTTATTCGTACAAAATGCCTGTGAAGTAGGGAAGTGCTGTTATCCCCATGTTACAGATGAGCAGCTGAGGTGTGCAGAGGCTGACTTGCTGAAAGTCCCACAGGAAGTCTGTGGTGGAGCAGGGAATTGAACTCATGTTTGAGTCCCAACCTGGTGCCCTAACCACTGGACCATCTTCCCTGGGTTACTTTGGTCTCACAAAGGGTCATTGTGGCTTAGTTTTCTACATCTTATCCTTCAAGATTTTTCTGCCTTTCCCCCTCTGGGTGTCACGTATGAAGCTTCTCTGGCATTTCATTCAGTGAGCCATGTTTTCAGAATAAGGCTGTGGCTTGTCCCTGACTAAGGTGGCTGGGGCTTCTATGATGTTGATCCCATCTCCCAGCTAGAAACTGCATACTGTGTCTTTCATCCCTGTGATGCCATAAGACAAAACTGTGGCTCCGCTTTGTTGTTATGAAGGTGGGGAAGGTGAGGCATCACCAAGCCCAGCAGTTAGCATTTTGAAGTCATGCAGCAGGACTAGAGGTAACCAGTTAATCTCTGGCACCAGACCCATTAGAATTTTCTTGTTTCAGACAGTTTCGTCTATGGCCTCTTCAGAGTGAGAGGAGAGCCCCTCTAGATCCTTCATTTGTTTAAGATCACAACAGGGGACCTAAGAAAATGTCATGGCTTCTGTTGCTCTTGGGAGAAATTACCTACTCTAGTAGATTGGGTTGTTCTTCCATTGTTAAATGGCTGGTGGCGCTCAGATGGTCAGCTGTATTGCTGGGAAGCCTACAGTTTCTCCTGATCAGGTATTCTGCCTGTTCTTGGCTCCTTTCCATCGCCATCTCCCGCCCCTCACCCCGGAATTCTCAATATCCAAGGCTTTCAGCTGCTATGAAGATGGTACCAGTCATGTTTTGTACTATTACAGACGTTATTACTTAAAGTTGTTTGACGAGAGGTGCAAAATACCTGCAGGATTTCCAGTTTACAATCTTAGGGTTACTCTGTGGTATTATATGGAGCAGATGGAATGTGCTGTCCTTCCAGACAAAAAAGATGAATCTTTGAGACCATGTCCTTGTGGGGCGGACCATGGTCCAGTTGGAGATCTAAGTCACTCTCTGATAAAATGAGAATTTTATACCACTGTTCGGCTCATTCCATTTAACCCTTTGTTTAAGAAGGCAGTTGATTGGCAAATGAGGATAGAGCTGAGGTTTTCTCAGGACAGGCTCTTTCTGCACACTTAGCTCTGATAATCAAGGAGCAGAAAGTCAGTAGATTAGCAGTCCCCAACCTTTCAAGGTAAATGTGTCTGTTTAGTAGACTTTTACCTGTTAGTGCCAGTCAGTTAGTGCCTACTGATTGTTTATGTGCTGTCTAATCTGCAGTGTGGTTTTGGTGGTGCCCTGTCTTTCACCACCATGAGAGCAGTGTGTGTACTGGAGATTGCACGGATGGACAGGATGGGGGCAGTAGTGGTGTACCAGGGTTCAGTGGAGGGCTAACATTAAATCTGGAGCAAGAACCTGAAAGGCAGGTAACAGTGACTGGGAAAACTGGAATAGGTTATGTTCACTGTTACCTTGGATATTAATCCATTCTTAAGTACTGTTTTTGTCTGAAACAACTGGAGAGTAATTAATTTCTGTGCAGTGGCATGTTTTTGCTCTGTTCAGATTTGAATTAATAAATAATGCTATAGACACTTGACTCACTAATCACTTCCATTGCTGGATCTTCTAGGCAAAACTGGTGATGATGTGAGCGCTCAACAACTTCGTATCGTAACTGGAGAGGGTCTTGGAGGCTTGGAGAGTGAGAGGGAAGCTCTGAATATCCACAAGGAGAACCTACAGAAGTTGCGCTCCATGACCGAGGAGGAGATCCTACAGGAGCAAAGGAGGCTGCTGGTTCAGCTAGGTATGAACACCAGTATGCTGCACATGAGCACCTTGCTGCTTATTCCAGGCTGGAGGAGAGTGAAGGAGATGTAGTGTACTGTATAAATCACAAAGGGATGGAGTAAAACAATTGAAGCCAGACTCTTGAAGGCACCCTTAATTCAGAGAGTTAAACTGGCTGAACCCCTGACATGAAATTAGCATTTATTTCTACTGCTTTTAATGAGTGTATAAAAGAAAACGCTTTCTTTCTGCACTGTGGAACTCGCCCCCACAGAGTATTAGTGAGGCAGAAGACTTAATACATTTCAAAAAAATGTACTGAAATGTGAAATAGCATATCACATTTTTTGGACTAAAAATACCTCTAGTATCTACATTCATGCCAAGCAGGGTAAGACTACCAGTAATTTCAATCCTTTAGCTTCAGGGAATAAAACTGGTCAGTTCTGTGGATTGAAATTTATGCCCCCAAAATAGTGGATTGTTCATGAAGAATGGCTCACATGGAGGCAAATCCTAATCCCAGGCTTCAGCCTGAGTGTGTGGCCAGAACCTGGGCAGATGCAAAGGGGTGGAGAGAAAAAATCCTCCCCTTCACTCCCAGGCTGCATAGCAGCTATGAAACAGCACTGGGAGGGCTACTGAAGCCCCGTAGTTGGGTTAGAGTCTGTGTCCTTGGTGTGGAGGAGACCATAAAGCTTTCATGTCCAGCTCCACTGTATCCTGTATAGCCATTTCAGATTGTAGAGATCTTTGCAGCATGACTGCATCACCGGAGACTCTGTGCAGAGGCAGAGTGTGATTTTGATCCACTGTGTTTATATTGCCATAATCAATAGCTTCTGGATATAACATTTATACGTATAACTGTGGAATGATTAATTAAACCTCTTCTTCTCTCTCTGTGCAGTGAAGTACATGAAAGTACAACTCTACTTGCATTAATGGAAATAATGGGTGTTTTAAGACAGTTGAACCTGACAGGGAGTGTTTGACTCAGTGGGATCCTAACTGAGGGAGGTTTAGATTGGATTGTGGGGTGAGAGGGAGAGACATGGACTGACTATGGCAGACAGAGGGGTATAGGGTAGCTCATGTCCCAGTTTCTTCTTTTCCTTTCTTTAAGCAAATTACCAGACTGAAATTTTCACAAGCCAATGTTGATATCTCGCTTTCTCTCGCTTGATCTCGTATGGTCTCGGTGCACTTGACAAACATTTAATGAACTGAATCTCACGATGCCCCCACAGGGGATGTAATTATCACTGTCCCCACTTGACAGATGGGGAATCTCTCACACAGAAAGGTTAAGTGCTGTGCACAAAATTATATGGTGAGTCAGTGGCAGAGTTACAGGTAGCACTCGGATGGTTCACTTTACCCTGACCTGTGTTTTAGCCACAAGAATATTCTCTCCCCTCCAGATATCTTCTCCTTCTAAGCACCCTTTCCCCACAGTCATGAAGAGAGCTGCCAGTGTTTATTCTCTGGATGCTGTGAGGTCTATGGCTGAAGCTAGGGACGATGAGCCAGTTCAGTTAAAATAAGAACTCTCCTGAACCTGTACCCAAACTTGAACTAAAACTTTGATGTGGTTCAATAAAATGTGAGTGATTCGTCTTATGATGTCCTGTGGTCCCTATTCATGTGGAACTCAGATTGACGTCAATGAGAAATCCACATATAGAGAGAACCGAATGTCAGAACTGACATCACCAGGTGGATCTGACAGCAAAGTTTTCTCCATAATGAATAGTGTGATCTGTACTTGTCTTTTTTGTAATGGGGGGGCATTACTTTGTTTATATTTGCGAGGTAGGAGAATAAATAGAATTTAGGGTAATTGTCGTGCCTTGAAAGACATTTATCAGATCGGTCCTTCCTGTCATTTCAACAACATTTCGACCATCTTACATGATCAAGAGGTCCTAAAGCAGTGAGTGCCTTAGAGAAGATGCATCATTTGGCTCACAGAAGATGATGACCAAGAGCATTTGAGACTGGAGTAAAAAAAACCTAATATATAAATAGTAGGAGCTGCACCAAGAAGCATTTTGATGATTCAATTTCACTATTCTTCTATTTGTTTGTAATTACTTTCAGATCCCAGCTTAGTTGCTTTTTTAAAGTCACGACGTGATATTGACAAAGGCCAGGAGAGACGAGAGAAGCCTGAACATCCAGAACCGGGGACTGAATCACAGCATGTTGTCAAGGAGGCTGTGGAAGATTTCTCTGTAGAGGGGTCAGGCATGGAGGAGTCGGTGAGGACTGAGGAAGATACAAGAATGGAAATCACAGGTAACAACACCTTGGTGGCATGCTAAATCTAATTCTACAGCAAGGTTGCCTTGTTTCTGAATCATTCTAGTGCTAGCAGCACTTTAATTACTCAGATTAGACTTTGTCCAGAAGTTTTTGAATAAATCAAATTTTGGGTCCAAATGGAACAATTTCCACTTATTTTAATTTGCACGCCGTGCATTGTAAGCATGTCATTTTATATAATGCATCCTGTAAATTGGGAGAACATGTTAATGTCTACAATTCATTCAGAGATGCTTTGAGAGGAAATGTGTTTTATAGAGTGAGCCTCATTGATCTTCTGAGCAGAGAAAGGAAAGGACAGAGTGTGGCAAAGAGAAACAAAGAGGCAGCTGCTGCTGGAATGGCTTTCTTTAACTGGTACTTCCACTTCGCAAATAGCTGCTTTCTCTGGGAACGACTGATGCCTTTTGCTGCTGATTGGATGCCAGCAACCACTATTCAGTCCTACTGAATCCATATGCCTGTTGGAAGTGTATTTATAGCCCTTGTGGCTTGTCTTCTGCCTTCAAGAGTTCAGCTGTCATGGAAGGCGCTGGCTCTACTTGCAAGACAAGATGTTAGTGGGAATTCTGAGGTAAATAGTCTTGGTCAGGTTGGGTGACCTACATGGTTTTTTCCTCACCTTACTTCCCATGTTTGTCCTGTGTGGCTTGGATCTGAGAACCACCTGAGTGGATTTCCAAAGGAGGCCTGTCTTGTGTTCACGCAGACGTGGTAGTGATTGGGGCACACTGCCGTTCTTTGGGAGGCAGAGTACTGCAAAGCAGTGGGGAAGCATAGTGCTGTAGAATTGCCATTTACAGGGTGAAAACTTCCAAAGTTAATCCTACTAACTTCTCCCTGGTGTTTCCTGTATTTTACTTTACCAGGACTGGTCTTCCAACTTCAGACAGAGAAGAGGCAAAGTGTGTATGGGAGTGGGTGGGGAAATGCCAGTTTCTTGGCAATGAATATCTTGGCTCCCTGATCTGCAACAATCCCCTGAGGTCTCACTCAGCTGTCTACTACCCTGGCTCAGCAGAGATTTCGATGTCAAGTAATCAAGTATTGTTTCTGGTTCCCTCCTGAGCAGTGCTTCAGGGACACCTGTAGTGTTTTCTTAAGTGGTCTTCTCCCCAACCCCTACTAGCAAACATATCTTTTCCTTCTCTTTTCCCTCCCCTGCCACCAAGGTCTTCTACCTTTTCATCTGTCCATGGAGATGAGGTGTACCAGGCAAGGCTCAGTTTTTCTTCCTCTCAGAATGCGGGAGAGGGGACGTGTCTCCTTTTCTCCCCAACCCCCATAAAAGGGAGATGGGAGACAAGGGCAGGAGTAAGTCTCCACCCTTTCCTGCTCTCCCAAACGGAGGCTAATTTCTATCCAGTGCAAATAAAAGGGTGTGTGGCCTTCCAGGGCTGTGGGGGAAGGTGGGATACTGGGAACTGCAGTGATGCCAGAGCAGGATAAGTGCCCACTGAACCTGGCATTGGTCTAGGCAGAGTCTTATTCCTAGCAGAGGCACAGTGCAGATCAGATGTAAGGTTTCTGAATTTGCTGCGATTAACAATCTGTGATGTGCCTACTGCATACTTTAGTCTATTCCTATTTCCCTTTTTTAAGTTAAATTATTGGATGGGTCTCAGCTGAGTTGCTAGTGGTCTTCACCTCACCAAGGTACCAATGCAACTGGTGCTAATTGACTCCTTATTTCCAGTCTCAC
Organism: Mesoclemmys tuberculata; assembly: GCA_007922155.1. Taxonomy (NCBI): domain Eukaryota; kingdom Metazoa; phylum Chordata; order Testudines; family Chelidae; genus Mesoclemmys; species Mesoclemmys tuberculata. Next base: position 52,066,390 of record ML675613.1, read on the forward strand.
CAGAGAGGCTAAGGCCAGAATGGACATGGAGACAGAAATACCCTCTTGCTGCAGGTCCATGTTGGGGCACCATCGGAGGGCACTGTGGGGAAGCCAGCACTGCGGCTACTTTCGCTGTCCCTGTCCTCTTGACAACAAGAAGACCTCTGTCTCCAGGACAGTCAGTGTGATGTCTTACATCAGCATTGCATTCACTAACAGAATAGGAGTCCTTCTCCCTTAAATTTCTATTCCCAGTCCTGCTTTCTTCCCTGTTGTTTTGTTTGCGCCTTGTCCTTTTCTCTATCTTGTTGCCTGTTTCTCCCTTCCCCCTCCTCCCCAATGTGCCTTTGTTGTTTACATTTCTCCCTGGGTCCCCAATTTCACTTTGTTCCTTTGCTGTCTCCATCTCTTGATCCTCTCTTCTGATGTGTTCTCTGGGTCACAGTGCAGCTTGCAGACTGCCTAATGAGATCTTTGAATTGCTCCTGGATTTCAGCAGTGTGTTTTGGGGAGATAACAGAACTTACCATTTTCTTGTGGTGAGAGAGACGCTTATGTTTGTGTGGAGGGGAAGGAAAGCTGTTTTGGTGTCTATTGAAGAAAACACCTTGTCCAACAATCCTTCCACTGTTTCTCCATGATAGTTTTCTCCCTCTCTGATTCTTTATCTCCATCAGCCTTAATAAAAAAAGACTATTTTTGGCTTTTCAGTTCCAGGACAATGGAGTACAAAAGTTGCATCATAGTACGTGACACTCCTTTGCCCCACTCCACACCAGGCACCAGCACAATTAGTTGAAATGGTCTTTAAAGGCTGGGCACGGTTGTACTGGAGCTCTTGGGAATAGTATGTTAGTTGGGGAGGGTCCTTAGCTCTCCACAGAAGCCTACGTTGGAACGGGGAAGGGGGGTTTCTGTGGGAAACTTCATATTTCAAGGAGGAGAGGAGCAGGAGAGCAATTTATAGAAAGGAGCGATTCTAAAAATCAGTGCGGCATTTCCAACTGCCTGCGGTTACACATGCAGTGCATCTTGCATGGCAGGAGGTGTAATATTAATTTTGCATTAGCACTTAACTTTGGGAAGCTGCCCCTGCTGATGTCAAGGAGTATATTCATCAAGAGAAAACTTGCCGAAATAGTAACTGAATCCCACAGGAGAGAGGGTAGCCTGGTTCAACAGCACTATGGGAGGCATTTGTTCAATAGTAGAAATTTCCTTCTTAATGAGAATAAAAGGCTTTAATTTCTGGTAAACAAAGTCCCAAGTCCTTTACCAAGAGGCTGTACTCTTGTCAGAGGAAAAAAGTGCCTGTAGGCTCTGGGAAAAAGAGTTTAAGGGGGTAGGAGGGAGAGAGAGGGGTTTATAACCATTAAAGTAATAGACACCCAGCAAAGTTTTGTACATATGCTGCATTCAGGTTACCAGTTGTGTTTCTGTAAAGGGGTTTCTCAGTAATTGAACAATCTGCTGATGCCTTGGAATATATCTGTCTTTTCCTGTTGGCAAGATTTGTAATGCAAGGGCCATTAGTAACACTATTAATCCTGTTCATGGCATGATTAAATTAGGCCTATCCATGTGTCAGTGATAGATGGAGAAGGGGAAAAAAACTTGTTGAATTAGAAATTTCAATAGATTTCAATTTTCTGGCGATTTTACTGGTGGTCCTCTTCTTTCACACTCATCACCCACCAACATGCCACCTTCTTACATTTCAGATGCTTTTTTTTTTTTTTTTTTAAATGCGCACTGGGCCTTGGCTGAAGCTCTGTGGAACAGTTTTCTGGCTGGAGTAGATATCTCTGCGCTTGGTTCCTTGCCTGAGTCAATACTATACTGATCACGAGTCTGTGGCTATGTCCCAGAAATTATGGGGGTCCTCTCTGATTATTAAAGGACTAATTGGAGACGAGCCAGGAGAAGGTTAGGGCTCAGGCCATGCCAATTATCTGCAGGAAGAGGACTCAGCAGGGAAAAGGATTTCCCTGTATCCATTATTCCTTGCAAAGGTGCTTTAGTGCTCAGGATTAGCAGCAGTAATTTAAACAGTCTCTCTGTCCTGCTCTTGTTTTGTTCCATTAGGAGGATAGATACTAAAGGCTGATACTCTTTAGTGCCTTCTGGTCACAGCGGCTAGTCCTTGTCCAGGCTGCCTTGAGCTAATGTTTGTGTGATTTCTTGGTTAGAATCTGGAGATGGAGAAGACTCATAGCTCATCCATCCTCAAGTCAAAATCGGATAGTTTACTACTGTACCTTGGCTTAGTTGTCTCCATTTACATCTTCCAAGCACCCCTTCCCCGTGGAGATCAACCTTCAGCCTAATACATCTCTCTGTCAGGAAGTTTTCCATGACATTGAGCCTGAATTTCCTCTCTCTCAATTTCTTCTAGTTTAAAGCTCTCTTTATTGTGTTAAATAATTGATCTTCCTCCATAGTGTTTATATCTTTCACATACTTGTCAGCTGTTGTCATTTCTCCACTGAGTTGTCGCTCAGCCAAGCTCGTGCTTTCTCGCTCTCTCTATGTACATGTATGTATATATGTATGTATGAAGGGTATTCACTCACCACAGGAGCACTTCTTTGTGCCATAACAGTTGTTTCCCCAATTGCTCCGGTGGCCTCTCTTCCTGTAGCTCAGTACTGCATCCAGGTCATGATTTCGTCCACCCCTTCTGATGTAACAGAAAGTCTTACATATTATAGTCCAGTGTCTTCACCAGAGGGTCTTTTGGCCCCAGTGGCTGGCTAGGAACCCAGGCCATCCCACTGCACCGGGTTCCAGTCCAGGGACCTATAACCAGCAGCCAAGGTATGCACACTCCCACCTCTTGCTGCTTTTTTCTTGGGCTCCCTTCTACCCAGCCTCTCTCAGCCTTGCCCTTTTTAGCTTCTTAAGTTCCCCTTACTCTGTTCCTCTGCATAACATCTCCCAGGGTTTTCTCTTCCTGGAAGTCCAAATCTTGTCCTTCTTTCAAGGTGCAGCGCTAAGCTTGCTCCACCCCATTGGCTGATTTATGCCTTTCCAGTTGCTTGCTAACCTTCTCTAGTCAGGCTAGGATCCCAGGGTTTATCATTCCCCCCCCCACACGCACACACATGGGCCTTCCTCTTCACTACCTCTTCATTTCCAAAGGTGACTGCAGACTCTATCCCTGCAGCCCCCTTCTGGTACAGACTTCCGCTTTTTATACGAACCAGTCTGCACTTGCCCAAGTGGGCTCCAAGGTCAGTTAAGCTTGGCTGTCCCTCCAGGTGCAGTCAGGTAACATGGGCTTCTCAGGCCCACATAATCCCACTCAGGTACACACTCTTTCACAAGCTCTTTTAATTTTTTCTCAGAAGTCAGTCACTCCAACTACTTATTAGGTAACCAGAACTGAACACAACATTGCAGGTGTGAATGCTTCAGATCTATGTAGTGAGGGACTGTTACCTCTCTGTCTGTGACATATCTCTGTGCAGCTCAATATTGGACTGACCATTTTGTTACCATATTTCACTGCAGACTTACAATTTACTGTCCATTCTCATCTGTTCCTTTCAGCATTACTGCTTCCGAATTGTCTATATTTTTGTTTCAGATTATTTTCCCCCAGATGATGATAGTTTGCATTTCTCAAAGTTGAATCTAATTTTTTTTTCTATCCATGTTTCTAATCTCTTTGTATTGTTTGTGTCCTGTCTGGTGTTCTGCTCCTCCCAAATTAGCATCATCTGAGCATTTCATTACAGTGCTGTTTACTTCCTCTTCTAAAGCTTGTGAAAGATTAAAAAGGCAGTAAATCTTTGATGTTTATGCACTGGCTATGAGTCAATTTGAAGATAGTTTTCTTGTTACTTTACATGAAAACTGCATATGAAATGCTTTCAAAGCCAAAAATTTGGCTATCTCCCTCCATGCCCAGGAAAGATAATGCCTCTGGTGCTTTCTCTCCCTCCTCAAAGAAGTTGACCTTCCCATCAAGCCCCAGAAGGAATGGATCCACATGGACAATGTGGAGTTTGAGAAGCTGGAATGGATAAAGGATCTGCCCCAGCCCCGACAGAGGAGAACCAAAAAGGTTTGGAAAGTAGAATCTGATTTTCTCCCTTTGCATTTGTTTGTAGGATGTGTGGTTCATGTTGGTAAAGTTTTCAGAGACTGATGCTGCTGGAAAGTGAGCATTCTCTCCTTCAAACTATAAATGATGCCAACAGTGACATCTCTCCAGATCTGCTCCTGTCCTCTCTTAGGGTGTGATGAGAATCCAGTTACCGTGTTCATCCAATCGTGGCCTTTTCCATAAGGGTTGATCTGGAATTAGAGGGGACCAGAAATTGAGATGGGAATTCAGTCTGTAGTGGCTGAGAGATCTGGGAACTTGGAGTTGGCAACTGGAATATGTGGGGAAATAGGAGGTAAGGGCAGTGGAAGTAAGTTCTGGAGAACTTGGGACTTTGAGCTCAGAACTTGAAATTGTATTGAGGAAATGAGATGTGGAATCTGGGTGGAGTGGAGTGGAAGGCAGTAAAATAACCTTTTTTTTTTTTTTTTTTTTTAAATAGGGAATGCAAGCACGATTTAGTTTGAAAGGAGAATTGATTCCCCCAGATGCAGACTTACCTACTCATCTGGGCTTACACCACCATGGAGAAGAAGCAGAAGTAAGGGAGATACCAGAATAAAGCGGAAATGCAAAGAGAAAAGTGCTCGTTACTCTGATTTCCATGTTTAATTATCAGATTTGTTTTGTGTCTGGATATTCTAGTGATTGGCACTTTAGGAATGTATAGAGGATTCTCTGTTAAATTAGGACCCAGGAGAGAAATCAGGACATGCTCAGCCACTCTCCCCCTTTAATCCCATTTTAAAATGTATCTACTTGCAAAAGAATACCCACACACAACTGATTACCTATCAAGGTGCAACCTGCCTTTAGTCAGTTACACAATGAGGTAGAATCTCTTCAGTAATTTGCATAAAGCAGCACCCACAACTCTTTTGCAATTCAGTTTATCCCTTGTTCTATGTAATATTTTGTAATTCCTCTAAGGATCCTGTTTTATCTATCTTTTTTCTTATCCCCCCCCTCTGTTTAGAGGGCTGGTTACTCCCTCCAAGAGCTCTTCCACTTGTGTCGCAGTCAGATCATTCAGCAGAGGACGTTGGCACTACAGGTTCTAGGCCATGTTGTCCAGAAGGTGAGTGACCTTTGTATGGAAGTTCCTCCTCCTAATTTACCCTGTTGGCAATGTCAGGGCCCGGATTCTCTTAATATGATGTATTCACTTTGCACTGCTCAGGCAGCACAAAGTGGATGGATTCTAGCTAGAAGTCACCAGTAGAGAATTCCCCCTACCACAGGAGAATCGCTCACTGGTGTAAAGCTGGCAGAGCCAACTCCTGTGTCACCTGCCCCTGCCACCTTGGCAAAGGGGCAGGGTGTGTGCATGAGCATGGCTAGTAATGTTGAGTGTGGGCTTGTGCTGAAATCAAGTGGAATTGGGATATGGGAGAAGTGAGCCCCAGGTATCTGTAGAAGAAGATGCTTAAAAGTGGTGTTCAACAGTGTCACAGAGATGGCATATTTGATGCCTCCATGGTTTCATCTGGCATAAGCTATTTTATTGTGCCCTCCTCTCCCATTGACTGAGCCAGCTCTGTGACACGTTTGTTCATGTAGCAGGTGAGAATGAACCATCCTCCTCCTACAGCAATGTGCCAGCACCAATGGCAGAGTGAATTGTCTGCCTCAGTGGAAAGCAGCACAACCTCCTGCCTGGCTCACAGGGAAACACTGCAGGGGACGTTAGCAATGAATGATGCAGAGAGGACTTAATGTGAAGAACTTTGGGGATGGGGTGAGAAGCAGGGGTTTGGTCCAGAATTAAAAAGTATGATCTCTGGAGGTGAGGGAAGGGGAGCTGTTCATTTACAGAAAACAAAAGGGAAAGAGTAGAAACCAACAGAGAAAGAATCTTCCTCCTCCTTGTGTACTTGCTTTTCACTCTCTCTGCCCCACACATTGATAAGGTCAGTGCAGAAGGACTAGACCGCAGTGGGCAAGCCATGTTCAGTCATGGGGTGGTGGTTTGTCATGATGAAATAGGGAAGGAGCTGGGTGACACAACCCAAATATGAAATGTCTGGAGATTGCAGAATGGCAGGAAGAGTGTGGGACCGCTCCCCTCTAGTGGAGGTACAAAAGACGTGTTCTGGGGGAGCATGGGACTGTGGGTCATGAAGGTGGAAGCAGTCTGGTGTTCATGATGTGCCATGGCAGCACAACCTTCCTCGTGGATCCCCGTGCATTTGCAATGTATTTGCTCTTGTATGTTTATCCCATTGGGCATTTTGGGGACCCTTTCCGTGTGGAGGGGAGCAAACGAGGACGGGGGTCAAAAGAAATCATGGCAGCTTGCTAGTTAGAAACGTTTCCAAAATGCACAGCATTAAGGGTATCTGAACTGAACTGGGACCTATTGAATTCCTCTGCATCATGCATGCCCATTGGATTATCTTTTTAATTGATTCTAAAGCTCTTCATGCCTTTGCAGGCAACTGGTAGGGCCATTCTGGCGTTAATCACCTGTGGATTAAATGATGTAAAAATGTGTAGTCGCTATGTAATGTTTCTGCCTTCCTGTGCAGCTCCCACTAGACAGGATGCTCCATCATGGCCACTGACCAAACACAGCTTTCTTAGCTGCTTTACATTTAACTCAGGCAACAGCAAGTGTGGTGCATGTTAATACAGACCTGGCTTTAATAGGGTGACCCTGTTCTTGATGCTAAGGATGAGTGGCATTTTTTTCAGGGCAAGGCTGGGGAGTTTGCCTCCTCCCTGAAGGGCAGTGTCCTGCGCTTGCTGCTCGATGCCGGATTCCTCTTCTTGTTACGCTACTCCTTGGACGATACAGTGGATAATGTCATTGCGGCATCTGTCCGTGCTCTCCATGCATTGCTGGTGTCCCCTGAAGATGAGGTGAGAGAGAGGTGCTGAGTTGAATACTGATTTGGGTGTGGGAATCGGAAGGAACCAAGCCCTGGTGGCCAATGTAGCATTGTTTTCAACAGAGTTCTATTTTCATGCTTTGTCAGTCTCTCTCTAAGCAGTGGCACTTCCAGCACTCCTTTTCCTCGGCCTAAGTGCTTTAATAGATCTCACTATTCACAGTTTGTATCCGCTCTTCAGACTTAACTGTGCCTTGCCTTAAATTCATCCCAGAGCTCCAGAACTTCTCTCCTTTCTTGATGTTCACATACACTGTATTACTTCACAGCCCCATTTAGTCAAGCTGTATGTATGTAATCTTTTTAATCTGATCTCTTAAGTCAGTGGTTTCCAGCCCTTTATCGTGGTGCCCTGTTTCCAGCCAATGGACTGGCAGCTGGATGTTTTCCTCCCTGGTGCTTTATCCCATCACAGCTGCAACTCTTACTCTTTTCATCTGTCTATTTTCTCTTGTTCCCTCTCCTGGGCTCTTTTGGTCTGTTTTTCTTACTTGGATACATTTTTTTTCTGCTGTCTTGGTCTTGTTTCTCATTCTTTCTTCCCTGTGTCCACTTTTAACCAGAAGGCTACGGGTTTTTTAGAGGTGTGGATATCATTGATAGCCTTTTGGAGCAAAGACTCATGTGCTCTCCTGGCTGGGTTTAGCTCTACAGAAGCAGAGGAGCATGGGCAAGCAGTCTGCTTCCTCAATCTGCTGTCCTTTGGCCAGAAGCTGCTCCCATGGTGGGCTGCAATAGGGCTGTCACTGAAGTAGACAAGGAAAGGAGTCCACTGCAACTTTCTTCAGTCCTAGTAGCATAGTCACAGTGGGGGAGGTGAGATGAATGGTCATGTAGCTCTGTTCTACTATTCCTTTCCTTTGCTCTATCATCCCTTGGTCTAATTGTGCTTTTCTGGGTGGGCCCTGGAAATATGCCATAAACTAATCCATCCAGCCTCTTAATCATTTTTGTTCTTCTCTGCCTCTCTTTGATTTGTCTACATGTTTCTGGTAAGTAGATACCCAGAACAAAATGCAGGAGTCTCAGGTATGCTCTGCTGGAGCCATAAAGAAGGAATGTTGCCTTCTTGACTTGTGGCATAATGTCTTTGCATATGTAAGGGCAGAAACTCTACCAATAATTTCACTATAAAGGCATCTGTCTGTATTGTGATTTCTCATTTTGAACCTCCTCAGTGTGTCACTCATGTTATTAGGCTTCAGAGGGTGTCTCCAGACCTATGAGGGAAGGATAGTCTTGTGTTTAAAGTTCAGGACTGGGCATCTGCCATCGTGTTCTTGGCTCTGCCACAGACACATGGCATGATCTTTGACAAGTCTCACAGCCTCAGGGCATGTCTTCACTGGGGGCAGCAAATTCGCCACCGTCAGATCGATTTATCCAGATTGACTGAGCGGAAATGAAGACCTGCTCAATTGATCAGGAAGTCGATTTAGTAAATCCACTTCCACAAAAAGTATAGTTCTGTGTCAACGGGTACACATTTCCCGTTGATGCAGCATAGTGGAGACAGCGCAGAGAAAAGACTTTAGGAAGTCGACGTAAGTTACGCAAGCTACTCTGTGTAGCTTGCATAACTCCTTTCGACTGCCACTGAATTTACCAGTAAGCATAGACCAGGCCTTAGTCTTCTTGTGTCAAATGGGGATAAATGATACTGCCTTGTCTCACAGGGATGTTTGGAGGCTCCATTCATTAATGATTGCAAAGTACTTTGAGATCATTGGCTGGAAGATAATTTACTTATTATCAAGTGGAATGCTTCACAAATATGTCGTCATTAACTTTTCTCATCTTCATCTGTGCATGACCTGACTCTCTTGAGGAGTACTCCAGCTTTCACCAGGTGTGTCCAGTTTCTGCCTAGTCAGGGTTCTTGTAGCAGGGTGTTGCAATGCCTGCCCTGCTTCTGCTGTGCTCACAAAAGTCACTCAGAGACCCAGGGTTCAGTATCCAGTGGTGTAGGTTTATTTACAGGTTGTGCTCCCACCACCTTTTCACCATACACAGCTTGCATTTTAGCATCTGTACCCAAGAAGGAAGAGCTTCCTTCCTCTCAGCCCTTTATGCAGTCCCAGGCTAATTGTTAGGCAGCCGTCTCCCATTCTCTAATTAGGTGCAGGTTTTCTCCAGCCATCTTCAATTTACCTCCCCTAATTGGGGCTGGTGTGACAGAGGACTGACTTAGCTGTTCTTGCCCAGCACCCTATCACAGGTCTGGTAATATCTCTGTTATCTCTGTTATAATTTCAGGTCTTTATCATTCTGTCTTAAACATTCCTTCATCCATAACTTGTCTTGTCTAGGGAGGTGGCTTATCTCTTATAAATTATTTGAAGAATGAAATAATCTATCTAGAGCTTTTTGACTTAAAAGAATGGAATCCCACTTTCATGGCTTCCAGGTGGAATTCCAACCTCCTTTCCGAGCCCTTGCCTTTTGTGACTACACAGCTAACCCTTCATCTTGTCAGCATTGCTTTTTGAGCTTAATAATAATTTGAACTTCTATAGCACCTTTCATCCAAGATTATTCATGCACTTTCCAAGCAGTAACTAAGCCGCGTGACACCCTTGTGAGCCAGGTTGCTAGTAGAATAACCATTTAATTGATTGACAGACCAAATAAAAGAAGTTTAAAGGGGCTCTGTCAAGGAGTTGAAGCTTCAGATTTATTTTTCATTTAAAAACAAAGCTCTACTGCAATTAAAAATATTCATTGGAAAATGGTTCTGGTTTGGATCTAAACATTTCTGAAATGGTGGCAGCTCAAATATTTACAGCCTTGTTCTAGAGCAGCAGAACCTGAATGTGAAATGAATGTAAACAAAAGTGAATCTGTCTGGTGTGTATGTTCATTGCTCAAGCTGAGAGAGGTGAAAAAGTAAACAAAGTTTAATACAGAAGAAATTGGATAACACTTATTTTAACATACGTTTTAACTCAAGAGCTCCCCTCTAGGTGACCCATTAGAGGGCAACAGTGAACCAGTTGTAGAAACCAGAATAGAACCCAGGAATCTCACCTTTCAGATGTCCAATTAACTGCTAAATTGTAGAAGCCAGAATAGAACCCAAGAATCTCACCTTCCAAATATTCAGTTAACTGCTAAATAAACAGTTATTCCCCTTCCTGCATATGTGTTTAGAATGCTTTTGTCTCAGTGGAATTTGGTCCAGTCTGAGGTTGACGTCCTCCCCACATCCCTTTAGCTTAGACTTGGGCTTTGTAAATCCACCATGGTTTCTTGTTCCCATTTTGGGCTATGTTGGCTTGTATTCAAAAGCATTTTTTAAAATGCTTTTCTTTTCACCCTCACTTTGCTATAATTTATGTATGTGCTTTTCTTTTCCTTACAGGAGTATCTTGACCAGACTTTCTCATGGTACCAGGGGATGGCTGTGTTCCCCTTCACGCCCAACAATGAAGAGGAAGAGGAGGAAGAGGAAGAGGAAGAATTGACTCTAATGGAAAAGACACAAGGAAAAAAATCAAAGGATGAAAACAAGGCAGATCCAGATGTAGCCCGGTATGATGTCATAAAGGTAAACCGTTGCTATGTCTGGAATCTTGCCAGCCAAACCGTATCTGCATGAAGGCTGTATGTGCTGTTAAAGCTTTGGCCAAACTGAATGCTGAATTATTGTTCTTTGAACAAGTGGTTAAAACTCTCCCCAGACTGTCTATGTTGTGGTGTTGCCATATTACTGGAAAAGTAACTTTATTGAGACTTTCAATAAATTCTGAAATTTGATCTGTGACCCCTATGTCATAAGTTATTGATCTCCCCACAGGTAATATTGAGACAAACATATTTGGCTTTTTTTTTTTTTGCCAGACTTGCTAAATGTTCATTTAAAAAAGAAAAACTTAGTCAAGCTAATTTATTTTGAATTCAAACTAGAAACGCATCTATCTGTTGGATAAAGATTGCCACTAATGTGAACGCATGCATGCTGGAGCGCTCTAGATCTAGAGTGTTACAGCTAGATGGAGAAGGACCTAGCTAGATGGACCTAGATTGAAATTCCAGTGGGATTTCTGGAACATTGGTCACCTTGATGTCACCATCATTTACAGCATCTTACAGTTAAAATCTTATAATGATCTGGAGGATGGGGTGGATTGCACCCTCAGCAAGTTTGCAGATGACATGAAGCTAGGAGGAGTGGTAGTTACTCTGAAGGATAGGGATAGGATACAGAGTGACCTAGACAAATTAGAGGATTAGAATCTGAGGAAGTTCAACAAGGACAAGTGCAGAGTCTTGCACTTAAGACGGAAGAATCCCATGCACAGCTACAGAGTGGGGATCGACTGGCTAGGCAGCAGTTCTGCAGAAAAGGACTTGGGGGTTACAGTGGAGAAGAAGCTGGATATGAGTCAGCAGTGTGCCCTGGTTGCCAAGAAAGCTAATGGCATATTGGGCTGCATTAGTAGAAATATTGTCCACAGATTGATTATTCCGTTCTATTCAGCACTGGTGAGGCCTCATTTGGAGGCCTGTGTCTAGTTTTGGGCCCCCCACTATAGAAAGGATGTGGACAAATTGGAGAGAGTCCAGTAGAAGGCAATGAAAATGATTAGGGAGCTGGAGCACATGACTTATGAGGAGAAGCTGGGGAAATGGCTTGTTTAGTCTGCAGAAGAGAAGAATAAGGGGGGATTTGATAGCAGCCTTTAACTATCTGAAATGGGGGGGTTCTAGGGAGGATGGAGCTAGGCTGTTCAGTGTTAGTAGATGACAGAACAAGGAGCAATGGTCTCAAGTTGCAGCGAGGGAGATCTGGGTTGGATATTAGGAAAACAATTTTCATTAGGAGGGTGGTGAAGCACTGGAATGGGTTACCTAGGGCAGTGATGGAATCTCCATCCTTACTGTTTTTTTATGGCCCAGCTTGACAAAGCTCTGGCTGGGATGATTCATTGGGCTTGGGCTTGCTATGAGCAGGGGATTGGACTAAATGATTTCCTGAGGTCCCTTCTATCCCTAATCTTTTATGATAACTTGAATGTTAATTCTTCAGGTGCTTCTGAGGAGAACTCAGCTTGTGGTTCTGAATGAAAAGTTTGGTCATTCTCAGATCTGGATAACTGCCAAATCCTGCTGATGTGATTGTTTTCCTCAAGTGGTGTTAACACTAATCTGAGCTCAGGACAGGTTAATTCTCTAACATCCCAGCTCTTCAAATTTCCTGTCAATTCCTGCTTTTCAGTTAGTGCAACTGAGAAAGCCAAGCTAGTTGATGAGAGAGACTTAGGCCTGGTCTACACTAGAAAATTAGGTTGGTTTAACTACTTAAGTTGGGTGTGAAAAATCTACACCTCTGAGCAGTATTGTTAAACATAAGCCTAAGCGCTAGGTTGGAAAACTTCTTCCTTCAACCGAGCTACCACCTCTTAGGGAGGTGGATTACCTACACACAGGAGAACCCCTCGCCTCAGCATAAGTACTGTCTGTACTGAATTGCTTTAGCAGCACAGCTATGCCACTGTTTTAAGTGTAGACAAGCCCTTAATTTCCTTAAAAATCAGCTGAACCCAACCAGACCTAGGATTGTGGCATTGACTGGCTGGAGCTCTTCAAAAGATCTGTGCTAGGCAATTATGATCTTCAATTATCTGGATGTCTGGCTCTATTGCCAGGGTATTGATTCACAACTTAAGCATTGGTGTGAGCATTTTTGTGAATTAATGAACAAATCCCTACCAAGATTTAATAAAACTTTAATGCAAAATTGAACCTAGCAGAGACAGGCCGGTGGCATTACAGGAAATGTTTGTGGTCAAACAGTTACAAAATAATAAAGTGCCTGGTCTGAATGATATTTCACCGCAGCTGCTCAAGAGTGGAGGTCCAGCTTTAGTTCACTGGCTTCATAGAGTTGTTTTAAAAGTGTGGGAAACCAGTCACATTCCAGAAGATTGGAAAAGGGGATGCATCATCCCTTTTTTCAAAAAAGAGTGATTAGCTTGCTCAAAATGAGAGACAACCAGTGTGGTTTCCATACAGGTCAATTGCAATCCATGCTATGTATTCTCTGTCGAACGCTGTGGAAAAATGCCTAGTGTGACAAAAGAGCATTGAGGGTACTGCTATGCTCATATGGGATGACTGGGGATTTAATGTGCCCAGTGTGGAACTGTACCACAGTACATTTAGCTGTTTGAGAGTCAACAGTTGTATTAGACTGATTTTTCAGTAGAATCAGGAGTGTGCCAAGTGTGCATTCTCTCCCCAGTGTTGTTTACTGTTTTAATTGACTGTCTGATGACAAAGCTGATTGAGGCCAAAGCAGGAGGTGTGAAATTTAAAGATTCACTTTCAGAAGATCTCGTATGTGGATGATGTTGCCTTACTTGGAGAAACTACTGACCAACAACAGCTAAGGCTGGAAGAGCTGCGAAGAACTGCAGGATCTGTGGACTTAAGACCAATGATGATAAAACCAAAGCTACGCATGTCTCCTATAAAACAGAAAGAAATGACCTGCCAACACCGCATGTAGATGGCAGTGACATTGAATGGGTGAATTGTTTTATCTATCCAGGTAGTCTGTTGACAGCAGGAAATTCTATAACCAAATAAGTCATACGTTCAGTCGGTCTTGCGTCAGTGACATTTTAGTATCTTCAGAGGTCTCTGTTTGGCTGGAGGGACGTCTGTGTGACAACTAAAATAGGAGTGTTCAACATGAGACTGATGGCAACCCTATCATATAGAGCAGAAATATGGCTGTTAAAAACAGCTAAGGAGACAAAACTAAACTGTTTTCAGTGTCAAAAATTATGGCAGTATCGTAATATCCATTGATTTGATTTTTGTCACAAAGTAGGAGATACTTAGACCATCCCAGCAAGTTTCAGTCTTTCACTAGTTGAGAACAAGACGACTGCAGTGGTTGGGTCTTGTCCAACCTGCACAAGAAGGTGGTATGCTTTTACAGAAGGTTTATAGAGCTGCAATCCCAAGTAGTGCATGAGGCTGATCACAAATGACATTGGAACATGCAATTTTGAGGGATTTAAGAAGCCTAACTCCTCCCATACTGTCTTACCAAAAGAAGAATATTTGGAAGAGACCTTTCAAGATACAAGTCAACTCTACACACCCCATGGCTATATTATAGCCATGTGAATCTGATGCTTCTTCGAAATTCAATTTCCTCTATTTTTATTGCAAGTGCATTTTATGTTAAATGCCAGAACAGATTACCAATGTTGCCATAAAACAAGAATAGTAAATCCACAGGCTTTTGGAAATGCCTGCCCTCCTGGTCCAAAAATGAATAAATGTCACTTCATCTTAAGATTCTATTCCTGACTTCGACACTGACCTCCTGCTGTATAACCCTGAAAAAGTCACCTAATTTCCCTGTGCCTCAATTTTCCTATCTATAAAATGGGAATAATTGTCCATTCTCAGTTTCTTGCGCTGGCCACTGCGAAAGACCAGATACAGGACTAGACAGGGATTAGTGACCAGTCTCAGCTGAGTCAGAAAAAGGTGGGAGAATCCCTATGTGCCCATTATTTCATAATTGTCTATTATGAGGGAATGTCATCTTATCCCACATCAGTCAGTAGTTGTCTTATGCCCTGAAGCATGTGGGTTTGGCTTCCTCATACACTGGTCTGATCCCATATGGATGTTTGGATGCTCTTTCTCTCTCTATCCAATTTATACTTGTTTGTCTTCATATTAACAGGTCTTAGTGCCGAGTTCTCCCTTTAAAACAAAGGATGATTTTAAATCCTGTTCCTATAAAAAGCCTGTTTCATGGGGCTTTCCCCTCAGCAGCTGCAGGATTAACACTGTGTGTAGAACTAATGTTAGGAATTTGATGGATTTATTTTTGTTTTCTTTGTCTTGCAGGGACTTCTGAAGACTCAGATTCTTCATCGGCTGAGGTATATCCTTGAGGTGGTGCGACCAGTCCCCACAGTAGTTCTGGACATCCTAGATGTTCTCATCCGGGTAGCAAGGCACTCCTCTGAAGCATGCAGTCAGGTATCCAGCTGTGCAGAAGGTCAGGGAGAAGGAGGGATGGGGGGAGAAAAATGGTGAGGAAGAAGATGGAAAAATGGAGTGGTGATAGGGACACTGTTGTATCTTTGTGTTACTTGCACCTGCTGATAATCAAACTGCTGAAGTTGCTTTCATGTACTGAGAGTCAGTGTCTGTGTTGCTTGCTTTTGTACAGCTCCTGGCCTGTCCTCGCCTGATTGAGACCATCATTAGAGAGTTTCTCCCTACCCAGTGGGATCCCTGGGTAGCTGAACCAGGGCACTTGCTCACCAGCCTCCATGGAGTTGCCTGTGCCACTGCCATGAAGTTAATCAGAGTCCTGGCATGTGGGGGGAGGAATGCAGCAGCCAGACTGGTAAGCAGTGTGATTCAGCATGGCTTTTCTGATCCCAAGAGGCAGAATTGGAAGGACTGGTTTAATATGCCTTGCTTTCTAAATAAAGGGAGGGAATTAACTAGAGAAGGGTTGGGTCTGAGCTGCAGAGTTGGACCCAGAGTTCATGAGGAGGGAGGGCTGGATCCAGGTTCTGATTTGGATCCATCTCTAGAATTAAGAAGAGCAACTGGCTTCTAGACACTTAAATATGAGCAGCGTAACTCCCCATCCCTATGTCCCTCAGCTGTATGCTGCCAACTGCAGATGTTCTAAGGAATTTGATTGACTGGTAAAAGGTGACTCTGAAGGTGAAAACCATCCTCATAGGACGGCAAGAGGGTGTGTGTGTGCGGGGAGGGGACGGGAGGTGCTGTGCTGACAGCATCTCTGTAGAGGTGCCCTCTTACAGCTGTCCCACCCCAGGAGGTACCAGGCGCTTTCTCACACTGCTCCTTGGGTCCATTACTTAATGAACCCACATTAAGATGACAAAAGGGGCTGGATGCTAGGCAGGTAATCAGCCTTCAGAAATAATAGTTCTTCCTTTACGCTATCCCTGCCCATCAGACTGATGACCTCACTTCCAACAACCAATTAGAAAAATGAGTGAAGTCAGTTACATGAGGTAGTGTGTGAAATCAGCATGGTGGGCGGGTCCTCCTCATAATACAGCAGGCACCTCTTGGAATTGAATTCAGTGTTTGCAGTAGCTCCAAATAGATTGTCTTTAGCAAGAGAACACAAATATCTATGCTGTAAAATGAAGTATTGAGTACAGAGTAGGGGACTCTTAATGGATAGTGGGATATTTAAAGGCACCGGTTCTATTGAGTGGTGCCAGATTTGTGCTTCTATTTATGTTCAGGTTTTTATCTACTTCATTTGTTATTATGCATGGAAAAGTTCAAATTGCAAAGGCTAGCTCTTTTCAGAGCTCCTGCTCCCTCTCTGTATCCCATGCTCCATCTGCCTAAGTACTGGATTTGTTAGAGCATCCTCGCATAGCATGTTGCAGGTATTCAGACATCAGACTGTCAGGCAACTGAAATCACCTGAAAAAAATTTAGCATTCTAGGTGTGACACTTTGTCCAGTGAACTGCAGGGGTGATTTCAAAATGTCTGGCTTGATTTATTAATGCCCTCATTTTCTAATAGCTGGGTACTGATTTCCCCACTAAATGGCCAAAACACTTGAATTTTGAATGATCTAAAAATTGGGTTCTCAATCTTTTTCTTTCTGAGACTCCCTCAACATGCTATAAAAACTCCAGGGCTTTTGGGGGGGAGGGTGCTCCAGTTGTGGAGCTAGGGCCAGCGGGCCAGGCTCCAGGCTTTAGCTCAGCATGGGGTGGGGAGCGGGTGGCTTCGGGGCTTTAGCTGTGCAGGGCCGGGGAACTTGGAGCTTCTGCCCTGTAGAGTGCCAGAGGGCTGCAGACTCCTGGTTGAGAATGTGTCCATATATTTTAAAGAAAAAACGTGTTTGTTATTTAGAGAGACTATAATACACACTTTTCATAATAGGTTCTCTTTCCCTCTTCTACCCTCCAGGCCTTTTATGCTTGTACAGAAGTATCCAGTAGCTGTGTAGAATAACACGTAATTGTAAAGCACTCTAAGTTGGAGGCCTCTTGTTCTTAACCTAAAACTAAATTAAAACCAGAATGCTTCCAAGAGTACAAAAGCCCATCATAAAATAAAGCACCTGAATGGACATGATGTATCCCATTTTGAAAGAGGAAAACCTATTGAACAACTACCTAGTATCAAAAATTAGGCCATGCTTTTATATTAAGGTTCCGTTTATAAATGGTTTATAACAGATTAGTAAACTGCTAATAAAAGGTCAATCAATTGTTATAGAATGTTAGTCCTACAGTAGGTTACTTATAACATCTGTTGGTCATATGTTAATCCCTTTTAAATGGAACCTGAACACAAACTAAATGAACAAAGGATTAGAAAATATGCTTTTTAGAGACATACTCAAGGAGTTGAATCTATTTAGTTTAAAGAGGAGAAGGTAACTGGATTAGTCTGTAAGTACCTACATGGGGAACAAATATTTGATAATGGGGTCTTCAATCTAACAGAGAAAGGTATAGCATGATCCAATGGCTGAAAGTCGAAGCTAGACAAATTCAGACTGGAAATAAGGCATACATTTTTAACAGTGAGTGTAATTAACTATTGGAACAATTTACCAAGGATTGTGGAAGATTGCCCATCCCCGATAAGTTTTAAATCAAGATTGGATATTTTTCTAAAAGATTGCTCTTGGAATTACTTTGCAGACGTTCTAGAGCTTGTATTATACAGGACGTCAGACTAGATGATCATAATAGTCCCTTCTGGCCTTCACATCTGTGATTTGGAGGTTGCAGCTTTATCAATGCATGAGGCTGTAGTGATGAGACCCAAGGAAATCATGCATCTTACTCCTTTATTTGTCTGCTTATTCTTTCCAGCTTAATAAATTTGATCTGAAGAGTCGACTGAGTCGGTTTATAGCTGAAGATCCCCAGGACCTGCCGCTGCGCAGGGAGGAAGCCATAAGGCTGAGCACTGAGGCTTTCCGGCTGTGGGCTGTGGCTGCGGGCTATGGTCAGTCTTGTGATCTCTACAGGTATGGCCCAAACCTGGAGAAATGAGGACTGTGTCTCTATGTAATGAAGAGAATGAGCTGCCTGTTCTGGGGGAGGGGTAACTGCAGGGATCTGTGGGGCCTCCCCATGGTGCTGTAAAACCTAGCTTCTGTTGATTTTCTATTTTGTGACCTTGACTAATTCTCTTTTCATGATCCTTGTTTAAATGAGTACTAGCACCAGCATTGTGCTGCTCCTTCTCCACACAACAAGAAATTCCCACTGCTCCCGCCATTTCACTGTTGGATTCAGATCCTTCATGTAACGTGGGTGGTCTCTGCATTCGTGATTGCCAGGCTCAGTTGTTGCAGCACACCACGGCATAAGCCCAATGGCCATAAGAAAGTTCTAAATGAGACAGGCCAATGCATGCACCCTGGTTCTGTTGGCATTGGCCTGTGTCACTTAGTAGGCATGCTGCTGCTCTACTGACTACGTTCTACTCTCAGTTCAGTACGATGTCAAATTCTCTGTCCTTGTACCTGACCTTCAAGGTCATGAGTGGGCTGGGTCCAGGCTACCTCTGGGATCGTTTCTTCCTTAGCAGCCACAACCCTCTTCCAGTGACTGTTATCCTGCAGCCATAGACTTCTTCTCTAAAGGAGTGTGGCTCATAGGATTGGAGGACAGAGCCTTCTCAGTGGCAGGGCTTTGGCTATGGAGCTACCTTTCAGAAGAGATTAGGATGATGGGGCCTGGTGGAAGACCTGTCTCTTCATAACAGTGCTTCCACAACATTCATCTCCCAGTGCTCCAAACCCACTGACTAAGATGAGGAAGTTTTTAGGATTATCTTGTTTTAAATCTTAATGCCAAGGAGAAGTGGGGACAGAAACCGAAGAGGATTCCTTAAAGTTGAATGTGTGTATGTTTGTTACTCTGGGCAGGTGATTGAGTGTGATGAGTATGGTATAAATACGTTGTTATGCTAGGACACTGTCCTAATTATCAGTAAGAGTTTTGCACTAATTGATTCTGTAGAATCTGATTCTACTGAGCTTGCAATGACATTCTCCTGGTTTGTTTGTTTTTACTTGTCCTCCTTGCCCCACCCCCTCACAAACTGCAGGGATCTCTACCCTGTGCTGATGAAGATTCTCCAGTCCCTGCCCCGCTTGCTCAGCAATTGCCAGGAAAACCCCACGTTTCCACTTTCCATCCAGCGAGCTACGGCTGTGGTCACCCTGCTGACGCACATGACTCAAACTGCAGGCTGCACGGCAGAGCTGCAAGCCCAGCTAAGCAGGTAGGCCCGTTGCTTTCTGTCGTCTGTGCTGTGTTTGTAAATGGACAGTATCCAGTACTCTCCAGGGTTATTGTCTGCAGCACCTTCACAAAAGCATGGATGTAGAATGACCTTCTCTTCCATTTTGTTTGACCTTCACTTTAGATAGTTTAGGCTTCAAACATGGCCTTAACAGTCATGTTTTCTCGGGGTACCATCAGTGTGCTCAACAGTGCATAATATATAGAAGAAAGCAGCATCCTGTCCCAGGGTGTTGTAGAAATTCTGCAAAAGGACACATTTTTTGACAGTAGCTGAAGCCGGTTATCTAGTGCATTTGGTATGACATAGGGAAGGGACAAGACAGCGAGTAGAGATGGTGATGTACATGGAGATTAGAGACAGAGTTGGTATATCCTCCACGTGGTAGTTCTGCGTAGTGAAAGTTGTAGTCAACTGAATTTAAGAAGTGCATCATTGAAGCAGTTTCCCAGTAATACTTATTTTCTCTCGTTGAGGACCGAGTTACTGTCTCATCACTTTGTGGATTAGGGTGCTGCTCAGGCATCCTGAAGGCCACATGCAGAAATGAGTTCCCCGTGGTGGTGCTGGTCAGATGTAGTTTAAAAAGTAACACCTGAGGAATAGTGAGGGGAAATTGGCATAGTTAATAAAGCAGCCTTTGTCACTCCATAAAATCTCACTTAGATCTATTCCATTGTGTTTTTATTTTAATGAAAAGCAAGTTTTAGGCCTTTTTTGGGTTCCCTTTGAGGGTTGGAGATTCAACTACTGCAGTCTTGCATTAGTGTGTGAGAACCAGGCACTTGATGAGCAGTGACAAAGTGAAACTGACCTGCCTCATTTCATTGTCCAAGCTGAGCAAGGTGCAGAAAGTGAATGGTGGAAAGCAAATGAGATTTTAAAAGCTACTTCACTTTTCAGAATCTCAGTGATAGTGAGAAACATAGTGATAGTGATATGTGAGAAACAGGTACATGAATTTTAACTTGTCAGTAACTTGAGTATACTTGTCTGCAAATTCCCTGGGGATAAGAGCCCCCGCTTCAAGACCATATCCAAGTTCCTCAGCGTGAAAGATATAACCCTGTTACTACATTCCTGCTGCTGCTGGTCATCTCCCTCCATCCCAGTTTTTTGCAAGGGGGGTTGTTCCATGATCTAGCATTCCACCACTCTTCTTATGTATTGGCCACAGCTCCCCCTTATGTTAATGGATATCAGATTATTACTGTCTGTCTCTTTCCCCTTTTTTCTGTGAGGATGAGTGGGAGTAAATCGCTAAATCTCATAGTGGAACAAAATTAATAGTGGGTTCCCCCAGGGAATCCATATTGAGTCCAGTGTCTTAATATTTATTACTACTGTAGAGGAGTAGAAAACAGCAAAGCAGTAGAATTTCCTGAAGATGCATAATTATTTTGGTTGGAAGACAGCAAGTTGCTTCTGAGTGATCTAACCAAATTGGGTGATTGGTCAACCTGGCAAATAAATTTAAGGTAGATAAGTACAAGAGAATGCAAATGGGGCAGAAGAATGGGGTGAAAATCTTAACACACACTGGTAGGTTCTGAATTAGCTGGAGCCGCTTTAAGAGTTGTTATGGATCATTCCATGAAGGCATCTGCTCAAAGTGCAGCAGCAGTTAAAAAGCTGTTAGTAAAAATGCTGATACTGTGAACATCCATGAGGCAGATTGGGCAGATTTGTGGTGGCTCTGAGCTGGTACCTTTGCCTAGTGTCTACCAGTCTTTAAGACTGCCTATAATTGGAAAGTCTATTTTTTAGCTGTGATGTTTCAAGGATAAGACTCTTAAAGAGAAATTCCCCTTTGCCTTGTCATCCTTGTGTTATGTTGCAGCAGTGGCTCAGGAGATGGAGAGCAGATTCCGCCTCCACCAGTCACCTGGAATCAGGTGTCAGGCCTGAAACCCTTCTTGGAGACCAATCTGAGGAGGTCTGTTCAGGAGATATCTCGGCTAGAAACCTGGCAGGCTCTCCAGCCTCTTACAACAACATACATCATCTACTTGGGGGTCTACTACAGCATGTGCAGCCAACAGGTAAGGCCTCTTAAGGGAGCAGGGCATCCTTGCGTGTCATCCGCCTGTATGTTTTCTTCTTAACTCCTGAATTCCAAGCAAGGCTTGAAACAAGAGCAACTTATAATGAAATCTAGCTGAAAGCACATTGAGGACTATATGCTGATCACTAGTCCATAAATCCAGGTTGGACAGCCTTTAAATTGCAGGCAACAATTAGTTGAACTGCGAGTGTCCTTCACTATCAGCAGTGGCTATGATCCTGTTATCCACTATTCTGAGTGTCATCCCGTCAATATTTGGAGTGTAGGGACAATGAAGATGAATGTATTTGCTGCCCAAAGAGCATCTGAGGTAAAGTTCTGTAAAGACAGGAAGAGAGAGCCAGGAATCTAATAACTGGCATGGTACATGGCCATCTTTAAAGTGAATTTTCTGAAAGGTGTCAAGCCTCAAAGTACATCAGCCTGGCAGCTTACATTTATTCACAGAAAAAATATCAAACAGGCAGGCACAGTGTAATCATCCCCTGCACTGCCCTGCCAACATGCCTTAACCCTGACCTAAGAGAAACATCTCTAAGGGTGGGAGATAATTTGGTATCTCTGGCCATTCAGTCCTGGCTGCCCCCTCTAAGACTGCCCAAAACAGGTGGACTGTAGTGCCAGTTGCAGTGGTGTGGAGATATGTCCACTAGGAACTGGATGGAGACCACCAGCTCACTTCAAATAGGCCACTAAATAGCCAAGAGAAGATAATGACTTTCAGTCGCTACAAACTTGGAGCTGGATTTGAACTGGTGACATTAGTGTTTGATGTCTCTCTCACACTCGTTGCCAAACATTTAAGCCATCCAGTCCTCCTGGGATATTTATAAATAATTTTTTTAGAATATTGAATTCTAATTGTAGAATGTTTTTTCCTTAAAAAAAGGAAAAGAAAATTGTGTGCAAGACCCTGCCAGTACAAAGATTACTTTCCACAGTAATGTTCTTGTGGTTAGATGAGATGAAATATATGCAAGACACATTAATTGGCTGGTACAAAAATCTGTCTCGGC
Organism: Mesoclemmys tuberculata; assembly: GCA_007922155.1. Taxonomy (NCBI): domain Eukaryota; kingdom Metazoa; phylum Chordata; order Testudines; family Chelidae; genus Mesoclemmys; species Mesoclemmys tuberculata. The sequence goes on from ML675613.1 coordinate 52,088,772, forward strand.
AACTGAACCTGTATTTTCCCCCTCTGTGGTGTAGTACGGACACCAATTGTGGCTCCCCAGCCATTGCCTCTCTTGTGGGGAGGCACATGTCCCTCTCTCTCCCTTCTGACCAGGGTATTTAACAGTTCCCTCACTATACTGTGACATGCAAGGCAAAAGACTGGCTGCCTAGGCAGGCTTCTTTTGCCTTCTGTGTGGAGGCAACAGACAGTATAATTGCCACAGTTACCAGTTATCACACACTTCTTTATAAGCAAGCACATTTTACTCTTAAGGTAAAAAGGATGATTTAGCTGAGGTTAGGCCTGCTTTGAGCAGGGGGTTAGACTGGATGCCCTCCTGAGGTCCCTTCCAGCTCTAATAGTCTATGATTACAGAGAAAACACATTGAAAACAGTAAAGGAACCTATAAGCTTACTAGAGATCACCCCAACTCCAACAAGGCCTCTGGCAAGTCAGCAAAGCTTCAAATCCCCACGCAAGAGTTTTCCTGTACTTTCAAGTTCATAAGACCCTTTGCTCAGAACAAGAACCCTCACAACTCTGAATCACTTGTTTATCTAGTTTTGGCCTTGGAAGAGACTGTCAAATAGGTAACCAGCCAAACAATGATTTTCTGCTAGAATTAGAATTCAAGAATAAGAATTCAAGGTGCAGCTTCAAAAAGATGGATTCTTAGGTGGGTCATATGCATTCTCCTGGCGCCAAGTATTTTCTAGGAAATCCCCTTCACACATATTGTCCCAAAAAGTCCTTGGAAGTTCCTAATACTTACCAGAAATTGCATGAATCCTTTCTTCCTCCTAAAGAAGTCCGATACAGTCCCACAATAGTACAGAAATATATGCATTTTTAATACCACAGACTCCTAAAATACTAATTCCATAAGGGTTGTCTGGGATATTGCAGAATATTGTCATATCTCTCACTGTAGTAATCATACAGTGATGATTATCATGGCTTCCTCATGCCACACCCATTAGAAGGCACAGAACTGAGATTTGCATCTCCACATCACTGAATAATCAGATCAGTCTCTTTCTGGAGAGGGATTTTGTTTGTTCCTTGTGTGGTGGATCAAATATTATTCCATACAGTTACTGAATTGAGTGACTGCATTCGGGTGAGGTGAAAGAGATGCAAAATTCTCTGGGATGCTCCCTTAATTTCTAGTGTTGCATATTGAGGACGGGAGAACTGGAAGGGTCCCCTAAAGGCCTGCATTGGGAGAGTAAAATTCTCCCATGTGCATTGCTCATGTAGGATACTGTTTGGCCAAACTAAGAATTATTCAGCTTCCGATGCCAAACTGATCTCCTTGTGTGCTGCTGATTCTGTTGAAGTCCTTGATAACACTGTATTAGAGCTACCCACCTTTAAATTACAAGGCTTTTACACTAGCTCTTGTGTTGTAACCCCAGTTCTTCGGTCCTGGAAGAGACAACATAGTTTTGCATCAGTTTGTTTAACGGAAAGGTCAGCACACTGGAGTCTCTCATGGATGCAGTGGGAGGCTTATCCACCTACAGCAACTTACTCTAACCCTATGGTGGTATCGCTAAGCAAAACCTGTGTGTATAGGGCAAAGGGTTATTTTAAACAAAAGGGGAAAAAAGCTAACTAGCATTCTCTTCCCCAAGAATAGTTTGTTCACTTCATTTGAATGTGTTCAGACATGCCCTTTTTTCAATGATTTCTTCAGCCATCGCTAAATCCAATTGACTGCCTGGAGGAAGTGGAGCGTTTGACATCTGAGGTGCTGCTGCCTCTCCTCAGCGAACCTGCCATACATAGCATGTGGGATTTGCTCAGGTAAAACCACTCCACACCAGACTGCTGCTGCAGCTTGACAAGTTTCGGTGCAGTCCCATTTCTGACCTGTTTGTGCCTCAGTGCAGGGAGAAGAGCCGCTGTCTGTCTGAGAATGTTTTTTATAAAAATAAAGACACTCCCTAGTGCACACTTCAAATATGTGAAAAGTGCCATTTTAAGAGTGTTACACGTTCCTACTCTCCTGACAGTACAGAATTTCTTCTCTGAGTAGTGTCCCTATGCGTGCACCACTGTAGGTGTGTCTGTGCCCCTGCACTGCTGATCGGAGAACTTCAGTAGAAGTCTGTCCCACCTGTGCATGCACTGCTCCCTGTCTTCCATGAGACTAGCCAGCACGCGTTGGAGATGGAGCTAAGAGCCATCCATTCATGAATTATTAACTCCCTTTAATTTTGTTAATTTTAGCTTCCCTTAAAGCTTTTTTCCTTTATTCCCTCATTTGTTTTTTGTTAGCTGAACCAAAAAAAAAAAGTGGAAAGGATTTGCCTCTCACCAACCCTCGTGGGGGGCCACCCCTTGGACAAGGGTATATCTGGCTCTCCAAGTTTCAGAAAGTGCCTCAGTTGTAAGGAATCTATCCCAGGGACTCAGTGTGTTCGTTGCCTGGGAGAAAAGCACAATCCACAAAGGTGTGGTTGATGCCAGCAACTAAAACCCCGGCCCAGGAAAGATAAAGAGTTAAGGCTCAAACTCCTGCTCATGGAGTCAGCTCTTCAGCCGTGGAGTCCTGGCAAGAACTCTCACTGCAACCTTCTACTCTGAAGGCATGTGGTCCCAAAGAGATGAGCCACTCACCTAAGACTGCTAAGTAAAGGTCTGTGAGTCCCCGCAGCAAGCCCTGTTCAAGCCAGAAATGATCTCCGGCTCCACTGATAATCATCGGTACCGATGGCACCAAAGCCATCTAACACATACTGAGCTGATACAGCAAGTCGTTCTGTCCACAGACACACACCCACACACATGTGAGATGTGTGATTCTATCTGCAACTTACTACTAAAGCTGTCAGTGAAATGAGTGCCCCGGCTTGATTTGTGTCTCTCTTCACACAGGCCGTGCTCTGCTCTGTGCAATCCTCTGTCCTGTTCCTCAGCACCAGAGTCTGTCTCCAGCATTGTGTCTTTGAGTTGCACTGGAGGGAAACCCCTGATGAGTTTAGTTGGCTCCAAGTCACCCTTTCCCTTCCTCACTGCCCTCCTCTTCCTCATCAATAACATCACCCATATCCACAAAGGGCTGGTCAGCAAGGTGAGTGTTGATTTCTGTCTGTGAACTCTGCAGGAGTGATAGCCCAATCAGGGTAGGAACTGCGCACACACAATTCAGGGGTAATAGTTTAGGATCATTTATGCTGAAGAATAGTTTCTTTTGGCTGAAGAGAAAACAAAGTAGCTAGTGTCAAGGAATCCCCTCTCTATTCAGATCCTCTGAGATGACACCTCAAATAGCAATCTCTGTCATCGGATCTTCGGTACCCAAACGCAGGGCGCCATTTCAGATTTTGTTAGTGGGTTGCAACTTTAACCATGATTCCAGGGGCACTGAAAAATCTGGGTTTTTGCAAGTAATAACTTAGAAATTACCTGAGAGGAGTACTATACCGAATTATTTTATAAAGAAAAAAACAAACCACCAATTAAAGCCATGTTCTAAGTTTATTTGTAAATTTAGAGCAATCAGGAGACATAATACAGTAAAATATTCCCAATCCCAAATCTGACTAGGTGGATAGTAATGACAACACTGATTTAGGCCACTACAAATGAAAGAATTTTTAAAATTTTAATACAGTGGGTAACTACTTATGTGCTTCACTTTCTGCATTTCTCCAAGTGTATTAATTAACAAATGAAGGGGGTGGAATGTAATGATGGCTCAAAAGTAGCTGAGATACCAAACTTAAAAAAAAAAAAGACTGGAAAAAAATCACCGTCTGGTGTGTAATTTAAATGATGGGTGTTAGCAGCATAGATCTAAAATGAACAAATTTTGGCAGCCAAATCTTACAAACTGTTCAGACTGGCTTGGATTTATGTGCACTGAAGGTTTTATATAAATAGTTACGATAAATGTAAAAGATGAAGTTAGAAGGAGGTTTTTAGTGTGTTGCTATAAGGATTTGAGCGAGTAAGCATCACTTTCATGAAATTCACTGAGGTACTCAAGTTTAGGAGACTCTACCCTAATATAATATAATAATATTTCTAATCAGAAATATTAAACAGTAAGTAAAAGAGGAGCTAAGATTACTTACCAGTTGGAGGAGATGGACATACAGTACAGCAGACACGCAGCTACAAAATGCCAACTTGAGGGCAGCAGTTGCTTGTATCTCCACATATAAAGGCCCAGCAACTCCTCAAAAGGTATTCTGGGAAAAAGATCCTAGAAAAATGCAACTCTGGGGAGATTTAGTAAGATCAAGACATTCATGTGTAACAGCCTATATAGACCTACCTGGTAACCAAACCCAAAGCCCATTGTAGGCAAAGGAAAGATTCTCTCAGACAAGTGGGATTAAATGGCAGAGTAAATGGCCACACTGGAGTACTGCCATTCACTGAAAAATTAGAGAATTGGGAAAAAATGGGAAAGTTTTAAGTGTAATTGAAACAATATTTGTGGTGTGACAGCACTTGCTGCTTGCTTCACAGCAGGGAAAGATTCCAGGTATTCCTTCTCCAGTGCTGCTCTTGTAGCCTGAAATTTCCAAAGCTGGGCTGTCTGTGAGGATAATTATCCTCTGAGTGTACCTGGGGCAGAAGCTCCCCACCTTGTCTGTATCTATTGGCGTCACAGGGAGCTTGCTCCTGGCTTTTTAACATGTCAGCATGTGAAGATGAGAGGCAGATCATGATGAAGTCTGCGGCATCCTCAGACCTAAGCACAGAGCTTGAAAGCATCCTTCCTCCTACCACTTACCACCAGCTGAGTGTGTTTGTTTCACCAATGAAAAAGTGCTGTCCAGGCTCCTGGCCCTGCTATTGGCTCCACCACGCACTGCATTCTTATTGGTTGAGCAAAGACTAGGCCAGTGAAGAGTGGGGGGAAGAGGAGCAAGCAACACCATTGCTCCTGGCTGGTGAGGGGAGGGGGCAAGAGGAGCCAGCAAGATCTCTGCCAGCTGTTGTTAGGAAAATCAGGAGGGCTTCTGCGCTCCCCGCCCGACCTAAATGGTGCCCCTGCCCAAAGGACATTGAGAGGCTGGAAATAATTCAAAGAACAGCAACAAAAATGATCACAGTGCTCAAAGGATTGATTTATAGGAAAAGATTAGAACAGGTAAATATTTATAGTTCAGCTAAGTGATGGCTGAAGTGCAGAAGATATACGAGTATTTGAAAGATCTAAACACTGGGTGGGAAGTAGGGGTAGAGAATAATTGTTTAGGGTTGTCAAAGGAGATATAACTGGAGTAATGGGAAGAAATTAAACAAAGGGACACTCAGGTTGGTTAGAAGGAAAACTTTCTTACCAGGTAAACCTTCCTCTGTGGAATAATCTCCCTAAAGAAGCAGAAGTTCATAGCCAGAGACATCTAAAAGTAGACTAAAGCACCAGAGAACATATTGTGTTGAGATTTACACTGTATTTGCTCCATGGGGATGAACTGTTTGACTTAATAGGTTTTTTCTAGCTCTGATTTCTGTGAATGAAAAGGTAGTGCCAGTGAGTAAATTCAAATACATGTGAGCAGACAATGACAGAACCCCCCAAACCATACTCTGTACTTCGCTGGAGAGAAAATCCACACAGGCACAGGCCCACCTCAAATCTGCTTTCTGGTCTTCTGCTGAAGTGACTTTGCTTGGACCCATGCAACTGCTTCCTCCTCATATAACAACAGAAGTCATGTAAATCATCATGCTGATTTTCCCCTGGTGCTTTTTTTCAAAGCATTGTGGGATCTGGTGCAGATGGTTCTGATGCTCATATAAGGCAGCCTGGTCATGATTGGAAGTGTGCAAGGCAAAGAAGTCAAGACTGAGGATCTGAGGTAGAGCTTCTCACTGAAGTGGAGAGGAGGGAGGCTTCATCAGGTCATCTGGGTGCATATGAATACCCTTATCTGGAGTGGCCTACAACTGTTCTCTGTGGGGGACAAGGTGACAGATACTGGAGAGGATTCTGTTCCTGAATGATATGTTGTTAATGGTGTCTGCCTTCACTTCTGGTTCTCTAGTACACCTTTGTGCTGGACTTTAAAGGTCTGAAGGACTACATGCTCCAGAGCTGGCCCACCAGACCTCCATCCGTAACCCCTTCATCTGCCTGGATCCTGCGGCATGAATACCATCTGCAGTACTTTGTGCTAGCATTGGCTCAGAAAATGGTAAGCCTGAACCCTAGTCATTCTTACCCCAACAACTAGCCTCACCCTTGGCTCCTTTACCTGCTAACATACCAGGCAGGCAACTGACTCTTGAATCAGCTAGTCTTTTTCTTGCCTCTGACTGCCCCAATCCCCTCCTAGCCAAAACTATCATCATTTAACAGTTACTTATACAGAGCCTTAGATCCCAGATCACTTTACAGACGTGTAACCAAGGAATCCTTTCACCCACTACTGAAAGACAACTGCCTCTAGACTTGAACACAGTGGCTCTTAAAATAATGTGCAGAAACACTACATAATGCTCTAGGAGAGAAAGGGAAGGAAAACTAACTGTTCCCGTGCTCTGACTCGACGTCTAATACCCCTCTGGTCTGCTGATGCCCCCCAGCCAACTAACTGCCCCTCTAACTCATTGCAGCTTCCTCCCTGAGACATGCTGCAATGTTTTCATCTGTTGGGTTTTTGTTTCCTGTGCAGGCAGGCACTTGTCCGGATTATGCCCAGCATGCCTCGCTCTACCACTGTGTTGCCATGGCGTTGTTAAGCCGTCTGTTGCCAGGGAGTGAGCATCTAGCTCATGAGCTCCTTTTGGGTCTCGCCTTTAATCCAGAATTCATTCCGTAAGCTTTGCATTTTTTCCTTTTAAGAATGTCATTCCTTGCATGCAATTTGGGATGTGGGAAACCTCTTGGGGGGGAAAGGGTTTTTACATTGTAAATTAGTTATCATTTTCAGCCTTTATGGGTATGTCTACGGTGCAATTAAAACCTATGGTCTGTACTTGCTAACTGGGGCTGAGGAGCTCAGTCTAAGGACTGTCAAATTGCAGTGTAGGCGTTAGGGTTTGGGCTAGTGCTCAAGCTCTAGGACCCTGCAAGATGGAAGGGTCCCAGAACTCGGGCTGCAGCCCAAGCCTGAACATCTACTACATCACAATTAAAGAGCCCCATGAGCCCAAGTCAGCTGGCATGGGCCAGCAGCAGGTGTCTAATTGTAGTGTAGACATACACTGTATGGCCTGAGTAAGACCGACACCATGGTGCATTTGTCTGCAACGTGACGTGATGAAGGGTGGAGTTATGACCTTCAGGTTTCTCTCCAGCATGCTGGTAATGAGAGAGACATGATGGTTTGCTTTTCCCTTCCTCTTAGTGGCAGGTGTCCTTCCATCCGCCTCCTGTTGTCTCTCCCTCTTGACAGCAGCAAGGCACAAAGGCTGTGTCAAGATTTGGTAAGAGATGTGAAGCGAATGGAAATCTTGCCCACTACTGTTCTCTGCCCTACTTTGAGTACATTTTAAATCTTTCTTTCACCCTTAATGTTTAACGACCTGCATGATTTGCTCCAGGATGTTAAAGCTGAAGTGGAGACTGAGCATCACAGAGGTGAGGTTTTCCATGTCTGGCAGTGGGGATGCTTGAGGCTTGTATTGCTTCTGAGTGTCTCCTTGTAACTTGCCGTGGAACAATGGTGCATCCTGGAAGAGGCTAGATGAACCCACCAAAAAGTACTTCAGACTTTTCCAGTTCTTTTCGTGTTCAAACATTATCTAATCCTCACAACAGTCTTCCCATTTATCCCCATCTAGCCGTTAAAGAATCTGAAAAATAGTTGGAATCAGTGACAGCTGAGATAAGAGCTTAGGGGAATTGATTTCTCAGTCCTATTCTCTAAGCACTGGACCGTACCGCTCTCTCAATCCCTTATCAAAACCCGCTGCAAAACCAGCAGAATGAGTATTGCCCCGTCAATGCAAACGGGGCTCCTGTAGCGTGCACATCAGTGTCCTGACAACACTGCGTAGCTAAGCATGTTGTCTACCTAGACAGATAATCCCTGCTGGCGCTTCATCCAGCACATCGTTGCTTCACTTAAGAGTAGCAAGAACTCTTATCAGTGTGTGTGTTTCTTTATGGCAATGCACTGCTATTGCCAGCTGAGAATGTAGCTTTGTGAACTTCTTCACAGCAGCAATCTGTCAATGGCATCTGGCCTGCCAGCAGTGTTATGTCATGCTAGCTAGATGCCGTATATGGGCTCAATGATGCTATGCACTCCATTGTTCCTGACTTTGGAAAGGAAATATAGAGGCATGATTGGATTTTGTGTCCGCGCACAGGCAGAGGCTAAGTAGCAATCTTTGTCTTATTTGTCTTTATTTTACAGAGAAGGGAAAACTGGAGGGCCAGAGGCAGCCGACTTCTCTGATATCCTACATCTGAGCACGAGCACAAAGCTGGCACAGCCTGGCTCAGTGGCAGCAGGTTTCCCCAAACCCAGCCGCGGTTCCTTGCTGGGAGAATCATACCAGGATCTCCCTTTCATTCGTGCCTGTTACCTCTCTCAGTTTGTTCACTTGGAGCCTGCTCTTGCCCGCTCCCAGGTAACCTACCAAGGACCAACTTACCTCGTCCAATCATTTCTGCTTCCTGAAGTCAAAGGGCCCATCCTACCTTCTGACTGGCCATTCTTTCCTCTTATCAGTCTCTACAACAAAGTGACTGGTGCAGAGACACAGGGGGCTGTACTGAACTCTCTTCCACCTGATCTAGTGAACACTGTGACCCGGAATTTGCAGTGGGTCCTGCTGTTGGAAAGCTGGCGTGCCAGAGTTCTTCAGAACATCCCAGCGGCTGCCAAGCTGGCACGCCTTATGTGTGTGTTCCTCACAGGCGGTGACCTGTTCCTGGAAGGACCTGTCCATTGCTATGCAGCTGCCCTTCTCGCTCTCTATTGCCAGCCCAAGGCCCTGGACTCCCTGGAATTGGATGCTCCTCTCCCTGGCTTGGCATCATTCCATGACCTCTATATAAGTCTCCTGGAGCAGTTTGAAGGTGTCTCCTTCGGTGACCCCCTTTTTGGAGCTTTTGTTCTCCTCCCTCTGCAGAGGCGGTTCAGCGTTCAGCTGAGGCTGGCTGTTTTCGGGGAGCATGTGAGCACTTTGAGAGCCCTGGGAGTACCACTCAAACAGGTAACGTCTAGGCACACCACTTGACAGTCACTTTATTCCCCTATATGGGATAGTGTCACCATCATTCTTCCCTTTCTGCATTCGGCGTTCGAGCTGTCTCTTTCCTGTGTGACAGTTACACTTCCTTAGCTGACAAGTTCTTTCTTCTTGCTGAGGAAATCCAATATGTGGAACATAAAGCGTCACACAGACCGAAGGGGCTGCTTCTTCAATTCAGGGCTATTATGGCAGTTGCCAGTGGTGCTTGCTGTAATTAAGGTCCTTGGTACTCTGTGCCGAACTGAACCAACCTTGAGGGTGTGAGGAGAGGGGGGAGGGTTCCTGGATTCTGTAGACACTCTGTTGCTGGAGTGCTGGAAATCCTGCAGCCACTTCAATTAAATAACAAGAATCAGAGGGTTTTTACTAAATTTGGTGGGAAATTGACTAGTACAACCTGCATCGAAACCTGTGTGTGTTGATTTCAGTGCGTTTCCCACTCTCTCCTTATCTTCAGTGTACTGTATGCCAAAGATTTGTGTACTGACAACTCAGCTTCTATGATTAAGTTTATTGAGGGAAGCTGGAGATCCAATAGGGAGGAGCAGGAAGGGTGCTAGGGTTGTGGGCTGAGCATGCTAGCTGGCTTTTTTATAAAATCATTAGGAGTGCAAAATATTGGCATTTAAGTTGTCATCTTTTTTTAATGGAGGTTTTGATTCCGGATCACAGTGCTATGGTATGGCATGGATTCCACAGCCACAAAATTGTGGAATACATGGGCTCTTGACTAGTAAAAGTTACAGAAAACTTTCCATTATTATCTCTTGTTTTCACATACTCATACATTTATGGAACACTAAATATCTAGGTTGATATTTTCCATGCTTTGTCACGGCTCAAAAATGAATTTTGTTTTGGAAAGTTTGAACAAAATTCTTCCAGCTGTTTTTAAGTTATAGGAGGGTGATGGAAAAATACTTCAAACAAGGGTAATATTCCAGTGACCCAGTCTCTGTTGCTACAACAAAAACTGAAGTTTGAAACTTGGCATGGACACCATTTTGTCAGTGAGGACTGTTGCCTTTATCTGATTTGACAAGTAATTGGTATTGATTTAACAGAGATGATCATCCTAAAATTGCATACTTGAGCAAAACTCATCTGAAAATTGTATTTTGAAGAACCTAGGAAATTAGGTTCAAAAAGCTTTGTTAATGCATTTTTAAGCTGGACAGTTAAGTCAGGAAAATGCAGACGTGAAGCTTTCAACAGTAGTGTAGACCAGTGGTTCCCAACCTTTTTGACTCGAGGGCCACAGATATCATTGAAGGGCCAGAAGTCTCTGCCATCGCTCCAACCCGCCCTCCCCCACTGCAGCCAGTCAAAAGGAGTACAGTGATGAGGATGCCTCCCTCCTCACTGATCTCCCATCCCCCTGGCTGCATCAGGGAAACAACACGCGTCCTGTAGCCCTGTGTGATCTGTCTGGGTCTCTATTCTCTCTCTAGGCAGTGGTCCTTTCTGCATCCAGAGGGACAGGAGATCAGTGCTCCATTCCCTTTGGCTCTAGCAGGGACACCAGTGCCTAGGGACTCAGGCGGACCTCTTTGCCGTGCTCCCTGCTACAGCTCGGGGGACGGGAGCACTGATCTCCCATCCGCTTGGCTGCAGCAAGGAGCCTGCACCAGTCTTTTAGCCCTGTGGCAACACGCTCTGTCTGGGTCCTTAGGCAGCAGCTCCCTTCTGCAGCCAGTGGGAGGGGAGTGGCGGGCCACTTTGAAAGCGCCTGCGGGCCAAAAGTGGCCCATGGGTCACAGGTTGGGAACCACTGGTGTAGACTCTGCCACATCGTCTGCTTGTCCCACCTGCCAACCCCTCACTGTTTCATTCATTACCCACTAGCGTAAAGGCAACCAAAATTTGGTATCGAATAGAATATTCTTCAGTTTAGCCACAGTGGTTTTCAACCTGTGGTCCCCATATCCATGTGGTTCTGCAGACTGTCTATGATTTCCAAAGGGGTCCACACCCCCATTCGAGGTTTTTTAGCAGTCTGGTCCGCACATGAAAAAGGATTGAAAACCACTGGTCTAGCAGACAAAGGTATAACATGAGCCAATGGCTAGAATCTGAAGCGAGATAAATTAAATAAAGAGTAAATTTTTAACAGTGAAGCATTTGGAGCAATTGGAATCGTGGTGGATTCTCCAGCCTTGTCAATTTTTAAATCAAGATTGGCTGTTTTTGTAAAAGATCTGCTGTGGGAATTATTTAGGGGAAGTTCTGTAGCCTGTGTTACACAGGAGCTCAGAGTAGATGATCACAGTGGCCCTATCTGCTCTTGGAATCTATGGCTATTTTGTCTGTAAGCAGAGTCTGTATTTGAGGACACTGTGGAGGAGCTTGTCCTGTCCGTCAGGCACACAAACCTGTCCGGAAGAGTGATGGTGCTCTTTTGGCTTTGTTGCAGTTTCCTGTGCCGCTGGAGCGGTACACGTCACCTCCTGAGGACAACCTGAACCTCTTGAGACAGTATTTCCGTGCACTGGTCACTGGCGTGCTGCGTCATCACTGGTGCCCTGTTCTTTACGCTGTGGCTGTGGCTCATGTGAATAGCTTCATTTTCTCCCAGGACAGCACAACACAGGTATGCCATGGATCATCTCAGGGTTCAGCCACAGGGTTAGGAGCTCTGCAGTCCATGCTGCTGATCCCTTTCTCTAAGCGCTAGATTGCTCCTCTCTCTTATATAAATTATTGGGCCTCAGAGTTGAAATGTCAAGAAGTAAATGTAGTGTTTCAGCCGTGGCGATTTGAGAGTGACATTAGTGACCCCACTGCCTCCAAAATCTTCCACACCTGGGGAAGTAGAGGAGTTGGGGGAAGGGAATCACAGCTGCTGCATATTCAGTTGTTCTGCTCTACAGCAAATTGTCATCTGATGCAGCAGACATAGGCAGAACTCCCTCGATTCTGTCCAAAGGGAAAACATGAACACATCAGGTATTGTGCTGCACTGAGCTGAGCATCTCTGTTTTGCTCCCAGGAGGCTGATGCTGCTCGGAAAAGCATGCTGTGGAAGACCTGGCTCTTGGTGGATGAGGTAGGCTCCTCGGCACCTAGTTGTACTGGGAGCAGAGTTATACTGGTATTGAACCATCGTAGATTCACCTTTGGCTATTGGACTCCCATTTATCCGCCCTTGATAGATTAAACATGAGTTACTGCTACCCTGAGCAAGTGAAAATGTAGTGATGGTATTTTGACTTGTAATGCCTAAAAACCTGAGCTCTGATCCACTACCCTGCCCTCCCTCCAGAAGAACAAATGGCATAGAGACCTGCTGGGAGTGAGATGAGTTTCCTGTTCTCTAGTTCCATGAAACTGGCTTGAGCACTATTTTATCTGGGTCTGAGGAGATGTTCCATCCTAACTCAGCCATGAGCAGGGGGCCAGCATGGGTCTTCGTGGCCCACTCTCCTCTGCCAACCTTCTAAGCTAGACTTACAAAGATGGCAAACTGCTAACCATCTAAAATAAGTTCATGTGTTCTTCCCCCTTCCCGGAAGTCATCTTTTCAAAGAACAAAACCTCTTCTATCCCATCCCAACTTGTCACAAAACACCATGCCCGTTTGTGGTGCTATATTTTTCATTACACAATGATAAATATATAATGATATATATGTTGCTAGTTCCTATTGTCTGAGGTGGGCTTCCTATCTCTCAGTCAGATCCCATCTTCGAGTGCTGACAAAGGCAAGGATGTGGGGTGGGCATGGTGGTTGTCTGAAATGAGGTAATCTCAGGCAAACAGAGCATCGAGGAAGGAAGTGAATCTTCCTCAGAGAGAGCTAATGCCCCACAGATTTTTCTCTGGTGTTGAATGTGGGTCAGTAGTAACATCTGGGTTTCTAGCTGTGATGAGTGGGTAGAATTTTAGATTCTCACTTTCTCCCACCACACTTAATGGCTGCTTCTTTCTTCAGGTATTGAAAAAGCACCTTCTCTACTACAAACTGCCCAACAAAGAGAGCCCGACGGGCTTTGACCTTTATAAGCAGCTCCCTCCCATTCGACTGAAGTACCTGCAAATGGGGACCAAGAGAGAGCACAAAGAAAACATGCAGATGTCAGGCTCGTAGTGAAGCATCTCAGCGACAGACAGGATGAGGATTGGGAAAGGTCATTTTAGACAAGCTGGTGAAAAATGTTAAGTGAACTTCCTGGGGTGTGATGTTTCCTGGGCATCCTTGCCATATTGGCAAAGGGAAAGGCGAATAGAACTCTTTCAGCACTGTGGTACATCACATGGCTTCTAAGGATGTGGATGACCTGTACGTGGCCTTGGTATGTCTAGCACTGGAACATCCTTTTAGATTCTCTCTGACTTGCTGCTGCCTTGTGCTAGAGAGCATGAAATGTTCCTGTGTAGTGGAATGTGAGTGCAGACTGATTTAATAAACTAAATGAAGTGAAAAAAAGTTTGATTCCCTCACGCTGGAAGTCTGATTTTCTTCATGTGATGTCCGTTGCCTTCCCCACTTTCTGAATGCTACCCTCTCCCTTGCTTTGCTGTGTCCTGAGCTTTTCAGGGTTCTTTCCATAGGCTGTCAGTGTCAAGGAAGCTGGTTCTGTGGAACTGTCCTTTCCTCCAGCAGTTTCTCTCAGAAAGTGCTTTGTGCACTCTTATCAGTCACACAGCTGTACTGCATCACACCTCATAGACTCATAGGTCAGAAGGGACCAATATGATCATCTA
>ML675613.1:52103055-52278138 GCA_007922155.1 Mesoclemmys tuberculata
GTTCCTTATCCACCTTACAACTTTCACATTCATTCCCATCTTTTCCTCTAAGGAAACTATGCTAGAAACCTGGGCTGTGTGCATATCCTCACATTGTACTCTCATGAATGGGCTATGAGATGCTTTTTCCCCCTTATTTTGTAATCGTTAGGTTTAATAGAATTCTTTCTTTTCAGGACAGGATGATTAGCAGCTGCAGCCATGCCCCATAAGAAAAAATAGGTATCTGCTTGTTTGTCTAGTGTGTGTATTGATTGTCTTTTGAACCAAGAGAAGGTGAATAGAATTTAAGGCTTAAAGTAGAGGTTACTAGGTTCATTGAGTCAGAGCACAGGAACAGTCAGTTTTTATATGGAGACAGTTTTCCTTCCCTTTCTGTTCTAGATCACTCTTGACCAGCCTCCATGTCCTAATATCATATTTGAATCTTAGCTTCAGAGACTAGCAATGTAGTGACAAAAATAACTGAGCCCATTGCCCAAGCACTTACCACCATGAGCAGTCACACTGAAGTCCATGCTGACTGCTCTGAACAATCCGCTTCCTTGCAGACAACTAACTCATTGCTGTTGGCTGGTGTTGACTTTGGAACTTGCTGCCAGTCTGGACTGAATTTGACCTAGTGACCTATAGGTGAAGGTTGTGCACTTCTCTTCCCAGTCCCTGAAACCATTGAGGTCCCCTTGCGTCTCCAGAAAGGTCAATATCTCAGATTCTTCTGCAGCAGCTTTCCCTTCATTTATTTCAAGCAGGGTCTGGGCAGTGCTGGTGTTTCTTTTATAATCTTTTTTTATTTTCTTACCCTTTTTCTGTTGCAGTGTCTGATCTGAGGCCTTTCACAGCTGAAAATCAATAGCTCATAAAGCCAGAAATGCAAGAAATAGCTAGTATTGATTTTTTTTTTCTTTTAAAAGTGCTAGTTATGATAAAAATTGTACTGTGTCTCAGGATGACAGGAGGCCCAGCATGCTCTTCCAGGAAAAACAACGAGAAAGGTTTAAGGGCTGCTAGTTGCCCATTAGATAATCGAGTTAGCTAGTGGCATAACTTGATGGCACATTACTTTTCCAACCTTTTTTGCCAAAACCCTTCCAGTCCTTTGTTTTGGAATGTACACAAATTGTAAACAAACATTGATATTTCTGTAGCTTTTTGGAATGAAGTGGGTACTCATTCCTGCTCGTTATTTAACCTCTTACTTGTTTTTGAGTGGCTCTGTCACTTGCAGATGGTTAATATATTGGGAATGCCATACAATATGGGAAATGATGGTGGCCACGGAGCAACAGTCTTTGAATTCCTCTTCAAGTCACAGATTTGGAATCCTCTGTGTTGGTATATTGGGCTTACTTTGCCTACAGGTAGGGCTTTTGAATTCTGATACTCAGAAACCCAGGTACTGGACATGAGGCATGCATGCAGTGGAGGGTTGTGTACCTATGCCTCACTAGAAAGCCATGACTTATTTTTGGAACCACTGCCTATTGTACTGACCTCCTCTCACCATTCCAAGATCTGGTAATGGGGGTGTTTGTGTGAGAGAAAAGCTGCTGGCATGTGTCATCTGTAGGTGTATCTACACAGCTGTAATTTCCAGCTCGAGCAGACATACTTGTGCTAGCTCTGATTGAGCTGGCATACTAAAAAAGGAAGTGTAGCTGTTGTGATGGAAGCAGTGTGAGGGGCTAGCCACCCTGAGTACAGTCCTGTCTGAGACCCTACATAGCTAGCCCCTTCTGCTGCTCATGCTGTGGCAATTACACATTTTTAGTATGCTAGCTTGGTCAGAGCTAATGTTGGTTTGTTTAGATGAGCTGGAAGTTACACCTCAAGCTCCAGTATATGTACACCCTGAGATTTTTCTCCATTTACAGTGGGTGTAGCCGTGCCTTCATGAATAGTATGTGGGTACATGGATCTTGTGCCTTGCTGGAACTGGAATATTGGTGTGTGATTCTCCGCAGTATGGTATTGCTGGTAAGTTTAGAGTGGCTAAAGCAACACTCTGGGATGTATTTCGAAAGTGGTGCACTGCCTTACTTCAAGGAAACCCTGCTTTCCTCTGCCCATCCCAGCCTCAGCATTTATATCCCTCAAAAGTCTTACCTTCAGCTCAAAAGTCCTCAGAATGCTTGTGCATTGGAAATTCTCCTGAGGTATTTCTGAAGCATTCAGCGTTCTGGGGTACTTCAGACTGAAGGCAATGTGAGGAGTTACACAGATACAGGTCTGCAGGAAAGAGACGTTTCAGGACCATCATGCCCACCCTTAAATGACGGTCTGGAAACCTGCTTTCACCCTTCCTCCCCTCTGGTTCCTCTGCTGTCTTTTGGCTTTAAATTATTAAGAGGGAGAGAACACAACTGAAGCAGGGCAGTGTTTTCTCCTGGCCTGGGCACAGGATTTGGAGCCAGGGATTCCTGAGTTCTAAGCCTGCTTTGACCACTAACTGTACATGGCTTCAGGCCAGCCACTTGAGCCCAAATTTTCCAGTGCCTACTAATCTTGGGTGCCCAACTTCAAGCACTGATTTTCAGAGCTGTTCAGGACTTCCAACTCCAACTGAAGTTGAGGGGAGTTGCAGGCACCTCTAAAAGTCAAGGCCTCCGTGTCTCTGGTTGGTACCCAAAATTAGTGGACAGTGGCAAATGTATGCCTTAATGTCTGTGTGCATTGTCCATCGGTGAAATAGAGATAAACATACCTGATGGGTTTTGTGAGGACTAAGTAGCTAATGTTTGTAAAAAGTATCATTAGCAAACGGAAAAACACGACTTTTTTTTTGCATTACATAACTACAATTTCAAGGGATGTAATTCGAGAGAGGAAATTGGGTTCTGTAATCATAAAGAATACTGTAAATACAACTTTACACAACTTTCCCTAGTACACCATTGTGGTCTCAAAAATACTTACGTTGTATAGAAAGATCTTTCACTTGATGCAGCATCATTTTATAATGGCAAATCTTACTCAGCCTTTAAATATCAATACATCCATGAATTAAATTGTATCTTGCAACTATCCTTCAGAGCACTAGTTTGAAATATGGCAGACAGTACCAGACTGTCTGCCATATTGAAATCTGTTGTTTCCACTGTGTAACGGGTGTGCCTACCCACACTAGAGACCAGGGAATGGACCCTGCATTATGGGCAGAGGTAGCCCCGCCCCTTAGACAGTGCTGGGCATGCTCCAACTCGTGTCTCAGTATAAAAGGAAACAGCCCAGCTTCTTCGGGGCTGACCACTGAGGAGAAGGGAGCCTTGCTGAAGGCTCCTGCCACAGAACCAGCACACCTGGGAAGTGGGAGGACTGGAGACCCAGTGGATCCAGAAGGAGCCTCGGAACCTGTGATTGCCTGCCTGAAGGCTGGGCACACTGATGGCCCTTGAGGCCTGACCAGCTGACGAACCCCACTGGAGGAGATGGGGCAGGAAGTAGCCTAGGGAAGGGGGCTAGTCCCAACCCACGGGAAGAGTCGGCGTGTTGTGGGAGGATCCACACTAACTCAGTGGCAAGTACCCCCAGCATCACTGGGGCCCTGGGCTGGAGCTTAGAAGAGCAGGGAGGGCCTGAGCCCCTTTACCCCAGGTGCCACATGCTCCTAGGTGATGCCCCAGTCCCCCAATGGGCCAACCCACAGAATTGGGTGACACTGGTGATTCAGGCCACACAGCCATGCTGCCCTGACTCAGAAGGGCGCTTACTGACTGGCCATTGGGCAGTACTGCCTCGCGCCCCCGGGCAGTGACACCGGCTCTGGCCGTTGGGCAGTACTGCCTCGCGCCCCCGGGCAGTGACACCGTCTCTGGCCGTTGGGCAGTACTGCCTCGCGCCCCCGGGCAGTGACACCGACTCTGGCCATTGGGCCGTACTGCCTCGCGCCCCCGGGCAGTGAGACTCCCCAAAGGAGGATGGGGGAACTACTCCCCTTGTTGAACAAGAAATTTAGTTTCTCAGTTTAGCTGCTCCTGTTCTGGGTTTGTCTTTCTGTAGCAGCAGCTGAGTGAGATTTGGGGAAAGACATTTTGGTACAGTAAGTGGAAATTGAAATCGCAGTTTTAAGTAGGGCCAAAATGCGCTATTTCTGGTAATCTTAATAAGTCTGTCACTTCACAACCCAGTGGGTCCTGTTCTGCCAGTAGCATGGACCAAGTAGAGTAAAGTGGAATGGAAGAGTGAAAGCCTGGACTACAGGGGAGAAGACCATATGCAAGTGAGTGACCTAGAGTATAGATAGACAACAGGAGCAAGGAGCATAAGTACTGATCTCACAGGAGTGTTATGAGGCTAACTGGCTGTAAAGCTCTTTTCACTTCACTAGCTCCTTTCATATCGTATTACTATAGTATTATCCTGCAGGTAGGGCTGTGGGTTTGTCACAGCCATGACTTTCATGCCTTTAACAACAGGCATTTAAGTGTTTGAATTCAAATCATGTTTGTGCCACTGGAATTGGTTCTCCACTTAAAGCCTACAATGAAATGATACCACCGAGACGACACGTGAATGATAGTTGGAGGGGCTGGGTGGCATGTATTGGTGCACTCACAAACACACCTTAAGTCTTCCAGTGGTCCTTGTTACAAAAAGTGGAGCAGACTATTTTCCAGCTTCCTCAGCTACTTTCTGCGCCCAGTGGGTCCGCAAACCACTGGTGATTGTTGCCTCCCTTTCCAGCCCCAAATCTGCATCTTCTTATAGGGAGCTGGATTGCAAGCAGCAACCATGAAGGGAGGAACAGCAGATGGCTCTAGAGGTCACATTGTGTTACATAATAGGCTGACAATCTGCCTTTCTACTGTAACTGTCATAAGTTTGACCGTGCTTTGGTTTTGGCCATGGCGCATGTCTCAAAACCTCACCACTTCAATTCTATAAGGCTTAGGGCAATTATATTCCCTCTGCAAAGCACCAGGGGGCGCTGCTTACCCTACTTAAAATCAATCTTTCTGGGCTGCAGCACATTCTGGGTTTATGGAAGGCGGTTTAAAATTATTTCTGTTTCTCTGGTTGCTGCAAATTTTCACTAAGTTTTCTTTAAAAGCCTTTGAAAGCTTTTGTGTTTGGTTTTTCTTTTTGAGTGGTTGCTAAGGCTCAATCACTGCTTTGCCAGCAAAAAGAGAGAGAGAGAGATTGAACACTTCTGAAAGACCCCTTGGTACAGTAAATGGAAATTATTTAAATTTAAATTGCCATATTAAGCAGGGACAAAATGTGCTAGTTCTGGTAATCCAGTTTAATCCTCATCAAAATAAAACGTTAAAGGAGTTTGGTTATTGTGTTGGCATCTTTTGTTGGATCAATGTACAAAGTAAAAACAAAGTCAACCATTGGTCAGGTTTTGATGTTTTAATTCCTCTACACACTCTGTTGTTGCCAGAGGTTTAAAGGTGCTCCAAAAGGAGGGTCATTTTGATGCTTCTGCTTATCCATCTAAAATCACATCTTAATTTTGGATCAAGTCTCTGGGGTTGGAGTCATTCTAACCCGAGCACTGTATGTTGCCTGGTAATTCTGATCAGAGGACAAAGGGAAAATTAATGCTACCATCTAATTCCAGAGGAAGATAACAACACCTTCTGGCTAAGGCTGGCTGGAAGATACTTGGAGATCATCCAGTGCCCAGCGCTTATGTCCCATAAGAGCAGTAAGAGCCAATCCTGGGGGTGGTGAGGTGTGGTTCTTGATGTAGACAACAGCAAAGATGACTGAAATGCCTAAATTTAAGGGAAGGGGGAGAAATTAGGCTAATGCTTATTTTTGCTTTTATATGAGATTATAGAAAGAAGGCCTGAAATTTTTAAAACTTTGTTTTATATTAGGAAATCCTGGTTTGCGCTCAGCCAGAAGACTCATTACCAGAGAGAGAGAGTGTGTGTCATCAGAGGAGTAGAAAAGACCAGGTTAGGAGCAGGGATTTTAGTCAAATGTAAAACTGGATGCATGGTTTTTATCATTAGCACCTAGTTAGTTAAATATGAAGATTCTGAATAATAGGAAGAGCTTCTTAAAGATTCTGCACTTTTGTTCCTTTAGCTAAGGTGTTAAGTTCCTAATAAACATCTCTGAGACTTCCAATAAGCCCTACACAATCACAAAAAACGGGGGGGGGGACGCACGGACTTGCATTTCCTGGTATTGCTAAGGTAAGAAGCAAGCAAAGGGAGAGGAGAAAAAACACATTTTCCAGGATCTCATTTTTCAGTGTAAAAAGTGTGGGAAAGCCCTGATTTTCCAGAAAATGTTGCAGGTGCTCTTTAAGAGTTTACCACATACACAGACTGCTTCGTAACTGACCCGCTCAGTGGACTGGGGATCAGAGACCATCTACAACAGGTACATTGCTGTATATTGTAAAATAAACCCATATGGCTGATTGTGTGACCTTGAGGACTCAGGTGTTTTCTGACAGTGAATGTCTGTTAACATTTCTGTTACGTACGACAGAGTCAGGCCAGAAAGCTACAGGAGAGTAGCAGAAGGCAAGTATATCAACTCCAGGATCAGCAGGTCCCTTTTCCCTTGGTGGTGCAACAGGGGTTACTCCAGGTTAATTAGGGCACCTGAGGCCAATTAAGGACCTGCCTGGGGCCTGTTAAAAGCCTCTCCTTCAGCCAGGCAGGAGTGAGTGGTAGGAGCTGTGGGAGTGAGGCAAGCTGCTAGAGAATTGAGAGAGACAGACCTGGACAAGAACTAGGAGGGTGCAGAGGAAGGAGTGGAACATCAGGGGAAGAACCCCACAGGTACAGAGGCTGCTGGAGAGTACTGCCCAAGTAGGACTGAGGGCCTTTCCAGGCACAGAGGCCTGAAGGAAAGGGCCCTACCAGAGGGGCAACTGAACTGAGTGTTTGCTTGGCGTTACACATCCAGAGGGGCTACCAGAGACCGAGATACTCTCCAGGCATGGAGGCCAGGAGAGGCCTGGATTAAACAGGGTGTGGACAGTTGAGCTGTGGGGCAGGAACCCAGGAGAATTAGAAGCATCCTGGAAACCAGCAGCATAAGACTTGTGAGGCCGCTGGGTTGGGGTCCAGAGTAGAGGGTGGGACCATTTGTTGGAGCAGCCAAACTCCTAATGAAGAGATGACTAGCAGACCCAGAGACTGGACTGGAAGCTGGAGGGGAACAGCCATTTTGAAGGAACAGGGTCCCACCTCTAGAATAGGAAGACTCTGAGGGACAAAGATATACCCCATCCTGCCGCTAGAGAAAAGTGCTGGACCCACTAAAGTGGAGAAGGTGCTCTGCCACAAAGGGAAGAAATAGCCTCCTGTGAGTTTGGAAAAGTCTCCTTCTCTTCTTTTGTTTTGGTCGTTGCTCTTCTGCCTCTGCAGCTGCTGACCTTCTCCACAGAACACCTACTTCAGGCCCTATGTAAGATTCCACTTTGGTGAGTCGCAACTTTTCATTTGCATGGGTGGCAGTTCCTAATGAGGGCAGAAGTGCCCATCTGAGCTGCTGGCTTGTCTGTGCCACATGCCTGGACTTAATATGGCAGAAAATCATGGAGGGTTCAAAATAAGACAGAAACCACAATGTAAAAAGTCTAAAAATCAGAATTTTGTTGCAAGAATTTATATTGGGCAATATGAACACTTACATTACATTACATTGTATCTAGCATCCCATATGCTGGACTGGAGCACTTGGTTGAGAGATGCAAACTAATTATCTGCAGTCGCATGTTGTCATTCCATCTTGCTAGTCAATGTGAAAATAATCCAAGACATCTTGTTTGTGAAGTGGTGTGTGCAAACAGCACAGGCCAAGAGAGCTGGGGGAATAATTACATGCATATTCCTCTGCCATGTCAGATATGAAATACATTTCTAGAAATTGAGCAGAGGGGCCTATTAATCTGAGTCCTCTGTCCCTGCCCTCTGTTTTTGAGAGCCCTATCCCACAAATCTCTCACAAAGGAAGTGCTCCAGCCTCATCATCAATTTTTGAGGCAAAACCTATTTCTCTTCAGCCCCACTGACGCTCATATAACCTCTCCATTCACAGAGCTGGTTCTTTGATACCTTTTGTGCAAATAATGTTTCAGTCATTTTTCAGCTGTTTCCCTGGTTCTCAAAAAGTTGCTGTTCTTCCCCTGTGGAGGACAATGGGTATGTACTTGAGCAGCCAGCTTACTCCGCTGTCCATGTGGCTGTGTCTTTGCTGCTATTGTTATTTGAGCTAGCCAGGTCAAAGCTAGCTCAGGTGTGTCTGTGTGCTATAGTAATACCTCTGACTGCTGTGTGGACATCCTGAGAAAAGACCATGCATCTCCCGTCTAGCATGCCCTGTCAACTCTATCTTTAAAAATGGAGGCTGCCCTGGCAGCAGGAACTCACCATAGGTGGCAGCTGCAGTTTTTGTCATCTTTGGTTATCCTCTTCCACTAGCTTAGACATCAATAGGCCCCTTCAGCTTCATCATGCTCAGGACACTAGAGCCGTTTGAAGACAAACTGGCCTCATTTCCCCCCCTTTCTGTTTGCTCTTAAAGTGATGGAGGACAAGGGAAAATGTGAGGGAGTTTGAAGGGTGAGTTTGTTTAATGCCTCTTGCATATTTAAAATATTTATACAAGGAAGCCTGGCTTGCTGACTAGGCTGGTTTGTGATGAGATCTTATCAGCAACTCATATACTTTCAAATGGTATGAAAAACTCAGACAAAAGGAAAAAGAAAAGTTCTGAGTAAAAAGTAGGGCACCAGAAATTGGATACCTGACCCCATTTGTAGTTCCAAGAGAATGAGAAAAAGCCCCCATATGGGGGAACAGGGATGGGGAGAGTTTCATGTAGAGAGCACCCTTGATGCCAAAAGCTCTCAGAATCAGAGACATGTAGGGCTGGAAGGGACCCCGAGAGATCAGCTGGCCCAGGCCCCATCACTGAGGCAGGACCAAGTAAACCTAGACCATTTCTGACAGGTGTTTGTCCAACCTGTTCTTAACATTGTCCAGTGAGGGGATTCCACAACTTCCTTTGGAAGCCTATTCCAGAGCTTAACTATCATTAGAGTTAGAAAGATACTCCTAGTATTTAACGTGAATCTCTCTTGTTGCATATTAAGCAACTGCATCATACTGTTGACTCATATTCAATTTGTGCTCCACTATAACCCCCGATCCTTTTCAGTAGTACTATTGCCTGATCAATTAGTTCCATTTTTGTAGTTTTTTTCTTGTTGAGCAAGAAAAGCAATTGGAACAATTGTCCAATTTGTCAAGTTTGTTTTGAATTCTAATTCTGTCCTACAAAGGGTTTGCAACATCCCTCCCAGGTTGGTGTCATCCACAGATTTTAAAAGCATACTGTCCACTGTATTATCAAAGTCATTAATTAAAATATTGAATGGTACCTGACCCAGGACTGACCCTTGTGGGAGCCCATTAGATATACACTCCCAGTTTGACAGCCAGCCATTGATAACTACTCTTTGAGTATGGTCTTTCAACCAGTTATGCATGTACTTCATAGTAATTTAATCTAGACCTCGTTTCCGTAGTTAGTTTATGAGAATGTCATGTAGGACAGTGTCAAAAGCCTTACTAAAATCAAGATGTATCACATCTGCTGCGTCCCCACATCCACTAGGCCAGTAATTCTGTCAGAGAAGAAAATTAGGTTAGTTTGACCGGTTTGTTCTTGATAAATCCATGCTGACTATTATCCTTTAGGTGCTTACGTCATAGGTGACAGGGCCCGAAGGGACCACTTGATGGGTCATCCAGTCTGACCATGTGTAAGGAACTGTGGGACTAAAACTCTGGTCTGCAGTGCCTGGGACAGCTGACGTTCCCACATTGCCACCAGGAAACTATGCAGGGCCACATCCAAGAAGGACTGTGGAGATTAGGCACTGCTAGAGGTACCACCTGAAGGGTCCAGAGTGATAGCACCCTGTGGCCCTCTGATTGGCCCATTCTCACTCTTTAACCATGAAGGGTGGCTCAGGAAGTTGTCTGGGCAATGACACAGATTTCAGGTCTGCTGCAACCCCAAACTTCGCCTCACCTCACTTTCTGATCTCCAGCCTCTGACCCCAGCTGACTCTGACCCCCACTCTTGCCTCATGATTCCAGTCCGGTACCACCTCTGATCTCCAGCCTCTGACCCCCACGTGACTCTGACCCTAACTCTTGCTTATCGATTTTGGTTCTTCTAGTGACT
Organism: Mesoclemmys tuberculata; assembly: GCA_007922155.1. NCBI lineage: Eukaryota > Metazoa > Chordata > Testudines > Chelidae > Mesoclemmys > Mesoclemmys tuberculata. The sequence continues at coordinate 52,113,226 of ML675613.1, forward strand.
ACTCTGATCCCTGCTTTGTTGTCCACTGCCTCATGGCCATCCTTGACCTGTGGACATCAGCCCAGCTGTGATCGTTAGACCACACTTCCTATGCCCCCATCTCTCTCACCATGTGCATTTCGCAGGACTCCTCTGCCATCAGCACACCATTCTCCCTAGTGTCTTATGAATGGTGCCTCCACCACCTACCTTGGAGGTCTCTTCCACTGCCATGTTGCTCTTAATGTGAAGGAACAGTTCTCAATATGGAAGCTAAACTCTTTCCTTCCATAACTTCAAGCCATTGCTCCTTATCCTGTAGTCTTCTGCAGCTGCTTCCTTTGGCTGTTCCTAAGGCTGGCTGTGGATGGAAAGCATATATAATAGGACATTATGAGGAATTAATTTGTATAGGAACAGGATTTGTACAATGTGGTAAATGCAGTTAGTGGTTTAGTTCTAGGTTCATTTGCAGTAGCCACACAGAGTTCCAGCTAATTGCACCAAATCAGTAACTGTGTTCATGCAGGCACTTTCTTACTGGATGCTGTAAATTAGACTTTTCTGTGGGTTCTTTTGGCATTTTTTGTTTGCTAGTGTTTGTAGCACCCGGACAACTTCATTCCACTTCCTGCGTGAAATGGGCAAGGAATACTCAGCATGAAACAATCCTACCTGGGTTGGGTTCCCCTGGCCTGAGAAGGGAGGATGGAGTTTCTACCAACACGTCCCATAGGAAAAAATAAGTGTGCTGGTGAAGTCTACATGTTCTAGTCCTACATACGCTTTATTAAACCAGTTTCAAATTGGGAAACAGCATCTTTCTTGAATCCCTCTTGTTGAGCTACTCTTGGCTTCTGGCTTTCCTCTCACCCATGTCAGAAATGGATCTATAATTGTGACAGTAGATGGACAAGAATCTGCCCTGATGATATTTTCTCAGTGTGGGTTTGATCTTGCTCCCAGGCAAGTTGATAACAAAACTCCTATAGGCTGCAACTGGAGTGGAATTAGGCCCTCTGTATAGTGAGGGTTTAAATGGTCATAGAGGAAAGGCATACTTGAGCATTTCTCCAGTGAACTCCCTTCTTCATCTGACCCTCTGTTGGTAAACTCAGAGAATGTAGTTGCTTCTGCAGACTGAGACAGGAGAGTTTAATTTAGAATACTGGTCTCTTGTTCAACTGCTAGCTAACTGAATACTTAGGACTAGGAGGATGTGAGTCGATGGCTATCCAGTGTCTGTAAAGAGGTAATACTTTCAGTGATGGATGCGGATACTTTTTTTGCACTTTGATTGGAGTCAAAAACTTGCTCTAATTTACTTCATTGGTATTTCATGTCTTCTGTAAATCAGGCTGTGGCTCTCTGGGAGATTTTACTGCTGCTGAATACTATGAGGTTTTTCACTCTCCTGGGGATGGATTATTCCAAATGCTGCAGTCTAACTTCTTCCTAGGTAATCCATCTAATTGATTATGCAGTCCGTATTGTGTTGTTTAGTTTTCTGCTCCCTCCCTCTTTGAATAATTCTCAGGTGGGATTATTCAGTGGAAATGGCATAAACATTTTACCTTTTGAGGTTGCAGTTTCCCATTGAGCTGTGAGGGAAGATTAAAAAAATAGGGTTTGTTTTGTCTGGAGAAGAGAAGACTGAGGGGGAGATTGATAACAATTTTCAAGTACCTAAAAGGTTAAAAAGAAGAAGAAAAAATTTTCTTTTTAACCTCTGAGGCTAGGACAAGAAGCAATGGGCTTAAATTGCTGAAAGGTTGGTTTAGATTGGACATTGGAAAAAAGCTCAACTGTCAGGGTACTTAAGTACTGGAATTAATTGCCTATGGAGGTTGTGGAATCTCCATCATTGAGATTTTTAAGAGCAGGTTAGACAAATGTGTCAGGGATGGTCTAGATAATACTTAATCCTGTGCTGAGTACAGGGGACCGGATTAGAAGACCTCTCAAGGTCGCTTCCTGTCTACGATTCTATGATTTTATGACTGTTCAACACTCTAAATTTCAGAAATCCCAATTGCTGACCCCAGTGTGGAGAAGATTTACAAAGCTGTAACTATATTGAAGTCTATAATTCTCTCCTCATCCATAGCACCTCAAAGCCCTTTACAAATATTAAGTCTCTTAACACACCTGTGAAGAAGGCAGAAGATGTATGTATAGAGAGCACTTCATTTAGTACTGAAATGGAGAGGGGTAGTGTTGCATTCTACAGAAATACCAGGCAATACTTCAGGTCTGAAAGTAGAGGAGAATGCCATCTTCAGTTGAATCTATGAGGATGATTTAAGTGGCTGCCTACATTGGAATGGTTTCAGGCCACTGTGATTGACAACCTTATTTTTCAAAAAGTGCCGTGAGATCCTTAATGATCATCTGAGGTCAGGACCTCAGTTTTATGTCTCCTCTGAAAGATTATGAATTTATAGCTGCTAAACCTGTCACTGGCCATTCATTTCAGAGACTTCTTTGCTTGAGAGTAGATTTGTGATGCCAGGAGTATAAATGACCAGCAGGGTTCACCCCTACCTACTACTCCTTGTGTGAAGGAATTTCTTTCTGTTCCTTTTTATCCCTTCCATGGCAGGTTTGTCTGAAATACTGAGGCAGTTTCCTAGTTTGTAGTAGTATGTGGTTGTCATTAGCTGCAGCACCCCACATACATTCTCTTATCCAGGGCTGAAAATAGATTTCTAGGGTACTCTGCAGTGTCCATTTCCTGGTGCTATGTCTGGTTGACCTCATCCATTTGTCATTGTGGCCTCCACCCAAATATCTCTTGGTGCCTCTTTAAGCAATATGCTTGCCTTCTCAATATATCATGTAATTGGCAGGGGTTTGTATGCCATTACATCCCAGCATCTAGCAGTTTGTGCTTAATTGGTATGTATGTATGTATATATGTGTGTGAATTCATGTGTGTGTTGCTTTCATAGGCTGAGTTTACTTAGTAAAGGCATATGCCTGGGAGATGAAGTCCTTGACTGGAATCCCATTATCTTTTCTTGACGCTGCTTTATGTATAGGTTACAGAATTGGACTACCAGACCCTAATCTGGGAGATTTTATTTTTTTCCATTGGAAGAGTGTGTAGGATGGTTTAGGAGATAGAATAAGTGGGTTGTTTGCAACATACTTCCATTAGAATTCTCTTCAGGGAGTTCCCCACCTCCTGCATGCACAACTCTTAGGATATGTCCACACTGACAGCGGCGCAGTCGCCACTGTCTGATCAACCTTTCTGGATGGATTTAGCAGTCAGTGAAGACCTGCTCAATTGATTGAGAAGTCAACACTGTAAAACCACCTCAAGTGGCGTAGCGCTGCATCGATGGGAACGCGGTTCCCGTCGGCACAGTGAAGTGAAGACGTTGCACAGAAGGGAAGCACAGCAGTCGACGGGAGTTACGCAAGCTACTCTGCGTAGCTTGTGTAACTCCCATTGACTGCCGCCAAATTGCCAGGTAAGTGTAGACTAGGCATAAGATACACTATGTTTTTATCTGTGTCTGAACCATCAGGGATCAGCTACTGATAGAGGCAAGATACCACACAAGATGGATCAGCAAGTATAGCAAATGCTATAATAGAAAGCCTATTTATCTGTCAGCTTTTATTTTTCCTGAAAAATAAATCTGAGTGACTTCTGTAAGTCTGTTTACTGTTCCCTTTGAATCCTAAATTGTCACTTGGATTCCATCCATGAGATTGGACAAAGTAATGTATGTGCACATTACTTGTTGGTGTAACTTATGTCACTCAGAGCAGTGTCTTAGTCATACCCCTGAGTGGTGTAAATTATGCCAACATAAACTATAGTGTAGACAGAGCTTCACGTTTTTTCCATACTGGTTTCCTCCCTTTAATCCCTTATCCCATCACTTATGTGCTCATCTCCCCATCTTTTTTCTCCTCTCTGCCACTATCTCCACATCGTATACTTGATTATGCTTTTCATTAGGCTTTTATTGCTGCTGGGTTTTTTCATCTTTATAATCAATCCATACATTCACTAGAATGTAAACATTTAACCAACAGGACTATGGGGTCCAGAGGCTGGAGACAACAGAGAAAGGAAAATATTCTCTTTTTTGGAGCATATAAGGAATTGGAAATGTGCCATCTCCCTCAATCAACTAATTACGATGCTCTGCTTGATCCCAAATAGGATACTGCCACATATCATCTGCATTCTGAACTGCTTGATTCAGCAGCAACAGAGGAGGTGAAATTGAAATCAGAAGGTCTTAATTTCAGAGACACAAAGGTCTTTTCTCTTTCAAGTCATCAAAATATTATTACCCCTGATTAGATTTCGAAGCTATTTAAGATGCTCTAGTCACATGGTCAACTGGTGGCCTGTATAACGTCATCGTTTATGTTCATATGAACAACAGATTGTAAGGTGGTCATACTACTGTGTCTGAATTAAGGGCTGTGAAGATCAAACATTCTGAAAGTCCAGCCTATAGAAAACTGGCTTTTGTTGGCATTTGCATGACCAGTTAGTGCATTGCCCTGGTCATAGAAAAGACCAAGAGATCAAAAGATCAAGAAACCTTTTGCTGCCATCCTAGCAATAGCCAAATTCTAATCAGCAAAACTGTTTGAAAAGTCTTTGACCATTTAAACTGAACTGATGTGGCAAAGAATGTGAAGAGAAGACACCTGCTTATATACCACTGCTAGGAGTCTTGGTAACAAGCAAAAGGAATTGGAAATTCTCACTAATAAGAAGAAATTTGATGTAATTGGCATTATTGATGAGACAATCACATAATTAGAATGTTAAAATCTCTGATTGTTACTTGTTTAGGAAGGATAAGGTGAGTTAAGGGGGCCGAAGGGTGGGTGTCACTTGATATTAAAGACACCATTACTTGTTTGAGTTACTGATGAATCTTTATCACAGGGTCTTGACTGCATATGGATGAATGCGCTAACTGACAATGCCCAGAAGGGATTTGGTTGGGGATCTATTACAAACCACCAAATCAAACCAGAGTAAAGGTGGAGTTACTCCTTAAGTACTAGTCTGTAATGTGGGGAAAGAAAAATTGTGTTATGGTGAATTTCAGTTTGGCAGACAAATGCTGAAGGTCCTATATAGCCAGTAGTAAAATATCATTCGAGTTTTTCTAGAAATTATAGATCATCATTTTCTAACACTAAAGGTATTGCACCCCACACAAGGCAACTATATTGGACCTCATTTTGATGGAGAAAGATGAATTATGGAATAGAAGTTGGTGGCTGCCTAGTGACCAGTAATCCGTGATTACATTCAATATGGGCAAAAAATTATGGGCAAAAATTTCCTAAAGATGAGGTAAATTTTGTATGAAATCACTCAGAGGAAAAAGTTAGAAAGAAAATTGACAGATCTTTAAGAGGAGTTGATTTGATGGCCAAAAAGCCACAACTCCACATTCAAGAAAGAAGACAACTTTTGCTAAAAGCATTTCCTGATTTGGTGGCAAAGTGAAGGCAGCAATTAGAAATTAAAAAAGCAATACATAAAGAATGGAAAAGGAGAAAATGGCATTCAATATAAATTAGAAGTTATGAAGGGTAGAAAACTGATAGGGGAAGCTAAAGACATCAGGGAAAAATCCATGGCTGGCAGGGCTCTGGTCAATAAATTAAAAAAAAAATATAATAGGAACAATATATAATATATATAGGAATATATAATAGGAACAAAAGAAATTCTAGTAATGCTATATTGGCCTATTCCTACATGGATTGGTAAAATTGTTAATGATGCTTAAAAGATAAAAGTTGTTCAGTAAGTGTTTTTTTCTATATTTGGGGAAAATGAAGGATGCTGAAGTACTTTCCAGTCCATTAGTTAAACAACTTCTACTAAGGATAAACATTTTTAAATCAGCAGGCCCAGATTATTTGTAAGCAAGAGAATTTAAAGAGCTGTCTGAAGAGAGCTCTGGACTATAGATGTTAATTTTTAATATGAGAACAATTCCAGAAGACATGCTAATGTGCCATCATTCAAAAAGGGCAAATAGGATGATCCAGATAACAATAGGTTTGTTAGTTTGACATCAATCCCAGGTAAAATAATGGAAAAGCTGATATAGGATTCAGTTAATAAAGAATTAAAGGATAGCAATATAATTGACAGTAAATATGTTTTTATGGAAAATAGGTCTTATCAAACAAACCTGATTTCTTTGAGGAGATGACAAGTTGGCTGAAGGAAGGTAACTGTGCAGATGTATACTTAGGCTGGGTTCACACTGACGGCAGCAAATTCGCCACCGTCAGATCGACTTCTCTGGATCGACTAAGCAGTCTGTGTAGGCCCGCTTAGTCGATCCAGCAAGTGATGCAGGAAACCATCTTGGTAAGTGGCGTAGCGCTGTGTCGAAGGGAGCGCTGTTCCCTTCGATACAGTGCAGTGTGGATGGTGTGCAGAGGAGACCCCGCAAAGTTGACAGGAGATATGCAAGCAATTTACATCACTTGCGTATCTCCTGTCGACTGCCGCCGAATCCCGAAGGTAAGTGTAGACTCTTGTAAACTGTGTGTTTGCAGTATTGCATGATCTTCTGATTATAAAAAATTAGCACTTGCCAAAATTAATAAATCACACCTTATATGGATTAAGAATTGGATAACTGACAGATCTTAAAAAATAGTTGTCCAGGGGGAATCATCGCTGAATGGAGATGTTGCTAAATATGGCACAAATTGTTAACTGGGAGGGTGATTGACCAGTGCAACAAACTACTGAGGCAACTATTAGATTTCCATCTCTTTATGTCTTAAAATCAAGACTGGATGCATGTCCGGCGGGTATGCATTAGCCAGATACAAGTTATCAGGTTCATTACAGGGGTAAGTGGGTGGAATTTAATGGCCTGTTCCCTTCTGGCCTTAAACTCTATGAAAACTTTTTTGTATAGCCTTTATTAAAAATAGTGGCTGCCTGAGAGCCTAATTTAAACTGGCATTCCCTGATCGTGGCTAGGAGCTCCAGCCGCATGGCTAGTTCCTCCTATGGGAGGTTCCATTTAAGACTCTGCAGAGGCAAATCTCTTTGCAGAACTGGGGCCTAAGATTATTTTATATTTGCTTTTAACTGTTGTGATGCAGCCTTATTGTACGGCACCAGCCCTGCCTAAAAATACATATGTCTGAAGGAAGACAGGGTTGCTTTGTTTGGCTATCATTTACTGGACAAAAGGAATACTCTCGATGCCATGTATTTGGATTCTATTAAAGCATTTGATACCCAATGCCAAGAGTTGTAAAGGGATCCCACTAAACTAGCAACTAAATGGCAGATTAAATTCAATGTTGATAAATACACAGTAATGCACACTGGAAAAAAATAATCCCAACTATACATACAAAATTATGGGGTCTAAATTCACTTGTTACCATTCAAGAAAGACATCTTGGAATCATCATCAATAGTTCTTGAAAAACATCTGCTCAATGTACAGTGGCAGCTTTTTTTTTTTTTTTTTTACTAACAGACTATTAGGAACCATTAGGAAACTGATAGAAAATACCATAGTGCCACTGTATAAATCCATTGCATGTTCTCATCTCAAATGCTGCATCCAGTTCTGGTCATCTCATCTCAAAAAAGATACATTAGAAGTGGATAAGGTACAGAGAAGGGCAACAAAAATGATTGAGTACGAAACAGCTTCCATATGAGAAATTGAAAAGCCTGGGACTGTTCTGCTTAGAAGAGAGATGAGTAATGGGGGAAAGATGGAGGTCTATAAAATCATTAATGGTATGGAGAAATCAAATAAGAAAATGTTATTTACCCCTTCATATAACACAAGAACTAGGGGTCACACAATGAAATTAATCAACAGAAGGGTTACCACAAACAAAAGGAAACTTAAGAACTCAGTGTCAGGGGATGTTGTGAAGACCAAAAGTATGGTTGAATTAAAAAAAAGAATTAGATACGTTCCTGGAGGATAGGTCCATCAATGGCTATTAGTCAAGATGGTCAGTGCTAAAGGTGTCCCTAAACCCCCAACAGCCATAAGATGGGGCTGGATGCCAGGGAATGGATCACTTGATGATTTCTCTTTTCTGTTCATTCCCTTTGAAGCATCTGGCATAGGCCACTGTCAGAGACAGGACGCTCTGCTAGATGGAACATTGGTCTGATCTAGTATGGCCGTTCTTATGTTCTTAAGGACTTATACAATCTAACTCAAAAAACAAATTTAAATTGGCTTTGATAACTGCACTATCACATGGATAAACACATTGTCACATGGACCAGAAACTGGCTGAAGGATCATAGACACAGGAAAACAGCAGTGGGCCAAGCTGAGGGAAGGCATCCTGTGGAGAAGTGTAAGGGTCAGTTGTGGGTCTGTTCTATTTAAGAATTTTACTAACGATCTGGGAGAAAGATAGCATGTGAATTAAGGTCACTGATGCTACTAATGTGAGAAGCATTGTAAACATCAGATAAATATAAGGAGGCCAAAAGAGTATTGAAAGAGGGATAGAGCAAAATTCTGCCTAGAATAATAACTTGGAGAGAATGAATGAAATGCAGGTTTAATTGGAAAAATAATCATGGAAACCACTAATGAAGAGATGTTGGGTGGCAGGGGACAGCCACTTGCAAGTCACAAGTATATAATAATGAGATACAGCAGCAAACATCCTTTCATTTTTATTTCAGCTGCAAGTAAAGAGGCATCCCTTTGCAGACCAAGTTGGTGGTACTAGCACTTGCCTATATGGCAATAGTGGAACACCACAAAATGGTTGATCTAGCTTCAGCTGATTTCAGAGGGGCAGAGTGTTGCCCTCTGAATATGGTATATAGTGATTGCAGCCCCAGAAAAATGGTGATCTGACATACTGAAACGAGTTCAGAGAACAGCAGCAAAAGTGATGAAAGAGCTGGAAGGACTGATGCAGGGAAGATTAAATGTACCTAAATAGTGAGGTGACAAGGGGCAAATAGGTATAGCTAAATTACAAAGAAGTGGAGCTATAATATTGGTTTACAAGTATTGGAGGGACACAAACAGCAAGGATGAAGTATATGGAGTATAACTAGGAGTAATGGATGAAAAAGTCATGTGTCTAGGAAAACACATATTGGAAAAAACTCCTGCTAGTTTATTGGATTGTATAGAATAGTCTCCCAAAAAGAGACCTGAGCATCTACAACTATGCTGGATAAAGCATTGGCAAATACACAGCGTGAGAAAGATTGGAAGTCTGAGTAATGTTCTGTACAATTGGGTCTTATTTTGCCTGAGCAAGGGTGAAAGAGCCACGTTTCCTATCCACTCATTCACAATTGCAATTGTATTTTATTAGCCCCTTCATAACAGCTGGGAACAATACCTGTCTTGGCTACTGTTTTAATTTTTGATGATGCATCCAGCTAGTTCAAATGGCATCACACAGGTATGCTCAGCTGCAATGAAGGGGATAGCTTGCAATCCCAGATCATGTAACCCAGTGAGGTTCTCCAGTATCAACGGGATGGTTAATACAACCTGGTGCTGCTGGCAGTGGGATTTGCAAGGTAGTGCTCTGGATGTCTCCCTTTGCCTTCACAGGCCAGATTGGTTTAATAAGGATATTCACCATTTAGTATCTTCCAAGATCTGTACCAATATCAGCTTGTTAATGAATAGTTTTCTCTTAGTCAGATGGGAAACTTTGTATTTTTTACTACACTTTGATCTGATTTTCAGATCCAATCTTCTTTGGGGTTTGCTGCCATCTGTGAGCCGTGAGTGACTGCAACATCGCCACGCTTACACACACCTTTCATTCTGTCCAGGCCCCCTCTTCCCCACATAATTGTTGCCATTGTTTAGTTTGATGACATCACTGAGACTACGTTTTGTATGCTTAAGGGAGAAAAAAAAAGATCAATCTTCTATTTAATGAAAAGTACAGATTGCCCTGGAGGGTGGGGTGGGCATCCAGGGCTTTAATGTCCCCTTTTCACAGCTCTACTGTTGCTAATGAATGAGCATCTTATTTAGGGCTTTTAATGAGGGTTAAACTTCAGGGCCCAGAGCAATGGCTGCCATTGAGGGAGGGAGGAGATAATCAGGAGGGGGAGGATGGAGTGGTGGGAAGAGCAATGCATAGTCACATTGGGGATGTTATCTAGGGCTAGGCGACCAGTTCTACTTTATGTCCTCAAGCAGCCCCTCTGTCATTAGCAAGGTCAGGAGTCTCTGGCTTGATCAGACAGAATGCTCTTTGACCAATGAGGCGTGAAATAACATTTGGGAAATGGCTTTATAAATATTGATTCAGAAATTGCTCTGGCTGCTGACTCCACGATTGGCCTGTTTATCTGGCAAGGGGTAGAGAAATGGAAAGAAACTGTCCATTTCCCAAATAAGGTGGCACATGCATTTTTCATCAATGCCCTATTTTTCCCTCGCTTGCTCTCCCTAAATGATTACTTTACAGCGAGCTAGAGGGAGAAAGAGACGAGGTATGGAGCTCCACCCTGAATGGCAATGGAACAGCACAAAGAGCATTTCAATACAAATTCATTATAATGGGGCAGACTGTGTAACTGTTCTCAGTGGGGGCCCTTACTCCCACAAGTAGTCCCACTGAGCCCTTGAGGAAGGTCATCCAATCTCCGTAAGAGGAAAAATATCTTCTAAGCAAGCAGGTTTGGCATCTCCCTACTAGAGAGAGGTCGGACTCAAGCCCTGTAATCCAAATGCATCAGAATGTTGTGGGAGTTCAAACCCAAATGTTAGGGTTCTACCTTATTTTCCCATAGCACTGTTAATTCAATGGCCTGGCATGCAGGTGGCATTTTCTGTTCCTGCTTGTCTTGTTAAATGTACAGTTTAACACATTTATTGTATTAAAAAATACTACAGTATAAACCAGGCAGGGGTGGCAAATGCCATCAGGTTAACATTGCAGCTGGAACTTCAATTTTAAAATGTCCTGATTATCGGTTATTTCAATCAAACAGCCCCACTCTCCTGTATGCTGTACTAAACAGAGTAAGAGGCAGTTCCTCCTTGCACTGAAAAGCTTACAATCTAAATAGACAAGACAGAAAAGGAAGTATTCTTTCTCCATTTTATAGATGAGGAACTGAGGTACCCAGAGATTAAGTGACTCATCCAAGGTCAATCAGGAAGTCTGTGTCAGAAAGCGACCCCTTAAATTAATCTGGATGATTAGGCAGGCTAAAATATGTTTTGAAGTGCAACTAGCAAAAGACACAAAAATTAACAGCCAAAATTGTTTAAGTGCATCAAAAGCAGGAAAACTGCCCAACAATCAATGGGGCCACTGGATGATCGAGGTATTAAAGAAGCACTAAGGAAAGGCAAAGCCGTTGTAGAAAAGCTAAATTAATTCTTTGAATCAGTCTTCACTGCAAAGGATGTGAAGGAGATTCCCACACCTGAGCCATTTTTTTAGGTGACAAATCTGAGGAACTGTCCCAGATTGATGTCAGTAGAGGAGGTTTTGAAACAAATTGATTAATTAAACAGTAATAAGTCACCAGGACCTGATAGTATTCACCAAAAAGTAAAGAAAGTTGGGAAAGAATCAATCCCTTTAAAAGGGAAATCATGCCTCCCCAATATATTAGAATTCTTTGAGGGGGTCGACAAAAATGTGGATAAGGATGATCTAGTGCAGGGGTCGGCAACCCGTGGCTCCGGAGCCGCATGCGGCTCTTCAGCTGCGGTAAGCTATGTTTTGCGGCTCCAGACTATTTTTGCAAAATGGCTCTTTTGATAGTAAAGGTTGCCGACCCCTGATCTAGTGGATTATAGTGTACTTGGACTTTCAGAAAGCCTTTGACAAGATTCCTCACCAAAGGCTCTTATGCAAAATAAGTGGTTATGGGATTAGAGGGAAGGTCCTCTCATGGATTGGTAACTGGTTAAAAGACAGGAAACAAAGGAAGGAGTAAATGGTCAGTTTTCAGAAAAGAGAGAGGAAAATAGTGGGGTCCCCCAAGGATCTGTATTGAGACCAGTGGTGTTCAATATATTCATAAATGAGCTGGAAAAAGGGATAAACAGTGAGGTGGCAAAGTTTGCAGATGATGTAAAATTACTCAAGAGTTAAGTCCAAAGCTGACTGCAAAGAGTTACAAAGGGATCTCACAAAACAGGGCGATTGGGCAACAAAATGGCAGATGAAATTCAATGTTGATAAATGCAAAGAAATGCATACTAGAAAACATAATCCCAACTATACATACAAAAACAATGGGGTCTAAATAAGCTGTTACCACTCCAGAAAGAGATTTTGGAGTCGTCATGGATAGTTCTCTGAAAACATTTACTCAATGTGCACTGGCAGTCAAAAAAAGATAACAGAATGTTAGGAACCATTAGAAAATGGATAGATAGTAAGACAGTAGATATCATAATGCCACTGTATCAATCCATGGTATGCCCACACCTTAAATACTGTGTGCAGTTCTGGACACCCCATCTCAAAAAACATATTAGAATTGGAAAAAGTACAAAAAAGGGCAACAAATATTATTAGGGGTATGGAACAGCTTCTATCTGAGGAGAGATTAAAAAGACAGGACTGCTCAGCTTGGAAAAGAGATGACTAAGGGTGCTATGATAGAGGTCTATAAAATCATGAGTGGTGTGGTAAAAGTGAACAAGGAAGTGTTATTTACCCCTTCGTATAACACAAGAACTGGGGTCACCCAATGAAATTAATAGGCGTCAGGTTTAAAAGAAACAAAAAGAAGTACTTCACACGATACATAATCAACCTTTGGATCTCATTTCCAGAGGATGTTGTGAAGGCTAAAAATATAAGTGGGCTCAAAAAAGAATAAGATAAGTTCATGAAGGATAGGACTATCAGTAGCTATTAATCAAGATGGTCAGGGAAGCAACTCCATGCTCTGGGTGTCCCTAAACCTCTGACTGCCAGAAGATGGGACTGGTCAACAGGGGATGGATCACTTGATAATTGTTCTGTTCTGTTCATTCCCTCTGAAGCATCTGGCACCAGCCACTATTGGAAGATAGGATCCTGTGCTAGATGGATCATTGGTCTCACCCAATATGGCCATTATGTCCTTAACTTTCTCATGAAGACAAGCTCTCATTGAGGTGGACTGTAATTACCCACATTGGAACCTGGCTAAGGCCAGCACCCTTAATCGTGCAAAAAGTGTTCTGATTCTCCACTCTGTGACACCAGTTTTACCCTTGTGTAACTACTGATTTAATTGCAGTTATGCCGGTGTAAAACCAGTGTCTCAGAGTAGAGAACCAGGCCCAGAGAACGCCAGCGGCTCAGTATCCCTTAATGCCATGCTGGAGTATTGGCTCAATGCTGTTTACTAGATCACTCACATGACTTCATGAAGCACCATGGTCTGGCGCTGCTCAGTTTGAGAAATGTGATTGAGTCACTGCTAAAGCTGTAGGGTTACAAGGCAACTCAAATCTTTTTTTAAAAAATGATTCATCAGGATAAGTGCACTAGGACCAGTTGCAGTATGACCTGCCCCACCAATGCCTCCATCCTGGCCTGTAGGAAACAATTGCTACAGTGGCAGTAAGTAATTCACATTCCAAGCCAGCTCATACTGGGCCCTCTCCTGAACAAAGCCTGCTTAAAATACAATGTGGTTCTCTTGTAATATAGATTGCACTCTTCTGGGAACAGAATTGAGATAATCACATTTTCCCTTAAGACTTCTGGATTGATTTGAGATCTAGCCTCAGAGGTGGCTTTAGTTGACTGCTTTGTGACAAAACATTGATATTTCCTACTACTGCTATAGCACGTCTTCGTTGTTAGCTGTTAGCATTGACAAGTTCTGTGTCCTGACCCCTGACTTTCCATTTCCTATGAAACTTGCCTCTCAGCACCGTTGGCTGTGTGGTTTTTATAAGCTGCGCACACACGATGGCAGCCCCTTCCAGTTTGCTTAGGTGAAAAGAAAAATCAGAGTGCAGAGCTGCACGGAAAATCTGATGTTAATCCCACACTGGCAGATGTTTGTATCCTGATACTGTTTGTCCTCTCACATAAAGATCTCCCTTCTTGGAGCACAACCTTCACAGGTCATTGTGCAGAAATATACTGCCCTCTCTGATAACCTCCTTCAACTAGCATGGTAATGAGTTGCTTCTGGAGAGGGAAAGCAGTTTATTATATTTGACTAGCGAGAAAAGAGACTTCAGTACGGAGATATATAGCCATGAGAAGGAGAGCACCCATAGAACACACAAGGAGATCAGATTTAATGGTTTGAGTTTCAAAAATGCTGGACCAAACACACATCCTGAAATAACTGGTGGTGGGGTGAAAACTTGGGGAAATCAAGCCATTAATGAATTTATGACACTGCACCATGTATGAACCTGTTTGAAAGAATTGTCACTGTTCTTATTGCCCAGAGTTCTGTACATCAAGGCTACCCTATCTAATCTATGATTTATAGCTAGGCTGGTTGATGTAATTCATATTTAAGTAGGCACAGTCCTAGCTGATGTTAGCAGTATCCCGCTTGTGTAGCAGTCCACACTGAAGAATTCACAGCTAGTGCTTTTTGTGAATGCTGTGCTCTGACAGTCTATAATAGCGGTCTTTCAGCTTGGGACATTCCTGGTAATGTTATGCAGTGATAAAGCAGCGGGGATGCAGTTGTGTTTTCAGTGCTGGAGATTCCCAAATTCTTTGTATAGCAGAAGTAATGTGCTCATGTCTCAGTGTGGGTGGTTCTTGAGCACTGTACAGTAATACAGAAGAGGTAATGTAAATAACAGTGTCTTTGTGCTGGAGGAGTCTGGAAGAGTGCCATGATATGGTTGTGTTGATGTTTTAAGATGTCTTTTAAGCTCTGTTTGTTGGTATGCTATTACAGTAGCAAGAAAGCACTCCTAGCCCAGGGAGAGATCATCTTCAAGGGCTTGTCTACACATGAAATGCTAAAGCAGCGCAGTTGCAGCACTAAACTGAGCCGCTGTAGTGCTTCAGCGTAGACACTACCTAGGCTGATGGGAAGATTCTCCTGTTACTGTAATTAATCTACTGCCTCAAGAGGCAGTAGCTCAGCCAGCTGAAGAATTCTTCCATCAGCCTAGCACTGTCTATCCCAGGAGTTAGGTTGGCTTACCTATGTCGCTCAGGGCTGTGGATTTTTCACACCCATAGCAATGTAGCTGGGTCAACTTAACTTTTCAATGTAGATTGGGCCTAAGAAGAGATCATCTGCTCAGTGGCATTCCGAAGGGGGAGGGGCAGCATATCCCCAGGTGCTGACCTGAGGGGGGCACCGGCTGGGCCCTCAGAGGAGGAGCTGCCTCCCAATGACATCCCCGGTGACTGTGCCGACCCGGCCCCTCCACCTCCTGTCCTCCCAGCCCCTCTGTCCTTATGCTGGGCACAAGGAGGGAGCTGTGGGAATACCGGCCCTGCAGGGGCCAGGCAGCCAAAGGTAGGTCTCTGGGGCAGAGCCCGTCAGGTGCCCCCTGCCAGACGGCCCTCCTCATACTTACATTGGCACCCTCTTCTATTGGTGCCAGTGGCGGCAGCGCCCTGTGGGGGCGGGGAGGTCTGTGGGCCCATTTCCCGCTATTCCTTACTCCTGCTCCCTGCCACCCTCACAGCAGGGGGGGAGAGCAGGAAATGAGCCCGTAGACCCTCCCCCTGCGGGGCACTGCCATCATTGTGGGGAGGGGCAGAAATGTAAGTATTGGCCCCTGGGCAGTGGAGACCCCACGGTATGCTACAGCATCTGCTATAACATTAGAATTAACCAAGCAGTGAAAAACATAGTATGTGCAAAGGTGAAATCAAGCAACGCGCTGTATGCATACGAAGCTGGATAGCCAGGCAAACACAGCCTTCTCAGGTGGATTCCTCTCTTGGGGTCTTCCCTTGCTCTCTCCATATGGCTTCACTCTCTTACCCCCGGGTTATCCCTGTGGTAAAGAACAGGTGTTTGTAGCCTGGGTAAAAACATGTAGTGAGTGATCCCGCTAGCAGTCAGGAACATGCAAAGTACCTTGAGTTATTTGGCAATCAATTAACAGGAAGTCAAAGTCTAGTAAAGACAAAGGTTCTCCTCTCATGTCTGATTGTGAGAATACTTTTTTCCCTGGAGGTTACAGAACACAGCAGTATATCCTGGCCCCACACTAAGTATTTGGGGCTGAAAAGACAGGGGCATTTCCTATGTTTTTGAACATGATGACCCATGGGGAGGTGGCACAGCAAGCCTTCGCTGGGTTCTTACTGCCTTATTGTGTTTCTAAATGTTTGTTCAGAGCTCACCAGACCATAATCTGTTAGTGAACTTGCCACAATAGATAAACCACTGGCCTTCATAGCAGGGAATTGGAACTCGAATCAAACTTTGTTCCCAGAATCCAGCCTCCTTCCTACCTCCTTTACCCAAACTTTCTCAAAGGAGACCATGCTCATTAGGTCTAAGCAGTGCGTCTTGGGCAGTTGACCATTATCTTGCTTGTAATGAATCAGGAATTGCAATGGAAGGGAGATTAGGTGGTGGCAAGCAGTCGATGGTCTCAGTTGATCTTTACCATAAAGAATGGGATCTTGTTGGAGGTCATAAAATTATCATGCTTGTGTTGGGTCAATTTGGAGTGGAAGACCTCTAAAGAAAACACAGGTGTTTCAGGAAATGTCATTAGTGCTTTTCACCGACAGTAATGAACCAATCTTGGTCATGCCCCTGGGGTGCACCACATTTTAGATTTAAAACTAATCTTCTGGGCACTGGAGATGCCAAGCAGCAATGTTGATTTAGCCCAATTTGAAATTTCCAAGCACTCTTACCTCTCAAACAATACTAGTGTATTGTATATGCCAACTTTGTAGCCATAGTACCCATTGCTGAAATGGCCTCAGCAAGCCAAGTTGATTCTCCTTTGAAGTAGTTACACTGAGCTGCTGAGGTATTCTCTTAATGAACAAAAACATAAGGTCATTAGGACAGTTGGAGATTCTGCCAAGGGATTGCTATAATAATAATACCTCATAGCTATCAAAGCAATTGACAGAGTAGTAACAAAATAACCAAGTACGTCAGTATCATGAACCATATTTTACAGCTGGAGAAAGTGAGGGGAAATGACTGGCCCCAGGTCACCCAGAAGCAGAGCCAGGACTAGAATCCACATTTCCTCTATCCCAGTCCAGGGCTCAAACCACTAGGTCCATGCTGCTATAACTCATTTCTGTGGCCCAATATATTGCTGAATCTTGACCATCTGGAGTATGATGTGACTGTGTGAATCTTCTGCCACAGTAAAAGGAAACACTTATTATTTTTTAAATAATTTTCAGTTACAAATGCTTTTCATCCAAGGATCTCAAAACACCAATGAATAAACCCTTACAAGTACCTGTGAAGTATTATCCTCTTTGCTCTTACAGACTGGGAAATTGAGTCAGAGATGTGACGTGACTTACCAAAGTGACATGACAGAGCTGAGAACATAAAACTGTGCTCCCGCAAGCCTTGGATATGCTGGTTATAATTTAAAAGGTCACTGATACTGACAAGCCAAGATTTGGTAATTGTTGTCACGATACACATGCAATCACAAAAATCTGCTGGCCTTTCCCCATTGTTCCCAAGGGTAGACACTGAATGGAAGAGGTATCGGATAGGTGGGAGAAGACAGACAGGAAAGGCTGAACTAGAAAGAATGGAGGAGCTAAAATATTAACCTTTAAAGCATATTTTCAGTAAGGAAGAAGAGATGGGTAGATGGAGACGGAGACAGAAGAACCTGATTATGTGTATCCTTGCTCTGGCAGGGGTTTGCACTTGCCAATACGTGCAGCAGCTGGTTCAGTTTGGACTTTTCTTTCCCTGCCTGTGGCTCTGGAGCCACTGATGCATGTGTATGTTTGCATGCAGCCTAATTAGTGCCATTAGCGTTGTCATTAACGGCTTTTAATGAAGAACAGATGGTTCATTAAAGGTTTCAGGCAGTGAAGACCACTAACCCGCTGGTGTTAAAAGGGAGGGAGGAGCCCTTCATCAGAGTAAACAAGTGTTGTCTATAGGTTATAAGCATTAGATTGATGCACAGATGTCTCCATTATCTTTCACAGTCATATCTGAGCCAAGATTTCCATAGTGGGGAGGATGGGAAGGGAATTGGGAAGAGGCAGGCACTAAGGTGATAGGGTCACGTCTAGGGAAGGGTGGCACCATACTAGCATGCTGAGTTAAAGTTGGGGAATGAAGGGAGAGAATGAGAATAAAAACACACAGGGTCAGGGCAGGGAAGGATTTTCACTTTTCAGTAGTGAAGGATTCACAAGGAGGTCGTAGGTACTTAATTGCCACATTAGGCACCAAAATCCAACATTTAGATCCTCAAAATTCTTGCTCGGCTGCCACAAAACCCTGTGGGTACATTAAATCCCTTAGTGCCTAAGTAAATTTCCAGTGGAGAAGTTCCCTGTATTTCTGTGGGTGGGCACATGCATGGTCACCTCAGCAGGACAGCTTGGTGCCTACTGCATGTCTACACCCCAGCAGGACTCACAAAGTAGTTGCCCTTCATTAGTACGACTGCATGCCCATTATGTCAATCTGTTATACCAAGTCCTTTCTAGACTTTCACATGTCAGAGGATACATTCTGGATCTGATCTCTGCTTGGGATAGATTTTGACCCAATCTCAACCATCTTCATGTTGCACCTGGTACCCTTCCATTTTCTCAATAAGACAATAGACTTACTGTGATGATAAATCCTAGGAGACTAATGGACTCCATCCGGATCCAGAACTATTGGGGTTACTATTATCCTGCTGCTAAAGCAGACTACTGATAGGCCTGTAAGGACATGACAAGAATACACTGGAAGAAGCAACAAATGCAACGCCTCATAAATGCCCCTTCATTCCATGTCCCCTTCACAACACACCCTGGTTTTCCAGTCACCTGAGCCAGAAACAGCATAGGAACTGTCATACTGGATCAGAGCCAGTAACACATTTAGAATCCACCAGATACTTCACAAGACAATGGACAGTTAGGCAATAATCTTCCCATGGGGAAAGTTTCTTCAACACCCCAGGCATTTACCATTGGGTAATCTTGGGATAGAAAGGCCAAGAAGCACTGGCCCTGAGGTTGTGAGATAGCGTTGGTGGACTCTCAGTCTGGAGACCTGGGACCGAGCTGCGTCCACACTGCAAAATGATAGAGTTTGGACCCACATCCCAGGGTACTTGGACTTGGACCCAGCCTCATGGTGTGTGGTAGGTCCCGGGTCCTGAGGATGAAAGTGGGGTTTGGGCTCAAACTTGAGTCGGAGCCTGGGCTTACACTGCAGTATAGACATACCCTTAATGGCTGACAATGAAGCATGAGGGGTGTTTTTTAAAGTCACTTATAGTCTTTTCATCCAATCTAATGTAACACTTGATATTCTTGTTTGTCATATAAGTGTCTAATTTTTTAAATCCTGCTAAATGGTATCTTTTGGTGCCCCTATGTGTCCTTGATGCTCATTCTAAATGTTTTAATTTCTCAACTTTTGTCTTTTAGGTTCTTTCTAACACAGCTCCTCATCTTTTAAAAAAGCATTTGAAGTCTCCTGTTTTACAGTTTAGAGTCTGTGCTACTTTCCCCCCACATAATGATCCCTCTCATAAGGCTATTGGTAATGATATAAATTCAATATTGCATAGTGGCTTAACAGCAGTTACTTCTGAATAAATTTTTTCATGCTACATAGTACTTAAGAACTTAGTCACGAATAACCTGATAGACACCAGAACTAGCTGTTCCAAGGATCAATCATTTTATGGTGTCAGTACATGACTTTGCCAAACTGTATCCTGTATCATTTGACCAGTTAAGATCTATCTAGCTGAAGTCACCCATAATTACTCTTTTAGAACATCTGTGGCCTTTTTTGATCTCTTTCAACACTATTCTCTTATTATCAATTTCCAGATTCAACTAAGCAGTATAGATATTTGGAGTTTGTTTGTTTTTTTAATATAAAAACTGAATTTCTCTCTGAGGGATATTCAAATACATAATGACTTGAACATAAAATCTATGCTTTCATGTCTTTTTCCATATTTTCTGCACCTAATTGTTAAAACTGTAAACCACTATTTCAGAGCAAACAAAATGAGTCAAAAAATTCTGCAGTGAAGTTTTAATTTTGAATTTGTGACATCACAGTAGATGCCATGCCACAGACTGATATGATGTATGCAGAACTGTGTGAAATGTTTACAATAAAATCTGAAAAAATGAACAACTCATCTGGTTTCATTTTTTGTTACAGACTGGCAACTCTTCAGATCACCAACCATTTAAAATTTACCAATTTCATCTACAATTAATAGGTAAGGTTAAATCATCATCTAAAGATTTCTCCTGTACTTTCTATATAGGAAATAACTTTAATATCTTCTATATTTAAGGTATTTAACCACAGCTATTATTTAATTTTCTAAGACAACTGGCAAGTTTTAAAATGCCATAAGTGATGTTCATCCAAATGTTTTGCTAAGGTTTATGAACTCTCCTAGAGTTCATAGAGTTTCGCAGTTTTCAATTTAGACTTGGCTAATTTATGATTTTGTATATAACTCATATGCAGACAGTTGTTCTACATGGTTTTGACATTAACTATGTGAAATCTGTCAAATTTCAAAGGGTCAGACAGTGTGCCCTGTTCTCAGAAAGCATCGCTATTTCATATAACTATATTTGGTGCCTTAATATAACTGTAAAGCAGATGCAATAGAAATGCATAGACTAGACTGAGTTTTAAGATTTAATTATTTCAGTGCTAAGGCCTGGTCTAAACACAAGAGTTGCGTGGGCAAATTCACTTGTTTTCAGTGGAGACATGTGTAAGTTTACACTCAGGTCTGTCTCCGACTGGACAAGATGGAGAAATGGTCTGAAGTAAATAGGATGAAATTTAATGAGGAAAAATGCAAAGTATTCCACTTAAGAAGGAAACACCAGTTGCACACATACAAAATGAGACATGACTCCCCAGGAAGGAGTACTGCAGAAAGGGATCTGAGGGTCATATTGGATCATAAGCTAAATATGATTCAACAGTGTAACGCTGTTGCAAAAAAAAAAGCAAACATCATTCTCCGCTGTATTGGCAGGAGTGTTGTAAGCAAGACCCGAGAAGTAATTCTTCCACTTTATTCCATGTTCATTAGGGATCAGTTAGAGTATTTTGTCCAGTTCTTGGTGCCACGTTTCAGGAAAGTTGTGGACAAACTGGAGAAAGTCCAGAGAAGATCAATAAAAATTACTGAAGATCTAGAAAGTATGATCTATGAGGGAAGATTGAAAAAACCTGGGTTTTGTTTAGTCTGGAGAAAAGAAGATTGAGGGGGGACATAATATAGTTTTCAAGTACATAAAAGATTGTTACAAGGAGGAGGAAGAAAAATTGTTCTCTTTATCCTCTGAGGATAGGACAAGAAGCAATAGGATTAAACTGCAGAAAGGAGATTTAGGTTGGACATTGGGAAAACTTCCTAACTGTCAGGGTAGTTAAGCACTGCAATAAATTGCCTAGGGAAGTTGTCGAATCTCTATCATTGGAGATTTTTAAGAGCAGGTTAGACAAACGCCTGCCAGCTATGGTCTAGATGGTGTTTGGTCCTGCCATAAGACCAAGGGACTGGGCTAGATGACCTCTCGACATCCATTCCAGTCCTACCATTCTATGATGTATAGTGAAATGCGTCCTCTCTTTTTACCCTGCCTGTCCTTCCTAGCAAGCTGTACCCCTCTATACCAATATTGCAGTCATAAGACTTATTCCACTGGGTCTCTGTGATGCCAATTAAGTCATAAGTTAGCTCATGTAGTGATACTTCCAGTTCTTCCTGTTTATTCCCCATACGCCTTGCATTTGTGTATAGATATCTAAGATGCTGAGCAGATTCCTCCACTGATTTCCTTCTTGTTGCTCCTATGACACTATTGTAATATTCCATGTCTCTTCCCCCAAAACATCTAGCCCTTGTTAAGGATGCCTTTTTTATATTTGCCTTGGACTTTTGTCACGTGCCTCTCTTTGAATAGCTTCAGGCAAGGACGGCCTTTCTTTCATCCTAGACCCTGGCATTGCAACAATCGCTGTTTGCCATTTTACATCCCTTTTTGGTAAGGGTTTTCCCATTCTCTAGCACCCCCAAATAATCCACCATTCCCCTGATGTGTGTCACAAGCTACCCAAGAACCATCAAAATCCCACTATAAATACATTATTGTTGCCCATTGAACAGTTGAATGGCAACCCACCTGCCGAAAGGGGTGGATGAGCAAAGAAAAAAGGCTTGAGTAGTTTCCAAACAAATATTTTCTTTGATGGAGCAGGTATATTTTAATGTTGTTTTTGCAAGAGCAAAAGACAGAGAGAAGAGGATGGCAGAACTTTCATCTCATTCATATAATACACCACACTGAGGTTTTTTTTTGTTTTGTTTTGTTTTTTTGTTTAAGCATGCAACTAAACATTAATGAAATAAAACAAACATTGCATGAGCTGCATCAATACCAGCTTTATGCAGTATTCATAGTGCAGTGGCTATAACCAAACTAATACACAGAAGCTGTTGTGATGTAGAAAAGTGGATGACAGTACATGATAGAAACACATAAAGCAAGTTTGTTGGCACAGCTATAAGAAATAATGTACTTGGACTTTCAGAAAGCTTTTGACAAGGCCCCACACCAAAGGCTCTTAAGCAAAGTAAGGAGTCATAGGATAAGATGGAAGGGCCTCTCCTGGATCAGTAACTGGTTGAAAGACATGAAACAAAGGGTAGGAATAAATGGCCAGTTTTCAGAATGGAGGCAGATAAATAGTGGGGTCCCCCGAGGATCTGTACAGAGACCATTGCTGTTCAACATATTCATAAATGATCTGGAAAAAGGAGAAAACAGTGAAATGGTAAAGTTTGCAGCTGATACAAAATTACTCAAAATAGTTAAATCCAAAGCAGACTGTGAAGAGTTACAAAGGAATCTCATTAAACTAGGTGACTGGGCAGCTACATGGCAGATGAAATTTAATATTGATAAATGTAAAGTAGTGCACATTGGAAAACCATAATCCCAACTATATATACAAAATGAGAGGGTCTAAATTAATCTAAATTACCACTGAAGAAAGAGATTTTGGAGTCATTGTGGATAGTTCTCTGAAAACATCTGCTCAATGTGTAGCGGCGGCCAAAAAAGCTAACAGAATGTTAGGAACCATTAGAAAATGGATAGATAATAAGACAGTAAATATCATAATGCCACTATATTAATCCATGGTACTCCCACACCCTAAATACTGTGTGTAGTTCTAGTTGCCCGATCTCAAAAAGGATATATTTGAATTGGAAAAGGTACAGAGAAGGGGAACAAAAATTATTAGGGGTATGGAACAACTTCCATATGAGGAGAAATTAAAAGGACGGGGACTGTTCATTTTGAAAGAGAGACAGCTAAGAGGCGGATATTATAGAGGTCTATAAAATCATGAATGTTGTGGAGAAGGTGAATAAGGAAGTGTTATTTATCCCTTCACATATCATCAGATTCAGGGGGTCCCCATTGAAATTATTAGGCAGCATGTTTAAAACAAGCATAAGGAAGAACTTCACACAATGCACAGCCAACCTGTGGAAATAGTTACCAGGGGATGTCATGAAGGCCAAAAGTATAACTGGGTTAAAAAGAATTAGATAAGTTTGTGGAGGATAGGTCCATCAATGGCTATTAGCCAAGATGGCTAAGCCTCTGACTGCCAGATGCTGGGGCTGGGTGGCAAGGGATGGATCACTCGATAATTGTCCTGTTCTGTTCATGCCCTCTGAAGCACCTGGCATTGTCCACTGTCGGAAGATAGTATCCTGGGCTAGATGGACCATTGGTCTGACCCAGTACAACGATTCTTATTCTTCTGTTCTTATGTGCATACAGCAACTGAAGTAGCATATACCCAAGATAGCATACAAAAATGAATGTACTTCCCAGCCAACTTCTGCCCTTTAGTAACAAAGTATGATTTTCAGTGGTACAAAAACCTCATCCACAAATACCTGCACATACAGTGCTTTCATGGCAAGCCAATCCTCTGGCATTCAGCAAAGATCCAAGGATTAAGGGGCAGGACCACATGGGACTCAGAACACCGCATGGTGCATCACACCAGGTGCCAGATGACCAAGCAAATGCAAAAGCAGTACCAAGCTTCAGACCCAATGAGACTGGATGTGCTCTGTGTGTCGGGGTTTACAGCTGGAGCAGCCTGTTAACATTCACCCAAACTGTTCAGAGAGCATTTTGAGCAAATAATACTTTATCTTTGCCCATACATTACAAGGGAGAGCTGATTTGCCTGGTGAACCATTATAGGATACATTCCCATGCCACCCCACCTGCACCTCAGGGGGGATCTTCATGGAAAAGAGGATGGCTGCCTATTTCCCTGCAGCTCCCTTCTGTGCCACTTTGGGATCCTTTTGAGGGATATATCCTCCAGGATCATGACAACCTGAAATATGTTAACTAAACATTGCCCTTATATGCAATACAAGATTACAACCCTCGCCAGCCCCCTGGTATTCCCAAGAGAAGCGCTGCAGGACTGGCAAAACAATGAGAATAATACTTGCCATCCGGACAATTTGAACAGAACACTTGCCCAAGACTTTTGTTGAACACCACATGTTGAGAACTTTCTAAGAGGGGGCTTTGCATTTCTTATCTATTCTGCGGTACAGGTATCCTATAGCTTTTGGTTTATCCGCAGCCTCGGAGGGCAGAACCTCATGACATGTCCTTCTAATGTCTGCAGAACCTGAGCCTAGCTAAGCCTAAAGAAAATGGACCAAGGTTGCTGTATTTTCTGACCTTATGGCCGAATGCCAACAAAATGCCAGCAGAACTAGGGAATGGCAGCAAAAAGCTACTTCAGAAGAGGAGGAAGGACAATTGGACATGGTTCTTTCACTGAAACAGCAGACAGAACAGCTTGGGATGGACAGTGGAGGCGGAAACCCATGCAACCTCAACAAATGTACCCTGCTATGCAAGGCAGAGAGATTGTAGGCTGCTGAGAGAAAATATACACCACCCCACGTGCAAGATCCTCTTATCCACTCACACCTCACCCTTCTGGCAATTTGCACTTCACTCCATCCCAGTGGATAATAACTAAGGCCACAAAACATTGTTCATAAAGTTCAAATGAAACATAAATGTCTCTTTATGGTAAGTCACCACAGTGGCAATAGAAGGGAGACAAGCAATGGAGACACACATGCACCAGGGCCTAGCCTCAGAGTCACTCGGACAAAGAAAGGTATAACACTATGGCCTTGTGACAGGGTGGCATACCCCTTTAAGGGCCAGGGCCTTGGGGCCCAGCCAGCTCTATACTGATCAGATCCAGCTGGGCAGAGGACAGGTGTTCCTTGAGCTACAGGAAAAAAGATGTGCAGAGCTGGAGGATGGGACAGTCTGAAAAGACTCCAGAAAGGAAGACCCAAGGAATTAGCCCTGTGGCCACTGTTCTGTGTAGCAGACAGGGAACTGGGAGAGAACAAAGGCTGAAGAAAGCCAAGGGCCTGTACAGTGGACGAGAGAATGTTTCCTGCCGATCTCAGTGGGTTCTGGAATGAAGGATGGCCCAGGGAAGGACCCATTTGCATGGAGTTGAAAAAGAACCCAGGAAGGACGTAAGACTGGTATTAAGCCCAAGGTAGGTGGACATTGTTTATGTTGTTGCTTTGTTTGAAGGAAGAATGCCGGGGAGTAAGAAGAGTTGAGTGACAAAAGGTGGCAGAGCCTGGGGGGTTTTGAGTTACAGTCTGGGACTTTAGTTTATACCTTTGAGATGTGTAATAATAGATTACCCCATGACAAGGGCCAGAGAGAGTTGGAGGAGTGTTGGAATGACCCTGACAAGGAGGAAACTGAGACTGGGTACCTGTCGGACATGATCTTGGCATGAGAGGTGGCACTAGAGGGGGGCCTCGCCTATAACGGGTCCACTTTCAAAGTAAATTGTAGAGTGTCTCTCAGCCTAACCACACCAGCACTAGCACTGGTAACTGGTCTAGTATGTGGCTGCTAGAAATTAGCAGGCAGCCTTACCCCTCACTTTCCCAGCCAGGGAGAAGCATTTCTCCCTGTGTTTTCAAAGTATTACGCAGTTGCACAGAGGCGGGCATAATAGATGGGATATTTTCCTTGCTGAGGTCACACTCCACATTCATTCTGCACTGCATGGGGAATAGCTTAATAGTTCCTTCCTTCTGTCCAGCTTACAGGTATATGGCTTCATCCAGTAGGAAAACAAAGGGTAGGCAGGGTCACTCAGAATTACAACGGACACAAAAACTATACCATTGAGTAGCAATCTGGGAGTTGGTTAAAGCTTCCATGCTGCAACAGTCATCATTGGCTTCTCCAGTGTAAGGGCAGCTCTCAGCCTGGTGCATTTATGTTGAGGGGCAGAAACTAGCTGGACACACAACTCTAGGAATGTGGCCTTTTGCATTCTGAATTTCTGGAGTCATTGCTTCTCATCCCAGGTCTACATAACGATTGTGTCTCACCAGTCAGTGCTTGTTGGATGAGCTCAAAAATGTGGCTACACCAAATGCAGCCATCCCCCACATAGATAAATCAGGAATGCATCCATTGCCTTTGTGTGTGAGTCATCCATTTGCCCATGTTGTCCTTCTCAGTATAATAGGATCATATGTCCTAACAATGAAGAAGAGCACCAAGTTCCTCTGTGCATCATTCATGTTGGCAGTGAGCAATTTGGAAATGGTGGAGGTGAGTGGTGAATGATTAGTTTAATCAGTTAGAAATTTGTTCAAGCTAAACTGCACTAACCCACTCTTTAACTGAAATAACAGGGGTTTGCAGTGGTTTAAGTCCAACTGGTGCAACTCTGTCATGTAGAAAAGCCCTTCCAGAGGCAAGCTTAAATCCACTTAGGCCAGCTTTAAATGGCCATGACAGCATCCACATACAAAGCTACACTGGTTTAACATCACACCTTTAGGCCAAAGTTATGCAAAATTATGTCGACCCAACTTACATTGGCAAACAGCCACCAGACTTATCAAATCGCTTGCGTGTGCATTGCACAAGTGCTTTCTTTGGGTCAACAGTGCACGTGCTCACCAGGAGCACTTGTATTGATTGTATTGTCAGTGTGGGGGACTGTGGGATGGCTCCTGAAAGCCAGTGATAGTTGATATAAGTAATACAGTGTCCACACTGACATTGTGTCAACCTAATTACATCGATCATCACAGTGTGCCATTTGGGCAGGTGATGTTACTAAGGCTATGTCTACACTAAAGACCTTACAGCAGCACAGCTCTCCCACTGGAATAATTAAACCAACCCCAACGAGTGGCAGTAGCTATGTTGGCGGAAGAGCGTCTCCAGTCAACGAAGCGCTGTTCACACCAATGCTTCTGTCAGTGAAACTTATGTCAGTCAGGAGATTGTTTTTTTCACACCCCTGACTGACAAAAGTTTTACCAACAAAAGTGCTTGTGTAGACATAGCCTAAATCAGCAGAAAGAGGCACTTATGTTGGAGGAAGCCAAATGTAAGTGAAGACACTTCCACAGGTAGGTCAAGGCAGCCTATGTAGCCTTAGTAAAACCAGTGCAGCATGTGTGTGTAGATAAAGCATAAGCCTCAAGCCTCTCTTGTTGCTGTACCCTTAATGGGTGGTGCACTTCCAGATCATGGGTTATCTATGCAGTTAACTGCCTTATTTGATCATTGCTGTGCCATTTCTACTGCTAGCTGTAACACTGATTGCATTCATATGGTTAAATTGCTAACACTCTAATAAACAAGACATGACTCATCCATAGGAGAATACGCAAAGCCAAAAAGTTTCTAAAGAGGTTATACAGGAGCTGGCCTAAAAGCTGCTGTTTTTTTGTCAACAACAACATAATCCATCCAAAAGCAATTACATTTCACCCATAGGCAAAGGAATGAAAAACAAAATGTAACAGGAAGAGAATAATTGAGGATGCATTGAGCAATAATTGCATAAGCTGTAATGCTCCAATAGGGGGAGCTAGAGGGTAGTCAGGCAGAGTACGGTAAGAGTCTCAAGCTTCATACCTGAGAGGGTGAGGGGAACTCAGGGTGGGAATTCTTTGCAAAAGCTTCTAACTGGATGCTAGAACAAAGTTGTTTCTGCTGTGATTTCAGGGCACTGTCTGTGTTCTCACGCATTCTCGCTTTTTTGTGGCCCTATTTTGTGCGTTTCAGATAAACACAAAGACAAGAACTGAATAGAGAGGAAGGTTGGTCTTGTAGCTACTGGCTGGGGAATCTGGAGATCTGGTTTCACTTCCTGGCTTTGCCATAGATGCTCTGTGTTATCTGGGACAAGTCACTTAACCTCTTTGTGCCTCAGTTCCCCATCTGTAAAACAGGGCTAATATGTCCTTTCTCCCACACTGTCTGCCCTGTCTCTTCAGGGCAGGCACGGACTCTTATTGTCTGTTTTGTACAATGCCTAGCACAAAGGGGCCCTGATCTTGGTTGGAGTCACTGGGCACTACTATACTGTGAGTAATAAGAGCATGCAGCAGAAACTGCATGCATATAATCTGCCTTTTGCCTATTCCTTCCCCCACCCCACCCGAGGTCATTGTCAAACTCTGAGTGGAACCACAATGTTATGGACAGACCAAACAGTTTGCCTGTACACATTTAGTGGATTGTTGTTGAGAGAGTCCACTTTTGGGTCCCCCCCAGTTTCCTGTTCCACTGTCAGCCAATGAATGTTCATCTGCTTCCCCACCCTGTGTGTAAGGTAATGCGAAACTGACAACAGCTCAAACTAATGTTGGGCAAACCTGAAAAGGTTCCTTTTAGATAAACACCTACAAATAAGGATGATTATCAGACCATTTTGGTCTAAAAATCATGTGGAAATCTCTCAGGAGCTGGGCTTTCCCCCAGTGTTTCAACGCTGTAGCTTCCAGACAATGATCGGACGTAGAGAGGCATGAAGATAAGAAAAACCAAAGCGAGTGTCAGTGCGAGCCAGGCCCAAACCAGAACACTGGATTCCAACCCCACTGAAATTTGCGAGCTTCAGTTCTGGATCGGAACTTCACGACTGTCACAAGTAGCCACACTTTGCTGAGTGCTATCAAAGATTGGGTTTCATTTTCAGACAGCAGTTCAACTCAACTCTCATTTTACCCAGCCAGACTTGCCCATCCCTTGTTTAAGCCTCATTCCAACAGCCGAAGCTACTCCTGCAATGGTCTGTGCTGCCTAAAACTGCCCAGTATCAACCAGGTCACTCACTCTGTCCCTTCTCTTTTAGTCTTATTTCTCCTTTGCTCTCATTCACTCCCTCCATCTTTGTGCTGTTACCAGAAATCCAATTCTAAAAGCGTCCCACACCTCTTGCCAAGCTAAACTTTCTATCAACATTTTAATTGGGTTTCATCTGAGTGAGTGGCTGTCAGCACTGGGGCAGTCCCTGTGCGTCTTGCTCCAGCTGCTTGGATCACTCCAAGTGGAATGGCAATCTCACTGCTTAATTCCCCACAGCTCTGTTTCCAGCCAGCATCTGTTTGCATAGCCAGCAGATGCCAGCTTGTCATTTGTGTGCGCATATCCGATAGCCAATTGTGCAGTGCCCCTGCTGGACCAGTGTTACTCCCCCTGCTTATTTTCAGTGGTAGTGGGCAGGAGAAGGGGGCAACTGAGAAATAATTGAAATGAAGTAGAATGATACCTCATTTTGGCATATTGATTATATGTCATGGTGTAATGATCAGCCTGAAAGTTTAAAACTGTTTCACAAACTATGATGGTCTCGACTTCTAGGTGAGAGAGAGGGGATGGCAAAAAACATGAACAAGGGAATATTTTTTCCTCCTTGTTGGATTGTTGCCATTCCAGACTGGACAAAAGTTTAACCCTCTATTGAACCTACTTAGTTCTGGTTCTGCCATTGCTGAGTATTACCTGGAAATAATCCACCAAGTGAGACTGACCAGAGTGGGGTAGATCTACACTACACAGTTAGTTGACGTATGGCAACTCACATCGACCTAATTATGTCAGTGTCTATGCTACAGCCTTCCTCCCACCAATGTAAGTGCCCTGCTACACTGACATCATAACTCCACATCCACGAGAGGCGTAAGGGTTATGTCGGTGTAGTTAGGGTGACACAGTGTCTGTAGACACTTGGTTACTTACATTGGCTGTTGGCTATCTTGCTGGCTGACAAGAAAGCTAGACAGCTAGAGCCCAGCTGCTCTCCCCGCCACCCTCCTCTGGAGACTTGGGCAACTGGACCCTGTTCCGGGCTGGGCGCCAGGGTAAGAAGACCAGCTGGCTGGACCCCGCTCCCAGCTGGGAAGATTGGCTGTCTTATCAATTTCATGGCTCCCTGATAGAGCCATGAAATTGACAAGGCTGCCTGGCTCCCAGTAGGGAGTGGTTGGGGGGGGGTTAGGTTTGAGAAACCAGGGCAACTGGACCCCACTTCCCAGTGGCGAAAAGCCCCATGCAGCTTCCCCCTTCCCCCAGCTCCTGGCGGGCAATGGGGAGGTGAGAAGCCCCAGGCGGCTTCCCCCCCATCCTGGCAGAGATTGGTGAGCGGGGGGAGGGAGGAATGGGGCAGCCTGTCCAGAACAGGCTCTCAGCTCCCACACCGTCCCTCTTAGGTCAGAAGAAGTGCTCTTGATGAAGACATGCACTGCCGATCCAAGGAGTGTAGTGTGGGCATGCACATCTGCAGTAGTTACTGTGGTGGCTGTACATTGACTTAATAGAGGTCGACTTATGTTTCTAGTGTAGATATATCCTAAGTGTTTAAAATCTTCCAAAATGCATATGCAGATATTCATGTATTCTTTCCCCCTCAGGATTGCAAAAAAGGTGGAAGGGAAAGAGTTATTCCTTGCTGTCAGCAATAGCAAAACTAGGCTCAATAGGTTCTGCAGCTTCAGCAGCTTATCCGCGCTAGCTCGGATCCAGCTAGCATGCTAAAAGTGAAGTATAGCTGCCCTGGCATGAATGACAGGACAAGCTAGCCACACAAATACAGCCCCATCTG
Source organism: Mesoclemmys tuberculata (assembly GCA_007922155.1). Lineage (NCBI taxonomy): Eukaryota > Metazoa > Chordata > Testudines > Chelidae > Mesoclemmys > Mesoclemmys tuberculata. The sequence goes on from ML675613.1 coordinate 52,144,364, forward strand.
AAACCCTAGGTACACGCTTAGGTAGATCACTTGTCCCGCTGCTTGCACTGCAGTGGATACACTGCTATTTTTAGCACACTAGCTCAATCAGAGCTAGTGCAAGTGTGTCTATTTGAGCTGGAAATTATACCTCTATAGTAGTCATGCCCACAGGCTATGAATTCATCTTCCCCAAGGATCTCAGTCAACATAAACAGCTCAGCATGTGTATTTCTTTTTACCGGCTTCTTTCCAACCCTGTTTTTCACTGGACCACTTATGGAGCCAAAAACAATACTTTATGTTTCTGTAGCACCCGTAAGAGGGAGGCAGGTGTTATATTGTCCATTTTGCAGATAAGGAAACTAAAGCCCAGGGAGGGACAATGAATTGCCCAAAGCTACACGCAACTAAGAATAGAATCCAAATCTTCTGATCAGAAGGCAAATGAAAACAAACCCAAATTTATTATTAAAAAAAAAATTCATTAAATTTAAGCCAAACTCATGATTTGGGGAACCTGACTTGTTTGAAGAATAAAGATCAGTGCTTAAAGCACTGGACTGAGAATCAGGAGACTTGAGTTCTGCTCTGTGCTTTGACCCCAATTCAGTTGGTAACAGTGCAACTATGGATCTAATCTTCAAAATTAAGCATGCACAAGTGTGCATACAAAAAGGAATGCTCAGCAACGTGCCTTATTTGTACTGGCATTACAACTGCAAGTGTGCAATGAGTAATTGTACATGCAAATGACCAGTTGCACATCTAACTGGTAATTTGCATACACAGTTACCCAGTTTGTGCACAAAATTATGGTAATTGTATGTACATGTGGAGTTTAATTGTACAGCATAAGATTCTGCTTACCTAATTTGGAAAATCAGGCTCTTAATGCTTCATTGTTCCAGTCTATAAAATAGTCTACAATAATAGTTGTCTATGGCCTTGTAGAAGTGTTGTGAGATCACGTTTGTAAAGCCCATTGGCATTCTCAGATAGAAGGTGCGATTGAAGGGCAAATACTGTTATTTTCATAAAGGTGGGTCTTTGTTTCCTCACTACTTCATACTTATAATGGCTGGTCTGAATTTCCTTTCAGGGTTAGTTAATGGCTATCTGGGCCAGCCCTGCCATTCCCAGGATCCAAATGGGCTGCTTCCAATCAGTAGGCCCAGCCTTTTACAGTGTGGCGAGTGAGTTAACAGCCGTTCAGGTGCCAAACTGTTTGTTTGATTTCCTGTTGGTTGCACAGCAAGTCACAGAGGCTTTTCAAACAATATCAAAATGGGAATGCTAGCCACTGCAAATGTTACTTGTAGAAAAATACGATAAAGTGTGCTTCCATGGGGCAGAACAAGCAAAGCATGGGTCCTTGCTTAGACATAAACCACAAACTTGGCATCAGTAAAAAGGTAGGTATGTAATGGACCCTGCTGCTGGGTGTTGCTGTGAGTGTTGTGCTATGCCAGTCCCTTCTGGCTGCCTGGTGACACACTGCATATCACAAACATGGCAGCAAGTGCCGTTGGCGCTCTGAGCACTGGGGCCCAGATCCACAAAGTCATTTAGGTACCTTGCTCCTGATAAAATGAATGGGAGTTAGGCATCAAAATGCTTTTGAGGATGCAGTATCTTCAGGCTCCAGCCCTGTTTGGGTTCCCATAAACTCTCTTGTGCTGTGCATAATTTTTGTAGGGCTGCCAGAAAACCAAAAGGGGCAAATCCCTTAGGCAGGATGATTTTGCTACAGTAACAATGCAAATCAAAGTAACAGTTCCTAACCCAGCCTCTAGGGGCAGTACAGTACAGCCAGGGTATAAGGATCAGAGGCTCATCACCCCTCTGGCAGGCTGTAGGTACCGTGGGGTCCCCAGCAAACCATAGGGTGTGCCTGCCAACCTCTCAGTCTTCCAGTCCCAGCTCTCAGGCCATTTGCTGCCCACAGCCAGCTCCAAAGCTGCTGACTCGGGCCTGCTGTTCTTGTTCTTATGTGGCCTTGAGCGCTCTCCAGACCGGGCGCCCTCTGCCCCCAGGATACTACTTTGTTTTCCTGTGCTCTGGATATTCTGGAGCCCTCTACTGGCTGAATGTTGAACTGGGTGACAGTCCCCTCCGCTGTTTAGAGCCTTTCCCTCCAGCTCAGCCAGGGCAGAGGGAAGATGCTTTGCAATGAGCCAGCAAATTCATTACAGTATTATCAATCACAGATCGAGTGAAAAGCAGCATGTTTTCCCATGGAGTGCGAGCTTTCAGGCATCGCTGAATGCGTCAGTGCCAGCCACTGAGCCCATATGGGGAACAGTGCCAGGTTCTGTCTAACGACAATACGGAGCTGACATTTTAGCCTCCACCCTAATGGAAACCACAGCGGATCCATCTAACTCCCAAAGCCATTAATTAGAGCTTAATGACCTCTCTCCAAGCAAAGGCTTCGGAAATGAGCTTCAGAGAATTTCCTACTAGTAATGTGCGCTGCGCACCAGCCTGTCCTGCTTTGGCTCTGACTCTGTCTATTCTAAAGCCTGTTTACAAAGTAAGCCCTGGGTGTGCAGCCTTATTGTAACCTACAGCCATACAGTGTATCCTCTGTAGAAAGACAACGTCTTACACCAATAAAGGCATCTCACATTCAGAAAATGAAGGATTTAAATTCCGTGAACAGCCCCAGGGCTCTTGAGGAATAAAACTCATTTACACCCAAAGCTGGTATTAAACCCCTTTACAATGCCAGTCCCCGGCAGCACTGGAGTGGGGGCAATATCTGCTATAAATGAGCTTTGCACTAGAGTTGGTTGAAAAAGGGACCCATTTTAGTGAAAATTCATTAATAAAATGGCCCTTTTTTTGGTTTAAAAATGTTGAATTTCAACATTTTCCAGCTTTGCACTTTTCACAATTCCTGTGCTCACGACAGACCTTGATTGACAGCCCTTCACCATGCAGCATGGGCAGCTTTCCTTCATATCTGATTGTGCCAGTTTTCCTTTTTGGTTACCGTTGTAGGGTTGAGAAATGCCTTTCCAAAAAAGTGTGTCTGTTAAAGGGCTGAGGTTTTAACCTCCAACAGTGTACCTATTACATGTATTTGTATGTGTCTTTGGTGGCACATCTATCATATATATTTGTCTTTCACAATGTGTGTTATATGTGATTTGTGTGATGAAGAGAAGGGTATACATGATGGTGAATGACTCAATATGCCTATGTATTTCTTTACAGTGTCTTAGCAGGTGACTGAGTGTGTGTGATAACTGGGGACCAGAAGTGGCTGAGTAATATGGCAATAGTCAAATGTAATGTTTTGGTGATTTATTTGAAACCAGTTGTGTACTATTCTATTTAATAATTTTGTGTGAATGCTGGTCTTTCATGGTTTCTTTGTAGCTGTGCCTCTATTATTGAGATGTATCTGTGCCAGGCCATGCTTTTCAATCTCATATAAGAGGGTGAAACCTTATTTAAATAAAGTCCGTATTTAAATATACATTAGATATTTATGTGCATCTGGGTGGCACGTGTGCAAATATAAAATACTATGATGTATGCTCTTGCCAGGATTTTCATTCTTAGGTTTCTGTACCTCAGCTTTCACTTTAAGACATTTTGCCAGAAAATTAAAGCTAGGATTGTCAAAGGAGCCTAATGGACCTGCATTTCAATGGAATGGGTACCTATCTCCTTTAGGCCACCTTGAAAATCCCAGCATAAACATATACTGGGAAAGGACAGAAGAAAAACAGTGAGTTCCCCTTTCATAATATATTTACCTTCAGAAGCAAGAGATAAAATAAATAAAACTCAGAGTGAGAAAGAAAATCAGTGGAGAAGCTGTGCTATGTGCGCACCTAAGGAGTGGGAAGAGGCTGGATTAGTTTGAAGCAGAATGAGAATCTTTAAGTAGGGATGGAGGAGAGAAGGGCTGGAAGATGTCAGATGGGGGGGTGAAATGGTTCCAAATAGGACTACCAGCTTCATAACCCTTGAAGAAAGATGATAGATGTCCAAACACTGACCCAAACAAGTGGTGTTTTTAGCCGAGCAGTTCACAGTGTGTGATACTAAGAGTTCTCCTTGCTTTTGGACCTAGCCTCACAAGTGTGTGCCTCAGTGTAGCTGTCATTTTTGCTTCTCTCGTCCATTTCTTTTTCTTTTAAATTAATTAACCTCCCATTTTTGAGATGAAGACCCCATAAATTTGCCAGTGTGACTCACGGAATTAAATTCCCTCAGCACTTTAAGAAAAAGAAAATAGCATCCACAGCTCCGAGGCAGAAGGCTAATCGGACATGACTTCATGGTGTGTTTGATAGTACATTCTGATCATCCTTCTCCAGTGACAGCCTATCACATGGCTGACCCAGGAAGGAATTTTTAACAGCACTGATTCAATAACAGCCTTCAATTTCAGGCTTAGGAGGAGACAAAGAAGAGAGAAATATCTAAAGAAATCACAACATCCAGAGGGAATTAGGAAAGAGAACTTTGGGGAGGTTATAGATGCTTATTTTTTCTCACATGAGCATTACGTATTTACATTAAACCATTGGATAGCTACGGCTCTGCCTCACAGAAGAACCACTATTTCTTAATTACTTAGGATGGGATAATTCAAAATGATGAATTCTGGAATTAGAACAAAACTGAGCTTTTGCCATTTGAGTTGTATTTGCTACTGGCAATGTCTGAGTTCTGATCTGAGAGATGTGATATGCAACATAGTGTTGTATTCTCCTGGGAGTAGAAGTGTGTCTTGATCACTGGGAAAGCTGCGATCTGAATTTTGTGGCTTGGGCCCGGCTTTATCTGGTAGTGTTCGAAGCAGGGGCCAGGAATTTATTTAAAGCTTTGCTTGCACAGCACAGCAATTTACCTGAAAATACCATTTACCTAAAATTCAATGTACCTAAAAATACCATTTTAAAATTATATTTCTCTTGAGGAAGGGTTACATTTTGTTTAAATTAAACAGGGAGAAGCAGTTTTGTGAACCACAAAACTTTAAATTAAAAATATTGAAAGTTCTTCAGGTTTTACACAACACAAGGCTCCTCATTTCGTTGATTTCCCCAACTTTAAAAATTACACTTGCCATTTTGGAGTCTTCTGTTTACCTCCCACTTGATTTTGTGAAGCCTTTTAAAAATGTTTGTTAGACTTTTAAACAAAGCTTAAAATACTTAATATTCTCCTTGGTCTCAAGTTGCAGTGGGGGAGGTCTAGGTTGGATACTAGGAAAAAGCTTTTTCACTAGGAAGGTGGTGAAGCACTGGAATGGGTTACTTAGGGAGATGGTGGAATCTCCATCCTTAGAAGTCTTTAAGGCCCGGCTTGACAAAGCCTTGGCTGGGATGATTTAGTTGGGGTTGGTCCTGATTTGAGCAGGGGTTGGACTGGATGACCTCCTGAGGTCCCTTCTGACCCTAATCTTCTATGATTCTATGATTCTTTCAACTGCTTGATTGCTGAATCCTGATACCTGAGATATAGGGCAAATCACCCAGAGGGCAATGCCCTCCCTATTGGGCACATCACTTTGAAGTGCTGACATTACAATGGAAGATCTATTGTACCTTAGGTATTGCCTGGGTGCCAATCACCATAGTATCTGGGATCTAATCTTGAGGTTGGCACTTCAAAGGAATGCAGCTTGCACAGCAGTGAAAAATCCAGAATCCTGGCTGCAGTGGTAAACGGAGAAAGGGATTTTGGGTTACAGGAATCAGAAACCTGATCTGTTTGTTTACTCATTCACCATCTTCTCTGTTATGACTCTGAATATAAATTACAGAGATCACAGATAATGGGGAAGTGGGCAGGTTTGTCACCTGCCACAATTGCTAGAGGTAGACCCACGCTAAGCCCCCAGATCAGATGATGCTCAAACTTTGTGGGAGTTTGGATCCAAATCTGAATATTGTGGCCTTCTCCTGCCCCACCCCCCCAAAGCCTTTTTTTTTTTCCAAATAATAGGCCAAATCAAAATCATGGCTCCATGGCTTTCAGACTAGACTGTGTGAAAGTTCTGATATGGCAAAAAGTTCAGATTCTTGGGCCCATCTCTACACTTTCCCCCTGCTCCTGTGCAGTCTGTTCGTCCTTTTGTGTATTCCTCTGTGATGGGGTATAAACCCCACACTGGCACTGAAAGGGTTAAGGGGAGTTGCAGCACTTCCTTAGGGCACCTGGTTGCCCCTAGTGGCTGAGACCGGCCCAATTAAATGTGAATTCTAGCTAGATGGATACTATAAAGAGAAGAAGTGCAGTGTAGAAGTGGACTTGTCTGAAAGAGTTGGGGTGGGGAAGATTATTTGACTCCAAATGAGGTCACCCTGGAAACTGAAGAATAGCTCATTATGGAGGGAGAATGGATACAAAGGGGAGGGAATAGATGGATGGATGGACAGAGAAAAAAGCAGAAGCAGAATCAGATGATAGTGATTTTGGCAAAAAAGCAAAGCAGAGGAAGGAAATAAACCAAATTGCTATAACTGTAGGATCCCTAACCAAAGAAATAAGTTTAGGTGATATTAACCCGGTGAAAGTAGTTTATTAGGTTTTTTGTTTTGTTTTAAAGCATAGTGGATTTAGTAAGATGAGGAGTCTGTGAGATTGGGATCTTTTAGCTGAATGTAAAAAACAATGAGGCTGATAAACTGCTCAAAATTAAAAATGCTAGAGAAAGTTGAAATAAATTACCAGCTTCCAAATAATTTGACTGAAACAGGGTGATCTATGGAATGCCATTAGAACTGAACAATGAGGAGATAACAAAAAGCATAGAAGAAGATAGTGTTAGTAATTAAGAGACTAATTAGGCAATGGGGAGGAGAAAGCAAGCCATCAGCAGCAGTGCAGATGATATTTAAAAGGATGATCACTAACTAAGCAAGTAACATTAGGTTTTCAGTTCTTTAAAACTGAGCTACATATCTCACCTCCCCTAAGGTGTTATAAATGCCAATGCCTTTGGCATATAGCAGAAGAGAAATCTTTCTTTTAGGATTTATAAAACCTACAACCCATGTAGGAAATTAGAAAGCCTGGAGTTACAAGAAATAGTGAAGAATGCTAAAAAGGAAAAATTGTTGAGATCTAAATAGTCAATAAATTGTGGGGCAATAAGACAACTGCTAACAGTGGTATACGCTTAGGAAAGTTCATTGAGGAAATCAATCTAGTGGTTTTAAACAATGGCACCCCAACTAGTTTTAATGCCGCAGATGGTAGTTTTTCTTGCTTACACCTGGGAATGATGACAGCAGATATTGCAAGTAAATGCAACTGGGAAATACATAAGGAAGAAGGAATGGGGAGTGATAATTTTGCTACACTTACTTTTCTAGGACAAGAGAATGTTGAAGGTAATGGAAAATTGTCCACCTGAAATTTTAAGGAAGTTAATTGGGAACTCTTTACTAATAAGTATACTGAACTAGTGTATGCTCATTGTGTGAGTAATGATGTAGAGAATTTCAATGACAATGTAATAAAGGGATTACAGAAGCTATAGTAACTGTTCCTCAGATATTGAAGTGCCTCAAAACTAAAATCTCACTTCCATGGGGGAATGAGAAGTGCAAAATGGCAATTAAAGAAAGGAACAAAGCCTATAACAAAAGCAAAAATAATATATATACACACACAAAATTAATAGTAAAGATCTAATTAAGTATAAAAGAAGTAAGGCAATAATACAAGGAATTATAAAAAAATCAAAGAGAGAGTTGAAGGAAGTACTGCACACTGATAAATAAGATACCAAGACATCAGAATATACAGACAATTTAGAAGAATGAATTAAATTCAAACTAAGAGTAATCATATCCTAGGTCTTATCGGGCCCGACAAAATAGTTAGAAGCTCTGGTCATCAGGGGTTGGAGTAGATGACCTGAGGTCCTTTCCAAACCTAATCGTCTATGATTCTTTGATCATGAGAAAGCCGATGTAGCAGAAACTTTGAGAGCTGAATAGTCATGAAAATGAAAGTGCAGTTTTCCACCAGATTGCACACAATTCATTGAAGAGAATCGTGAACTATTGGTTAGGTGGGGTAAACATGAAGATACTGTACTGAATGGGTGGTTTGGTATACAGGAACTTTAGAAAGCTATTGATATCAACAAGACTACATCCCCAGGTAAAGATAATATGTGCCACGTATGTCTCTTAAAGCAGTTTGAGGGTTCTTTTGGAATTATATAATACTATATGGGGAGGGAGAAAGGAATGATACCAATAAGGTGGAAACATGCAGTAGTAATTCAGTGCAAAAACTAGACAAACTAGCTACCAAAGTGGATGCTTATAGACTAATAGCCTTTATGTCTTATGTAGTTAAATTATGAAGAAAATGGTGAATGAAAGATTGGTTGCCTATTTGGAAGACAATGGCATTGTAGATAAGCTGCAAAGTGGTTTTAGGAGAGGAAGAGGTACCATTGATCACATTGTTAAATTAGAAATTGAAATACAAAAAAGTCTGAGGGACAAGGGTTTTATGATAGCTCTCTTTCTAGATACTGAAAAGCATATGAAGTTCTATGGAGGGAAGGCTTGTTGTACAAAGTAGGTGCACCCGGGATAAGGGGAAGAACGTATAGGTGGATTAGAGACTTTTGAGTAAAAGGACCACACATATCAGAGTTGGGAAAGATATGTTGGCTCCCATATTTATATAAAAAATGACACACCACAGAGAAGTGTTATCAGCCTGACCTTATTTAATATTATGATAAATGATCTCCCAAAACAAATGCCAGGATAGGTGTCACTTGATGATTGAGCTCTAGGTTTAGGAGCAGAAATATTGAGGTGGAAGAAAAGGGAATCAAAGTATTATAATAGAAATCTGCTTGGGGAAATTCATGTGCTCTATTGCCAAAAACAAAGGACCAATCTTTACAAAAAGGCAAATTACAAAGGAATGTGAACTGTATGTGTATAGAGAACAAATAAATTTAGTTCAAAGCTTCAAATTTCCAGGAGTAATATCTGATACTATTTAACTTGGAAAGATCATGTAGACTACATTAAGGATAAATGTACAGGAATCATTAATCTGCTTAAAAGTCTTGCTGGGAATACTTGGGAAGTGGATAAGAAGATACTGCTGATGGCTACAGAGCCTTAATCAGACCAGTTACTGACTATAGCTGCCAAGCTTTTGGGTCAGCATCAACATCAGAACTGAAAAATACCAGATTTAATACAATCCCAAGCACTACAAATTGCATATGGTGCATTTATTACAACACCGGTACATGCTTACCGATATCTTCCAGTGAAATGCCAATGATACTGTGAATGAAAACTACTGGACCTAACTTTTGGGCCCAAGCTCACAGGAGTTCTAATGATGAAAGTACCAAACAAATGTAAGGATTGCTGGGAATTCAACAGGCAAACTATAGCACGAGATATTACGACTACACATACCATTTGGTGGATGCAGAAGTTGAAAGACAAGGAAAAGATAAACATCAAAACTTTTAGTCATGAGGAAAATTAGTTATGGCTGGGATGATGTGTGTCCAAATGTGGATTTAGATTTATTTTATAGACTTAAGGATAAAAAACAGACAGCAGGCATTAAAAAATGAAGTACCAGTATATAGATGAAAAGTAGAGTTGGTTTTATCAAATATATACAGATGGTTCCAAAAAACCAAAAACTGGAAGAGTTGGGACAGGATATTGTATACCAAAACTTAGAATTAATATATATGAAAAAATATCCAATTTTGTAGCTGTCATGACAGTTGAAGTAATAGCAATTATGCTAGCACTAAATTGGATCTGCAATGTACAGCCAGAGTGTTGTTCATTTTTTTCGGATTGAATCTCAGGCCTCACTGTGGTTAAATAAAGGGTGTTTCAGTATGTAGAAGTGATTTATTCAATGAAATTCTATTTCTAGTTAGCAGTTAGTACAGATGGGGATACAGGTAGCAATAGCTTGAATCTCAGAGCATATCAGGATAATGAATGAAATGGTGGACAAAGAAGATTGAGATAGGCAGACAGAGACTGACATAGAAGTATCCTTGAGTAAACAGGAATTCAGATGCCTAGTACAGAAAAATTAAAAAGGGGAATGGGGAAAAAATTGGATTAATGGAAAAAGGAGAAGTCTTTTTTTTAATTGTGCCCTAGAATTGATGATAACGACGTACATCAGGGCCTGGAGAGATTTTGTTAACTAGCCATTTTGGCTTAAATAAAAATCTTTTTTGAATAAACAGACAAAGATGAACTATGTGTGCTCTGTAAGATGGAGGAAACAAGTGATCACCTTTGATGGGTATATAAGGGCTTTGATACAGAAAGGGAAATGTTTTCTGAGGAACTCAAACATCTTAAGGTAATAAAAGTTACATTATGTTATTTAGTAAAAATGTCAAGGAATTGGGGGTGGTATTAGAAAGGTATTATTACATTAACTGAAGGACACAGGACAGAGTAAGAGATATAAACCACTAAGTATTTAGGAATTATAGCTGCTGGTGGCTATAGACTATTCAGTCGAGTCTCTTTCTTCATTAAAAGCAAAAAAGCGGGCTGTAGCAAAAAAATTCTGCAGGCTTTATTGGCACTAGAGAGTGGAAGGGTGAAAGAGGAGGCCCAGAGGAAGAGTAGTCCTTGGGATCTTCTCCCAAGAAGAAGCTCTAGAAAAGGGCCAGGAGAGAGACAGAGCAGGGGCAGAAATGGAGCAAGCTCCAGTGACGAGCCCTGATAAAAGGGTAGGATCTGGACTTCCAGGGAAGGTGTTCAGTTGAGGAATGGAGCAGAGAAACTTAACAAGGATGGAAGGCCAAGCCTGAGGAGGACAAATGTTAGTTAAGTTTATATTTTCCATTGGGATTTGCAGGGGGAGTTCTGTGAGTCCTGGCCCTGAAAGAAGAGTGAGCCTAGATAGGCTCTGAAGCTTGGGAGGCACACAGGTACACACGGGGTCCAGAAAGAGGCTTCTGTGGGGAAGGCCTGGTGACAGTCTGGCTAGTGTCTCATTTGTAGAGCAATGGCCAAGGCTGCTTGGCCTTACAACCATAGGCATTGATCTGGAGAGGTGTTGAATGCTCAGCGCTGCCATCAGGCTAAATCTCGAGATTTGCACGCCTTCCCTGCCCCCACCCTTGACCCCTCACTCAGGCAAATTCCCACGGAATTTGGCTCATCAACTAGAAGGGTTTTTGACCAAGTTGTTATGAACCAAATCTTGAGGCCTTTACTCAGGTTTTACTGAATCTTAACCACCCCTTCAGTTGGGGGTTGACTGAGTACCATCTGCAGGATTTGGCCCTGTCATTTTAAGGACTTGGGTTATTTCAGTCTTGTGTGAAGAAACTGCTGTCTTGTCACTGCAATGTTTTGCTTTGCTGTTGGCAATCCTGAGTCCAGTACAGGGAGAAGGCTGATTCTTCTTTATGGAGACCAGGGCACAGGGCTCCCAGTTGCTTTCATGGACAGCCTAGAATATGGGAACGTTGGCCCTTTCCTATGGCTTCATTGGATCATAGAAGATTAGGGTTGGAAGGGACCTTGGGAGGTCATCTTGTCCAACCCCCTGCTCCAAGCAGGGCCAACCCCAACTGTATTCCACAGAGCACAGAGGCAGGACTCTAACTCTTGGCCTTTCAAATCCCTAGAGCTGAAGGCAGTGTTGGCCATTGACAGGAATGCTCCACAGGGAACCATCTATGAAAAATGAAGCAGGTTGTTAATGCCCCTTTACTGGAGGAAGGGGAAAGAAAATTGAAGAGAGTCATGGGATGGCTTCAGAATAAGGTGAAAGATGCATCCAGTCAGCACTTCCCTGTCTCCAGGGACTGCTTTATGCACATCCATCCAATGCAGCTGCAACGTCACTTCAGGAAGAAAGAACAGGCTAAGTGGCAAAGAGCAGATAGGATCTGACAGCTACCATGTCTCAGGGCCTTTCCTTTGCATTGAATCACAAGCAGGACAAAACTTTCCTGCATGTCTGCTACACTTCACATTGGGCAGTGCTGACTGGCTGAATGCAAATTGCGGGAGCAAGAGAGGAGTTGATGGAACTGTGGCCCTCCCAGCTGCCACAGCGAGTTAGGCTTTCAGCCTTGCTCTGTGGCAGATGTGCTGACTCTGTGCCTCCTCTTGAATGGGGCAGGAAGTTATCCAGAATGGCAGATAAAAGGGGGAATGGACCAGGCGCTCTTTGGCTCTTAGAAAAATAAACAACCATTGTGAATCTGCTGACACTTTGGTTCCAGGGGCTCTGCCATTAGCAGCCAGGCTCATGCATTTCATGTGAAGAAAACCCTTTTGACTGATGCGGAATCCCATCAGCACTGTCTTTTTCCTCAGCCCCCTTCCCAACTATACCACATCTTTGCACAAAGGCTCTAAGGTGAAGTAGAAGCAATTTCTCCCCACTGCAGGTGACACAGAGGGAGAAGCAAAACCCTCATTGTGCCCAAAGATTGGAAGTTTTCATAATCTGCTGCTTTCACCCTCTTGATTGCCATTACTAGAAATATCATGAGTCTGATGCATAGCACCTCTTGGAAAGCCTGGAAAGCTAAGTCACAGACAAGGAAGTCTTATGGAGTTTTATGGAGTCTGTGGCTGAGCAGAGGCATCCGCAGGCAGCTATATGATCCTCTTGCTTTCAGCAGTTTCACTGGTCATAGCCGGATGTTGGCAAAGGATTGCTGCACTTTCAGTGACTCCATAGGCAAACGTGGGCACCTGTAGGCAAATGGAATCTGTTCCTTATACTCTCAGTGGGTCTGCAGACCACAGTGGACATTTTTTCCCTATGGTTTCATGTGATCTAGCTTAGATTTTTATACAGCACTTTGTCTGGTGGTGTCTTGTGTTTGACAATGGTGATTCATCTGCTCTCCATCTAAGTGGCTTGATGGACAATAGTGCCAGATGACATCTTTTCCTTGTACATGCAGCTGGTTCACAGGTGGTAATGGGTGACAGAGGACACTCATAACATCTGATGCCTGTGTTTTCAGCGAGTGTGTGGGCATTACTGGACACCTGGCATCTTCTCTCTGTGCTTTCACCAGGTCCAAAGTTAATAGTGGGTAATTCAAAGCTACTGACGTGTTAACCATGCTTCCAGCTGGTCCACTGATAGTGAACATCCATGGACAGCTGATATCTAGTTCCAGAGCTACTTTAACACTCAGCCATGTAAACAGCCCTGAGATGACCACAACAGTTCTGACAGCAGCACGATATACTTGGCTCTTTCAATGTTTTCTCATGTTACTTCTGATTACTCAAGGTAACATTGCCCTCTGCCAAGCTGGATGTTCCATGACATGGGACAGCATAGCTCAGTGGTTCCCAGCCTTTTTAGCTTGAGGACCACAGATATCATTTTTACAACGCTGAAGGGCCACCAATCTCCACCAGCAGCCCCTCTTCCCACCCCACTGGCCCCCCTCTATTGCAGCCAGACAGAAGGAATTCAGCTCCCGTCTCCATGGCTGCAGCAGGGAAACCGCACATGTCCTTTAGCCCCGTGCATTCCACCTGGGTCCCTAGGCAGTGGCTCCCTTCTGCAGCCAGGGGGACAGAAGATAAGTGCTCCCCTCCCTCGGGCTCCAGCAGGGACCCCAGCACATAGGGACCCAGGCAAAGCACTTTGCTCTCTGCTGGAGCCAGGGGGAGGGGAGGCTGATCTCCCATCCCTTTGGTTGCAGCAAGGAGACTGCACCAGTCTTTTAGCCTCATGGAAACACACTCTGCCTGGGTCCGCAGGCAGCAGTTCCCTTCTGCAGCCAGCAGGTGGGAAGCCACGGGCCACTTTGAAAGCCCCCCTGGGCCACTTTTGGCTCCCAGGCCACAGTTGGGAACCACTGGCATAGCTCAAGCCCAAGTTAGCACTGTGCATTAGAAGGTCTCACACACAAGCATATATGCCCTTTCTCCCCGCCTCTGGCTCCTCTCTGATCCTCATCTTTCTTCTTTTAGATTAAGGCTATAAACAGCACTGAAGGGTCTCTGGGCGGGAGCCATTAATGAAAGGCTGTCACTCTAAGAACTTTGAATTCATTGAGTTGCACAGCACAAAAATGGAGTAATTTGCCCCTTGAAGTCAGGCTGTGGGGAAATGAGGAATTCACATGGAAACAGTGGCACTGATGCAACAGTGCTGCAGCATGCTTAGGATAACAGGACACATCTGCAGTGGGTGCAACTCTTATAGCTGGCAAGAAGTGGGCATGGGTTAAAAGAAAGGAGGTGTTCTCAAGGGGATATTTAATTATAGGCTGTGCTATTATGTAGTGCCACTTGCAGACTTTTATGTCAAGATTGAATGTCTTTCTAATGATATCCTGTTTCTCAATCAGAAGGCAAGAAATTGAGGCAGAAATTATTGGATAAGATTCTCTGGCCAGTGTTATACAGGAGGTCAGATTAGATGATTACAATGATAATCACAGAAGGGCTCTTTCTGGCCTTAAAATCAATGAATTGCATACCCCAAATTACTTGAGGTCCTTAAAACAGAACACTGAAACACAAGAATGAGATACTTGAATGATGAGTTTTAAAATTCCTGCCTGCTGTATGAGTGTTACACAGCATTGAATAAACACCTATAATTGTTGTAGGCACTGAGTTCAGTATTAAACTTGGGATGGATTTTCAGAGAGCAGTTTTTATTTTGACAGAAAATATCAGATTGCCATTATACAAATCCATGGTACACCCACATCTTGAATACTGTGTGCAGATCTGGTTGCCCCATCTCAAAAAAAAAATTTTTTTTTTTTAAATTGGAATTGGAAAAGGTACAGAAAAAGACAACAAAAATGATTAGGAATATGGAAAACTTCCATATGAGGAGAGATGAATATGACTGGGACTTTTTAGCTTGGAAAAGAGACTACTAAGGGGGGATAGGACAGAGGTCTATAAAATCATGACTGGTGTTGAGAAAGTAAATAAGGAAATGTTATTTATTCCTTTTCATAACAAGAACTAGGGGTCACCCAACAAAATTAATAGGCAGCAGGTTTAAGACAAACAAAAGGAAATATTTCTTCACACAATGCACACAGTCAATCTGTGAAAATAGTTACCAGAGGATTCAGTGGAGACCAAAACTATAGCGGGGTTCAGAAAAGAACTAGATACGTTCATGGAGGATAGGCTTGTCAGTGGTTATTAGCCAGATGGGCAGAGATTGCTGTTTGTCAGAAGCTGGGAATGGACGACAGGAGATGGATCACTTGATTACCTGTTCTGTTCATTCCCTCTGAAGCACCTGGCATTGACCACTGTTGGAAGACAGAATACTGGTCTGACGCCAGTATGGCCGTTACGTTCTTTGATTGTTCCAAAAGTCTTCCTCAGGAATCTGGAGGGGATGTCCCAAGAATATCATGTGTCCCTCCATTCCAGACCATTTTTGTGTGCATCTCTAGGTACTCCAGGGGTTTTTAGTGTGCAGGAGGGCAGACTGGGTAAGGATATGATAGCTGTGAATTCTCCCTGATTGTGTATTTCTAATGAACACTAGAGATCACCAGGGCATTTGGTGCTTGGGGCTCCAGCTAAGGTTGGAATCCCATTGTGCTAGGCACTGTACAAACAATGAGACAATGAGAAAAGGGGAGCATGGTGGAGGAAGGCTGAAGTAAAGAGACTGTGAGGAAGGGAATAGGACAGAATGGGAGCAAGCAGAAAAGGAAGGTTGTCCAGAATAAAAGCTATAAAAACCATTGGAGATAGGTGAGATCTGACACCACAGGTACCTGCTCCAGTGGCTTTCCTCCACAGCTGCTGGCTCCTCCCAGCTATTCCTTGTATTCTTGAGCTTACTTGACTGGAGGACAGGTGGGGTCACATGAATCCTGGTGCCCCAGTGTGGGGCAGTTTGTCCTGTGCACTTCTGGATCTGAGGGGTGTTGGTGAGAGGGGTAACCGCATCTGGATCTGTTGCATTAATTTGAGATGGAATATTTGACGTCAAATGTGTTAACATGACCCTGTTACTGTACATCATTAAAGAGTTTAATTTGCTTTGATACAGAGACCACCACCAGGCAAACACACCATTAAACATCCTTTTAACTTTTTATTAAAGATTCAGAAAAGAAGGAAAAACAGTTAAAGCATCTAAAATGTAAAGGATTAAATAAGGCTTTCATTTTAATAAATTCCTTTCTCCCATTAGCTGGAGAAAGTTTTTGGAAGGAAAACCCACCTTGTTTGATAGTCTTTTAGTTGGTGTTAAAGATGGTAATAACTGTCCTTTTTGAGGAAAAGAGAAGTTAAGGTGGGATGGAGTTATTGCTATTGTTAAAGTCCAATCCCATTTTCTACAAACATAAAACAAAACAAACACATTAAAGGAGAAAAAAAAGAATTGTATCACTAGAAAATTCCATCTCTGGATGTTGGCTCTCATTTGCCAACTCACTGATGGAGGAGTGTTTGCATGCTGGGTATACTGGCTCACTTGAGCACTTCAGTGTTGGTGACTCTGTCCTTCCAGAGAATCCAAAAATTTGACAAAATTTGACCGCATATGAAAGCTATTGAGCCTTTTTTCCTGGTGAGAGATAAGGTCCATGTCTTGCTCCCATACAAAAGAGTACTGATAACACATGCACGATACACACAGATCTTTGTGTGTTTTGTCAGTTTGTTGTTTCGCCACGCTCTCTTGCTCAATCTAGATATTGTTGTGGCAGCTTTTCCAATGCGGATATTGAGTTCCTTTTCAAGTGAAAAGTTGACTGTGATAGTAGACTCCAAGCATGTGAACTTGTTCACCACTTCAACTTCATAATTATTGATGTTGATGGAGGGTGCTTCTTCAACTCTTTGGCACATGATGTTATTTTTTTTTAGGCTTATAGTAAGCCTGAAGTCTTGACAGGCTTTGGAAAAACTGCCCATGAGGTTTTGGAGATAGGCTTCTGTGGGGTTGCCGCAGCAAAAAGTAGATGCTGGATAAGGGCCTCCTGAGTCTTGGTTTTAGATCTAAGTCTTGCAAGATTGAACAGCTTTCCATCAGATCTTGTGTGCAAGTAGATTCCCTCAGTTGAGGAACCAAAAGCTGGTTTCAGTAGCCAGGAGAAGAAGATCCCAAACAAAATTAGGACAAGTACACAGCTTTTTTGACCCCTACAAGTCTGGAAAGTCTCAGAGACTGAACATCGTATTGGACTATGCCGTACGTGTTTTCATTAACGGAATGAATCATGCTTAAGAGCTTGCGGAGGACATTCAATCTTTTCTAGAAGTGCACAGTCTGATTCTACTGACAAGGTCAAAAGCCTTTGTGAGATCAATAAAGGTTGTGTAAAGAGGCTTTTTTTGTTCTCTGCATTTCTCTTGTAGTTGTCTCAGTGAAAAGATCATGTCAATAGTAGACCTTTCAGCTCTGAAGCCGCACTGTGATGCAGAATAAATTCTGTCTTTCAGGATCTGAAATCTATTCAGGACAACCCAGGCAAAGGCTTTTCCCATTGTGCTAAGAAGGGAAATGCCATGATAGTGCTTAGTCACTCCTGTTGCCCTTGTGTTTATAGAGAGTGATGATGTTGGTGTGTTTCATTTCTTGTGGTACTTTGCCTTCTTTCCAGCACAGACAGAGCAAATCATAAAGATGTAGCAGCAGGATAGGTTTTCCACATTTTATGACCTCTGATAGCATGCAGTCTTTTCTGGGCGGCTTTCAGTTAGAAAGGCCATCTATGGCAATGCTAAGCTCTTCGACAGTTGGTTCATTGTCAAATTGGTTCATAACAGGCAAGCTTTCAATGGCCTTGATGGCTGTGTCCGTTACAACATTTTCATGAGAGTAAAGCTCAGAATAATATTCTACCCAATGATCCATTTGCTTGGTGTGATCGTTAATTGTTTCTCCTGTTTTTAATTTCAATGGGCTGTTTTCTCTGAAGTTTGGACCCACGGCTTTCTTGATTCCATCATACATGTTTCTGATGTTGCCTGTATCGGCTTTCCCGCAGGCACGGCCAATAGTCATTGGCACAGCGTCGAGCAGTTTGCTGTACCTTGGTTCTTGCCACTCTCAGCGCTTTTAAGGTTTTTTCATCGGGGTCTCTCTGATAATTGATTTGGGCTGTACATTTGGCCTTAATGACTGGGGTTATCTCATTGGAATATGCGTCAAACCAGTCATTAGTCTTGTTTTCCTTCTTTCCAAAGACTGACAGAGCGGCATCATAGATTACGTTCTTCAGTTGCTCCCACTTCAGCTGGGCACTTGCGGCACAATCACTAGAGTCAAGGGCTTGTTATAGTATGTTCTTGTACTGCTGTGACTTTTCTTGGTCCGCTATGGTAGTGATGTTAATACAAGGGTGCTCTGTTCCTTTGGATTTGTGTATTTTCTGTTGTTTAAATCAGACCTGGCTTCATGCCAAAGTATGGTCTGTGTCTCAATCAGCGGTTGGATAACTGTGGCAATAAGGATACTGGTAAGGTGGGCAGTATCCCTTTGTGATGATAAAATCCAGTTGGTGTCAGTGGGCAGATCTGGGATATTTCAAAGACACTTTGCTGTCTTTTTCTGGAAGACTGAGTTTGTTACACAGAGGTTGTGGTAGCAACAAAATTCTAGCAGTCTCTGACTGTTTCCATTCATCTTACCAGTGCTGTATTGACCAAGACAGTTGATCCATGCATCGTGATCATCTTCCACCCTTGCGGTGAAGTTCTCTAGCAGGAAAACATATTCATGTTTCGAGATCCTGCTGATGATGATCAACTGAGATCAACTGATGATGATCAACTGAGATCAACTGGTTGTAAAACTGGTCCTTGATTTCAGAAGATGAACATGTTGGGGAGTACGCACTCACAAGGGTGACTGGGCCTTCAGATGTGAACATAGTGCCAAAATTCTCTTTGATCCATTTGTAGGTGGCGCAGTCACTGCCAGAAGTGAGTTCTTAATGGCAAATCCCACCCCGTGCTCTTGCATTTCTTCAACACTTTTCCCCTGTCAGAAGAATGTGTAGTCTTCCCCCCCCAAGTGATCCACTTGATGCTAGCCGTATTTCTTGGAGGGATACAATATCCACATTCAGTCGTTTCAACTCATCATTGATCACAGCAGTTTTATGTGCATGATTTATTAGTTGAAGGTCCTCCAATAAACCAGTTGTCATAATGCGAACGTTCCAGCAGCCTATCTTTAAAGACGTTTTCACTTCCTTTCTTAATTTGCCTGGTGCGTTGATTTCAGTCCACTTGTCAAGTAATAAAACTCTAAGTTCCAAACACCCACTGAAGCAGGCAAACTGCAGCGGGACAACACCTTATTGTCTGAGGGCTGCCCAGTTTTATGGCGGGTGGTATTTGTCCAGTGAGATACAAAGATCTCTCCCACTGTGGGAGAGCCCCATGCACTCAACTTTACGCCAATCGAGTAAGAGCTTAAAAGTGGTGACTGCTGCCTCCCATGTTGTGTCAATGCTCCAGAAGAAGTGAAATATCTCTCCAGGGTGCATGCCTGAGCAGATAATGTGGAAGTCCTATTTGCCCATGCATCAGGGCCCCCCTCTTGGCGTCACCGGTAAAGTCCAGAAGAGAGGAAGAACCAGTACATCTGGTACCTGATCCACTGCAAGAGTTGCTGGAGAGATACTAAAATGTTAGTATCTGAACGCCTTAGGGGCTCCACTCTGGATTTTCCTTCTGATCTGATTCTCATGAGCTTACATTCTCCCGAATTTACCCATAAAGCAGTGGGCTTTTCTGTCAGGAGTTGCTTCCTTAGTTTTTCACCCTCCCAGGATACCCCAAGGCAATGGTTTGGTGAGCCCCAGGTAGTACTGTCTACTCTCATTATGCCTGCTACCATACAGGCTGCTTAGGGTATTGCTTTTATTGGCCTCTTTCCATTTACAGGATTATAGCAATCTTGGCTGATTAAGCCAGACTCTTTCTAGAGAGAGGGAAGAAGAGAGAGAGGAAAGGCAAGGATATATTGGAGGAGGGCAGACATAGTCTCTCATCCCAGCTGTTGGCTGGGATTTAGCCAGAGCTGGTGGAGGTGGCAGTGTCACCCAGGTCACTTTCTTTGGCTCGGTCTTGTCAGGACATCTGTCAGGATTACAATGAAGAAGGTTTGAGGCCCCAGAAGGAGATGTAGCCAGATTTTTTCCCCAAAGTCTCTTCAAGGACACCAAAAGGGAGTGATGGGTGGAATAACCCATCCCCTCAATATTTTGTCCACCAATTAGACCTAATATCCGACATACCAATTTTGGTTTACGAATTTCCAACCATCAACTCCTCTTGTTTACCAGGCACGATCTCACCACAGTCCTTTTTGTTTTGGGCTAATCCAGTCTTTGTTTCCCTTTCATGCCTTTTCCCACTGCAATTTGTTACAGGTTATTGTGACATCTTATGAACTTTCACTTACGTTGTTCTACAGGTGAGCTCACAATTAAGATATATTTGTAGGACCCACTTATCACAACAGATCTAAGCTAGTCTTTCCCCTGTGGTTCTTAAATTAGATTATAGGGGAGGAGGTGAGACAGGGAAAGGGGGAGGTAACAGCACTTCCTGGTGCTCCACCAAGAGGTAGCTGATCTGCTGGCTCCTCCATGTCTCTACTCACTATGTGATGGTAAAGAGAACTTGTACACTAAATTTCTTAATATTACTATTCTCTGAAAGCCTGTGCTTTGGTTGCTCCAGGGATATGATTCGATTGCTCCTAGGATGGAAGATACTCACTCAGTATTCAGGAGACACTCACTGATTTTAAAATGTGGTCTATACTATGAAAAGATTTGGAAGACCTTGCCCTAATAGCTGTTTCAGACTAAGATATTCAATTTCTCTCTCTCTCTTGTGCCTGTTTCCCTGCTACCTCTCACAAGTGTACATCAGAAGTAGCTCCACTGATGTAATATGGATGAGAGGGGAATCAAGCCCACTGTTTTTTTTAACATAGCTAGAAACAAGTAAGCTGACAAAGCCAATTGGCGATTGCTCAATATGAAGTTCCAGGAGTTATCGATCACCCCATGTTTGTCTGCTCTGTTTTCAGCACAATATCCTTGATTTTTAGCTCTGTTTGCCTTTAGCCCTGCCTTTGATTTTGTGAAGCAAGAAAAACAGGCAGAGTTCCTAGGAGAAGATGCTTCTTCTTTTATTAAATCCCTTTTTGGAAGCTTCCAACACACTGCAGTTACTGGTTTAGCCCCATCCTATGAATTTTTCTTCTCGATAGGTCCATTTGGGTCAGCTCACCCTACTAGGCTCCCTGATATCCTGTGGTTAAAATAGCTTAAAACAGAGGGAATCTCATTGTTCCAGTCAAGGAGGATGGGGACTTGTATAGGAGCACTGCTCCTTTTACTTTAACCCCTGCTGTCGTCCAGGGTCTAATCAGCAGAATGGGCAGTAAGTTGGGGAGTGGTCACATAAAAATTAAGTATTTGGACTAAGAGTTAATATGAAAGCTCCAGAGCAAAACAAAAGTATCAGTTGCTGCGTTGTCATGTGCGGATCAGCCACCATAGAACTGCTCACTGTGTGCAATGTTTTTTGTCCAGCAGTAAAATCCCCCAACCCACCCTGGCTGTAGTAGGGTGGCCACTAATGCATTCCGCAGAAAACTGGACATTCCAGTACTTCTGGAAACGGTGTGGGCTCACCCGCACCTGTGTGACCCCACTTCTGCTGGCGTGACATCTCCTGGTGCCTGCAAACTCATGCTGCATAGGGGATGCTGTTTTGAAGAGAACCCTGCTCGTGGGATCTTGCATGCATGGTGCATGCAAAGCCACACTGGTGGGGGTGCGGCAACTGGCTCTGAAAAAATGGCATGCCCCAGAAAAAATGGTGTCTGATTTTTGTCTCAGTACTGGATGGAGGACAAATCTTAGCAAAGCAGAACTCTCTAGCTTAAAACTGGAGGAATGGCTTGCCTAGGCTGTGGTGTGAAAGGCACATAGGCATGTACACATTGCTGATTATCCCACAGCAACAGAGAGGTCAGAGGGAGGAAAGCTGATTTGTAATGTTTTCATGCAGCTGGCTTGTACGGATAAACTGGCTCAGTTATTAATGGCTGACCTGGCTGCAAGCAGATCTGAGGGGAGGTCGTA
This sequence comes from Mesoclemmys tuberculata, assembly GCA_007922155.1. Taxonomy (NCBI): domain Eukaryota; kingdom Metazoa; phylum Chordata; order Testudines; family Chelidae; genus Mesoclemmys; species Mesoclemmys tuberculata. Next base: position 52,166,460 of record ML675613.1, read on the forward strand.
TAATAGCAGTTATACCCTAAGTCAAGGAGAAGCTCCCTCCAAGAGATGCATTTTCTATCTTTGTGCCTGTGTGATGTTTTCATAACTTGATTCATGTATGCATTTGATTCTTTCTGTTCCTGTTGTTAAGGTATGTTTGTGCAAGTGGATTTTTGTGCCCATCAGACTAGATTCCAGTCTTGGTGCATGGGTGTGTGTTGGAGCTCGTCAAAAACCAGAATTTTCATTCCCCAGGACGTTTTGAAATTTTCTTTCATTCCGAATTGGAACAAAAAGTTGAAATCTCTGCAATCAGAGATTTTCATGCAAAATGGAAGTTCCAAATAAATTTGGTTTGAAACTGTCAAAACGGCCTTACTAAAACATTGTGTCAATAAAGGTCAAAACATTTACTTTTGACTTCAGTATAAATGTTGAAAGTGAAGTCGAAGTGAAGCACTCTGACATTGCTGAAAAGAAGTGCTTTGATAACTTCACTGAAAACGTCACTGAAATGGATATGTTCTCATAAAACCGTATGTCAAATTAGCATTTCCCAATGAAAAGCTCTTCCCTTGGAAAACTTTCAATAACCCTCTACTGTTTCTAAATGCATGTAGCTATCATTAATGAATTGATGCGTGCACCTCACTCCGTATGTCTGTTTCTTTGTGTGTGAGGATCTGTGTATGCATGTGGGTTTTAGCGCATGTCAGTATGGGTGCACTCCTATTTCTTTAGACACTTCTTACAAAAAGATATGCTTCTACTTCCTTTTCCATTGCCCTTGGGACTCCATACTGCATTCCTATGGTCCAGTCTCCATCCAGACCCTGCTGATGCCGTGGCTGCATACAGCCATTTTTTGGTGATATCTCCATCTTACCATCACTGCTACCTGCTCTTCCAACAACTCCATATTTTTTAAGATGCTTCCATATTGACCTAGTCCTCCATGTGCTTGCCAGTCTGTGGCTCTCCTTTTCATGGCAGATACGGCAGGTGGCTTAAGTTCTGTAACCAAATGTCCTCAGATACTAGATGGCATGCTCCTATCATGACCAACCAGGGCACAACCTGCATCCCTCCAGCTGCTGCCATCTCCTCTTATTTCATACTCCAAACTCCCATCGCCACATCTATTGGCTTTACTACTTCCTTCATCAGTCTCACATTCTTTTTTCCCATTATATTATCCCCTACATTGGAAAGACTGTTCCTTTTCACGTCCACCTTTTGCCCTCTCTTCTCTTCCTTATGATCTTTCCTTTAAAACCAACTTCAAAAAATGTCTTTCACCTTGCTGTCCTCATTGATAATCTCGCCAGACCCTTATTTCCCTGGATTGTTGTTTTAGGTCTTGTCTTGTGTTTGCTCTTATTGTCTGTCTTAAACTACAAGATAGTCAGGGCAGGCACCATCTCTGGTGCCACCATCTATCTCTGTGAACTGATGGCATTGTATACAAGTTTTTAATGATCATAATTAAAATTCCATAGATTTAGTTCTAGTAGAAGGAAAAAAACTGGACAAAGACAGTAGGAATGGAGGGTGTTGTCTTGTTTCTGAGGGTCTGCACACGGTAAAGGGGCATAAATTAGTAATGTCTTACACTCAGATTTCCTTAGTCTTAGGGAGACTAAATTGATGTGATTTATATGCCAAGGAGCTGGAAATAGCTGCATCTGGGGGCTTTTTTATCATGTCTCTTGTTATACCTTCTAGTTCATGGTGTGGCTGACTTCAGCTAGGACTCCTTACATATCTGTAGAGTGGAGTTTCTGTAAGTAAATTTAGGGGGGCATCCAACTGTGGTGCAAGGGACTGTAACTTTTATACCACCTTTCAAATCACCTCTGAATTGGACTCCTCATATCAAAGCTATGGAATACCTTGGATAAGAGGCCCACATGGGGTGGTTATGCCTAAAAGCCATTTATTAGTGTTAGATGAGTTTGTGCTAGAAAGAGATGTAACATTCTGGGTACCTGTCCTGAGTTGTGTGAGTACAGGGAAAAAAGGCTTCATGCTGTTCTGCAAATGAGCCTTAGCCTTATTTTGGAGGGACCATTTCTGTGCATGAAAGACTATTTCAGGCTCCCTCCCATTCTGTCTTTGGCTGCTGCTGTTCCTCCCAGTTTTGTGGCATGGATGCTTGTGTACTGGGAACTGGGCTGAGATGCTCAAACTTATTTCACGTCGGCCACAGAATAGCTGCAAATGGAAAGGACTTTTGGCCATTATTGGTCTGTGCTGGATTGAAATCAATAGCAGGGAAGTGAGAGGTTTTGTAGCCCTTGAGCAGTCCCCTGAGCCACCCGTTTGTCTAATGCGGTATTTTCTGGTCCCTATGTACTGTGAGCATCATGGAGTGAGACGTACTGAATGTGACACTAGAACTGGTAGGAGGAGGTGCAGCATGAAGGGGTCTGGAAAGGACTCTGGTGTTTGCAGCTCTGTTATTGTGACCTAATTCCATGGCAACATGAGTCATTTTAAAGGACATGTCAGTTTAAACTAAGCCCCCATCAGCTGGTCTGCCCTATCATTACACCTGCCACATAAAAGAGCATAACTCAAAATGGTACCATTGAAATTCATATACAGCAAATGATTGAAATGCCATTCTTGGTTTGTCCTTCCATGCACAGTACATTCACCTCCTGTACAGACATTAGTGGGGGCAGGAGAGACGCCATTATTAATGCTCTGATCAAGTGACTTCCTTTCCTGGCAAAATAATAATTCCCTTTCTGAATCTTTCGTTGCCACTGGGGAGAGAGCAAACTGAACTGCATGGGGCTTCAAAGAATAAAAACCATACTGAATGACTTGAGATTCGGAAAGCTGCAGCTTCTCTTCAGCAAATCAATGTCTTTTCTGCATTAAATCTCTCACCTCAACGTCTGCTGCTGCAGCAAACGTGAAGGACTGGTTCATTATGCCTCGCTGCTGTATTTAGGGGCTGTAAAATTGGAAATAATAAAACTGGGTGCTCAAGCAGCCTAGAGTAATTAATGCTGTGCTGATAGACTTGGGGTTGGGAGGCGAGGGTGGAGTCAGGCTGGGGGATTGAGCACGGAAAGAAAAGGAAAATTAACAAGCAGAATTCTAAAGAGCTTTTTGTTGCTGGTTCTCTGTATGCTGATGAGCCTTTTTTAATGAAGCTACCCCCTGCATTAGAAGAGGAGGGAGTAGGAGCTTTGATTTTGGGAAAGGTAGAGGAGAACTGTGCACTCTTAATGCATCTCAGCTCACTTTATCTCAAATAATAAGGGCTCCCACTGTGAAAAAGAATTGGGGGGACTCAATCTAGTTTGTAGTGGACAGGCGTCTAGACAGCCATTATCCTAAACTGCTTCTAATTGACACTCCTGTTGCTACTCTCACCACAGAAGCCAAAGACTGAATGGGCCTTGAAAACTGAACTCTCTTGCCCCTAGAAGTGTTTTCTCCATGTGGGGACTGAGGCCCTTGGCAAGACAGTGAGTGGGGGAAGCGTGCGCTGCTGCTGCACATTACTGTGCATGCGTAGCAGCTATAGAAAGGACTTCATTCCTCAGGGCTGTCAAGCTGGCACTCTGAGCACTAAACTCATGTGTAACATGAAACAGTTTATAGACAGGAGTTGTGGGGGTGAGAACGGCGACCTTTGTGAGAGGAACTGCATAACCAGATCTTCTCCGAGAGGCATTACTCAGGGTGGTAACTTGACTAAAAAGAATGTAATCAGACTGCTCAAGAAAGCAAAAATCTGCTGCTTCTGTCTGTTCTAGAAGCAAAAGCCGCTTCTGTCATTTCTAAAGGTTCTAAGACTCCAAATTGGCTACTTCAGGCAAGCGTTGCAGAACAAATCCAGCTACTCTCAAAATTCCGCACGCTCCTCTCCTACTCTGACCTGTGACTTGACTACTGAGTCCCAGTTATTGGGTGCCTTTAATGCTTTAAGACTCAATCAGAAGGCAAAGAATTAGAAACTTTGATTACATTTAGTCTATGGGCTACCTGGAACTAACTAGAACTACTGGCCCAGCTTGCACTGGATCTGACCAAGGGTAGATTCGTCAGGGGAAGTCTCTACTTCTCTTTCAGTGGTCAGGAACAATGAGAGGATCTTTTTTGATAGTGCAACTCAGAAGCAGACCTTCCCAGTTTTGAAGACTGTCCTCCTTGAGCTGCCCTAAATACAAGCAGCCCTGAGCCAGGAATAAGATGGGTGTTGGGTCGGGCTTTTTTAAAAATCGATTTAATACAGGGAATTCTAAAAATTGCCCATCCAAGGGATTCATGCATTGCAGTTTGCTGGAGCTCTTTGGCTGCACCTGATTTTCCTATCCTTTTGTATTTGAGAGAAACATAGTGGCAGGCTGGGCTGTAGAATTCCCTTGCCTTCATGGTGTTCACAGACCTCACTTTGGTCTTCCTAGTTTAATGTGACCTAGATTCCCAAATAAATGGTAAACTGTTTTGTGTCCTAGCAAGCAATCTGACTGGTCCAAACTAAGCAATAGCTTCTCTAAATCAGTTTGTTTTACTTAATGGCTTCAGATGCTAAATAACTGAGCTGTGAGAAACTTAAAGAAGCACAGGTGTGATCATGAAATGGGACATTTTAAAAAGGCATACGTAAGAGCCAATCTATATTTCCCCTCTCCCTCAGGATGGACTGTCTAATATGCTATATAGTCCCAGAAGTACTTTCAAGGTCATTCAGCCATCTTTGTGTTTTCTTTTATTGTAGTGTACGTTTACACTGGGTACATCTCAAAGGCAAGAAAGAAAAATATTGAAGTTGTTTGTGACAACATTAGCATACACGGGCATACAATTTTGGAGCCCAATCCCAGCCTTTTTCACTCTCATAAGTAATTTTTATACAAGTGGTATCGTTCACTTCAAGTGGAACAATTCACATTAGTGAAGGTTGCAGGAGTGGGCATTTACTTTGCAGAGTCTCTAATACTAACTTGCCCCTGAATACAAAGTACTATTGTATGGTTAGTGTTAGATAATCGTAACAGAAAGAAGAGAGCAAATAGGAGGAAGGGAAGGGAGGAGGGGGGCGGAAGGCTGTCAGCTGTGACTTTTCAGTGGGATGGAGACTTAGTGAAGCAGAAATGTACAGGAATTCTCTTCCATGTAAGAAAAGTTGCAGAGGGGAAGGCTCTTGCACCAGCTGTGGCAAAGGAGTGAGAAGAAGTTGATGCTAAATAGAGTGGCAGGGCCTGTCTTTGTATCATGTATGCTGCAATTACCAAGACCCAGAAGAAAATGTTTAAGAGGTGGAGGAGAATTTCTGGATTGGCAGGGAGATGGGGAAGAACAACAAGGTATCTAGCTGAAGACATGTGGGGGGTGAGAAATGTATATGCCCTGATGCACGGTGCTTTGCTGGCTGTATTTCTCATGACCATGGCAAATGTATCAGTTCTTAAAGGACACCCTCAGATACCTCTTGAGCACAGGTGTTCTGTGAAGCAGTAATATGAGAAGTACGTGGCTGCATTAGATCACTAGGGGCTGTTTTAAATTCTAACATGATCAAGACTCATGTAACAGGATTCTATTTCTCTTCCACTTAAAGTCTTTAGTAGGTAGCGTATTGGAGATTTTAAAGATAAATGTGAATCTTGGAATATGCTAGTGAGTGATTTATTTTTTAAAGTGAGTTGCCCTATACAGTGATTATTGGGGGGGCATTTATTTGGTGCATGAGGATGAGAAATAATAGAGGAGAAAGCCCTGTGTTTATCCTTTTCTAACCATTTCCTGTATTGTCAGCCTGGCCTGGAGGCCATTATCTGCCATTCTTGATACAGGAACTGTTCTTTCATGGGATAAGAGGGGAAATCAGTCTTGATGAGAACAGGAAAAGAGCTCTGTTAGCTGAAAACAAGACTTTCTATTCTTCATTGCTCTCCTCTGTTATGCTGGCTAATATCTGAGAACTTTAACACACCCCTCTTCAGTGCAGGAATCTTTGCAACTTGTGGATTTCTTCTTCTATCAGGAGAAGATTGCGTGGGAGGGGAAAGATTGGACTCAGATCAATCCAGGTGCTATTCCAGATAGGTTGAACTAGTCCTCTTCCAGCAATTAGTAACTTAACCTGCCTATTCACTGAGGAAGCACTCAACAATATTCAAAATTAATGGCCTTCTGTCTTCCTCCTTACATAGCAGAAAATGCAGCTGGCCCTTACCTGACCTGTTCCTGGAACACAAGACGCTAGCCCCACTCAAAGCAGTCATGGTGCCAAATTCTGCTCACTTATGCACACAGAACTCCTTTAAGCCAGTGGAGTTTCTCAGCTGTAGCTGAGAGTAGGGATTTGGCCATACTGCTACTGCAGTAAACGTATAGCCAACGAGGACTTCTGGTTTGTCTGTACGCGACATAACTTGGCCACTGAATTTCCTGTTGACAATAGAGATAAAATCCAGACCTCTAGTAGCTGCTACACATGTGTTCTATGGCACACACTTGAGCAGTTCCAGTTCCATCCAGTAGAAGGCACGGATATACACTGGTCAGAGTATATAACAGAGGCTCATTGGTTTTGTATGAGGCTGTTTTGATACAAGGATGAATTAAAAGACATGAGTTCTCCTCCCTGGGCAGCCGTGTGTACTGGTTTACATTAGGAGGGCTCTGTCCACAAAACCCAGCTATGGACCTGATCCAATGCCCTTTTATGTCCATAGCAAAGGTCCTATTGATTTCCATAGTACATGACCAGAGCCATTGTGGACAGCCTGGACTGGGAAGGAGGCAATATCTACTCAGACATTTGAAGGAAAACTGCCACTTAGTTTTAAAGCAGGTTTGAACACTTCTGTGCAGAGCACTTATGGCACTTTCTGAACATGTTCATTGTAAACAAGGAATTTAAAATTGAAATATTCCTGTAGCATGCCACATGGCCAGGCCATCGGGTTCCCCCCTTGTACAAAGGACCTACAGCCATCTACATTGCAGTCACCTGTGCCCCTTTATTTACAGTGCACACAGTCAGTTCCTGCCCCAGGCACTCTAGGGATTCGAAGGCTCAGGGTTGCACAGGCTGGATGGCTGGGCTCACCTCCTTGACTACACCTTCCCTCCTTCCTGGTTTCCTGAGCTGGCCTACACACCCTCCCTGACAAGGTGGCCAGCTGGTCCCATTTGCCTCATTAATCAGGGCTCTGGCTTAGCCTAATCAGTGCGGTCAGCTGTTGCCTGCTCCCTTTTTAGTTATTGGCTCCGGGGACCTGCCCTTCCTCAGCCCAGCCCATGGGGTTAGTGGCAACAGAGGCAGCTGAGGGGCTTACCACCCTCAGCTCTGTCACAATTCCCCTGCAAGCATGGGAAACCCAGCCAAAACATGATGGGACAGTGCAAGAACATGAACACCAGAAAGTGACTCAACATGAATGCAGTGAAACTGCCCAGTCTGCTTGTGCACCATCCAAACCAAGAAAAATGGAAAAAGAGTATGAGATCCAGCTGAGTGTCAGCCTCTGCTTCCAGCTCGTTTTCTAGTCCTGCTCCCACTGAAGTGAATAGAAATTTTGCTAGTGATTTCAGCTGGTAACCTGTTGTCCACTGCCCTCCCACACAATGGCAGAGGTAGACAGCATGCTTCCCCTGACAGGAGGAGGTTGGGGTTATAGTTTAGAGATGGTGCCTCTGAGTACTTCATTTTAATGGATTTGTACTGTAGACTATATGGATTTCTAGATTGCCACATGTCAGAACCACCCTTAATCAACCCAGGGATCGGCAGAGATGGAGCTACTGCTCTTCCTTACATTTCTTGGGCTCAGTCATGTTAGTCTGGGCAAGAAAGTGCCTAGCGAGAATGACTGCCCCAACATCTGTACAGAGAATGGCTCAGTAAATCCTCAATGGTTTAAGTTCAGCTATGTGTGAGGCAGGGATGGATGGGGGTTGGAGTGATGGCTGGCTCCTCCGGGAGTCAGGTCTGTCTGTTTCTGCTGTGAAGGGGGAATGCACAACCACGTGTTGCCCCTTACGCATACGGGGGGGAATTTGTCTCTGCTGGCACTGAGTCCAGTGCAGCAACTGAGGACAGTTTGTGCCCCTCTGGTTCTAGGGCTCCCATGGGCCAGCTCAACTCCCAGTGCAGCTCAGAGCTACCCAAACTTGCACCTGCGGTGTAGTGCCCCTCTAGGGCTTATGACTTGGAACAGGTCAGCATAGAAGCACCCCGACCATACCCCCTCCTGCCCTGAGCCCTCCCTCAAATGGACCAGTGGCTCCTGGAGGGGAGTACAGAATCAACATAGGCAGCTCTGTGGCTCCCACGTTGGTCCCCTATACTGTGGTTATTCTCCAAGAGTGGAGGTAGGTAGGGGCACACAGCTGCTCTGGGGTCATTTTGCACTAGCCAACTGGCACAAATTAGCCACAGAACAACAATGAATCAGGCCACGGGGGAGCCGGACAAACCACCTGCTTCTGATTATTTGCATTTCTGCTCTGCGTAAAAGGCCAGGCTAATTGAGCCTCTTGGCTTCATGACTGATAATGATAACGGCATACAGCAATAAACATTTCCTGCCATCTATAAGCCACTCAGTTTTGCCTACGTTTGGTGGCATTAATGCAATATTGAAAATTACTCCCGCATATGAATTGATTGTATTTAACTACGAAGTATTATCGTAATCAAATACTTATTTACATGTGGCCAAAATATCAGCTTTGAAAGACATTTCTGATTCTAAAATGATTATTGAAAAATGTCCCATGATTTTTTAAAAAAATGAATCCCTTCCTAACCTTTTTCACTATTGTAATGTTTAGATCCGGTTACTTGAGATCATTTCTCTTTAATTTAATTTAATTTTTTTTAAAAACTCTTAGATTATCTCCATTCTAGTCTTGTATGCTGCTCACCAAATACAACTGCTTCCTTCTAATATTTAAAAAAAAATCCTCTTTTTTTCCCTAGGCTTATACCTTTCTGTTTTGCCCTCTCAAACTGAGCCCCAGCCTGTCCCTAGACTCTTTAAAATTATATATATATCATTAGGCTGGGGTGGGTTAGCAGGAAGAAGCCCTATGCAGCTTCAGTTCCTTACCATTCCTCCTTAAGGGTTCATAAAGCTGGCATCAATTTGTCAGCTGCTAGGAAAATAAAGAAACCTTGATTGAATCTGGCTGAATAGAGCTGTTTGTTAGTTTATGGTGTGGTCTGGACTCTTACTTATTGAGTTAAGGATCTCCATGAAGGATCTGACAGTTTATAAAGCTGTTCTAGGCAGGCAACATTAAGTAAAACCCATGATTGGAAAAATTACATTTCCTATAATTGAATATAATTCAGCAGGAATGTCTCTAATCATACCCATTAGCCACTAACGTACATTTACGGGGTTGGAGTACAAGGAGAAAGACCTTCCAGTGGTTTAGGAAATAGGTGCCCATAGGGGGCAGGTAGCCCTGAGGGTAGAATGGCCTATAGCATCTAGTTAATTTTGAACCTCACTGGAAGAGCATGTTTCAAAGGGGCATACGATACAAATATTTTCTATAAATATTTGACATTTCAAACCTGCAGGAGCCAGACTTTTACTGCAATGGCTTAAATAACATCATAATCTTTCAAGCAACAAACTAATTGAACACAGCAGCATCTTAGAAATGCCATTTAAGGGACAACCACTCTTCTAAAATAGTTTTTGCTTTTTTATATGCAGCTGCATTAGCAAGCCATGAATGAGAATCATAGCATCAGATATAGCATTCCAAGCCAGAATATAATGAGAGCCCTGAGAAATAATTGACTCAAACGTCAAATGACAAACATGCCAAGATAGGAAGATCTTTTCTTTCTTCAAAAACAAAGGAGAAAATTCTTCTCTTAAAAGTATACTTGGGATCTATTACCCACAATGCATATCTCTGTTGCATTCTCTGGACTCCTTACAACCACTGAACTCCCTCTGAGGTCCACAGAAGTTTCATGCATGGAAGATGTGTGCAGGTGATGCACCAAAAATAATTGGAGAGGATCAATATTGCTCATAGTGAAGTTTGGAAAGTACATGCTTTGGATGAATGAGCATTAGTCTCTTGATTGATTTTTGTTTGTTTCTAATAAATTATTTGCATGTAGGAGGAGGTAGCACAATGGATAAGATAGGGCATCAGTGTGGGAGACAGGAGACCTAAGTTCTGTTCCTGCTTCTGACTCTGATTTACTATGTACCACTTGGTAAAAATCTGGGGCAGTGAAAAGCATTATTAGTTGAAAGAAGACAAGCTAAAAACTTATTTAAATATTCCAAACAAACATCTTAGACTTTTTCAGACAGAACATATAGTCCCAATATGCTCTTGTTGCTTATTGAGGAGTAATTGACTTACCTACTGAATGTGCAGTGTAAAATACTAAAGAAAGGGCATTTAGAGGAATGCTCACGGCATTTGTATCTGGCGTGTGCAATAATAAGCTTAGGAGAGACATAATTGGAAAGATACCTGAGAAGATACTGGATCAAATTATCAAACAATCAATTTGTCAGCATCTAGAGGATAATAGGGTGATAAGGAATAGTCAGTGTGGATTTGTCAGAAACAAATCATGCCAAACCAACATTATTTCCTTCTGTGACCTGTTCGTGCCCAGGGTAGCCCCCTGATAATGCCAAGGTCAGGGCAGGCTGTAAAAGGAGAGCAGATTCTCCCAGCACTGGTGGGTGATACTGAAGTCAGACTTCCCAACCAGCCACAAACAGTGCTTCCGATTCCCCACACTGGTTATCAAGAAGCCACTATACAAATACACACAGCCCCCTTTACTGCATTTCAGTGTCTGGCTCCCAATCTGCCACTAGGTCCAGTAAAAAGACCAGTTATTTAAACTCTATGCTCTTTACTAAAAGTTTCCCCCTGAGCCCAAAGGGTCAGCCACAGTACCAGATCAATATAAGTTTGGATCTTACCCAAAATACCACACTGCCAGCCAATCCTTTAGTAACTAAAACTAAAGGTTTATTATAGAACGAAAAACAAACAATAAGAGAAATGTTAAAGGATTAAAGCAATCAGATACATACAAATGATTTGAAGGTCATATACATCAGGTTTCTAGAAGAACTGTGAAGTTTGCAGACTTGTACAGTTCCTCTGGTGTACATCCAGTACCTGGATGGGTCTCAGTCCTTTGTTTCACAGCTCAGTTCAGTTGCAGATGGGTTGCTCCAGTGGTAGATAGGTGACTGAAAACTGAACTATAGACAAAATGGAGCCCAAAGGCTCCACCTTATATATCCTCTGGCCCTTGCCATGCTGCTTGTGGAATTTTACCGGAACCAAAATGGAGTCCGGAGTCACATGGGCCAGACCTGGTGACTCATCAGGTATATCTCTGGCTACTCCCCCTGGACTCCCTGCACCTGGGAATGTCTTAGTGGGCCATTAAGCAGGCTACTGTTCTGCAGCCATCCTTTCTGAGGTGTTACCCAGACAGCACCATTTGAAATACTGATATATCAAACATATCCATAACTTCCATTACACATATAACACATGAACATAAACATTATTATCTCACTTAGCACATTGTAGCCTTTCTAATAGTACCTGACATGGCAAAGCTCACATGGATTACTATAATTCTGACATACTGATGTCAAATAACACATAAATGCCTCCCCCAATCCAGCCAGAGTGACACCCTCAACACGAGATTGGTGTAGAAGGGTGTAATCAGAGCTGCTGAATACACCTCAAGGCCCCACCACAATCTAGTCAGCATGACACCTTCTTTGACATGATTTCTGGCCTCAAGGATGCGGGGAAGCAGTAGATGTGATATATCTTGAATTTCGTTAGGCTTTTGACACAGTTCCTCATGACATTCTCATAAGCAAACTAGCGAAATGTGGTCTAGCTGACCATACTCAGAGTGGTTATCAATGGATCACTGTCAAACTGGGAAAATGTATTTCATGGGGTCCCACAGGAATCAGTCCTTGATCCATTACTATTCAATATTTTCATTGACTAGGATAATGGAGTGAAGAGTAAGCTTATAGAATTTGTGGATGACACCAACCTGGAAGGGAATGCAAGCACTTTGTAGAACAGGATTAGAATTCAAAACAACTTTGACAAATTAGAGAATTGGTCTGAAATCAACAAGATGAAATTCAGCAAAGACAAGTACAAAGTACTACACTTAAAAAGGAAAAATCAAATGCACAGCTACAAAATGGGGAATAACTGGGTAGGTGGTAGATCTGCTGAAAAGATTTGGGGGTTATAATGAATCACAAATAGAATGCGAGTGAACAATGTGATGCAGTTGCAAAAAAGGTAACTTTCTTTCTGGGGTGTATGAACAGAAGTGTTTTATGTAAGATACAGGATATATTTGTCCTGTTCTACTTGGCACAGGTGAGGCCTTGGCTGGAGTACTGTGTCCAGTTCTGGGGGGGTCACACTTCAGGAATGAAGTGGACAAACTGGAGAGAGTCCAGAGGAGAGCAACAAAAATGATGAAAGGTTTAGAAAACCTGACCTGTGAGTAAAGGTTAAAAAAACTGGGCATGTTTAATCTTGAGAAAAGAAGACTGAGGCGGGACCAGATATGTCTTCCAGGCTGTTAGAGAATGAAGACCAATAGTTCTGTGTCCACTGAAGGTAGGACAAGAAATAATGGGCTTAATATGTGGAAAAGGCAATTTAGATTAGATATTAGGAAAATCTTTGTAACTATAAGCGTAGATAAACTCTTGAATAGGCTTCCAAGGAAGTGTGTGGAATTCCCATCACTGGAGGCTTTTAAGAACAAAACATTGTCAGGGATGGTCTAGGTTTACTTGATCCTATCTCAGATCAGAAAGCTGGACTCGATGACCTCTTGAGGTCCCTTCCAGCCAGTGGCATACCGAGGTGGAGCGCTGGCAAGGTCCTCTTCCTTGTAGCTGCCCCACCCCCTGTTGCAGACATCCAGGGTGTCCTCCCGGCTCCTCCGCCCCTGCACTGGGTGCAAGGAGGGAGCTGCAGGAATCAGAGCCCATCACGGCTCCCCCACCGCTGCTGGGCAGCCACCTCTGTCCCCAGAGTGGGGGAAGAGCAGGACACAGGCCCACAGACCCTCCCCCCCATCCATGGGGTGCTGCTGCCAATGGGGAGAGAGTGGGGACAGTGGGACACGGGCCGCAGACACTCCCCCTCCTTGCGTGGCGCTGCTGCCAACAGGGGAGGAGTGGGGAGAGTGGGACATGGGTTCACAGACACACTCCTCTTGGGATGCTGCTGACAGGGTGGGGGGTGCCAATGTAAGTATAGCCCCTGCGTGCCAGAGACCCATGGTACGCCAGTGCTTCCAGCCCTATGTTTCTATGACCGTCTCTACTAGAAATCTGCAAAAATCATTTGAAAATGTCACTTAAAAATGTCAGTTAGTGTAACAGGCAGGCAGGCGGATGGCTCTTCAAATCTAATTTCACAATTATTTTATTCTTTGAATATTATTGCTTGTTTTCTTTGCCTGCCCATGATGTGTACATGAGAAACCCAGTTAGCCAATACTAGTTAGCCGCGGGCACTTTCTAATCTGGGGAATTCTGGCGCTAAACAAGAGGTGAAGTGGAGCTGCATCAACATTAAGAACACTCTGACTGTCTCTGAGGCTGCTCAGTACTGACTCTCTAACAAGATAATGGAGGGTTCCATTTTGTCTTCACATTAGTTTAGATAATCCTCTAGCTACACAGATTTCACTCATGTATCAGTTTTGCTGCTAGGCGGTTTTGCACAGCAGATCTCTGACATAGTGTCCAGGGGAGTGTCTGCACCATGGAGACAGGCAACTTTTCTCCTACTGCCAAAAGACACTAAAAGCAGCCAGCAGCAAGAAAGGATTCCATCATCCTTGGCAATGTTCAAGGTAATTAATATTTGAGATAAAGCTGATCTGGCTGCTAGGTTTTGATTCTGAATTCCCGGGCTTTTGTGGGCTGAAAGAAGGCCTTTTAGGCCTGGCAACACTTTCAGATAGAAACATCTAAGGCCTGATCCTCCAAATCCTTACTGACACAAGCAGTACCCCTGAAATCACTACTTGCATGAATACAAGCTTGTGGAATTGGGACTTCAACATAAATGAATTTAAAATCTATGTTGCAGTTTCCCTTAGCACACTTGTTAATACTGATCCAGATACTCGATGGACCTATGCCAGTTGACACAAGCTGAGGATCTGGCCGCAGCCCCTCCTTTTTGCTGTAGTACCATCATACAATTTGGAATTTGACACATTGTTATTGTTTGCTCAGGAACCAGCTGGGATGTCCTAAATACAGAATGATGACACAGATAGGTTGATCAAACAAGGGAATCCCAGTGTGTGGTGCACACCTCACCCAAAAGGAAATCAAAGGGAAAATACAAAACTACTGCCGAAGCCAATTCGTTTAAAAAGAATTGTATGTGTCCCCATTTGGAATCAAATGTTTGTGAAAGGTCATAAAAGCTGCAGTGACAGTTCTCAGGATACCCAGGAGTCCGATTCACCTTGTTATCCCTGCCTCCAGAGAGAGGGGGACATGATTGTGCTTAACTGGGTATCAGCTCCCTGACAGCACCAGCCTGATAGCCATCCAAGCCCTCTCCTCTGCACTGTGCCACCCCTTCCTTTGCCTTGCAGGTTGATAAACAATGCACCCCAAACCCTGAGCCCATTTGAAGCGTTCCTTGGTGGTGTTCAGCCTCTTATCCACTGACCACTCACAAAAATACCAGGTCTGCTGTCCCCAAGGGAACAAGGCACACCCCAGTTTGTATGGTTCAAGTCAGGGTCAGCACCTGGCTAAATATCACAGCACTGAGTTATAATAATAGTGAAGACAATAAGTTTATTATCAAGGACTCGAGATAGAACAAGGATATGAAAATGAAAGGTTGAGTATGAAAATATTAAATATTTTCAAGACCCATAACAGGCTAACCTCCCATTTAAAGATGCTTTTCTCACTGTAGAAGTCCTTAGTTGTGTTTCAACCAAGGCTGGCTATGATCCCATTTTCAAGAATGTAATCATGCTGCCCGACTACTTCCTAGATGCAGGATAAAATGGCATCTTTCTTTTGTTTTCCTTCTGTCCACCAAGTTCACTGTCTGTACTCAGAGGAAGGATGATCCCTCCCACGATTTATTCTCTGATGTGCTGCCTCCCTGTTGATTTCATATCCCCTCATTAACTTCATATGTAAAAGACTCTCCATTGTGTTAGCTTACACTGCTTAATTTCCATGCTGGCAGAGAGACAGGTAAATGAACATTTTTTTTTGTCTGACAGAAGACTTGGTTGTCAACTCTGCCTTGAACAGACTTTAGGAACATATTTTCAGCATACGTACATAGCTCCTTACATAGTATCTGTACATACATTTTATAGTGATCTTAATGACCCGGGTGACTCTGACTTTCATTTAAGACTTCACATGACGTTCTTTGGTGAACATGAACGTACAGACCAGAATCAGGATATTCTTACCTTAACAATTACACTAAGGGGGTTTTGCATCACAGATGCATCAAAAAATGTTATTGTAGTGGCAAGTAAAAATTATACATCTAAGCTTTTATTGTCTAATAATATAATATTTCCCCTTCTATCCAAAGATCTCAAAACTCTTTACAAACATGAATGAATGAAGTATCACATCACCTCTGGGTTGCAGGGAAGTCAGAGAGCTGAGGGAAACTTGCAGTATATTTTGGAGGTGAATTTAACAATGAATTCAGGTTGGCTATGAACCGTTTTTGTGAACATGCCAATGATAGAGTTTTGCTTGCAGAAAGCTAATTTTAAGCACAGACACTGTACACTCAGTGATGTCAAACTTTAAATTAGAAGTGGTCTGCTTTATATGGTCCAGGTTACAGCCTGACTCAGCAGTGTGGCGGGATTTCCAGCGTCCTGGCCCAGAAACAATTAAATGACTGCACCCTTCCAAGTGAGGATCCTGAGCACACACAATTATTTTGCATGACAGTAACAGGAGCAATATACAATGAAATTCTGCCCTGACTATTAAATGTTACATTACCTTAATATTTTAGCAATGATGTTTCGAGCAAGGCCTGTCTGAACCAGCAAAGAAAAGGTTTAAAGATGTGTAAAACTTTTAGATATGCACTGTTGGCTTAGGTATGTGAGTCCCAGGATATTAGAGAGAGAAGCTGGGTGAAGTAATATCTTTTAGTGGGCCAACCTCTATTGGTGAGAGAGAAAAGCTTTTGAGCTACACAGAGCTTTTCCTCATGTCTGGGAAAGGTACTCAGAGTGTCACAGCTAAATATAAGATCAAACAGATGGTTTAGCGTAAGTAGTTAGCATATATTCTAAGGGACCATTCAAGGTGAGGTGGCCCTTTAACACCCCTATAGTCATAGGGAGGTTAGTGGGTTAGACTGTTTTTATAAGCCATCAATCCACTATCTTTATTAAGATCCAGATTTTTAGTGTCTAGCAAAGTTAGGAATTTAAGTTCCCAGGCTGGTCTTCCAAAAGTGTTGTGCAGGTTTCCTTTGAGGATGCGGACTGAGAGGTCAGATATAGAGTGATCGCTCTGTGAAAAGTATTCATCCACAGGTGATGTGGTGTTTGTGTCTTGTATCATTTTCTTGTGTGAGTTCATTCGAGAGCATAGTGATTGTCTGGTTTCGCACACATAGTTTTCATTGGTGCATTTAGTGCACCGGATGAGGTACACCACACATTGTAATAGACATGTGTAGGACCCTTGGATCTTGTTGTGGTGGGCATTGATCATTGTAGCAGTGAAGATATGTCTGCAGGCTTTGCATCGGTTATTCTCGTAGGGGCTGATGCTGCTTTGAGTTGGTATTCCGGGTCTGTGGGGAGTTAGTGTCTGATAATAAGCTTAGAGAGGTTGTGAGATTGATTGAAGGCCAGAAGAGGGGATTCAGAAAAGATTTATTTCAGGATGAGGTCCCCATTGAGTATAAGTTGTAGCAGTTTGATGACACCCCGTCTGAGTTCCAGTGTGGGGTGGTAGGTGACAACTAGAGGTGTGCAGTCAGAGGAAGTTTTATTTCTGTATTGAAGCAGGCTCTCTTGCAGTATTTGGGTGGCTCATTGCAAGATGCGATTTACTTCTCTGGTGGAATGTCCTTGTTTGGTGAAGGCAGTTTTGAGTGTGCTAAGGGATATATCCAGGACTTTATTCTTAGAATATATTCTGTGATATCTGAGTGCCTGGCTGTGGATAACTGATTTCTTGGTGTGTTTGGGATGGTTTCTGGATCTATGAAGATCGATTCTCTGAGAAAATCCAGGAAGTGTGATTTTCTAGTTTGGACACATACAGAAGATGAATGAAGAGGATCTGGTTCAGATAGCATGGCAGGAGAGGTGATAGGAAAAAGAGATCCTGAGGAAAACTGGGGAAGCAATGGATGGATTGCATCAAAGAAGATAGTAAGCAGATAGACCTTAGTGCCACCTTGGACAGATGAAGATGTTAGATGCTTGCATGACAACGTGACCCCAGATGAAAGAATTGGGGTGGGGGAGAGAGAGAGAAGGAGAAAACTTTTATTCCTGAAGTTCTAAGTGAGGTTTTCAGAAACGAGGTTTATAGGGGAAATGCTCTGTAAGGAAAGTTCTAGGCAGCACTGCACTGCTCTAACGCTGACCTTTTTAAACTGCTGTTCCCTTGTAACCTCCCCTATATGCCTCTAAGAGACAACACTGATTGGCTTTTGTGCATTTTGTGTGAAGGTATTTTAGATTCCTTCTTTCTGAACAGACTCTTCCCTGCTGACTCCCCAGTAAAATTTATCTACAGGAAACAGGAATTGTGCCCCTTTGTGAGCCTTTCAAAGGGACAGGGCAATATCTGCATTGTCACTCAAGGAGAGAATGTGAGATTGTTTGTTTTAAAAGACCATTTCAGTCTGACATCTGTGCACTTGACTGATAGCTGTTTTCTAATTATATGAATTAGTATTTTAATAAATAAGCCAATAAGAGGGTGTTACAGACAACCCAAGTAGTGTCCCCTGTTGGACACTCACCAGGCTGCTGTGTTTGGGGTTCAATACACTGAACCTGGGTCCTCTTAAACTTCCCTAGGTCTCAGGATGCTGCAGCATAGTTTCTTTTCTTGGCCTTGCTGGTATATTTTCTGGACACAGGCTTTCTGTCTTTTACCCCCTCAGGGAAATGATACCACACAGACCAGCTGCCTTAAGCCCCCAGACTGGTGCTGACCCCCTGGACTCTAGACTAGCTTAAGTACATCCAGCTCCAACAGTGGAGGTGCTCTGGGTTTACAGTTTACCTCCTCAGGGATATGTGATAATGAAAGAAAACACACAGAGGCCTCGTAAGGGCTTCTAAACAAAATTACTCATTCCTTGGATAGCATTGAGAGATCCAGATCCAGATAAAACATCTTTGTGTCATTCCCCTCACTCACACTTCCTTTGGGTGTCACTGGGTTCTGTGATGAGGTTGGCGGCATCTCCTCCCTGCCCGCCCCTCCATCAGGCTGCTGTTCAGCCTTGCTTCCTGCTCCAAACCATGGAGTTGTTCTCTCTCTCCTCCAGCTCCTTTCCTTTACCTTGGCTCATCTCTTAGTCAGACATGTCCCCTTTCCCTGCAAAAGCCTGCCCAAAGCTTCCTGTCCCGTTCTCTGTGAGTCTTTCAAGTTTATAAATCCTACCATCGATATCTGATTCATTTGCTCTGCTGCTGGGGATTTTCCACTTTCTAATCCTCAGCTCCCTGCAAAGAGCTTTGGCTGAAGCTAGGAGAACTAGTTCCTCCAATCTATTGTCCCAAAGTATTTCCACCTGAATATGTGACCATTAAGGTTTAAAAACTCATCATTGTCCTGGTCTAGCAGATACATGACACAACCCCTGTCAATTTATGGCTGACTCACTACACATTGAGGCTTTCCATGGTACAGCAATTTCATAACATCCACCAGAAGTCATAAATTGTACATAGACAAGTTCCCCAAATCACAGAAAGACAGATATCTTCCTCCTTTCCCAACTCTGCTTCCCCTCACCACTTTTTTTTTCTTTTGATTTGCCTCTGCCTCCCTAGGTAGAGAACAGTGCTTGAGAAATATTATCCCCTCTGGACTTTTGGGATTGTCCCAAGACCCTGGTTTTGAACACCCATGATCTTTGGGAAAGCTTAGATCCAGCTACAAACTGAACTTCACAGCTGGACCCATACCGTTGCAATGGCCAATCCAAACAACCAAAGCTGAAAACTTGGTTATGTGGAAAAGCTCAGAAAACTGGTCTGAAAGCTGAAGTGTAGAAAATCCTAGGACTTTATCCTCTTAATTATTGATGGGTGAACCTCAGAAAGGCTGTAGCTAATTTCATTTAAGAAACAAAGGAGCAGATTCTTGGGTATGACCAAGAAATGCTCAGTGCAACTAGGGTGAGGCGGGGGAAATAAATTAGCTCTTTGTGCCTTTTCAAACCTAGGGCCAGTTATGCTATAAATTACACCTTCTGCCAACAGCCTGCAGAGGCTTATCCGACAGCCACTGATCACCATGGACCCCAGCCACACCCCTGCATGGTTGGGGGGCTTGGCAGGGGTTGGCATAAGAGCCTCATATGCTGCTGGAGAAGCCATTGTTAGCTGGATCCATGTACTTGATGGACTCGAGAATCATGTCCCACAATTCAGATTTGATCCTTGTCTATATAGGTTTTTATGCCACCCCTCTTACATTCAGGAACAGATATTCACTTCTCTGGTTATTTTTGTTGGTACAACTGGAAGAAAATGCCCCTTGCTGTGATGGAACGTTCATCCAGGAAGAAAATACATTTCCTGAGCACCAATAAGCACTGCCTGTGAGTCTGAGAGTGGCACAGGATGACACTTGTGCACGAAAAATCCTCTATTGCTGAGGAATCCTAGCTGCTCACTGGCTATTGAGTTAGATATAGAATTATAGGAAGGTATTACTTTTTATGGCAAAGTTTTTAGGTGGGGCCCTTTAACTTACCTTATCTGTGTATGGTCTCATTTTTGAAGAACATGTTTGAAACTTCTGTTGGAGCTGGCTGTGAATGACAGGCTATTCAGTGAAGTCCTACCACTGTGAAATCCTTGTTGAAATGTTTCTGCCTACCTCCATTCTATACAGAGGATGGGTAAACAGAGTGGCAGCAGCTGTGTTTGCTTTTAGCTGCCTCTTTTGACCACAAATGTGTTGTCTACATCATCTGTACTTCATAGTCCAGCTCTGTAGAACATGCTTCTTGAGTTTGCACCTCCATTTCCATTCCTATACCTGTGTGCTGAATATTCATGATGGGGTTTGCTCCTTGGCACCAACTATATATTTGCAATTCTGCCTCTTTACCCTGTGGTCCCTATCATCTTCTGGACTTGTAACTCAAGGTACCCTTTGTTCCTAGTGCTGTATGATTACTAGCCAGAGCTCTGTGCACCATTGCTTTTGCAGCTGTTCTGTCCACATCTCTGTGACCATGTGTGAGCATTGTCTGTTACAAGGAGCTCTGTCTATTCCTGAATGTCCATGGGCCACTTATTCTAATTCACAGTGGGATGGCTTTTTGCATGTTGCAGCTGCGTGGTCTAGATTCTCAGCTGGCATACATCAGTGCAGTCCCATTGGTATCAATGAAGCTATGCAAGTTTGTACCAGCTGAGAATCTGCTGCCATGTTTTATGAGCAGCTTTTCTCTGGGAGGGCTTTTTTGCACGAAAAGGGATAATAGAGCACTTGTAAAAGAGGGTTGGTTGTAGTAAAAATGCAGGACTGGGCCTCAAACGTGCTATGTTACCTTGTCACTTATCCTCTCTGGCTGGGGCTTTCCATGGGGTCTATGGGAATTAGGTGCCTAGCTCCAATTGAAAGTCAATGGAGTTGGACACCTAACTCCTTTTAAATTCATCTCCATGCTTAAGTTTTCCCCCTGTGGAAAATTTAGATAATAGCACTTCCCCACCTGTGAAGCTAAATTAATTCATGTTTGCAATATGGCTTGAGCTTCCTGGATAGAGAACACTAAAATTAAGTGGATAATAGTATATTAACTATTTGACCTATTATTAATGACTAATTATAATGCAAAGATGTTTTATTAAGTTGAGAGGACTGTATTTCAAAAGAACAAGGAAGGAAAAAGACAGAGGGTGTGAGAGAGATACCAGTGGAAACAAAAATGGCAGAGAGTTAAGGAAGTGCACAGAGATGGAGGAAAAATGATGCCACACAAGTGAGAGCAACATCAAGGAAGTGGGAGGACAGCGTATTTGTAGAAAGTTTAGCACAATAGCATCCTGGTCCATGACTAAGGCTTCTCAGTGTTACAGAAATACAAATAATAAACAGGAAAAAGGGGTAGGTCAAGAGAGAAGTAGACAGGAGAGAGGCTGTGAGTAAAAGAATAGGAGACAGAAAACCAGGCAGCTATATTGAGTGAGAATCATGGTTCATGCCAGTTCCACCTCATTTCATGCTGAATGGTTCGATAGCTTTCATTAAGTTACCATATGTTCTGAGCTAATTAATTAAAATCATGTTGAGTGAAATGGGAAAGATAAGAGCAGATAAATTCTCAAAAAATATCTCTATCTTGGGATTGCTTTCTTTTTTTTTCTTTCGAAAATAATAGCTGGGTTACTTCTTTTGACTGCCCTTTATAAAATAAGGCACTTCACACATCAGCAGGATCCTGTTTTGCTGCTACTGGCCTTTGGATGAATCCTGTGTGGAGATAGATTGGGATTTCGCCTTGTCACGAGTCAAAATGGAAAACAGATTTGAAAATTAATGTAATTTGCCAACCTCAGAACATTGCAGATGGATTTTATTCTTTGTAACATACATTAGACTCGCAATATGTGGGCCAGATTCTCAGCTGTGCCTGAAGAGTGCTGGGAGCAGCTGAGGACCAAATTTTGAGTCCAGCTGTGTAATGGCTCAATCCTTGGTGTACTTTACAGTAGATTCAGGAATGCCCTAACCTATGCTGACTGCCAGCAGCTCCCATGGCATTCTGGCATCTGGATAGCAGAGGGATAATAGCCCAGCCATGGCTCCTTTTCCCAGACATGCACCTGAGACTGGTGACTGGGAAAGAAGATGACATAGGAATTGCTACCACCAGAGATTTTCCCATTGCAGTGGAGACAGAGCATCGGTCAGATCAGCTGGCTTAAATAAGAGCAACTTTGTGCTAGGAAACCAGCATAAAGCCGCCTTAATGAACTGGAGAAATGGTCTCAGATCTATTCTAACAGGAAAAAACGGCATAACATACATGTACACTAGCTTTCCAGAGGGAATGCGGATGGCTCAAATGACTATTAAAGGAGATGGAGCCTTTCTCAATGGTTTGAGTCCATTCCGAGTCAATAGGGACTGAAAGTCATTAACAGCTGTTGGTTGTTTGGGAACAGAAAGTCAGTTTGATGGTTTCAATGCTATTCTGTTCTATGCCACTCTGTTCTATATAGGTTCTTATACTGGCATCATCTGTCACTGTTGTATCTGAGCGCCTTCCAATAGAGCATTAAACAATGTGACTAACATCTGTCATGTGTGGTTTATTCTTTCTCTCATCCTCAGTCCTGTGTGAAATTGTGTGTGCCGTGTAGTGTTTTGGTCTGACAGTGTGTTTGTAAAAAAAAAAATATATATATATATATATACCCTGTATTAATATTAGAGAAGTCAAGATTGAAGACATGCCTTCCACTTGGAATTGAAGGTAGCGGCAGAAGGTATTAGACATATGTGTGACTTCCAATAAAAAACACCATCATAAATAGCACTAATTGGCTTGGTCAGCAGAGAGGCCAGGAGGGTTTAGGCAGGCTGATGAGATGCAGATGTGGGCAAAGCTTGTATTCCACTGCCCATCCTGTACCTGTTCTGTTGGTAAATAAAAGACTTAATTGTCCAGGGGTGCCAGCTGGACACCCTTCAGCACAAAATTCACTCAGTAAATACACCTCTCTCAAATTCTGAACTTGGTAGCTAAAGTGCAGTCTTATATAGGAGAAACCAGGGGAGTTCTTCACTTTGACTGCTGTTTGCAAATCCTGGCGGGTCTCTCTTTCTTGTTTGCCTTTTTCTGAAGGAAATGTAAGTGTGGGAAAGTCTGAGGCTGAAGAGATGTTGGTCAAAATTGGTACAGAGTGGTTCTTTTGTGATTTTCTTCTTGTGGTGTGCAGATGAAGAGACCACATGCCAGAGAAGAGGAAGCCTTGTCCAGTGGTTAGAGCAGTAGTCTGGCACTTGAGATACCCAGGTTAACTCTCCGCTCTTGCTGCAGACTTCCTGTGTGCCATTGGCCAAGTCACTTAAGAGTGTGTCTACACTGCAATCTCTAAACATGTCCACAGGTATGGATGTGCCCAAACCCACCTATTGTCCACACTGAAATGTGCGTCTTGTGGTGAATAGATCCCAAGCTAGCTAGCTCTCTGAGAGGTGTGGGTATGTGCTTGCGTGATCTGTGACCTGCTCCTGTCCCAGCCCACTTTGCAGGGTGGATATAGCAAAGGTGCGGTGACCTGGTCTTGAGTCTGACTCATCCTCTATCCCCATTCCCACAATTCCCTATGCCCATATCTTCCTACCAGTCTAGCTATAATGTTCCCACTCCCCGTGTGTGCGCCAGAAGTCTCACACTGCAGCCTACAACATTCACAACAACAGAAAATGGCTACAAGCCATCGAATAGCTAATTGACCAGAGGAGGATACTTAATTTTAATTAATATAGGGCAGCAGTATAACCTGGAGCACAATTTTACTCTGAGCAGCAGCAACAGTCATCTATATACTCAAACATTTAGAAGACCAGCAAAGTGGGGCATTGAGTGCACTGCTGTTCAGTGCTGAAAAAGAATGAAGCACGTGAAGCAGCCGTACCAGAGGGCCGGAACTCAAATAAAAGTCAGGAAATGGGCCCTTTACATGCTTATTTTATTCTGAACTGGACTGGGCACTCTTCAGGACCCCAGCACCGAGCTTACTGTCACTCATAGCTTGATGAATCTTGATGAGCTCATTAAGAAACAGGATAGTGAGGGTGATGTCACAGCTGAAACTATGAAGTTCCCCTAGATGAGGCCAGGACGTGGTTCTCCATTTATACCTGGAGGATCAATTTAGAGAAGCCCTTACTAAAGATCCTGGAGAGGAAGTTGTGCCTGACCAGGGATTGATAGCCCAGGCTGGTAAATAATGACTTTGTGGCATCCAGCCCCCTCCCTCTCTCCCCTCTTACCCCCAACTTCCCAATTTTTTTCCGGAAAATTTGTACTTTTAAAACTGTGGGCACTGGAAATTACTATCAGATAATTTTCTTTCATGGATAATAGGCTGTGTGTGGGTATTGCAAGGGGTGTTGTACAGACCTCATATCATTTACATGGCCCATCTCCCCATCTTCCTCCTCCACCTCTCCAACCAGCCTCTCCCATGTCTGATCCAAAATGGATGCTGAGGGGAAGGAATGCTTAAATTCTAACTGTACTATTTATTCAAGAACCACATGTGCAGGCTGTGCTAAAATGCACAGTCTTTAGACAGTTGAACAAGTGAAATCAACATCCCTCCATTTCTTGGTGGGCATGCCAGCAAGTGGGGAGTGGTGGAGGGCTGAACACTGCTTGGATCAGTGCTCACCATCCTAAATCAGTATGAATTGAAAGTCCTTTGGCAGCAAGGCTTGTGCTGAAGTTCACAGTCCTTTATTGATTTATTTCTTTACTGTATGGTCTTCAGCTACAATTTTTGGATGTAAATCTGGTTCTACTATTGATCTTTTTAAATGGCTTATGCAAGGTAAACGAGTAAATTACTTATTTTAGTCTTGTCTTTAATGTTGTGATTTCATCTCCGTATGCAACAGTGTAGGGAAATTGAATCATCACAGTAAGGTACCTGAAAAAAATAATGTATTCATTTACTTTCATTTATTGGTTTAATTTCCCTACACCGTTGTGCATGGAAATGCAATCAATACATTTAAGGTACAAGAATGAGCAAATTAATTTACTCATTTACCTTGTATAAATTATTTAAAAAGATCAATAATAGAATAGACAGTTACATCCATAATCCTAGCAGAACTCTCCATTCTATTACAGATCTTATGTAATGATTTATACAAAGTGAATGAATAAATTATCTAGTTTAGTCGTGTACCTTAGCAGGTTCATTTCATTTCTATGCACAACAATATAGGAAAAGTAAATCAACACATTAAAGAACATGATCATTAAATAATTGATTTATAAATTAAGGTAAATGAATAAATTATTTAATTCATTCATGTACTTTAATGTGCTGATTTAATTGCACTATGCTGTCGGGTACATTTTTTTAAGGGCAAAAGCATAGTGAAACGGTAATAGAAAAAATCATTGTTGTGCCTTTGTGCTGCAGTGCCTGTTCTGAGCATTGAGTTTTTGTACATATTCCATCCACCCCATCAGTAACTGAAGGTTTTTAGGGGCATTTGACAGTGACATATATGTTCTACCTCATACTGAGTTATAAAATTTGCGGGGGTTCGTTTAAAGATATTTTGACTCAACCTCACAGTCCTGTAAATGCTGCCATTGTTTGATGCAAAATAGTCAGAGGATATCCTGGCGAAAAATTTTAAAGTTGAATAAATTGTTTATTTTTGAGAGGAGCAGTTTGGTGAGTTCCAAAACAAATTGCAAAAATTCATTTTTTCCCCTTTGTTTATTACACTTGGGCAAGTCATAAACACAGTGAAAATCCAATCAATCATGTGACTGCAACTATCTCCTACATCAAACCTCCATCCCACCCCCACCAGTAAAACATGGTCTAGGAATCCTGTTAATGTGTGATTAATACAAACAATGTCACAAGCACATGCCCAGTGAAAATCCTAGCAAGTGGATGATCTGATCAAATAAGTAAAAAAGCACTTAAGCCTGATACCCATTTTCGCAGGTACATTTTTTTACAGTTAAACAGATTTATAAAAGTATTCCCCAGACCAGCACAAATCAAATGTCATCCTCATTCACTCCCAGGATGTGGGAACATACGGCATCTTTATTTATTTGCCTGCCTAGACCCAACACCAGTATGGAGATGTGCAGGATCTGGTTGCTTGTACTGGACTTGCATATCAGCAATGTCCTCAGCCTGCTCCATGTGGAAATATTCACCTTTAGCCTCACAGATGTTATATAGTAGTCCATGATCCTATGGACAGCATAGGCCATAGTGACACCCAGGTGGGTTTCTAGGCAGTGCCATCTAGCTGTCAGTTTACCAAAGGTTCACTCCACTACCTTTCTACAGAGGCTTAGTTTGAAATTGAACTCTCTTTTTTCAGGGCCCCTGATGTTAGAATACAGTTTCATGAGTCATGGCAGGGAGAGGCATTCGAGGTCCTCCAGAATAATAATTGGCATCGATACACTGTTCATAACAATATCATTTGTTGGGAAGAAGGTCTTTGCTTTTCCCTTCAGGCACAAGCCAGATCTCCACAGAACCCTGGCATCATGTGTCTTTCCCGTACTGCCAATGTGACTGTTTATGAACCTGCCTCTGTGCTTGACCAAAGCCCTGAAGAACACTGGAGTAGTATCCTTTGTGGTTCACATACCCAGTTGCCCCATTTGGCGGGCAAACTATGCGCATGTGAGTGCCTGTGCAGTTTGGGAACCCCATCTTCTGAAAGCCAGTTATTATTTCAGGCACATTCCTTATGACCATGGGGAGAAACCAGAGTGTTAATCTCTTCACAAGCCTTCACTACCCCAACCCCAGCAGATGACTTGCTGACACCCAAAAGATTCACTACAGACCTGTAGCTGGCAGAGGTAGCCATCTTCCACAGGACAATAGCAACTCCCTTCTGTACTGCTAACACTTCCTTCAAGGGATTGTTCTCACACTGGAGCATTGTTGCAAGTTCTTCCATAGCTCCATAAGGGCCTGGTTCCTCATGCAGACCCTCTGAAGCCACTGCTGGTCATGCCAAGACTATGGGATGATATGATGGCACCATGCCATGCTCATTTTTCTGCACCAAATGCTATGGTAAGCCCAAAGGGGATTCCATGGCAATAGCAGCATTCCTCATGCCTGTGCCGTCTGTTATGACTGAATTGTCTTCATCCTCCAAGTCCTGCTGCCTTCAGTGTCTCAGAAACTGCTCCTGAAATGCCAGATCCAGCATCTCACCTAGTGCCTGTGCCACTGCATAAACGTTTCACTCTCAAGAAGGAGCAGGAGCTCATCCAATAGACCCATGGCTTTGACCCACTTTTGGATGGACAGAAATGAGGAGTGACCTGATCTGGAAGGGCCACTAATAAACGTTAAGGCAGGGAAAATCTCTCTTCCTCACAGGGGTCCCAGAAGGGCTGAAACATACTGCCCACAACACACCACAAACTGGTTCCTAGAGTAGCCACATCGGATGCAAAGCACCCGCAACATGCTCCCCAAAATCATAGCACTCAATTGTGTACCTTAAGTAGCAGCATGGATGTGGATCAACAGGGTTCCTTGTGTGACCAGCACAGTACTCTAGGGTGGGTCTGTCTGGCTTGCTCCTGCATGCACGTGATCCGGGACATGGGCATGCACACAGTGTAGATATACCCTTAGGTTCTATGTGCCTCAGTTCCCCCTCTCTTTAAAAATAGTGGCGAGGATAATAGTACTTCTCTACCTAAGAGGGCTGTTGTGACGATCAATGAATATGTTCAAATGCTATGTTAATGGGGCCATGTGAGTGCCTAAGATGGATGGATAGATAAAGAAGGGAAGGGGTGAAAGAAACAACAAAGAAGAACACAACTCTTCCATATATGGGTCTTTCGTTCAGAAAGGAAATCCCTATGATAGTATAAATTTCCTCATGCTTATGCAGTGAGTGGCTTGCCTGATAACCCTATAGTAATACTCAAGTCTTACTGTCTAACAGATGTCTTGCTCTAGGGACGGAGATGGTAACAGGCCAACAAAAGGTTGACCCCTTCCCTATGCCTTTCCTGTCAAACAGTAGATTCTGCTCAGTAGTAGGCACTGATCAGGAGCCAGCTGTGGCTAAACACCTGCAAAAATTGGTCAAAGTCTGTCCTAGGTCTGCTTGATGACAAGACCATGTGCTTAGCCTCCAGGCCAGTAGGCCAGATTGAATGATACAGATCTTGCATGTAGGCAGCCACACACCTTGGGATAAAGTGGCCAGTTGCCTCCCCATCCCCCAGGAATAAAGATAAATGTCAGAGGGGGAATTCTCCCTGGAATTCAGCCAGGATATCAGATGGTTTGTACCTCTCCTGTTAGAAGTGACAAGTGTCTATTATTTTTCCTTTGAAGAGCAGTACTCAACACTCAGCCTCATGTTCCAATCCAGAGCAGCAATTCTACGAAGCCCACCTACAGATGTCATCTTCCCCTCCCACCCACTAGACCAGTGCACCTTCTCACTGCCTTCATTGAAGAGTCCCTTCCCTCTCCTGCTTTGGGGTCTCCATCTGTGGACTGCAAGAGAGAACAGTTCAGCTCTTGGATCCTCATGAAGCAGTCAGTCACGCTCTCAGTTCTTTTACTAATGAAAAAGGCAGACGGATGCAGTGATGTTGAAGATGGGCAGAAGCTGTTTCTGTTTCCTGCTTGAAGAGACTTGGCTTTTATCAGCATCACTATCTGCCTGTCTTTGGCCATGGAGAAACTTCTTGTGGATTTTTGGAACAGTCTACCCATTTCCTGAGGTACTTTCTGTTCCCAGTCTCTCTGGAGTATTTTGTGCCTTGCAACTGACAATGTATGGCAATGTGTCCAACTTTCTCAGCCAGGAGCCCAACATATTATTTCAATGTGCCAAGAAGCCACAGCTCAGCTTCAAGCTGCCTTTCCCAGCCTACCCTGCACTCTGTCTAGCCCCTTCTCTCTCCTAAGTTCTTAAGAAATTGAATTGAGAGTCTAAAAGCATCTCCTAACTTGGGATCCTAACTCCAAACTATGGGTTCAGAACAACAGCTCAGAGGTTGCTTTGTACTTAATTTCCCTTCCTAGGAAGAAGGAACCAAAAAAAAAAAAAAAAAAGCTACCAAGGAACACCATTTCACTTTGTAATCAAATGCAAATTTTCTTCTTAACACAGTCTCCCTTGAGGGTAATAATGAAGAAGCTTGAGGGTCCCAAGTGGCTTTTGGTCCAAAGGTTGGACACTTCTGATCTCGGGCAAAGTGCTCAGACAATGGGATAATAAAGTACTAAAACGTCTGACTCCCCATTTCTGACAGAGGTCACATCAAAGGCTCTGCAAGCTGGGGTACTGGGCCTGCAATGCCTCAGCCCCTAAGAGGCCAGGAATCAAGACACGCAATTACCTCATCGCTGCTTTCTCTGCTATTGAAGTTCTTGCTAAGGACAGAAAAGCCAGGTTTTGTTTCCATGATCTGGCTCATTCTCTCTCTCTCTCTCTCTCTCTCATTTCTTTATTTTATAATTGCATCATAAAACCCATTTGTAGTTAAACAAAGCACTGTAGGTCTGTCACCACACAAACCAACCTTTCCGTTTGTTATTAGATCTAAGCAAATAATTTGAGACTATATTCTTGGCCTTTGGGATACATCTGGAGGGAAGGAAAATTATGAATCAGTTATAGCTTTTTAAAATTACAATAAGAAGTCTGTGAGCTTCCCTGACCACCACCTCACCCATGGAATTATACCGGCATGCAACTGAGGAACGCAGTCCGGATGGAATTCTATCTGTGTGAAACTGGAGGAATGCAGTAATGAATCAGACTTTAGAGCCTCACTCCTGCAAACACTTACGCAGCAGCTTAATTTTATACGAGTAGTCCCATTGACATCATAGGGGCTGTGGGCAGCTGTGTGCAGACGGTGCCAGCCACACTCCTTCCCACCCCTGAAATGTCCTCTCTCTGACCCAGTGTACCTCCTCTAATGGGGCAATTGCAGTGGGGAGAGAAAATGGAGCTCCTTTTGGTCTATCTCTGGGGCCACAATTATGGTTGTGTGGTCACTCTTGGAGAAGGGTATCTTAATTCTGTATTGCCTAGTTTGCTATATTTGAGAGGTTTTAAAAAAATTTTCATCCTTGTGATACAGAAGGCAGGGAGTGAGTGGGGTGTAGCAGCAACTTTACCTCCCCCCTTTTGTGGGGGAACAAGTTTCTAAGTAATGCTCTTGTAACATCTAATATAAAGGGTGTTAAACCTAAGTACTGATTCAAAGCTACTTTATGAATGTGTCACGAGGAACAAACTGTTCCCTCATCTGCAGAAGTGGTCCCCTTACATCAAAGACAGGTGATAAGGGAAAGCTACTGCTATGTCTGAACATAATTGCTGGGTAGAGAGGATTTCAGTCTTTAGGGTTATCTATTTATCTTAGTTACTTACATGGCCTATGATGGGGTGTCTACCCCCCACAGGTGAACAAAGGTTTAACAGGAGTCTGATAGCTAAGTTATCCTATCTTGCTGTACCTGGAGTGTGTTTCAGGCTTGATTTGTTATTAGACCCACCTGAGGAGCAGCTGGGTCTTCTTCATAAAAGAAAGAAGTGAGTGTAACTAGGGAGTCTAAGAGAGAGGTAGAGATCAGGTCCAGGTCCAGGTCCAGGTCCGTCCGTCCGTCCGTCCGTCTGGGGTAGGCTGGCTGGTGAAGGCCACAGGTATGAAATTAATCCCTGTGGTAGGCCCTGGAGAGTGAGCAAGGCACAGATAGGCAGTCCTGAGGGCCAGTGCTCTAGCAGAGGAAGGAGCTGGGGGAGCCTAGGGAGAAGCCTGAGGTCTGGGAACCAGAGGTGGCTGTTTAAGTACAGATTGTAGGAAAGCAGCCCTAGGGGCTCAGGGTAGGAAGTGGCCCACAAGACCAGCAGCATTTCTGAAGGAGTGTATCTAGCTGTCTAATACAGGGTGCCCAGGCTGAAGCCCATAGCATGGAACTAGGCTTTTGTACCAACATGAGAAAGGAGGATACTACCTTTACCTAAGGACTATGAGCTGAGTGTGGGACTGAAGACTGGGCCTCAAGGATGGGTTGAGGACTAGCCCAAGATGGGGAAGAAGGATCTTTTGTTTGGGGATTATTTGTCAGATTTGTTGTCCCACTGGAAGATGTGAGACTAAAATCTCACTTAGCTGGAGGGCTAAATTGCAGGAAGAAGGACACTACCACAGAACTGGAGCAACAACTAGGAGGGGGTGCTAGAGAAAAGAGCAGTGCTATGCCCCACCTAGCCATGAGGAGGTACATCTGCAGTGAGT
The DNA here is from genome assembly GCA_007922155.1 of Mesoclemmys tuberculata. NCBI lineage: Eukaryota > Metazoa > Chordata > Testudines > Chelidae > Mesoclemmys > Mesoclemmys tuberculata. The sequence goes on from ML675613.1 coordinate 52,197,762, forward strand.
CTACACTTCCACTATGGTAAGGGAGCCCTCTCACAATCTTTAATTGATTTATCTCCCCAGCACCCCTGTGAAGTTGGGCAGTGCCATTATCCCATTTTACAGATAAGGGACCTGAGACAGAGCGGCTAAGTGACTGGCCCAATGTCTTTCAGGAAGTCTGTAGCAAAGCAAGGAATTGAACTAGTGTCTCTGAAGTCCCTGTGGCTGATGCTCATACCACTGGATAATCCATCCTTCCTCTCATTAGCTGCTGTCAATCCATTGGGGGAGAGATTTCCACAGAGCTGAGAGAACTGGTTGTAATTACATAACAGTCCTGTTTTCACAAGACTTCCCCTCACACAAGAATTTAGAGAAGCACTCAAGCTCTGAGAGTCTTTTGAGGTTCCCTTATCCTGACCTCTGTGCCACTTAAAGGAGCAACAGCTGCTATGTCAAGGCCAGATCTACTGGGATTTGTGCAAACTTCCCATTGACATCAATGGATGATTCAGTGTGGATTGAAGGGGTTATGGTGTCTTTACATTTATGGTTAATGAAAGATGGAATTCAGGGCTCTCCACTGAAGGAGTTTGATGCTCCTTGATTAGAAGGAGTCTAAACTGAAGTAAATTCTACCCTCTTCCACCCCCTTCAACGTGTATGGTATTCAGTTTAGACTCATGCCCACTTAGCAATGTGTAACTCACACCTGTCTCTCACACATCCCAGTCATTGGAGGTTTTTAAAAACATATTAGACAAACACCTATCAGGGATGGTCTAGGTTTAATTGGCCCTGTCTCAGTTCAAGGGACTGAACTAGATGGTCTCTTGAGGTCCTTTCCAGCCGTACATTTCTATGATTTCATTTCATCCCTCTGAATTTGGGAGGGAACCTAGGGAGGGTAAATTGCTCCTGGGCATGAGTTACAGACAAGAGGCGGGAAAAGAATTTAGTAAGTAAAGCAACTATCAGGAAGCTAAAGCACGTACATCCAACTTTACCCACCTCTCCTGCTCCATGTTACCCAAGTCAGGCTCCCTTGCACATGAGTAAATGGGTGTAAGTGGATCTAGGGAAGTCTAGCTGTGTGTAAGGAAATCTAAATTAGCGTAAGGAGATCTGATTCTCCTCGCATACCAGTGCCAGCGAGAGGACACTCACCCCAAGGGCATATATTTTATATTACCTGAATTTGACCAAAAACCGACTGTGTTGAGATGAAGAAGAACAAAGCGGTTCCATCAAGGCAGCTGCAGGCTGAGAGAGATTGAGACAGAGAACACCTAATAAGATGCTGAATTCAGCTCTTCCAACTAAATGCTAGTGTTTAAAACGAGTGTAGACGGATGCGTTAATAATTGATGTGACTTCTGCTGCTTGATTCGCTGCTCCGCGCAGTAGCTGAATGTACGGGGTGTGAGGAACAGGGAGGTTTTTAGGACCCCTGGGAACCTTCTTGAGCAGGAGGAGCTGGGAATTCTTCTATAAGCTTGCAAGAGTCCAAGCATTAACACCAGAGCTTCTGCAGAGCCAGCGAGCGGGAGAGCTGCGCAGGAAGAAGCCCCATAGACCCAGCAGAGTCATGGATTGTCTTCCACATCTGTCCAGCCTTCTCCAGCTGTTGCTATGGTTCTCCACGCTGGGTAAGCGAAGTAACTTATTTTTCACCCCTTCTTGCAGTACAGAGTCCCTCACCTCCGAGGTGCCAAGACACTCACTCCTTTCCTTCCCCATTTTCTATTGCCTTTAAGCAGCGAAGACAGAAAGGGACAAGAAACGGACAGTGTCAAGCCTTCCTCCCAGTAGCTCAGTCCTGGTGGCTCTCGACTGGGGGCCATGGATCTGGCTTTTGCTTGCTGAAACGAGAGGGGGGTGTGGAGTTCTAGAAGGGCTGCTGCAGACTCTGCTGCGGGGCAAGGGTCTGAAACGAACAGCTCCGCTCCACCAGCATCGGCCCTGGAACGAAAGGTGGCCTTCTTTGGCTGTCTCCGGGGGGAAGAGCGAGGATGCGCTGGGGCGCGGATGGTGGGGAGGCGAGGGCACGCCTTGGGGAAGAGGCCGTGCGCGCGATCCGGGTAGTGCTGATGGAGGGGGGAGAGGAAGGCTGTTCGAGAGGCCGTGGTGACTTCCCACTCTCAGGGGTGCGCGGGCTAAGTTTCGGAGGGAGTCTCTGGTTCTTTGCCAGTGCTGGTTCTGAACCGCGGCAGGAGGGACGACACCAGGGTAGGGGGAGAAGGGGAGGCAGGCCGTGGGAGGGGGACTGGAGGAAAGCTGCAATCCTTCAGCTAGAGACGGGAGGCAGGAGGGGCTCTTAGCAGGTTCCTGTCTAACACTGCGCGGGGGCAGCGAGCCACGCCACGAAAGCCTGGAAGGAAAAGGCTCCGCGGCCGCCCTGGATCCACCCGGTGCGGGAGGTACACCCAGGAATCCCGCCAGCGCCGGCGGCTCGCCGCTGTGGCGGATGTGGAGCGGTGTCCGCGCACCGCGTTTACCCGTCTCGTACCTGCTCGCTGGGGAGCGGGTCCCGCAGGGGCTGGGCCAGGGCTTCGGCCAGCTCTGGTTCGGTCTGTGTCCCACGGGGGCCCTGCTGCGTTAAGTTGCCCCCCCTTGCAAGCAGAGCTGTGTGTGTCCCCCGCCTTCGGAGAGCCCCGCGTCCGGGTCGGTCTCTGCTTTGGGCGGGGAGTGACTTGCAAACGGGCGGGTTTGCTCACGGCCCCGTGGGGTGCTGTGCTAGAAGGAGGCGGGCCAGCGAAGGTGTGGCTGCGAGCTGGCAAGCGCTGTCCCGCCACGTGCCCGGAATGGTCTCCATCGTCCAAGAGGCGGCTTGGACTCGGGGGGTTTAACCCCTTCGCGGCTGGGGGGGCTTCAAACGGGCCCGATCCTACTCCCAAGGCGGCCAATGGGAGTTGTGCTGTTGACTTCGGCTGAAGCAGGATCGAGGCTGTTCGTGCCATGAGCCCGGCGGGGAAGACCGCGCCAGCCCCGCGCCGCTCGTCTGCGGGCTGCCTGGTGAAACGCACGTTCCCCGCGGGCGTGGGGCCAGGCCGTGTCCCTCTCGCGTGCTGTGCGCGCCTTTGCAAGGGCTGTGGCGTGCGGGGGCCGGCAATCTACAAGGAAGCCCGAACCGGCGGGTGCTGGGGAGGTGCGTTAGCCAGCGGGGGGCTGTGCTGCCTCTCCTGCGGCCGAAGTGGAGGCTGCAGCCCCAAAACCCTGCTGGGGCGGCGAATGGGGGAACAAACAGCACGATCGTCTCGCAAGGGCCTCGTTTGCCAGGCCCCGTGTTAGCAGGTTGCCCCTTGCAAAATCGGCCCCTGCCCTAAAGAGAGCGAGGCTGGGCGCGATCGTGCGTGGGAGCCGAAGCGCTCTGTCGGCAGAGCCACAGGCAAGCCCCCGCCCTAGGGAGCTGCTCGCTTCTCACCCGCCGCTGCGGGTCCGTGCCCAGGCCGGGCCCCGCGCAGTGTTTTAGTGCAGGGGGAGTGGCTGTCACCGGCTAGAGTCGCGACTCTGCGGCTAAGGTTGCGGGAACCCTTCGGTTCAAACACTTGCTTCCAGCCCGTTCTGTGGTTGGCAGTGACATTCGTACGGGGTGGGGTTTCTCGTGGCTCATCGCAGGCGGGAGTGGTGCCGTCTGTTTTTGTTGGCAGGGAAAGGGTCAGAGCGATCTGTCTAGGCGCTTTCCATGTATGTAACCTTGGGGCCGTGTTGGAGTTAAGGATCCGCGGCCAGTGAGCTTCTCACCTGTCTTCGGGCTTGTCTACACAAGAAAGCTGCACTGGTTTAACTTAATGTGGGAATTTAAACTACATTTCCTTCACTCAGTACCAGCCTCTGCGTGGACACTTATTTCAAAATGGGTGGCTTGTTTCCGTTTTGCTGCAGTCGATAGGAAAAGTTTTAGAACTTTACATTAAACCAGTGTCACTTTCGCATGGAGATAATTCCTTTCTCTTACATCTCGGCATCCAGGCGTCTCTTTCCTTCCTTCGTCTACCTGGAGTGAGAGGAGGTAACCCCTTTCCTTCTCATTGTGGAATAGCCTTCCTTTTACTAGCCCCTCAGTCTCTGCTGTTGGCTGAAAGATAGGTTAATGGTTTCACTAGACTACTCCACTAACCCCAGGCCAGGACAGCACCAAATGAGCCTCGAAAACTGTCCAAGAAGGAGGCTCCAGGATCCCCTACTATGAGAATAGCAACCTGCCTGTCTGTGGATATGATGCATGGTACTAGGCACTGCTAACAGCACTGAAGGGCAAGCAGCTGAGGGACAGTGCCTGTTGGGGATTCCTTGAAATGAAAAGGAGCCGACTTTGAGGCAAGAAAATTGGGAATCTTTAAAGTACAATGGAAGAAGTCAGGGTAACCGGACAGAAATTCTGTTTTCAGGGGAGACTCAGGAAGGAGTGAAAACTGGGAATTTTCAGCCTCTTATGCAGGGAGGACACATGATGCAAATAAAGGCCAGAAGGAGGGTGGAACAAAGCAAGGACTCACACACACACTGTTACTTTAAAGTCTGTCTTCTTGCCTAGAAGACATGGTCCTTCAACAACTATGGGAGGCAAAGTCCACCCATTTGTCTATTCTCCTTCGCTCATTACATTACTACACCACCATTCTTGGGTTCCACTTAAAACAGAGAGATTTGGTCAGAGCAATGGATGTACTGGTTCAGTGACATTCCCCTAACTACTCACTGTATGTGTGTAACTGCATGTGTTTGCAAGCTATTTGTATATGTGCACAGCTATGCATGTGCATCTACAGGTTGTTTGGCTCCCTCTTTACATGTGTTCTGTACTGTGCTATGTAGGTACATCTGTGTGCAAGTACAATTGTGGGGGAGGGGAGGTGTAGCAATGATGTTAGTGGTGGTTTTCTTCCCTGGAAGGGAAATCTGCTTGTAACTCCAGGTTGGATCATGGCAACATTCCTTCTGGCCTCAGAAAAATAGTAATAGAAACAGAGAACTTGAACTCTTCCTAAACTTTCAGCAAAAAACAGAAAAAAGTGAGTGAGGGAGAAGGGAGAGAGAAGCTTCCTGGAAACAGAAATAAATGGAGGGGAAATTAGGGACTGGATTCTGATCTGATATAAATTGACATAGCTCCATTGACTTGAGTGGAGTTACACTGACTTACACCAGCTGATAATCTGGCCCTCGGTATTTAAAGACTCTTGATGCAAGACTAAAACCTCCTTAGCGCAGGCATGATTCCTGACCCAAGTGCCTGAACCACAGCAGGAAAACAATCACGTTGATTACTCAACTAGACCTGGTTCACAGCCCTTCCCTGCATCTGTGTATCCGTTCCGCTTCTGGAAATTCCTCTCCCTCCCGGTCATCTTTTAGTTGCTGTCTTTCCAGTCCTCTCCTCCACATTACAGCACTGGGTTCACTGACGGGAGGACAGAACCTGGCAGTGCAGAGAAACAAAAGATGGAGAGGAGTCCTTGTGTACAAAGAATTAGAGCAGTACAACAGCGGCGGTGTGTGGAATAGTAAAAAAAACTTAGGTCTCTTATGCGAGATGAGTGACAGCAGATACAGCACATGGCTGTATGGGCGGGAGGGGAGTTCAAAGCCATCTGGCCAGACTGTGCCCCGCACTTTTGAGGGGGTATATGGGAGGAGGGTGAAAGGAGTTTTCTCTGCCCCATACACAGGGGTCAGCCACAGTCACAGCCTAGTGTTAATGCCCACACAAGTCTTTGAAAAAGAGACAACAGAGGTGAGACCGCAGCCTCCATCGACTAGTGGGACTGGCTGACTGCAGAGTGGAGTGTACTTTCCTAATGAGTCATGCTTTAGGCCCAGGAAATGCTAGGAAGCATCTTGCCACCTTGAGACACAATGTCTCACAGAGCTTTCCTTGGGCTAGTGAGACTCCATGCTGCCCCCCTGTTCAGAGTTCTACCATAGCAGCAAAATCAGACCCATAATGAGTGCTGGGTAACAGAGAGGGAAATAAGGTTGTCTTAGTATAGAATTAAGGGAGGTGGCTGTTGAATAAGCAAGACGGGAACTCTATGATAGACAGTGGAATAAGAGAAGAACTCTGATTTATCTCTGTATTGAATTCCCAGGCCAAATAAAACTCCATTAAGGTGGAGTTATGGTTGCGATTCTCTTTTTGAGCCTTAAAGATAGAGATGTTTGAAAAAGCTGAGACTCTTCACGAACATTTTTGTCCATCTATTTTCCTTACTTTTCATTAAAAAATGTGGATGTAAAGTTTCCAACCAGTTTTATTTAAGGGAAAGAACCTTAATGTACTAGATAGTAACAAATAATAAATGCATCTATTAGAAACAGATGAGACACAGAGTTAAGTTTAATATTTTTTTAAAGTAGGGGAAATATGGAAATACAGAACTGAAGTAACCTAAACAACCTGGGACTCTTCTGTTCCTACATCCCAACTCAGCTCTCATGTAGCGGTAGATCCATATCTATCATAAGCACCACAGATTTACAGCTAGTCAGTATCTGAAATCCCATATTCCTTGGGCTTTTCATCCAGGAATGATGCCTGTTTATATGTGCTCACCTATATAAAGAACAAGACTGTGAGGATATAGGGGGCATAAGATGTCTACAGCCATCCACTGTTTATATTAAAAGTTTGAATTGGTAAAATTTCTGCTACCTGGCAGGAGGGAAGGAGATTGGGAAACTGGGATGGAGTGGATTTCTCTCCCTCTCCCTCTCTGTGTGTGAGAGAGAGAAGTGTAAAAAGTGAGATGTTTGCATTCCTTTCTTGTTAAGGAGAATGGTCTCCGATAGTGTAGTTGGCACACATTTAGATGGTGGGTGATGCATTGACTACTATACTGAGGTAAGGTACAGTGTATAGGGGGTTAGACTGCCACAGTTTATGTTGTCGGAGTTGAAAATGAATATTGTGCAGACATAAGACTGTCTCATGATTTAGTTGAGGGTGTTTGAGTACTTTAGCTTTGTGTTTCCATTCTTTCCTGGGTTTGTTTTTGTTGTAGTTATTTTAACTTTAATCTTAATTTGATTTTCCTAGATTTCCATTATTTGTGGCTTTCCTTAATTTTTCACATTACAACATTCTTTAGGGTTTTCTTCCCTCCATCTTAAGAAGTTAATGCATGTTTGCTACTGTAATGAACTTATTTCTTCGGAATTTCCTTAGGCTTTTTAAAAAAATGTTTTAAGATTTGTTCTGTGACATTTTGATGTGGTGTTAGTTTATGGAATCCATGTCTCTGTATTTGTAGCATTTTAAAGCATGTAATTTGCCACACAAACACTTCCATGCTTTATAAACCCTTCAGCATTGCTTTACATGTTTTAAAAGCTCTGCAAAACTGTGGGTTTATAGCTACCACAAATCTCAGATCAGGAGTTCGCATCAAGATTGGCCCTTCAGCTATTGATTTTAAGAAGTCAGTGGATATCCTAAAGTTAATAGGACATGATGCAATATTCACACCTGTCAACAAATGTTTGGAGCAGTTGACCAATGATTGTGGTGGATTCTCCATCACTGATAATGTGTAAATCCAGATTGGATGTTTTTCTAAAAGCGATGCTTTAGGAATTATTTTGGGGAAGTTCTATGATCTAGATGATCAAATTGGCCCTTTTGGCCTTGGAATCTAGGAATCTATTAAATGGCTACATCAGACTAACCAAATTTCCTGAAGTCTAAGCTGCTACCAGTCCCTTTCAGGTCCATCAGCCCTTAGCAGACTTTAAATTTCGTCCTGAATCTGATACTTCTGAATTTCATCATTCTGAACTGAACAATCTCCCAAATGTATCAAAAATAGTCCTGCATGTTAGATCTTGGCAGGGATGGGTGCGTAAGTAAAGTTTGAAATGTCTAAGCTAAGCAACTTTTGAGTTCTGTGTAGAGATATGTGAATATCTGGGGGGTTGGGTTTTTTGGTTGGTTGACTGGCAGTTCTGAAAAATCAGGGCAGAGCGGGACAATTTGGTTTGACCTGAACCAAACCCAGAAATTGCAACAACAACAAAAAGACTATGAACGCAAATGAATAGAAATTGGGCCAAGCCATGCAAGGAGTAAAAGAAGGGCTCTACAGCCTGGTGGTAGGGCTATGATGTGGGAGACCCAAGTTCACGTCTTTTATATGATGTCTGTTTATATGAAGTGGAATAACTTCAACAGGAGAAACAAGAGAGAACTCCCCACCCTTCCTCCTCCACGCCAGAACATCCCATGGCCGAGTGCTCAGGGTGCTCTCCTGCCACAGAGGAGATCCAGTTCAAATCACTTCCACATCTGGCAGAGGGGGGTCTCTTGCATTAGAGTTGTGTCCTCTAACCAATGGGCTCAAAGTTTTTTCCCCCTTCTCTGGCCATTTTGTGAATGGCACCTAAGTGCTAGAAAAAAAAAGACCCCAGGAATCAACACACCAAGGCTCTACCTTCTGTCATTCAGTACATCCCACTCCACTCCCAGGACCAGGAATAGAACTCAGGAATCTTCACTCTCAGCCCCGACCTTCACTCACTCATGAGACCCAACTCCACACCCAGGACCTCCCACACATGTTCATGAATAGTTTTGTTCAGCCAAAAACAATTTGTCACAATAAATGAATAAAATAAAATGAAAAGATTCCCTAGCTCTAGTTATGAGCGAACAAAAAAGTGTTATGAGAATTTTCCAAAAAAAAAAAAATAGTTCCAATTTTTCTGTCTGATATCCCAGAAAGGGTTCATCCAATTCACCACAAAAATAGCATGAAAAAAACCCACCTCTCTGGCTACAGAGACATCTCAGACTCTCTGCAGTAATGGATACAAAGAGAATATTTGAATATTTTTCCCACCACCCTCAAATTTAGCCACTTGGTATCATTTTTGCATTTTTTATTTTTGCAGACTGGTGGCCTGGCTGTCCAGGTAGTTTTAAAATACATGAATGCAATGAAAATTCATCTCTTAGAGCCTATTCAAAAGCTGTAATACATTCATCTCTTCCTACCAAACACACATGCTCACCTTTTCACACTGTTCTTGCTGCTTCAGGGTTATTAGGAAATACCTTCTGTTCAGTTACCTATTTTCATCTTTAATATGCTCTTCATTTTCTTTGTCTGTGGGACCAGGGGGGCAGTTTTTCCACTGTAATCTCAAAATACTCCTGTCTTTCCCAGATCAATGTGGAAAACAAAATCTGTTTAATGTTTTACAGTATTGCCAACTTGTTTTGTAGCCCATTTTAGTCACTGGCGTTGGGAGCTGGAAGGATGTGGAGGGAGTTTTTCTGTCTTCTTCCATATTTTTGCTTCAAAATCTCTAAAACTGAGAAAACTCAGCATATACGATTAGTCAAAATATTGTCGATAATCAGCTCATCTTTACACAAATACTGATGAGTGACCTTCATGATATCAGAAATGATTACATCTACCTTCCCATTTCATAGACACTGACATGAATACCATTTGTGACTGTATCAACATTAGCCAAGCATCAATTTTAATAACATTTATGACTCTAGTAGTTTATCCTGTTTGTTACTTCTACTGAGGCTTATTATAACATATTCCTGTTTCAGTTATATGCAGGAGGAGTTAATCTCTTACAGCATTACTAGTAAATGTTGATCATTACCGAAGGAACACCACCATGATATGACTGGTCTGAGGACTGAGCAGAAAGAATAGCAGAGAAAAGGAGGCTTCTAGTGTTTGTTTATTTGCAGACAGTGCTTTAGGGTATTTGTAACATCACAAAGACAATTTAAAAAAACAGCAGTCACTATTTTTTTATTATTGGACCTGAACTTGCTTCCATGGGAGTTGATAGCAAAATTCCCATCAGCACCTTGTCTTTCAATTTATATTGGGATTTTAATTAATTTTAAACAAATACAGAGAAACAGTAGATACACCAGCACCCTCAGAGCTCTAAGATGTCTCTTTCCTTCTAGCCCCATGGCTGAAATAGACAGGCAGCTGCTTTCAGCTTTGACCAAGCCCCAGAGAGGCTGCTGAGTGAAGAAACTTTTATTCAGCTGGGGAGTGGATTGAAGTTGTTCTGAAGAGAAAGCGGGCAGGACTAGATTTATCGCCTTAAAGAGAGGCAGCCAAATAGTTTAGGGCCTAGGCTGACTTTCTGTTTAAAAAAAAAAAAAAAAAGTTTTATAGACTCTGTTCACAGAAATGTTTTCATGATTGTTGAAAAACATGTCAATCATATAAAAAAAGATACCTTAAATATTCATTTCCGTTCTTGGAAATTCCGACTTGCAAAGAATTAGGCTAGTGTTTGTGAACGAGGACGTGAAGCTCCCTAGAAGCCCAAGATGGAATTGAAGGCCTGCTTAGGTTTCTGTTTGTGAGCTGAGTGAAATGCAAAGGGTAAATAAGTAGTGTAAATGCTACTGATGGAAAAACAGTATTGGCCAGCCCCCAAGCATTCAAATGGTCATGAGCCATTCCCTATTCCACCTTCAGAAATCATCATTAAAAATGATGTTCTTTTTATGGGCTTTCTGGTTTTTGAGCCTTTACAGTTTTTGTTTTCACGCTTTTCTCAACCACCATGAAGGCCTTGAAACTTTTTTTTTTAATGAGGGTCATGATTTTCATGTAATCACCTGACTCCAGGAGCTGGATCTTTAAGAAAAACACCATGTCATGAGACTAGTGATAGAATTGTGAGAGTTGACAGCAGTGCCGTACTGTGGGACTCTGGCGCCCGGGGGCCAGTGCTTGCATTTAGACCCCCACCCCTTTCAGTCAGAGCACTGCATGGGGGGATGCCTGCGGACCTGTTTCCCGCTCTCCCCTGTGCCCGCAGTGGGTGTGGCTGGGAGCGTGAGTGACGGGCAGATGTCTTCGGGCTGCCTGGCGATGGAGGGGAGGGGGCGTGATGGGTTCTGCCCCAGAGTCCAGTCATTGGGTTGGCTGCCTGGCCCCTGCATGGCTGGGGACCCCATGGCTCCCTGGTGTCACTCTTTTCACCTGGTGCAGGGGCCAGGAGGATGTTTGTTCCCCCTGCAGTGGGAGTCCTCAGCTGCCAGCAGGCCTGAACCGGGGTCAGTGTGGCTGCCAGGGATCGGGATGTCTAAGCCTGGCAGCCCCAGCAGCCTGTGACAGCAGGTGGTGGCTCTGAGGAGGAGAGCCTGACTGGCGCCCCCCCAAGCTGATGCCCGGGGGCATGGCCCTCCCCAGCCCCCCTCGGTACACCACTGGTTTACAGCACTGAGGAGTTTAATTCTTTTGGCTTTACTAATCATTCTGGGTCACTAAAAGCACATGTGAGGAGCATGTTTAAATCGAGCTTTCCTTGTTGATATCACCTAAAGCAGGGCAGGGTGAACTGGGAAGCAGCACTATTTAACATTTGGAAAAGGGGAGTGAGAGTCAGGATTCCTGGAATCTGTTCCCAGTTCTGCCACCGACTTGCTATCTGATTTTGGGCAAGTCATTTAACCTCAGTACGTCAGTTTCCCCATCTGTAAAACAGGGATGATACCATCTACCAGCTGGGGGTGATGTGAGCTTTAAATCCTTAATGTTTATGAAGACTTTTGTGACCTTCCAAAACAGGTACAATATACAGTGCACAGCATCAGCATTATTGCTTGTCCTATATTTTGTATACTGTGCTCTGTTATCTACTGCAAATTCAAGCAGATATTGGAATATGGTTTTGTCATTCTTATTTCACCATGTATATTCTCTTACTGATACAGGCTTTCAAGCTAATCCCCCCTTTTACACATGCAAAGGCAATAAAGTTTCTCTTTGAAGACTCTCTCTTCACATAGCCAGGGTGTGTGTTGCTATCTCATGATACACCCTGTTGCACGCTGTGCCTTCAGGATGGCAGATGTACGCAGTGGTGAAATCTCCACTTCTTTCAGTGGTGATGTGACACTTCCCAGGCCAGTGCTGCCTTATGCTGGCATCTCTGACTTTGCATTAATCTTCAGGACACGGTTTCATCTAAAAGCACAAAGATTTACACCAGCTTTAGCATCAGGAAGCGTAAGGAGACACGGCTCCAACCGCTGGGGATGGGCTTCTAGGTAAAACAGAGGACTGGTTGCCATTTCAAAAAGGGAGGTGTTTTGTCAGTGCTGGTTGCTCCTGACAGCACTGTGCTCTGGTGAAAGCCGAACGCTGGGAATCATCATCATTTTTCCGTGAATTCACTTTTGGGTCTTGGGGCCCTTCTATTAAGCCTCTGCTCCGTCCCTCTCTGCCTCACATGCCTTTTCTGCTCTACCTACTCCCCCAGCATCCAGCTTGTTGCCTTCTGTTGTAGCCTGCTCTCCCACCGCTAGTTTGGTGTTTTTGTAATGTGATGCACAGGAGTGTCCAGCAAGTCTTCAACCATTAAGCTTATGTGACTGTGCCCAGTTATCACCCACCTTCCTCAGAGTATGTGTGCGTGCACTCGCCTTTTCTTCTTCTTGCTTCACTCAATCACAGCTGGCTGGAGCTTTAAAAGAAAGCAAGGCAATTACTTAGTGTCTTCATGTCCTTAAATTTAAACCCAGATTCTTGGCAGCAAAAAGAAAAACAACGCCTTTTAAAAAGGGTGCAATCTGCTCGGTGCGTGAATGTTTGCAGACACTGCTAACACCAGCACAGGACTCTAGCTGTGATGCAAGGGAGAAGATGAAATTTTGTCTGCCAAATCGTTAAACTCCCTGCTAAAGATTTTGTTCAGTTTTTACATTCCAGCTTCTTAGCCTCCTCTGAGTGCTTGTTTGATTGTTCTATGGTGCTGGAATCCAGCTGGCATAGACAGGCACAGCTGTTAGGAAGCCCACATTGGGAGTCTCAGCTGGCATTGGTAGGAGATTATGGATAGGAGCACACTTCGCTGGAGTTTTGGCTGGCACTGTTAAGGACACTCTTCTGGGGAATCTGACAGTGGGACTTCCAGCTGGTATTGTGAGGAAGATCCTAGTGTTTGACTCACCTGGGATTAACAAGGCACTGCTTTGAGGAAGATGACAGTACTGGGCATTTGGCCACCTTCAAGTGGCAAGGAAACCACATCCCCTCCTCACAGACCGAGGTGGCCATTGAAACTATGCCTTTGGCACCTCTAGGCTGGATTATAGCAGTGCATTCCCATTAAGACTGGCTGAAAAGCCACATGGAAGTTTCCTTAGGACCAGCATGCTGTAGCTTGCCTCCTGCTGGAGACATGCAGCAGAAATGTATCACAACAATGCCCTGCGCTGGGTACTGGCTTTCCAGCAAACGTCAGATTCTCTTTACGATCCTAATCTTGAGCTAAGAAGCAGTCATGGACAGGGCCCTGCTGACCTCAAGAGCTATTGCTGTCTACCCAACCCTCTTGAAATACAGGGATACCATTACTTTCAGAGCCTGGGGTAACTCTTTCAGTTTCCATTCTCTACAGGGTTTAGTTTGGTTCAATGGCTCTCAGCACACCACTATAAAAATCCTTCCAGGACTCTGGCCAGACGCCTGGATATTGTAGTCATGGGTGCTGTACAAAGTCCTTGACTCCCACCTGGCACTTACAGGACAGTGTTAGAAGCAAGTTCATGCTGCTTAGGATGAAACTCATATGGAGATGGTAGCACTTTGAGGTGCATAGTTATAGGAAATCCCTTGTCCTGCTGAGGGCTACGGTTAGCCCAGATAAGAGAACAAACTGAGGAGGTTGTTAGCATTATGTTAGCCTCCCTTTCACTGTAGTGCACTGCAGCATGCATTACAGTGAGGGCTGTGGAAGCTCTTGGCTAGAGCATCCAAAGGCACCGTAGACCTTGAGATATGGCCCTGGTAAAGTGTACCTTTTCCCTTCCCATGTGGGGGCCCTGAGGTTGTCTACCCTACCACCTAGAGGTAGGATTCCCCTGCTGTCATCAAGCTAGCACAGGTATAAAGAGCACAAGTGTAATCGCAGTAGTATGGGTAGCGAAAGCATGGCTGAACTGTGCCAAGTACAAGCTTGCCTGAAACCTCTTGCTATGTACTAGCCATGCTGCTATTTGTACTTGTATTCTCTCAGTGAGAGCGAGCATATGTGCACGGGAGCAGAATGACACTCCTAGCTAGTAGTAGACATACCCAAAGTCAGCTTAATCTCTGGGAGAAGCAAGCTGTGCCAGCCCTTCCCCTGGCATAGTTTACTTCCCTCAATACTCTGGCTCATCTGATACTGGTTGGTGCATTGGGAGGCAGAGCCAAGGCTCCATCCATTTCATCTCAGCCTGCCCGCCTGTGTGGGAGAGGGAGCAGCAGCCAGTGCTGGTTGCTCCCCCATGCTATGACCTGCAATGTAGGTTAGCCCACAGGGGGGAGTAGAGGGAACCTTCACATCTCTTCCATCCCCTGTTTGGGTGGGATGGCTGCCATCTTGGCTGACCCACTGCGAATGAAACTGGGGATCTCCAGGTGTAAAAGCATGACTGCTACTGCTCGAGCTAAAGAATCAAACCTCTGTAGCGTGGGGCTGTAACAACACCTCTGATGTGATCAGCATGGAGGGAACCTGTAACCCATATTCCCTTGTGAATTACATGGGCCCATAGGCTAGCTGACAGTTAAGACCAAAGGGGTCTGTCAAGTTCTAGCTTCATATACCCCAAACATTTTATAAAGAGATTGCACCCTTCTTTTACATTTCCAGCTTTGCATCGTGGGCATTGCTGGGTTTTTTCACAGGCAGAGGAACACCATTTTTGATCTAACTAAAACAGTCCAAGAAGAGACAACATTCTTCAGGGAACAATAATGTGATATGCAACCTCTCACATATAAGTCACCTATTAAAACACTGCTTAGGCCAATAATGACTGAAAGCTGATTGCCTGTGTAAAGAAGTTGGTAGCCTCAGACCGTTTCCTTGCAAGCTGTTTCCACAAAGCACATAGTGTGTTCTCATGCAATCTGCCTTGTCAATCCTCATATCCTGCTGATTTTAAACAGGCTTAGGAAACAATTAAGAGGTTGAGGAATCAGCAGTGAAACAAATCTGGACTGCAGCAGCCACTGTGTTTCATGCCTTGCAGTGCTGTGCCCTAATAAATGTTTGGTTTGTTTTTTTTCTTGGAAGAAACATGTTGAGTAGAGCTGTACAGAGTTGAGCAGTAATTCTGTCGGTCTCTTATTGTTTTGGTATCTCTTTACAAAGCACATAGACGGTTACAAAATACACCCAGAAAAATAGACAGTTAGCAGCATTTCTCTAGTGCCTACAAATAAAGCTGTTTAGTGCTGGTGGGAGGGGTTGTTTCCAGTACTCTTCCTTTTTGGTACCATTTTGTTTTTGAAGGGCTAATCAATTCAGCCATGGTCTGAAAGGGAGAAGGAACGTTTCCCAAGAGTCTTTGTTTCTCACAGACACTCATCCAGTGTTCCTTGCTCTTTGATGCTCTCACACTGATTTCATGCTGGGGTTGAGGGTTTGATGTGGCATGCTCAGTGAGATGGACTGAAGAATCTTGGAGGGAAATGACACAAGCGGGGCCCATGTTTTGGAATAGATCAAATCAGCACCGATGCAGTCTAGTTTTCCAATCAGTTCTCACTACGTCACTGAGTTATCCACAGATGTTCTTCTCCAGAAAGATACCTGAATGTGGGAATCCAAGACTGCCCAGGCCCAGAACAGGAAGAGTTTGATTATATTGCAATCACCATGTGTCAGTGAAGAGAGATCTTGTTGGAATCCCCTGTCTGAAGCTCATCTTTGGGGTGGGGGGAAAAAGAGGCGATAAATCTCAGATTCTCCTCCTAGGGAGCAAAGAAAGCCCTAATTTCAAAGGTGCCCTTTGAGCAAAGGGCTAGTTGCTAGCCCTCAGGTGGTTCTTCAGAGAAAGAGAAATGTTACACCCAAGAATTTCCTTCTGGCAGTAGAATAAGACTCTCATGCCAAATATCTCCTTTCAGCAGATCTCAGATTTGGAGGGGGTTGTGGTCCCAAACTGTGCCCACTGATTATGCCCTGCCCACCTGAGAAGCCAAAACAAAGTGTCAAAATAAAATTCTACTGACAGTAGATTGTGTAGTTCTTCATAGTCCCTCATTGATCTTGCACATTCTGCCAGCAGTGATGTCAGCTGATTGTCATCTCTCTTTCTTGCATGTTTCTTCAGGAGAGAAATAACCAACAGGGCTGTCATGCAACTGATCACCATTTAGCTTCAGAGTCAATACCCTATTTGAAAATAATAGGGACAATTCTTATCTCTGAGAGCTATTGTTTCAGGACATCCGCAGACTCGGGTTCCCATTTTGAAATGTATCTATGGGCTAGAGATTTCAGGGATTTTTTTTTTAATTCAAGTTTAGATCCTGGAGCGTATGACTGAAGCCTCTGAACAAACTAAGTACTGGCTTGCCAAGATGACATGAGCTAGTCCACTTCGATCCCTGCCTTTTGGTGTGTGCAGAAAGCCCTAACACCAAGGCTTTCTGACTCAGTATAACTTGTACAAGATTCTTTTCCCACCATGCTAATCTCCCTGCAAGTTTGAAGAGAATTCTCTCAGTCTCTGCTGTGGAGCACACTCAACCCTGTGCCTTTCCACTGTGCTGTAGGCATGCCTTAACTACAGTTTGATGAGGATAGAGCCTGCATCTGGCAAACATCTAGGATCAGTATGAACAAGCTGATTCCTTACTCCTGGTCTCAGCAGAGCACACAGATCCTGAGTTAGCGTCCAATCTCACGTCTCTCCTAGGGTTTGGCATTACCAGTAACTCTGAACCAGTAAGCAATAAAATCCTCACCTTAGGTTTCTGCTTGGCTGAGTCTACCTAGTTCCCTTTGTGTAAAGACCCCATCCTTTTCCCTCCATAGCCTGGCTGAAACTAAGTGGATCCACTTGCAAGCCAGACTCAGCAGCTGCATTACTCCAGGAGCAGCCCCAGGAGGTATTTGGGCTATGGGCTATGTCTAGACAGAAGGCAGCAAATTCGCTGCCATCAAGATTGATTTATCCAGATTGATTGAGCGGAAATGGAGACCTGCTCAATCGACCTGGAAATTGATGCTATTAATCCACCTCCGCTAGGTGAAGTCATGCTGTGTCAATGGGGGCGCGTTTTCCGTCGGTGCAGTGAACTGAAGACACCACAGTAAGTAGGAGTTAGGAAGTAGAGTAGCTTGCGTATCCCATTGAATGCCACTGACATTGGTGGCAAGTGTAGACATAGGCTTGGAGGATTACGTTGTTATCAGTAAATGTTGGTGAACGTTACTTTCACCAGACACAAAGATTCCACCCAGGATAATTGAAACTTGCATTTTTCTTACTTTGCCTACCTGTTTCTTGAGAACTTAGTAGTTTGATATAAGGATATTGGCTCTGTCTATTTTGACGTGTGTAGACAAAGTGTGTCTTAATGGTTGTAAACCTTTAGCCCTTTGGATCTCAATATTTATTGTCATTTAATTATTGTCTGCCTCCTCCCCCATCATTTTCCACAACTGTGAAAATTTAAATTGATAAAAATAGGGGCAAAGTGCTTAAAAACCAGTGATATCTGTCAAAATTATATATATATAAAAAAATGGAATCTTCCCAGCCTAATTATATGAGGTGCAACATGCTCTCCTCCCTGCTCTGCTGTAGTCAACCCCAGTTGGGATGGTTTGCACGCAGACCAGGGATGCTAAGATCCCTGCAAGCAGGACAGGCCCCTGTCTTGGGAACATAAAGGGAGGGTCTCTGATCTGGGAGCACACTTTCCTCTTCCACCACTTTATCCTGGGCTGGAAAA
This sequence comes from Mesoclemmys tuberculata, assembly GCA_007922155.1. Classification (NCBI taxonomy): domain Eukaryota; kingdom Metazoa; phylum Chordata; order Testudines; family Chelidae; genus Mesoclemmys; species Mesoclemmys tuberculata. The sequence goes on from ML675613.1 coordinate 52,215,479, forward strand.
CTCTTTTGCTTACATCTCCTTCCCTTTTTGGCTGTGCTAACTGATCTGCTGGTCTCCAAGCTTCTTCCCTTGCCAAGAGACGTTTCCTGATTTAATTTAGGGAGCTGCTCTTCTGTCAAACATAATTCTGTAATGTCCTTTAATCAGTAAGAAACTCCTCTCTCAGTGAGAGCAATTGGCAAGTGAAAGGGATACACTGACAGACCAGTTTTAATGAACTTTTTGCTCTTGGGCTTCCCTGGCTCCATCAGTGACCTGGCTCTGACGTAAAGGGACCACGCTTCCTGATATTAGTCAGTATTGATTTATTTTACAGTAGTGCCTGAAAGTCCCACCACGATCATGGCCCCATTGTTCTAGGCACTGTACATACACAGAGTGAGGAGCAGTCCTAGCCTTGAGAAGCTTACTGTATAAATAGACAGGATGGACAAAAGGTGAGAGAAAGGAAGTATCGTTTTATAAATGGAAATGTGGCACAGAGAAGTTAGCCCAGCCTCACACAGGGAACTGGTGGGAGAGCCTGGAATTTAACCCAGATCTCCTCAGTCCCAGTCCAGTTTCTTGACCATTAAGTACAGTGGTTAAAGCAGGAGGATTCAGCCTCTGTATTGTCACACATTGACATAAGGTGGTCAGGATACAATAGAGCAATCTGAAATAATTTAATTGACTTCTGTAGACTTATCCAGGAATTACACTGGGGTTACTGAGGGTAGAATTAGCCTGAGAGGTTTTGGTGACTTTGCAACTCTGGGAAAGTCAAGTCACTGGCTAACTTGTTTCTCACTTAGCTCTGGTCCAGTCTACTCAAAACAGTTGTGCTGAAGTCGTCTTCCTTTCCCTACTGCACCAACCCTACCACTTAAAGCCTTTCATTCTCTTACTGTCTTTTAACCCATTCAGTTCAAGCTCTTTGGCCTCACTTTTCAGACCCTACATAAACTTGATCTTGCCTATATCTACACTCTCCTTTTCTCCCAAGCCCCAGCCGCTCCTCACTTCCCACCCTAGGCTATGCTGCCTGCTATTCTTGGAGCAGGGTCCCATTTCTTATCTGCAAAGTGTTCTCTCTGCTTCAGATTTAGGCTTAAAAACTACTTGTCCCATAAACCCTCCCTATGTTTTAACTAGCATCGATGGCTCCACATCTGAATTGTTACCTGTTTTTCATGGTATGGTGCAGCATAAAATCTGTAGAGTAGGTTTCATAGTAGCTACTGGAGCTTCTGGATACAAACCCATGTCATGTGTGATATGGGCCTTCGTCTTTTGTAATCCTGCCCAAAGTGGGGTGCCAGAAAATAATGTCTAGACTCTTAACAGCACTTTTGTGTGTCATATTACATTCATGGCATCACAAGTAAACTAATTCTTGGCAAAAATGGCAAATAAAGCTACAAGAATCCCTCAGTCTAGAAAGGAGCTTGGCAGAGAACTAGAGCAGCTAGTTGCAGCACTATGATTTCCCTGGAAGCAAGTGGTATCAGAAAGAAATTGTATAGAATATACTGCCACAAGGAGCAGGTCCCAAGGCATGGGTGATCTACAGTACATCCCACTAAGTGCATGAAACAGACTGCAAACGGCTAATTTCAAGTGTGCTCTGATCCATGCAAAAAAGTCACTTGGGAAAGACATTTTCTTTACAGAAAACCAGTTCCAAAGCAAGAGTGACCATTATGTTACAGACACGATTCACTGATGTGAATTTGAACTGCTACCAGACAGACTAATTAGAGAATGAATTATTTGTGGTGTAACTGATAGCTAGATCAAAACAAGATTATTATGAAAAACAGACTTGGCATTGAGAGGAGCGTGGATGTTTGCAAAGCTAGTGAAAAGTGTACTTCCCCAAACATAAGTGTTAACAAGAACTGAAATGCATCTAATTAAAAATGCATACGAAGGCATGAGGAGACCAAATAAATAGGCAACACCAGAACTGGTTGTAATTAATGTGGAGGCAATCACATTATCACAATATAATGAAAAAGTCTTCAGCACAAAGGGACCAGCGTCGTGCAATAAACGCAACCATTTTGCAAAAGAGGGTGGCGCTCAGTGCAAATTGTAAAGAAATGAAAAAGCAAAATAAGCTCATGAACGTGGACTTGTAGGGAGAAACTCTAACACAGAAACACAGTTGGGTCTTGTAGTACATTTACAAAGCAAGTTTTGCTTTGGACACTGGAAATAAATTAACAAAATGTGAATTTCAAACTAGAAAGTGGACATCAGTGATACACAAACAAGAGTATGCAAAACTACTATTGACCATCCAATGTTACAACTGAAAACTAAACTTGCTTCATATAGTGTGCACAAAATAAGGTCAACAATGTAAAGCGACACTGATATTTTTTTTTTAAATAAGGACAGTTACCACTCCATAGAATTTCAGTGAAAGAAATCCAAATTATTCCTGGATTAAACAATAGTCTGCAAATACAGATGATCCATAGACAAGTTATGCACACCTCTTTGAAGAGGAAGCAAAAGACATTCTTAAATAATTTGATGGAGTGTTTAACAGACTGGGATGCATTAAGGGTATAACACATCACATTGATAGAGATCCTAGTGTGCAACCAAAACTACATGCAACATATAAGGTCCCACTGTTACTAAGAGATAAAGTAAAAACTAATTCTAAAGTAAAAACTGACCAGATTATAAAATTAGTTATTATTGAGAAAAGAGACATCAGTTGACAGTGTTGCCAACAAGTTAAGGATGTATAGATCTACCAGATAAGACTGAGAAACCAGTCACTGTCCCTTGAGAACAGTTGAGGAAGCTGAAGCTAGACTTCAGTAAACAAGAGTAGTTTTAATTTTACACGCAAGCCGAGAGTTTTGAAAGGTTTGACTTGCAACTTCCTTTTTGATCGATTAAATGACTTTCCTTTGTGATTGCTTTAGGTCCCAAAGTGCACCAAAACCGCATGCTTGAGGATCTGAGTGAGACTGTTGATCATCTCTTGATTTGGGGGGAAAATAACGAACACAATATGAGGTTGCATTCTGTTCCACAGCAGGCTAATGGAAAGAGCCTTAAATTGAACAGTCACAAATATCAGATCTAGTTGGATGAGATTTGTAACAAGAACAATTACTCTGTGGAAAGGAGTGTGGCTTGACCTAAGGAAGATGGAGAGACTTCTAATGGAATGGAGAAACTCTAAATGGAGAAACTTTAAAACAAACAGGCATTGCAGAGATTCATGGGTATTTTTATGGATCGAAGCAAATTCATCCCTAATTTGTCATAATTAAGAGCTCTACCCCAAAAGCAGTTGAAAACAGGACAGAATGTCTCTAAGATGCCTGACAAAAGAAAAGTTTCAGGGATTTAAAAAAAAAAAAGAGTTGCAGAAGCAACAGTCCTGAACTATTTTGAAATTAACCTGATTCCTAACATCTCAGAGCAGGGAATGTTCTGCAGGATGATTGCCTAAGGATATATGCTTCTCTCTGAATAAAACTAAATGGAGCTATGGCCAGATTGAGAAATAAATGCCGGCAACTGCTTTTGGTTGTGTGCAGTTTTGTCAATATGTTTATAGACCGAAATCAGTTAAGATAGTAGCAGACCATGAACCACTGGAAGCTGTATTACAAAAACCATAGCACCACCTAGGCTTCAGAAAATGATCATGACATTGCAAAAGGACTCATTAAATGTACAATACTGATCTGAAGCTTTCTATAGTGGGCTTGCTTTCAAGAGTGCCTCTAAACAATGAAATTGAGCAGGAAGAAGAATTCTTGTGACATACCTTTATTACTGCAAGGATCCTGTTTTCTGCTATCATTGAATCATTGAAAGTGTAGGACAGGAATGGACCTGGAGAGATCACCTTGTTCATCTGCCTGCCTGAGGCAGGCCTAAGTAAACCTAGACCATCCCTGACAGATGTTTGTCTAACCTGTTCTTTGTGGAATCTCCATCTCTGGAGGTTTAATATTGGAATATTAATATTGGAATATTAAGTGGGAAACCTATTCCAGAGCTTAACTATACTTACAGTTAGCAAGTTTTTCCTAACATCTAACCTAAATCTCCCTTGCTGCAGATTAAACCCATTACTTCTTGTCCTATCTTCAGTGGACATGGAGAAAATGTAATCATGCTCTTTATAACAGCCATTAACATATTTGAAGACCGTTCCCAGGTCACCCCTCAGTTTTCCTTTCTCAATAATAAATATGCCCAGTTTGTTTAACCTTTCCACATAAGTCAGGTTTTTTAAACCTTCCATCACTTTTGTTGCTGCTCTCCAATTTGTCCACATCTTTTTAAGGTAAAATATTTGTAAAACAATATGTGCATTAAAGGCATAAACACTTAATAAGAATAAAAATCATAGTTCTATCTTAAACTAAGCGTTGTGTTTGGGGCTGTAGACATTCTGAAATCTGCTGCATGATTATAGGAGTATTGAAAGAAATTAGATAACTTCTTAATGTATCCTCTGCTTAATGATTTTAGGGAGGAGTAATATTAAAAGTAATAGCATAAATCCTTCTCCGTGGGTTGGCATCACTAAATCAGGAGACATTGCTTAGCTTAAATACACCTATCTCCCAACACAAGCTGCTTTCCATTAAATGGAACATGCTGAAAGGAAACTGACTTTAGCTTAATTTCTAAAGTGCTGATTTTAAATTTTCCAAACACTTTGTCTTGCATTCCAGTCCTATTAATGAGGTACTAACCATGTGTCTTTCTGACATCTGCCCTGATTGGTTGAGGCAATGAGAAAATTGGAATAATCCCCGCTCCCTCCCCTTATTCCTTTGTAACCCAAATGGCTCTTTTCAAAGACGTGCTAGGCTCCAACAGAGTGGTTTTCAACATTTTTTTCATTTGCAGAGCCCTAAAAATTTTCAGATGGAGGTGCTGACTGGAAATCTTAAGCATAGTCTGTGGACCACCAGAGATGTTCTATGGTAATGACAACCTTTTGCAGGCCCCCAGGGGTCTGCGGCCACAGGTTGAAAACCATTGCTCTATAACACCATTACTGAAATTTCCCATAGACCCCAAAGCTAATGGCTCAACGAGGTTAAAAGATCAGAACTGGTACAGGTGCTGAGCCTCTTCCATGGAGCTGAGAGTTCACTGGAGAAAGAGGCCAATGACCTCTTCTCCCCCAGCATGAAGAGGCAGATTTCTGGGGATGCTGGAAGAAGACATGTGGAGAAATTCAGTTTGATGAGTCTCTGGTTGGGTATTGAACAACTGAGAAGACCAACAAGACAGATAAGCTATTATCACCAGTATCCCACATTTGGTGTGCATCACGCCTGTCCTCTTGTGCACAGTTGATCTAAAGGTGGTTGGGAAATTCATGAAAACATCAGAGGTGACGAACTGCGTTGAATGAAACCACCTGGCCCCCTGCCTTCCAAACTGAACTTTTTCTTCTGGGAAGTTCAAAAAGATTTGATTAGTTTCCCCTGTCCCCATCCTTCTGGGTTTTGTTTGTTTCATTTTCACGTGCCACTGAACATCCAAATCCTGGCTGAGGTCAGAAATAGAAGTGTCAAAATACCAATCCCATGGGATTTTGGGCCCAGCTAAACCCAAGAAGTACAAGAAATATCAGGAGAGAACTTCTTGTGGCTTTTCCAATCCAGGTTTTTGGACCCCCAAGAGACTCGGAGGGTTCAGGTTCAGATGAGCAGCCAAAGCTTGAACTTAGTGATAGTACTCTCATCCTAAGGACTTCAAATTGAGGGCCAGAAGATGAGGAAATGTAGCCCTTCTCAACTTACCCTTTCTCACTTCTTCCTTACCAAGCTGGAATCCTGCTTCCCTCACTGCTCTCTCATGATTATTTCCCCAAGTCTAATGTGGCCTCTCACACCTCCATAGCTCTTTGCTGACCACCCCACAACAGGCATCAGAAGAGCCTTCCTCCACCCAGCATTATCAGCCTGCCTCTGCTCATGGAGCCACTCTGGGCCCATAGCAGTTTTTACACATCCCCAGCTTGCCCTCCAAAGTTGAGCCATCTCCCCTCTGTTGATTCTTAGGAGGGAACACTGAGTAAGGAAGAGAGAAGAGCGGGTTCCTAGCAGACTTTAAAAAAAGACCTAACTGTATCTTGAGTTTTGACTTGACTTCTTTTCCTAGATGCTAGGAAAAATCTACCTCTTTCTGCCCCAGTACTCATGGCTGTCTTTTTTCCAACCTTAGGAAACCAGCCAGTCAAGGTGAAAACCTCTCAAAGAATACCCAGTTTCCTTAGAGTTAAATCAGGCTAGCATTAAATCAGATATTAGCATTGCTTTGTGTGTTTGCATGTGTTAGGGAGAGACAGAGAGGTGGCTGCTATATAAATTTAGCTCCTCGAGTAGCTTCAAAATATGTTAAAGGAAGGGAGATGGGCTGTCAGTTAAATGTGTTATGGCTTCAGGGAAGTAGGGCAGAACAAGGACTGCCCTCACAATGAAAAGAGAAAGGAGCCTCTCGACCTGACAAACATGTGACAGACATTATCAACAAGAATTACAGATAAAGCCCCAAAGAAAGGCCCTAGTTGTCTTTAGAAGAGCAGGGTGGAGGAAATGACTTTTTTCCTTTAACAAAATTGACTGCCTTCTTCCCTGAGGGCTTCAAGTGTATCTAGTGTTTTTGATGTATGGGCATAACTGGGTACACTTTCTCACTGGCATCAGAAGAATACAGGCCACATGTTCTTTCCCCCTTGTTATTCTTCAGGGATTCCTTTAACTAGGTCAGGTTCTGCTCCCTTTACTCATGTTGAGCAGTACCCGACGATACAAGTAGCCCCACTGATTTCGGCAAGACTGCGTGTGGAAGAAGATGCTACTCAGCATAAGAAAGGGTTAGACACTCTGGCCCTGTAAATAAGAGATGTTTTGTTCTCTCTCCCTGCCTCTTTATAACTTGGGAGAGAGAATATTACAACACTAGACTGAATTCTCAAATGTGTGTAAGGATATGAACTGTGTACTGGCTGGAGGCCACTCCTCATATTTACACCCTGGCTTTTCTGTTAGCTTTTCTTCTCCCTCACTTCATGTCTTGTTTCACTAATGGGGTTGGGCTAGTTTTCCTTGTAGATTTGAGTGTGTACCCTCTATTTACTAGGGCAACATGAAAGGGAAAGTTAGGGGTGGAAGAAGAAAGATCTCAAAAGATCCGATAATTGCGTGATCATGGGAAACTTCAATATGAGTGACATGCTGGATGTCTCATGATGCTAGTATTAAAACATCCTTAGGATTAATAGAGGACAATTTCATAGCTCAAAAGTGTTCCGTCCAACAGGAGGGAATTCTATATTATACCTCATCTTGTCAGATAAGGAGGAATTGATCACAGAACTAAGGTGCAAGTGATCAGTGTGATGCTGGCAGGCCAATTGCCAGCTCATGCCACAGCCACAGGTCAATTATAGCATATTGGTATAGACAAAGAAGTTGTTAGATGTATAAAAGTGTATCTGGTGTTTAAACTTCATGAAAACGAATGGGATGTTACATGCATTGTTTTTACTTCTCTGTATCCTGTTGTAATTGATTTGGATTATCGGCAGATAAGTCTGCTTAATGGTCTGTGGGAATGTTGGATGGGATGGGAACTGAGTTACTGCAGAGAATTCCTTTTTGGGTGCTGGCTGGTGAGTCTTGCCCACATGCTCGGGGTTTAGCTGATCGCCATATTTGGGGTCAGGAAGGAATTTTCCTCCGGGGCGGATTGGCAGAGGCCCCGGAGGTTTTTCGCCTTCCTCCGCAGCGTGGGGCATGGGTCGCTTGCTGATGGATTCCCTGCAGCTTGAGGTCTTCAAATCTCACTTTTGAGAATTTCAATAACTCAGTCATGGGTTCGGGGTTGTTATATATGTGTATGGGTAGGGTTTTGTGGCCTGCCTTGTGCAGGAGGTCAGACTAGATGATCATATTGGTCCCTTCTGACCTATGTTTCTATGTTTCTATGAGTAATGTAATAGCAAATATTTACATCATAGATACCCCTCTGGTTAAATAACCCATCAAACAGAAAGCTTTGTGAAATGCAAATTAAGAACTTTAACATAAAAGTGCTAATTTCAAAGCAAATAGTCATTGTGTGTGAGGATGGAGGGGTCAAATACTCAAAATATGTTCCTTATTTTCCATCATCAGAGGAAATGCCCATGTGGGTAGTGACTTTGTTAGCTTGTTTTCTGTGAGAAGAAGCTATAATGAGAGATCCTGCATTTCTGGGATGTTTGGATTCTAGCAGGGCAGAATAACTGAATGAGAAAATGGAGATCCCCAGAGTTATTCTGGGTAGCCCCAGACTTTTGGGAAACTGGAAGATCACTACGTCTCCGCTACCATTTGGAATCACAAACTGTTACTCACCTGTGCATATATTTTACCTGCTTTAACCTTTCAATAACTCTCACTTCCTTTTCTTAGCTATGAAATCTTTAGTTAGTTTACTATAGAATTGGTTACTGGCATTGTCTTTGGTGTAAGATCTAGAGTATCAATTGATCTGGGGTAAGTGACTGGTTCCTGGGGACTGGAAGCAACCTAAATGTGATGTGAACTTTGGTGTAAGTCAATGGTTCTCAACCTTTCCAAACTATTGTACCCCTTTTAAGAGTTTGGTTTGTCTTGTGTACCCCAAGTTTCAATTCACTTAAAAACCACTTGCTTACAAAATCAAACACAAAAGTGTCACAGCACACTATTACTGAAAAATTATTTACTTTCTCATTTTTACCATATAATGATAAAATAAATAATCTGAATATAAATATTGTACTTACATTGCAGTATATGGAGCAATATAACCAAATTTTAGTTTGTAGTGACTTTGATAGTGCTTTTTAATGTAGCCTGTTGTAAAACTAGGCAAATATCTAAATGTGTTGATATACCCCCGGGAAGACCTCTGTGTATGCCCAGGGGTACGTGTACCCCTGGTTGAGAACCACTGGTGTAAGTGACCATTTATCACTAAGTTCAGTTTGTCTGGGTGAAAAGATAGACTGGAACATCTAAGGGGACTCCAAGGTGAGACTGGTATAGTGATCCAGGAGTTCACATTTAGTACTGGCTTGGTGAAGTCTAATTATGGACTGGTCACTGATACGGATAGCTGATTAGGATAGTTCAGTAAGCTGGGTGCAAGAAAACGACATGCATTTTAATATGGCTGAATGTAAGGCGAGGCATCTAGGAACAAAGAATGTAGGCCATGTTTACAGGAAGGGAGCCTCTATTTTGGGAGGTAATCAAATCACTCTGAAAAAGACTTGGAGATCGTGGTGGATAATCCATTGAATTTGAGCTCCCAGTGCAGTGCTGTGACTAAAAGGATTAATGTAGTCCTTGGATGTATGAATTAGAGATGTTTTCGGAAGAGCTATGAGACTGACTAAAGGACTGGAAAATATGCCTTATAGTGAGAGACTCAAGTAACTCAGTCTGTTTAACTTGACCAAGAGAAAGTTAAGGGTGACTTGATCACAGTTGATAAGTACCTACACGGGGAACAAAACTATGAGGACAGAGGGCTAAAGGATCACAATCGTCCTTTCTGCCCTTAAAATCTATGAAATGGTTGGAAGTAGGATCCAGTTTTTTATCTAATCTAAACTGAACCAGGACTCTGAACCTTCTGAGTTCATCAGTTGCTAATAGGTGTAAAGTGTACACGTACACTTGAGAAAATGCACATCTAGGTGCTTGTGGAGCAGTGGTTTTGTAGCCATGTTGGTCTAAGGTTCTTCGAGAGATAAGTTGGGGGAGATAATATCTTGTGGCCCAGGCAGTTGCCTGCTGTTGTGTGTATTCATGCATGCATGTGTAAAAGTTGAATAAAAGACATGTTGGGATGGGAAAGGACATGTCAGGCTCAGTATTAGAATGATAGGAAGACTAAGGAATCAAACTTGTGTGCAAACAAGAGTGTGTGTAGGTAGCCTGCATGTGGTTTCCTAGTGTTGACTTCGTTAGTCAGAGGGAAATGAGAGTGTGTTTTGGCACATGAACGAGCAGATACTCTATGCAGAAAGAGGACAAAGAGGATGTGTGAACACAAAGTACCGGCTCATCTCCCCCCTGCTGCGTCCACGCAACAGGGGGAGAGAAGGAAACCTATGTTGATAGCTTAGTGGGGTCACAGCAGAAGGGCAATCTAGTTGTTCTTTTTTCTTGAAACCAATTAGGACTAGTGAATTGTCAGGATTTAAAAATAGAAATAGTTTCTTCTCTCAAGCCCCCTTTTCCTGATGCAGCTGGAGCCATGCTGACTCCTATTCATAATATTTTATTAATAATATTGGATTAGTCAGATGGAGACCTGTAGGGCTGGACAGTCTGAAAATGAAATATATCTTCTTTTTGTGTGTATTTTATTATACAACGTTCCTTGGAACAGAGGCCATCTTCCTTTACTGTATTGTACAGCACCAGTTAGGCTGAACAAATAATGATACAAACAAAGGTTTTGACAAGCTTAATGCTTTTATTGAGCTATCTGAAATCTTGGCCACACACTTGGGGGCAAGTGTTCTAGAGGGAACATATTCGTGGCCTGCTTTCTTTTAAGTAAGATGATTAATGGAATCTAGTTCTTAATAACGAGGAGAATACTTTAAGCCTGGCTCTGATCTCTAAAAGGTGTAGATTGAGAATAACTCCACTGAGGTCAGTGGAATCTCACTGGTGTACATGGCATTGGAATCACAGCCTTTAAAATGACTTTGTGTTTCCATAGGGACTTTCACCAGAAGAACCCAGAATGTTTTTAAACATACATTAATTAAACCTCACAACAGTAGGCCCTACAAGGTAGGGAAGTTCTGTACCCATTTGGTACATGGAAACAGTCTCAAGGGATAATAGATGTGCCAAGAGAGTAGAGAGAGCCAAACTGCCCTCTATCCAGAAGGAGGCATGGGGTGAAAGTGCGGGAGGACAGTGGGAATTTTTTAGCACCTCCTTTATTTCTTCCACTCTAGTCACTAAATGCATAGTTAACCGTTGCATTCATCTATCTCTGTTGAAGTGGAACAGCATTACTCTATTTGATTTTGGGCCTCCTAGCAGACAAACAATAAGCATACTCCAGGGAAACCACACAAAAATGCATGCACATGTGGGGAACACCTGTCCACCTGCATAGATCTTGGCTAATAAAAATGTAAACCAGGAGCTGTAATTATAGCGTGCCTGGTGACAAGGTATCCTCCTTCTTGAATGGCTTTAAGAAATCAACCCCCCTTTGGAAATAAAAGAGAAAGTAATGAATTCTACTGTCCAACAGCTTTTGGAATATAAAATATCAACCTCTCCAAGGACAGCAACAAAATGAAATGGTTCAGACACTCCAATGGCTGAATCTAGAGGTTTTGCTCTCTTGTATGTTCCTCTGCCCGCCTCATTTTATTTTTCTTTATGCTGCTTCTGTTTTTCTCTGATTCCATCTCTGCTTCTTAATCTGTCTGTTTTCCCATTTGTCATTCTCCCTCTCTCTTGCCTTCTTTATCTGTTTCTTAAATCATTTGTTTATCTTGGTCTCCCTATTTTTGAGACATAGAGTTTAAGTCCACAAGGGAACACAAGATCATCTAGCTGGACCCCCTGTGTATCGCAGACCACTAACATCCCCCCTCCAGTAAACTCAACAACCAGAATTAGACCCAAGTATTACAGCCTGCAAGAGACGAAACTGTTGCGTGCCATAGGCAGAGAACAGGAGAGACTGAGGGACATCAGTGACAGAGAACTGATGAAGTGAGATGTACCCACATGATCCTAGCATGTGACCCAGGCACCCCACTGTGTGTGTGTGTCAATTTCAAGCCACTTTAGCTGTGATGTGGGTTATTCCTATCAGGTTCTGGTTTAGTAAGCATGTCTAAATAGGAGCTTATCACCATAATGCTTGGGCGTGTCCCTTATGGCATCAGAACAGTGATGTTACAATATGTTTTATGGCGGCTTTATGTAGACCTGAAAGGCTAAGCAATAGGACTTCTTTTCCCCCTCCAGGAGAGACCTCGTAGCCAGGTCTGTGCAGTGACAAATGCTATTTCTACCCCCCAACATACATGGTAAGACTTCATGAAGCAGAGCAGTGTTATCTTACAAGTGCAGCACGTGAGTGATGAATTTACCCCTTTTGCTAATCTGGATCAAAACAGAACATGTCCCCACCGTGCTGCCCCCGATTCCTCAGCCTGTTCCACCTAAGGGCGAGTGTAGTCCTAATGTACCAGTGGGTCTCTGTGTCTGGGGCAGGATCCAGCTGCCACTAATGGCCACCTTTGATGACAGTCTCAGCAGAGAGGCCAAGGAGTGAATAGGCCATGGAGACTGTAAACAATACTCTCAGTATTATAATTGGTTACACCCGGTCGGGGTGAAGGCCATATGTGAGGGAAGCTTGCAGTGCCACAGTACATTCTGTTTCTGATCTGCAGATAAACAGAAAACTGCAATTTCCAGGGATTTCAATTTGGCACCTTTCATATAGCACTTAAATTCACTTTTTAAAATGCCAGTGTAGGACGAAAGGGCAGCTTTCAGACACACGAGAATATTACAGACTCTCTTTACAAAACCTCATGCTGTTCAAAACATGGTGATTTCAATTAACAGGGCCTTCAGGCAGCTTTTTGATTGTTTGTGAACCCCAGGTGTTTACAGCCCATGTAGATTTCACTCTGGTTACGGATTCAACTGAATACAGAAAGTCACGCTTGCTCTAAACCACTGTGTCTCGCTCGATTTTTGCACCACACCCATGAATCATGTATATTTTCAACACAAATCAATAAATCAGGTCTGGTTCACTCAAAACTCAGGCTAGGTTTGCTCTAAATGTTTTGGAACCTTAACGAAGCTTTCGGTGAGCCTGAGCTAAGTTTACAATGAAATCTTAGAAGATGGCAATTTTCACATGTTTTCATGGCCTAGTAATACTGTGTGCATTGATAGCTCTTTCCAGCCAAGGATCTCAAAGCACTTTAAGAATAGTCGCGAATCATGTTTCCAAATATGCCTGCAAGGGAAAAATTATTACTTCATTTTACAGAGAGTGAAAATGAGGCACAGAGAGCACCCCAAATCAGAGGTCACTTTTGAAAATTTGGCTGCACATGAATATGGGACTCCTGATACTGATGTGGGGTTTTTTGTTTTTGTTTTTTAAATCCTTTTGAATGTTTCAGAACCATCAAGCTTTGCTATAGGTGCTGTGACTAGAGGTGATGGGGGTATTGCCACACCCCCTGGCATGAAGCGGTTTCCATCATATACAGCATTTATACTTTGGTTCAATGGCTCTCAGCATCCACCACTATCCAAATTGTTACAGCACCCCTGAACTTTGCACATAACTAGACTACACCATCACATGTACTTTTTGTTGTTCTCTCTATACCATTCCCTCCATACCCTGATGTTTGCCACAGTCACTCCTTGCATCTGTCTTAGATTGCCATCTCTTCTGGACAGGGACTCCTTTGTGTTTATATAGAACCTAGCCCAGTGAGCCCCAATACTTATCAGGGCCTCTGGACTCAATTGTAATGCAAGTGATGATGTGACCTGCCCAAGGTTGCACAATGGAAGAGTGAGACTAGGACTCCATTAGTCTGGCTGCTAGGCCTGTGTATTTGCTGTAGGACCATCCTGCGTCTCTTTGTATAACTGACATTTCACACAGCTCTAAAACACAACAGCCTCCTACAGTTTTATAAGAGGTTGCCAGCAGCTGACTTCAAAATAAACATTCTTGTGTCTCTCACCAAAACAAAATATTATTGTAATATTCAATTGCAAATAAAATGAGGGAGGTATATTTTCTTCCATGCAAGTATTTATCGTTTGCAATCACTGAGCTTAAAAGAGTGCTTTGAGTCACAGGAAGGCGAGCAGAAGTTGTGGGGAAAGGAAAATTTAAACAAGTGGTGGTCGTTTTCCATTTTCCCCATGCAGTTACTGAAACATTTGTGTTTGGATCAAATCTTTCTCCCTGTTATCTAGTGCAGGGTGTGAGTTACTATCTGTTTGAAATCTTCTCATGTTTGCTTTGTATCATGATCCAGGGAAGTGGAGTCAGAGGACCAGACACAAGATAAACAGGGAACGTGGGCAGTGAGGCTGGAAGCAATACAGCCACATGGACAGAGCAGTGCACTGGGTTCAGTCAAGTTCCACTTGCTCAACTTACCTGCATTCAGCTCCACTCTTTGCTAATGAAACATGGGGGCAGTGTCTGAGCAGCGAGTTCTCTGAAGTGCAGCAGCTGGCATGGAATCCACTCTGAAGTCCCAGAGAGCCCTGGATTTTGCAGACACAAACCTACCCCAGCGATGGACCCTGTGAAAGAAGCTCAAGCTATTCGCAGATCTGGGCCAGGCAGGAGGGCAACAACAGCTGGAAAGAAAAACTGTTGTTTTACCTTACTGGGGAACAAAGCAGAGAGGTCTGCAGCACTCTGACATTCACCACTGCCTCAAGACTCCCCAGCAGTCCTAAGAGCCTTGGGTAACTTGCTCCTCACAGTGGAATGAAACTGTGGGCCAGCACAGGGTTTTCACGAGAGACCAATCTGAAGGGGAGGGGATAGCACAACGGCTGCTCCATGCAGTTTTGGGGACTTGACAGGCTCCCTAAATCTGGACAGGATAGTCTGCAGCACTTGGGATTGCCGCTTGTGGGAGTCACTGCGCCAGAAAGCCAATCTCACCTGAGACAGATGCTTAGGCTTAAAGTGTGCAGCAAATGCCACATCAGAAGGGAGGAAAGCCTTGGGATGAAGAACATGCAGTGAGATGACAACAAAGGAAAGCAGGTGGCCACATTTCCACAGGGGTGTGCCGTGTGTCTCTGGTGTCCGATGCCTGCATTTGTGCCCCCCTCTGCCTCATGTGCGCCCCCCCATACAGAGAAGGAGGGGTTCCTAGTACCCACCTGATGGCACCAGCTACCCTGGTCAATTCCTGGCTGCGGAGGGAGGGGGGAGAGAAGGACACCACTTTCCTTGTCCTGCACCCCAAGGGACTTTCTGGTGCTTTTAGCAGAGGCTTACATGGCTCTGGCTGGGCTCTGTTGTCCCCCCCGCCCCGGCACTTACCCACCATGTGGTGCCTGCCTCTCCCACGCCTACCCTGCAGCTCAATTAGATCCAGCGCCGGCTCCCCCTACTGGGGGGGGAAGGGGGCTTAACCCTCAGCCAGGGAGAGTGGGGGGAGTTCCTCCTGGTCATCCACAGCTTCCCGCCCCCCACCTGCCCCTGGACTCCTTCAAGCTGCCCCTCAGAGCCTCCTGCCCTGCACCCCCCACCTTCTGCATGTCATGAAGGGCCCAGTCAGCAGCCCCCCATCAGGCTGGCACCTGGGGACTGGCCCCCTCCTGTGTCCCTCCCTGGTCAGTACGCCACCGCGTTTCCATACTCATGGTAAGATGCTTTTACTGTGGGAGGCCGCATGAGCAGGTAAAAGTGCCCACACTAGGATGGCTCTGCAAAGACTGTGGCAAGTTGAACCATTTTAACCATGTGCATAAGAGCAGAGGAAGGTCCCAGAAAGCTTCAGTCAGGCTTGTCCAAGAGGGGGCTGTCCCATCACACAGTGACAATGACATTCTGACTCTCCTTGTGTCTGAGAGCATATCACGTTCAGGCTGCCAGGACAGGAAAGCAACAAGGGACAATCCCGACCTCCATGCATGCAGCAATGTTAACTGGGAAATGCCCTGTGCAATTTCAGATGGATAGCGGGGCCTCCTGCAATGTGATCCCTCATGGTGAATTGGGCTCGAACACATCCATTATGAAGAGGGGGCATAATCTTATGATATATAATGAGAACAGAGAAAAATGTGACCTCACAGTAACTGACTCAAAAAATAACCAGCTATACCACTGGAAGTTTGTGGTGGCAGATGGTAAGCACCACAGACCCCTCTTGGGGAACAGAGCCATAAAGTCACAGATCTGATGCGGGTGCAGCATCAGAATTTTATAGCTGATGTGCAAGAAACAAAAGGAGGAGTCCCATGGTGACAATTTTAAAAGCATATGAGAATCCACACTTGGATCCTGCTGGGTTGAGCCTGGCTGCTCTACACCTGGATTGGGAGCCAGGACTGGGTGTGCCTGTGAGACTCTGTCTCCTCTTGCTTGCTATCTTGGTGCCCTTGGCACAGAGAGGCAGGGCCTAGCGTGTTTCTAGGGTAAGCCCAGCCCATGTGTTCTGTCAGGGTCAGGTGCAATCTCACCACTGAGTCCATGTCTTAGTGCTGGGTGATGTCCACCACTATTCAGCCAGTGGCCTGTGCTCTCCACTGCCATGCTGGAGCCTCCACATATATTTATTGGCAAATAAAATATGCAGAATTTTAAAATATTATGCATAGGGTTTTTAATTTTTTGGTGCAGAATTCCCTCAGAAGTATTGATTACAATGGACTACTATTCACATTTCTGGGAGGTTGGTGCCCTGATTGATACAAGAAGCAAGTCAGTCATTGGCAGATTGAGGGCACACTCTGTGAGAGATGGCCCACTGTATCACTGACAGTGTATCCCAATTTGCCACAGAAGAATTCAAGGAATTTGCACACAAATGGGGCTTTGACCACAACATCTCCTCCCCAGCATAGTCAGAGAGTAATTGTGAGGTGGAATCAGCTGTGAAAACAGCGAAGAGACCATTACAAAAGGCTGTTTCTTCTGGTTCAGACCCCTTGCTAGTGTTTTTGGCACATAGAAATACCTTAACACAGAGGTGTCAAAACAGCCCAGAGCAGGAACTGATGGGATGAAGGATCAAAACCCTGCTACTAATGAAGGGATATGTGTTGCAGCCAGAAGGATGGAGATGCTGCCAACAGGAGATGGCCAACAATCAGCACAAGCAGGCACTAGAGTACGACAAGTCAGCCAAGGACCTACTGGCCCTGGAGACCGCTCTGAGGATCCAGGCTGTGGGGGGACACCAGAAGATGTGGAGTTAAGGTGTCATGAGGGAGGCACTGGCACCCAAGTCATACAAAATGACTATGCAGGGAAGACGAGTGATCCAAAGATACAGGAGATTCTTATGAGCGAGCAGACACAACACCCAGAGAGACAGAGATCGCCACAGGACAGAGACCACCCGCAGGCCAACCCCACAGGCAGGGAGGAGACTCCACAGAGAGAGAGAGTGAATTTGCTACATTCGTAGACAGAGATAGGTCACTTCTGGTGCAGTTGCCTGTTGAAGAGACCAAACTCTCTCAAAAGCTATGTAACCACCTGAGTCTGTGGTGAATACAAGACTCTAACTCAGCTACGTGTTAGCACTGGGACTCAGTGCCGGAGGGTCATTTATTAGTTTTTATAATCAAATGTTGTACAAAAGAAAAGATGTATCACGATTAGTGGAGTCAGAGGGTCTGTGTCCCAGGACGGATTGTTATCAATGGATCGCCAGGAAAACAGGACGCGGGGAGTTAGGCTGAGAGCAACAAAAGCACATGAACACAGCAGTGCATAGGGTTTAATAAAGTTCCACTTATTCAATTTAAGCTGGTTTCAGCTTCACTCGCTGCAAAAGAACCCACTTCTACTTGTTTGTCTTTCTTGTCGTATTCCTCTTCTAGTTTCTTAGCATATCACTCTTTTGTATCATCTTCACAGTTCGTTTCTCTTTGGCTCAAGAAGTTGGTTAAATGTTGGCAGTAAGGCTTTTGTCCTCCTGCCCCCCTGTCTCTCAACTCAGGAACTTTATACAGCATTGTGGGGTGTGTTGAAATATTCTAAAAATGTTAAATATGGCTCTTTTGATCCCTTCAGGGCTTTTTAAAAATCAAGTTCTGTGCTATTTGTGTTGTTTCCTCCACTTGCCTGTTTGACTGTGCATAGTAAGGGCTTGACCTGGTGTGTTTGAACTGGTACATCAAAGAAATAGTTGAGATGAGCCATTCATGTATTGCGGATGATTAACAAATCTAAAATCCTGTGATGATCAAATTGATTTACATTGTTGGATTATAGTGCTACCCAACGTATTGTGCAACAGCTCCATTTCAAATGAATGTGCACAGTAGTACAGTAATTGAAAGTAATATCTCATTTAAATCAAACAGTTCTGAGACAGCATCCAACCAAGGACAATCAGGAACCTCATGTAGCTTTAGTGATTATTTGCACTCTGCAGCCTGCATTTACTAAAGATTTCATACGTAGAAACCTTATCTTCAATGGCAGCATTCATCTCTGGCCTGAATAAGACATCTGAGGCTCTGTTCTTACACTTCTCAATGTCAGATTGGCACTGTAGAATATGATTGGCATTTCTGATCTCAGGCTATGTGGTAATTTGACACAATTTGAGTGGAGTAGCTGTGAATTTACCCTCACATTGCAAGCACCCTATGCCAGTCACTTAATCATGCTGGGAGAGGTTAGGATAGGAATAGCTCTGCGCTCCCTCATACAGTTTATGGTCTTCCACTGTTCTCTACAATGACTCCTAGGCTAGGACTGAAGTAACTGTCATCTCTTTATAATATGCCTTTTAATTTCCCCTGCCACAGGTTTTCATGAGAAATTAGTAGTCCTGCAACTTCATATTTCAGTTCCTTCAGAATTATTGGTGAATACCATCTGGTCCTGGTGACTTATTACTGTTCAATTTATCAGTTTGTTCCAAAACCTCCTCTACTGACACCTCAGTCTGGGAGAGTTTCTTAGATTTGTCACCTAAAAAGAAGGGGTCAGGTGTGGGGATCTCCCCTACATCCTCTGCAGTGAAAACCAATGCAGGAATTCAATTAGCTTCTCCTCTACACGCTTCTTTGGCTTTTCTATTGTCCAGTGGCCCCACTGACTGTTTGGCAGGCTTCCTGCTTTTGATGTACTTAAAAAAATGTTGTCTTTGGGTTTTGTGTCCTTGCTAATTCTTCTTCAGATTCTTTCTGGGCCTGCCTTTTTATTGTTTTACAGCTTGACATGCCAGAGTTTATGCTCCTTTCTATTTTCTTCACTAGGATTTGACTTCCAATTTTGGAAGGATGTCTTTTTGCCTTTTACCACCTCTTTTACTTTGCTGTTTAGCCATGGTTGTATTTTTGTGTGTGTCCTCTTACTGTTTTTAAATCTGGGGCATACATTTAGTTTGAGCCTCTATTATGGTGTTTTTAAATAATCTCTGTGCAGTTTGCAAACATTTCACCCTTGTGACTGTTCCTTTTAACTTCTGTTTAAGTAGCTTCCTCATTTTTGTGTAGTTCCCTTTTTGAAGTTAAATGCTACTGTGATGGGTTTCTTTGATATTTCCCCCCCTACAAGGATGTTAAATTTAATTGCATTATGGTCACTATTACCAAGTGGCTCAGCTATATTCACCTTCTGGATTAGATCCCGTGCATCTCATAGGACTAAATCAAGAATTGTCTCTCCCCATGTGGATTGAAGGGCAAGCTGCTCCAAGAAGCAGTCGTATATGGTGTTAAGAAATTTGATCTCTGCATCCTTTCCTGAGGTGCCATACTCAGTCCATATAAGGATAGTTGAAGTCCCCCAATTATTATTGCATTTTCAGCCTCTCTGAGCTCCCTGCGCATTTCACAGTCTCTGTCACTGTCTTGGTCAGATGGTTGGTGGTATATTCCTACTGCTATACTCTTATTATTCAAGCCTGGAATTTCCATCCATGAAGATTCTATGGTACAGTTGGATTCATATTAGATTTTTACTTTATTTGATTCTATGCTTTCTTTCACATATAGCGCTAGCCCCCCACGTCCACCACCTGCTCTGTTATTCTTGTATATTTTGTTTCCTGATATTACCGTGTCCCACTAATTATCCTCATTCCACCAAGTTCCCGCAAGGCCTGTTATATCAATATCCTCATTTAATGCCAGCCGCTCTAGTTCGCCCATCTTAGCACTGAGACTTCTAGCATGTCTCTATAAGCACTTTTACATTTTTCTCAACATTCAGATGCTTGCCTTTCCGTGTTACAGTTAAATGACGCTCTTTTATGTTTGACTGTTCCTCATTAGCTCCTACATGTACTTTACCAACTTCTTTCTTATGTTGTTTACTACGCTAGGGAGTTCCTCCTTTAATAAATTCATTCCTAAGGGAAGTCTCCAGCTGAACTGTGTGCACCTGTCAGCTTTTCCCCAGCTCTTAGTGTAAAAAATCCTCAACAACCTTTTTAAATTTACATGCCAGCAGCCTGGTTCCTTTTTGATTTAGATGGAGCCCATCCTTCCTGTACAGGATCCTCCTTTCCCAAAAGGTTCCCCAAGTCCTAATAAACCTAAAGCCCTCCTCCCTACACCCTGGTCTATTCCATGCACTGAGACCCTGCAGTTCCGCCTGTCTTCCTAGCCCTGCATGTGGAACTGGAACCATTTCAGAGAATGCTACCATGGAGGTCCTGGACTTTAATATCTTACCTAGCAAGACCTCTCTCCTACCTTTCTCTATGTCATTGGTATCTGCACGTACCATTGGTACTTATATGTACCACAGCCACATCCTTTTCTCTTCCCAGGGATGAGATGAGCTTTGCCCTCTGGAACTGTGTCAGGAGGAAACAGTAGAGGTAGAACCAGCAATTTGTAGCAGAAGCAATAAAGTGGCAGCTTTTTTCTGTTAAAGCCACAGACAGTGTCTCTCTCCACAGGTGTTGTGAGCCTCTTTCTGCTTCTCCCCTCTACCTCCTACATCATGAACACTTAAAAAAGAAGTCAGGGGCATGGCTTGAATGAAGGGCAACCTGGGCTGCGGAGGGAGCCTCATTCCCCTCAAGAAAGCAATCATTCATTTAATAGATACATGGAAAGAAAAGGAGGAGATGGGAGCTCTCTTTGTTCTATATTATTTACTACCAGCTTCTTGAGGAGGCATTTATGATTATTAGGGAAATGCAGCCTGTGCTATTTCAGAAAACATGGACCACATTTTCGAAGACTTTGGGGTGTGCAAAAGACATGGGGATTCACCTCAAACAAAATTATCTGGCTAAGGCTCTTCTTTTTCTAAAAGCATGTTGTTAAGCTTGAAAAACTGGAGCCAGTGCTTTCCCTGTGTAGTAATTCCTTTTCACTCACCTTTATTTGCCTTTGTTACATCTGGGGGCTATTGCTTCAACCTGTCTAGGTTCTTATATTAGAAAGGCAAGGTGGGTGAGGTAATATCTTTTATTGAACCAGCTTCGGTTGGTGAGAGAGACATGCTTTCAAGCCACACAGCTCTTCCTCAGGTCTGAGAAAGGTACTCTGAGCGTCACAGCCAAATGCAAGGTGGAACAGATTGTTTAGCATAAGTAGTTTGCACCTATTGTAAGGGACCTTTCAAGGTAGAGTGTCTCATTATGTATTACCTCAGTCTGCAGTCAAAGGCAAAAAGGGGGATTAGGACATTAAAGCTTGTTGTAATAAGCCATAAATCCAGTGTCTCTGTTCAGTCCATGGTTTTCAGTGTCTAGCAAAGTTATGAATTTAAACTCCCAGGCTTGTTTTTAGAAAGTGATGTGCAGGTTTCCATTGAGGAAGAGGACTTATAGGTCAGATATAGAGTGATTAGCTTTGTGAAAAGTGTTCACCTGCAGGTGACAGGGTGTTTTTGTCTGTTATTTTCCTGTGTGAGTTCATTCAAGAGCGTAGTGATTGTCTGTGTTTCACCACATTGTTTTCATTGGTGAATTTAGTGCACTGGATGAGGGCACCACATGTAGTGATAGGCCTGTGGAGGATCCCTCTATCTTGAAAGGTGTGTTGTGGGGGAGGGTTTGATCACTGTAACAGTGAAGATATGTTTTCAGGTTTTGCATCTGTCGTTCTGGCAGGGGCTGGTGCCACTTTGGGTTGTGTGGCCTGGTCTGTGGGGAGCTTGCTTCTGATGATGAGCTTGGAGAGAGTTGGAGGTTGTTTGAAGGCCAGAAGTGGTACATATATGGCCCCCATTAGCAAAGAATCTGATTGCCTCCCAAATATTAAAAATAGAAATAATAATAATCTCTTTGTTCCTTCCTACCTTCCTTCTTAGCCTGTAGGAAAAATAACTAGAAGGGTGAGTGTGCACACATGCACATGCCTTTGTGTGTGAAGACCTTTTTGAGGAAAAGCCAAGTTGTAGAGTTTTGTACGTCAGTCTGAGTGCAGTGAGCCTGGTGGCCATTCCTTATCTCTGGGAGTTCATTCCAAAATCTAGGTCCAGTGCCTGTGAAAGCTCTAGTTCCTGCGCTCATGAGTTTCCCCATATAGGTTGACCATTTCATGGTTACAGTGGAGCACAGCTGTTGTGGGAAGTCTCTTCTACTGCTTAGAGCAGGGGTCCCCAAAATTTCAGCTGCCAGGGCCACATCACTCAGTCTTGCTCTTATGGTGGGATGGAGCAGCTCCTCCTGGCCAGGGAGCTGGGCCCATGTCATGTGGGAGAGGGGTGGGGGGCAGTGAAGACTTGGCATGCCACTTGTGAAAAGCTGCCGACCACTGTGTTATGTTATGAAAGGCCACACATAATTGTAATGCCACTGGACTCAGCAGGGCGGTCAAAATTTGTCGGCAAGCTGTATGCAGCCTGGGGGCTGTAGTTTGGGGACCACTGGCTTAGAGCAAAAGATTGAGAATCGGGACTTCTAGGTTCTGTTCCTACCTCTACCACGGAGCTACAGAGTGGCTGTCCTCTGAAAAATCTGTAGACAGAGTGCAGAACTAAATGGATAATGCTCTGATACAATATGTTCCTAAGTGACTTTCACCAAGGCCACCTGAGGGAATCAGTGTCAGGCCTTGGGTGAGAATGTGGTAGTCCCTTGCTCTTTCAGTGTTGTGCTTCCTCCACCAGTCATGTTATCTAGCTAACCCTCCTTGTATCAAGAGGCCACACTGACTGTTCAGTAAAGGAGCTGGTGCCCAACTGAGGACAGCGGACTTGTGTCCAGGAGGGAGCTTGCAGCATAGTGCTGACTGGTAGACCTCCTTGGCCAGATGCACTCTGATCTAGACTCTCCCCCAAACGTGAGAAATCCACAGGTATACAGTCATGAACCGTGAAGGCCAGCCCTGGGAAGATATACGGCCATCCCTTGAAATTAATGTAAGTGGAGTGGCCAAATCCTTTAGCTGACTCTGAAATCTCAACCCGGATTAAGAAAGCACCATGAGAGGCTTTCAACCCTGGCGACCAATTTATATTTTTAGGGCTCCCTCTGCAACAGAAAAGGCTGGGGAAACATGCTCTTTATTTAAAATAAAAGCTGAGGTTGCCTGGACATTTTCAGCATCTGAGATCTGTGGAGCACACAGCCACAAGCTCTGCGAGCCTCATCTGCCCATTTGTCAGATTGTACAGATACACAGGAAACAGGCTTTCATTATCTGCAGTGAGACACCTGAAATCACAGGGTAAAAGGTTTAGGGGTGAAATTATATCTGAGACCTTATTCAGTGCCATCTGGCTATTACAGAAGATGGAATTCTGCAAGAATTTGTGACTGTTCCGTCATGCAAGGAAGCAAGGCTAAAAAGAGCAAAAGATGGTGACTTTGAATATACATCTTTCTCCCCTCAAAAGAGAAATTCCCCTTATCAGAGAAATTCACATCTCCCTTCCCCCAGAGCATATGCACCTCTATTAAAGACAAATCAGGCCCTCATCTCCCCTTCTATATCCATTCCTGGTGCTGACACTTAGCTTCTGTTAAAGACAGAGTGCTCACGTATTCCTTTATCGGCTCCCTGAAGGGCCAGGATTTGTAACCTCTGGTGAATGAAAGTCTTTCTCTTAGCTAAGCTAAGGCTACCATTTGATTATCTGTCAGAGCTCTGTTTAAGCTACTGAAAGGAAGTGGGCAGGCTGCCTGATGACTGCACTGATCAGCCTGTTTGACTGAAGAAGGCTTCCTGCAGGTCAAATTCTATATATTGCAGGTTCCGCAGGTCCAGCAGTAGATCCCAACCAACCCTAATTTGGAAGGTGATCCCACCCTATCTTGGGATGTGGGGAATGAGGTAGCTAGTCCCCAAGTTCATTCCATCCCAAATTAAAGGGAGACTGCTATGAATCAGTATGATACAGCATATTAAATAAAATAGACCCTCACTCAGAGTGAGTCTCTTAAGGCCACTTAACAGAAAACGAACCCAGCTTTATACATGTGCAAACAGAGGAATGGAATCAAATATAGCTCTCAGATCCCTGTTCGTGAGTAATTAATGGGAGTGAATGGATAAGCCATTGGAAGTAATGAATCTCATTGGGGGTAGGGTGCGGGGGAGCGGCTTCTCCTGGATTTTCATTAAGCTGGGAGCCAATGACAGAGTTGCCTGAATAAGGCCCCAGAGTGAAACCTTGAATGAGAATATAGTGGCCTGAAGATGAAATTCATTAGGCTCAGTTTTTTCTAGAAGGACCCAGCCCCAGGACTGAGGAGTCCATGCTTTTCTGGTTATATTCATTTGCTTCTTTATGTTTTTAGGTTTAGGTAGCATTGGTGAAAGGTGACAGATTTTTCACAGCCCCAGAGGCTGACGTCCCCTGCCCCCAGAAAAGATATGGTACAGGCAGTAACAGTACAAATTTCCTCAAACCAACTGGTAAATATGTTTCCTCTTTAGGGATTGGAAGGTAGTTCATGGATAATGAACCTCTGTTGAGACCATCAAGAGTGCCCCCTCATCTCAAATGTGTGTTTTGGAGATGTGGAACATCTGTCCCCTAGGGGAATGGAGTTGATGCCACCAGTTTGTTTCAATAGGCCATTAACAACTGTCAGGTGGTAACAACTTTCTATCACTACAAACATGGGGCAAATTGAAGTTGAGATTCTGTTGTTATAAAGGTAATAGGAACTTCAGACTCATTGAAGAAGAGCAATGTCTGTGTGTATTCTGGTACGTCAAAGTGAACGGTTGTATGTGCCTGTGTTTGCGTTGCGCTGTGTGCGTTTAGCATGTGTATGTCTGAATATGTATCTGATACAATGGAAGTGAGAGAGGGGAGAGGACGCTGTTTGTATGATCCTATAGGATGGGTTTGATTCTGTGGCTGCTGATCATAGAATCATAGAATATTAGAGTTGGAAGGGACCTCAGGACATCATCTACTCCACCCCCTGCTCAAGCAGGACTAACCTCAGCTAAATAATCCCAGCAAGGGTTTTGTCAAGCTGCATCTTAAAAACCCTTAAAGATGGAGGTGCCACCACCTCGCTAGGTAACCCATTCCAGTGCTTCACCACCCTCCTAGTGAAAAACTTTTTCCTAATGTCCAACCTAGACCTCCCCCACTGCAACTTGAGACCGTTGCTCCTTATTCTGTCATCTGCCACCACTGAGAACAGCCTAGCTCCATCCTCCCTGGAACCCCCTTTCAGGTAGTTAAAGGCTGCTATCAAATCCCCCCTCATTCTTCTCTTCTGCAGACTAAACAGGCCTAGTTCCTTCAGCCTCTGCTAATAAATCTTGTGCTCCAGCCTCCTAATCATTTTTGTTGCCCTCTGCTGGATTCTCTCCAACTTGTCCACATCCTTTTTGTAGTGGGGGGCCCAAAACTGGACACAATACTCCAAATGCGGCCTCACCACTGCCAAATAGAGGGGAATAATGACTTCCCGTGATCTGCTGGCAATGCTGTTACTAATGCAGCCCAATATGCCATTAGCCTTCTTGGCAACCAGGGCACACTGCTGACTCATATCCAGCTTCTTATCCACTGTCACACCCAGATCCTTTTCTGCAGAACTGCTGCCTAACTCGTCGGTCCCCAGTCTGTAGCTATGCATGGGATTCTTCCGTCCTAAGTGCAGGACTGTGCACTTGTCCTTGTTGAACCTCATCAGATTTCTTTTGGCCCAATCCTCCAATTTGTTTAGGTCCTTCTGTATCCTATCCCTCCCTTCCAGGGTATCTACCACTCCCCCAGCTTAGTGTCATCTGCAAACTTGCTGAGGGTGCAATCCACCCCATCCTCCAGATCATTAATGAAGATGTTGAACAAAACCGGCCCCAGGACTGACCCCTGGGGCACTCTGCTTGTGATCAGCTGCCAGCTAGACATGAAGCCATTGATCACTACTTGTTGAGCCCTATGCTCTAGCCAGTTCTCTATCCATTTTATAGTCCATTCATCCAACCCATACTTCTTTAACTTGCTGATAAGAATACTGTGGGAGACTGTATCAAAAGCTTTGCTAAAGTCTAGGTATATCTTGTCCACCGCTTTCCCCACATCCACAGAGCCAGTCACCTCTTCATAGAAAGCAATCAGGTTGGTCAGGCATGACTTGCCTTTAATGTATCCATGTTGACTGCTCCTGATCACCTTCCTCTCTTCTAAGTGCCTTACAATGGATTCCTTGAGGACGTGCTCCATGATTTTTCCAGGGATTGAGGTGAGGCTGACCAGTCTGTAGTTCCTTGGATCCTCTTTCTTCCCTTTCGTGAAGATGGGCACTATATTTGCTTTTTTCCAGTCAACAGGGACCTCCCCCAATTGCCATGAGCTTTCCAATGGCTCTGAAACCACATCAGCTAACTCCCTCAGCACCCTCGGGTGCATTGCATCTGACCCCATGGACTTGTGTATGTCCAATCTTTCTAAATAGTCT
Organism: Mesoclemmys tuberculata; assembly: GCA_007922155.1. Classification (NCBI taxonomy): domain Eukaryota; kingdom Metazoa; phylum Chordata; order Testudines; family Chelidae; genus Mesoclemmys; species Mesoclemmys tuberculata. The sequence goes on from ML675613.1 coordinate 52,242,084, forward strand.
TGGACCTTTTCCTTCAGCACTGTGGGATGTTCACCTTTTCCCCATTCTGTGCTGCCCAGTGCAGTAGTCTGGGAGCTGACCTTTTCTGTGACGACAGAGGCAAAAAAGGCATTGAGTACCTCAGCTTTCTTCACATCCTCTGTCACTAGTTTGCCTCCCCATTCTGTAAGGGGCCCACACTTTCCCTAATCTACCTCTTGTTGCTAACATACCTGTAGAAATCCTTCTTGTTCCTCTTCACATCCCTTGCTAGCTGCAACTCCGATTGCGCTTTGGCCTTCCTGATTTCATTCCTGCATGTTCAAGCAGTATTTTTATAATCCTCCCTAGTCATCTGACCAAGCTTCCACTTCTTGTAAGCTTCTTTTTTGTGTTTAAGCTCACCAATGACTTCTTGTTAAGCCAAGCTGGTCGCCTATTCTTTCTGCACATCAGGATGGTTTGTTCCTGTGCCCTCAGTAAGGTTTCTTTAAAATACAGACAGCTTTCTTGGATTCCTTTCCTCCTCATATTAGCCTCGCAGGGGATCCTGCCCATCAGCTCCCAGAGGGAGTCAAAGTCTGCTTTTCTGAAGGCCATGGTCCATATCCTGCTATTCTCCTTTCTTCCTTTTGTCAGGATCCTGAACTCGACCATCTCATGGTCACTGCTGCCCACATTGCCACCCACTTCTACTTCCCCTACCAAATCTTCCCTGTTTGTGAGCAGCAGGTCAAGAGCTGCACGGCCGCTAGTTGGTTGCGCCAGCATTTGCACCAGGAAGTTATCCACAACACAGTCCAAAAACTTCCTGGATTGTCTGTGCTCTGCTGTATTGCTCTTCCAGCAGATGTCAGGGTGATTGAAGTCCCCCATGAGAACCAGGTCCTGATGCTGCTTGCCTTCCAGTAGAAGGAAAGAACATTGCTCAGATGTGCCATCTGCTGATACCATGGAATCCAACAGCCTGAATAGGCTCCTTGCTCTGTATTAGCATAGGGCAGGAAAATGTTTTGACTAAGGGAATAATGCAATTAGCAGACTGGGCTTCACATAATTCTGTTTTTGTTTTTTCTGTCCATCACTCCAATGATCCTTGGGTACACTGAGCAGTTCTGTATGGATACATATTAACAATAATTATGAGTCTGAAGGAAGAGGGAGGCCAACCCATGTATGGGGGTGAGGGATGGAAGAGGTATTATATAATAATTGCATCAGTGGTTTTTTTTTGTCTTAGCCGTCATAGCAGTCAGAGAGTTTGTGATCTGGTAAATCAGTAGGTGCCTCTCTGAGTTACTCAACATTTCTCTTTTGTTTTACTCTTTCTGTATTGGAAACAAAGTAATGCAAAAGGCTTTCTGCACCATGTAGATCTGATACCTTCTGGAAATGTTAGTGTGGGACAAATAAATATGACATATTGCTACAACACTAATGTGTCTTTGTGACACGATCAGGCAGTTCAGAACACAGAATCAAGCATTAACTTACAAATCAACCAATCTGGACAACATGAATTCTAGGATATTAAGGGAATTAGCTAGCAAATACATTGAACAGCTGACATTTATTTCTGAAAAGTCAAAGACAGCTGAAAAGGTCTTGGTAGATGGGATGAAAGCAAATGCAGTACCAATTTTCAAAACAAGAAACACGAGTGATTCTGGCTTACTGTCTTGTCAGTCTAACGACTATCCCTTGTAAAAGATTATAACAAATACTTTGAGAAAGAAATGCTGGAGGACAGATTCTTCAGTCTGCTAAGTCCAGTGTGTGCTGTAAGTGGTGCAAAGTGGACTTAAAATAGCTAGAGGTGACTAGTGGAGCATTGCCCCCATGCAGAGGGCTGCTCCATTAATGTCAAGCTGGCAGAATGGATAGCTGCCTACTGTGCCAGCCACTGTACCATCTCTGGAATAAAAGTGGCAGAACAGAACTCCAATGTGCTCAATACCCCAAAAATCCCTGAGCAATGGCGTAAGTGAGAAATGCTCTATTCTGGCTGTAACAGAACTCAAGCACAGTCAAAAACCTTGCCTTTTTCATCTGAAGGGTGACAGAACCATGAGCAATAATAAGTGGCATGGGACTATAAAAATAAATGTCACAAGGCTGACTTGACTGTTCACATAGATGTGTACATACATGTATATAAAACTCCAAAATTAGCAGATACGTGGCATGCAGTAGAATAAATGTACTCTGATTTCAGTAATGCATTCAACATATTTCTGAAGTGTAACTGGAAAATTCATTCACATTGATTTGGGTAGGAGCACTGTCATGTGGACTGAAAACTGGATCAAAGATCTTATATAAAGCATAAAATAAACAACAATGTGTCTTGTTAGGGGAGGCATCTAGTGGAGAACCAGAGAGACCATTCTTAGGTTTTATTTAACATCGTCATTAATTTTATCACAAGGAGGGAGTCAACAGTCCATTATTGACATTTACAGAATAGGAGGTGTTTCAAACATCAGGGAGGACAGAGCAGTAACACATAATGATTGGACAAATTAGAAGCATGGCAGAAAGTAACAAAATAGTTTAGTCCTTGCAAATTGCAGGTTAATATAACTTGGGGGAAAATAACATGAAATAGATACACTTAATGATAGAGAGAATCCTGGCAATCAGTAGCAATAAAAAAGACTGGGTGACAGTGGACGTCAAATTAGACACGAGTTTACAAGGTGACATAGATGCAGAAAAGATCAGTGCCGTTTCAGATGGCATGGGCAAAATTAACACCTAACAACACATCATAAACAAAACAAGTACACGATTTCTAATCACCACATTACCAGAAAAATACGGACCAAATAGAGAAAGTCCTGAGCATTGCAGCATAATGAGCAAGGGATGCACAGAAGGACTAATGAGCAAAGAATAAAACAGCTAGAGTTGTACAACCTGGCTAAGCAATGACTAAGGGGGATCATGGTAAATATTCTCAGAGAGTGAAAGTTTAAGTAAAGGCTGTTAATATTAATGAGGGAGAGGGATTATTTACTGTGGTAGATGAGATAAGTAGAAGCAATGGCAAAATTTTAAGATGGATATCAGGAAAAACTTCATAACAATCAAAGCTATTAGTCTATGGATTAGTCTCTCCAGGGTAGTGGTGAGAAGCACATTGCATAGCCCTTTTCAAACTAGACTGGAAAAAATGCTGCAGAAGTACTCTAGGGAAAAATCTTGCCTTGGAAGGGAAATAAACTGAATGATCTGACATGTCTTTCCCAACTCCAACTTCTGTGGTTCCATATGCTTTTTTATCTTTCTTCCTTCTTCACAAACTAGCATCAGGATTTTTGACATCACATAAACCAGTGTTGCAAATTGTGGGATAGAAGCAAGAAAATTTTAGATAGTCATTATTTTGAGGGGGACAAATGGCTACCTTATTGACATAGGTTTCTTGGTCCATATTCAGGAGGGTAACAAGTGGCAGAGAGCCTTCTGTACCATGACTGGCCACTGTGAGTACTGATTATGCCTTTTGGACTCTCCAACACTCCAGACAGATTCCAGTGTTTGGGGAAAGATATCTTCAAGGATACCCTAGTCCAGTTCATTGTGATTTACTTAGATGACATTCTCATCATCTCAGAAAATGAGACTCTGCATGACTAGCACATTTAGCAAGGGCTCGAACACCTCAGGAAGAATGGCCTATGTGCCAAGCCAGAAAAAATGTGCATTTGACCACACCACCACCAATTTCCTGGGTTGTGTCATCTCACCCAAAGGGATCAGTATGGATCCACCAAAAGTTTCCATCATTATGGACTGGGCCTCACTGAAGACCACCCAGGATGTCCAAGGCTTCCTGTGATTCACTGATTTCTACTGAAGGTTCATCAAGGAATTCTCACAAGTAGTGGCTCCATTTACCTAACACTTCTGTAAGAATTCCGCCTGCATCTGGACATTGGTGGCTCAACAGGCTTTCGATCAACTAAAGAAGGCCTTCACCTTCACAACTATACTGAGGCACCTGGACCCATCCAAGCACCTTGCTGTCAAAGCAGATGCTTCCATTTGTGCCATGGGGGGCAATACTGTCACAGCCACAGGAATCACTGAGCATTCTTCACCCATGCACCTTCTACTTCAGAAAGCTAAGTGTCATGGAATGGAACTATGAAATCTATGACAAAGCTGCTAGCCATTAAGGCTGCCTTTGAGGAGTGGCATCACCACTTGGATGGCACACATTTTCCCATCCAGGTATTCACAGATCACAATAATTTAGAATACCTGTGATCTGCAAATCTCTCAATCAATGGTCCCTGTTTTTCTCTCACTTTGAGTTCATGCTACATTATCAACCTGGAGACTGTAACAGCAAGCCTTATGCACTCTTCTGTAAGAGGGAGTACCTTGATGGCAAGGAATGACTATCTGAACCATCCACCATACTGAATCTCCACCATTTTGCCAATTTATTAGTGAACGTGAACCTGTTAGCCCCTGTAAAATCCTCCCTACCAAACAAAGAATTTGCAACTAAACAGATGTCCAATGCCTGACCCAGGCTTCTATGTAAAAAATGGAGCATTTCTGTTCAAAGGCCATGTTTATGCCCCCAAAGGCCTGCCCCATCTCAGAATTCTCAGAATATGCCATGGCTCATCTTTGGTCGGTCATTTTATACATTGGAAGACCATAAAACTAATCACACCACATTCTGGTAGCCCAGATTGCACAGCTCTGTGAGATCATACATCAACTAGTGAAAGAATGTTGCAGCACAAGGGTCCCTTATACTAAGCCTCTGGGCACCTTGATTCCCCTAATTACTCCTTCCTGACCCTGGGAATCCATATCAATGGATTTTATTGTAGAGCTCCCTAACTCCCAGAACCACACTGCCATATTAGTAGTCATAGACCTCTCATCCAAGATGTCCCACTTCGTGCCCTGTTACAAGATCATCACCACAGAAGAGACAGCCCTTCTCTTCTTTGACTATCTTTTCAAGTTTCTTGGGTTAACTTCCAATATCACATGAGATCGTGGATCATAGTTCATCACCCTCTTTTGGCAAGAGCTCTTCTGCCTTGTAGACATTGACCTACCTCTCTCCACTGCCTATCATCCACAAATGGTGATTGGAATATTGGAATGGATAAATCAAGTGTTAGAACAGTACTTGGAGTGTTTTATTAATTTCCATCAGGACAACTGGATCAAACTTCTATTCTTCGCAGAGTTTGCCTACAACAACTCTGAAATTAAGTCCAACCAGCAGAGCCCATTTATCTCCAGCTATGGTTTCCATCCCTGGTTCCACCCATCCCTCCCCTTGACTTCACACATCCCTGCCACCTCTGACGTGGTTGAACACCTCCATTGTATCCAAGAGGAACTAAAAGCCCAGCTGGATGCCACCAAGGCAGACTACAAGCGATTTGCTGACCACCACTGCCAGGCTAACCCTCCCATCACCACAGAGGACACAGTGTGGCTCTCTACAAAACACTTGGATACCTCTCATCCCTCCCACAAACTTGACTGCCGAACCTTGGTCCCTTCCTTGTCACCCAGCAAATTAACTTGGTCATTTTCTGCTTCCATCTACTCTTGCCCCCAAAATGCATGTACACCCCATGTACCATGTCTCCCTACTGAAAAAACACCCCCAACTCTCTGACAGGGAATGCAGATCCCTCCTCCTCCCATCCTGGTGCATATCTTCTGAGTCAAATCCTCAATTCCAAAATTCTTCAAGGGAAGCTCCTGTACCTTATATGTTGGGAACATAACAACTTGAAGGAGCACTCATGGGAGCTGGCAACCAACATCCATGCTTCCACCCTGCTCCATGAGTTCCACCTGTCCCATCCAGATAAGCCCTATCCAGGGATGCCTGTGAGGCACCCTTGTAGGTGGGGGGAGGAGGTTATCTGAAGCAAACCTGATACACTGGTTCCTCTTCCTGCCCTACTCTTGACCAAGCCTGGTTCCAGCCTACTCCAGCCTTGCCCATGTCCTACTCGGACCTTGCTCCCATCCTATTATTGATGCATTCCAGTCCCGGATCTACCCCCTGACCCCCTAGACCCACAGATTCTGACCACCCAGCTTTGACCCTTGACTTGCATCTGGACTCTAACTATGGTACTGATTTGGCTTGTCTATAGAGACTGATCATTCAACTTGGAGCTCTGCTCCAACCATCAGGCCTGACTCCCTGTATCCAGCACCTAACACAATAATTGGGCAATAAATAAGAGACAGTTTTAAGAGTTTGTTTATGTTGCAACTCATCCCACATGAGACCTGAGTGACATCACGATTATGATATCTTGGGTTGTCAGGAGTACTGGGAGCATCTTTTATGTCACTAAACATGAAGAAGAGCAGAGAACACCTACTGTTAGTGGCTGCATGGGGAATATGTCACGTGTAGCCATCAAAGTTGAACGTAGGAAACTAGGGCCTGGTCTACACTGACAATGTAGGTCGACGTAATGCGGCTTACATTGACCACATAAAGTATGAGTCTCCACTGGCATGTTAGTCCCGCTGACCTAAATCACGATAAAATTTGACTTAATAAAACCACCTCTGCACGTGGCATAGCACTGAAGTCTAACCTAGTGAGAAGACTTTGCCAGTGCACTTGTAAATGTCCAAATGCACATTCGACCACCATTCTGCACTTGCTGAGCCTATTATTAAAACGCTCCTTCTTGCTGTCCAAGTGCCCAGTATAAGGCTTCATTAGCCAGGGGCGCAAGGGATAAGCAGGATCCCCCAGGATCACTATTGGCATTTCAACATTGCTAATATTTTTTTTTGGTCATGGAAGAAAGTGTCCGCCTGCATCTTTTTTATCAGACCTGAGTTCCTAAAGATGTGTGCATCATGCACCTTTCCAGACCACCACACATTGATATTGGTGAAGCATCCCCTGTGATCCACAAGGACCTGCAATACCATTGAGAAGAATCATTTTTGAATTATGTACTCTGTGGCAAGGTGGTCCGGAGCTAACGTAGGGATGTGTGTACCATTTATCGTCCCCCCCGACAGTTTGGGAACCCCATTGCAGAAAAGCCTTCCACTATGTCCTCCACGTTTCCCAAAGTTACTACTCTTCTTAGCAGAAGTCTGTTAATGGCCTGGCACACTTGAATCACAGCTGCTCCCTACTGACCAGTAGCAGTCTGGTGTTGCTAGCTTCTGCAGCGTGATGGCCATTCTCTTCTCCACTGTCAGAGCTGGTCTTAAGCCAGTATTCATGTGCTCTCCGCAAAGTTCAAAGAAAGTGGACTTTTGCATGCAATAGTTCTGCAAGCACTGCTCATCATCCCACACCTTCATAACAATGCGATCCCACTAGTCTGTGTTTGTTTCCTGAGACCAGAAGCGGTGCTCCAGAGACTGCAGACGTGTGTGTGACAGCCTGCAGCAAATGGGAATTGTTTTGTTCTTTGGCATGTAGCAAGGCAGCCTCTGTAACATTGCAGTTTTCAGCGGTGTGACTCCTGTCTCACCCCTGAAAATACTGCAGAATAAGTTGTGAGGTGTTTGTGATGCTCACAATAATAGAGCAGAGCTGAACGGGCGCCATTCCTCTCAGGCAATGGCGTGAGTGTGGCAGAGAGTGAAGGGTTTGAAAAAATGGCATGAAAAGGAGATAGTCTATTTGTTTGGACTGGGACAATAAGGAAGGGTGAAGGGGGTACGTTGCATCCTGGAAGGACGACAACCTTCCCAATAGCCTCTGTGGCTAGTTGCACTGTGGGATAGCTACCCATGGTGCTTTGCTTTGATGATTGACGCAATCCTCTGATGCAATGAGTGTGGAGTGATCACACTCCCCTGACTGCTAAAATTCGGCCAGTGAAAGTCAAGTTAAAATAAATCAACTTCACTCCACAGGGTAGACATACTCTAGGAGATGTTTAAGAGGTTAAAATGTGAGTCCAGATTGGGTTGAAGCATTGAAAATCTTCTGTCTGCAGCTCATGAACTCATCTACAGTCAATCATCTTTCACTCAGTAATAACCACGAATCTGCTCTCACTAGCAAAGAAAATAGTATAGGCTATAAATTCCTGTGAGAGGGTAAAGCAGCCCCTTATCAATCACTGATCCTCAATCTCCTCTTTTGTCCAAATGAATTGTGGCTCTTAGTGAATTCTTCAGCAGTCTCCGGCTTTCTAACCTCTCGGCTGCCCCAGGCTCAACAAACAGCATGAGCTCAGAATTGGGCCTTGGGAACATCTCAAGGCATCTGTCTGAACCTTCCACTGGCTTTTTGTCAATTCAGAATAAATGGGTGCTGAAGGGGAGTGTGCTGGATAGTGTAATTAACAGATTGAGTTCCACCCTGCCCTCTTTCTGCCTTGTCTCTCATTCTAGAGCAGTATTCCAGGCCTTGAACACCCTAACCCTGTTGGTATGGAATTGTATTATGAGGAATCATGTTTAGTAGGGAAGGAAGAGGACAACCCAGGAAAAGTTGTGGTTGTGAGGGGATGAAGGTCAAAGGAAATGATACATGTATAAGGGCATCAAAAGGAATGTCTAAAGCAGGAATTTTGCCATGCCTGTCAAAAGATCCACGGATCCCATGATTTTCATGTTCAACATTTCAGATCTGAGCATGTGAGTGGATGTGACCAACCTGACCGAGAGCCTTACTTAGCAGCAGGCAAACCTTGAGTGACATAAACTCTCAGCTGCAGCCATAATTAAGAGAGCTCAGGAGATCAGCAACAACCGTTCAGCAGCTCAAAGGACACAAGATGACAGTGGCACGTCTATCCCACAAAGGTCTTGAGGTCTCCTTCATTGGTACAAAGATTTCCTAATTTGGACAGTCTGGTTTGCTTTACAATAGGAACTTGATTGCTGCAAACAAAATCTGTTTTTGATAGTTTTATCAATATTCCTCCTCCTCTTTCCTCCAAATAGACCTTGACACTCTGCCAGCACTGAGTGTCTTGTGAGAACTCAGGCTCATTAGGGGAAGTTTTTTTACATTCTTTTGCAACACCTGACCACATAGAGCTATTGCTATCCTAAACATCATCCTGCCTGAGACATTCCTCACGATAATTCTTTATCACATATCATAAGCTCAGATCGAAAGCATCAAGGTCCTTGGATGTTTTGGACATAGCATGAAAATCATGAGAGCTTTAGTGTGTCTGGAGGGCAAGGGTCTACCTCCCGTACAACAAGGGTCTGCTGCAGTATGAGAGGTCCTCTATTCAAAACGTGTCAAATTATGAACTGCAAAGCACCTCCTGGTGGATAATGGAGAGACAGGATCATCTATAATATGACAAGAATCTGATCCACTAGGACAGCACCTCCGCTCAAAACTGGTCACTCTTATCATGGTGTTCTTGTTATTTTCTCTAAAACGTGGGGGAAATGAAGATTATTCAGGATACAGACTAATTCCTGTGACCTTTGACATTTTCTAATACTTGATCTTTTCACCACAATTACCAAAGACTACTCCACAAATCTAATGTGAATAAGAATGTGGTCTTAGCAATGAGCGAAAGACAGAGTAATCACTGAGTGGATATATATGGAAAAGATATCCCTCACATAGACATGGTACAAGGGAATTACTAGTATGAATAAATAAAACACAGTTTTCAGTGAAGAAAGGAGAGCACGTACAACTAAGACATCAGCCAAAATTGGCATCAGGCAAATACAAGAGCACTGTTTGCTTTCGGCTCCTTTGAAAACCTCAGCCTTTGTGGGAAGCAAAAAAAAAATAAAATAAAATAAACCTCTTTGGATCTGTATAATGGTGTAAAATTTTATCAGCATGAGTTTAGGATGCCGTATCATTCATGCATGGTGAAGCCAAGAGTAAATAGTGCAGGTCCTCCCAAATGAATGCTCATAAAGCCTTTATACCATCCTGTCATGTATTCTGTAGATACATGTCACAGTAACATTCTTTTACAAATGTTTTAGAACAATGGATCTCCAGCTGTGAACTGCAAAGCGTTCACCGGTGGCTGGTGACTCGTGGCTTGCTGGTGGGTCAGAGTTCTGCCTCAACTGCCTCATTTCCAGCCACTTCTAAAATGATATATTTCTCTTGTGTATAACACACACACACACACCATCAATAGGCAGATATATGGCTACACTATATGGAGGGGTTTTATTGGATGAGTATATTGCTCTTACACGGGCACTATGAGAGTGTATTATTATAGCAAGTGCGTCTTTGGAGAGTATGTTGCAATAAGAAGGGCATAGCTGAGAAGAATATATATGTAATAAAAAGGACATCATTAGGAGAGTTCTGTTGTTATTGTGTGTGCATCTCTGGGAGCTATACTGCTTTAATGAGGACATTGTTGGGGGTGTACTGTATTGAAATTGTAGGAGGAGGGCAGGTTTTGGTGGAACGTGCTGCTCTAACATGGGTTAAGCTGGGTGGATGTTCATAGTGTAAGGTAACAGGAGTCTTAAGAATTTTAATCTTGTGTCAATACATATGAACATCAAACTTTCCCCCTTCTTGTTGTTTTGTTGCAGTTGCTGCGTCCTGCTCTGGATTATATGAGAAAAACCCTTCTTTACTGAGTAACCCTCCAAGGTTGTCTCCAGGCAAAAATGTGATGGTATCATCTGACCAATCTTCCAGTCCAGGTACTACAGCTCCTGTTCCTTATGTCCTTCCTATCTCTTAAGCAGGACCCATGCAGAACAGAGGAGATGATAATCGGAATCCTCCCATCTCCATTTGTGTGTCTGGTTACCAGAAAGCCATGCTGCTGGCTTCAGTAGGATAAATGGAACTGACTCAAACAAGCTAGTGTAGCCTTAAAGGACTGTCTCCATTTCTCGAGGAGAAAAAAAGGCTTTTCCACCAACACACTTTGAAAACAATCAGCACTGAATATGTGGAGTTCATGAAGCAAATGCTAATTAATGGAGCTGTTTTCTCAGCAAATAGAAAATAAACCCCATGGCAGTAATACAGAATTAAATTATTTTCAAAGGGAATTCTTTCTCCAGCTGGCTGTAAAAGCCTAACAGGACTGAGCAAGTAGCTGCAAGGAAAGTAGGATGAACTGGGCTTCTTGTGATACCAGGAGTAGTTGAATGAGTGCCCAGGTTTGTGAAAGACCGAGAGAACGAGCCTACCACTACTAGAAAAGTAGGAGAAGAGCAAAGGGAAAAAAACTGCTACATGAGGCAATTCCTGATAGGGAATCCTTTTGGTTAGAGCAGGTTAAGTATATTGTCACTATACACATACCAGAAAAATTATTCTCTTATACAATAGTTCCAGTGACCTAGTAGGTCCAGGTAAGAGTTGGATTCTTGCAATGAGAACTTCCTTGAGGGAGTAACCTGCTAATGTCACCTAGGACTCTTACAGTATGAAATTCCTCCCTGAAGTGTCATGCCAGTGCTGGCTGGAATCCTGAAACATATGTTTCTTCATAGCAGTTTCATGGCAACTGAAATTGCCTCCTGTGATGATGGGGCAATTCTCTCTCTCTCTCTCTCTCTCTCTCTCACACACTCACACTCACACTCACACACAGTCCTAAGTGACAATATAAGGAAGTGGGAGGAGAACAGTGGCAAGGCATCTTTATCATGAGATCCCTATCAGACGATGAGCAGGATTTGGCAGTAACGGAGAAAACTAGACTTGTTCAGCCTTAAAAGGAACCATATTTTTATTTCAATAGCATTACAGTAATTCCTCTTAGTTCTTTCTCCTTTTCCACCCCACAGTTTCTTACACATACACAGAAATACTTAATTAACGCATCATTTCAACAAAATTCATATCCATCTGGCTTCACTGATCTACCTGAAGAATTAGTGTAGACAGGGAGGCAGGCATGTGCTATGTATTCAAAGAATCATAGAAATGTAGAGCTCGAAGGGACCTTCCATTGACTCAATGGGAGCAAGACTGCCCTTGGTCCCCAAGAAGGAAATGAGCCACTGACAAACTAGAAGAAAACCAGTTCATAAAAAAATCAAGCCCCAGTCTTGAGAAATATTCCCCTTAGTGTTTATAATTCCTGGGTGTGGGGCTGTGGCTCCCCATCCCCGGGTCTGTGAAGAAAGAAGATCCACATAGAAGAAATATCCCCTGCTCTTGTTCCAGGAGTGGTTCCCCAAGTCCCACCCCAGCCGTAAGGTACTAGCCAAAGAGTTGCATCCCAGCCTCCATTGTCATGGGCCTCTGAGGAGCAGATGCATGTTTAAACTGGGACAGATATTCCCTAATACTCAGACCATTTGATGTGCATCCAAAGCTTCCTTGCTCTGTACATGGCCCTAGACATCCCCCTCCAGTTGTTCAAGACAGTTCAGTTGAAAGCAGACTGTGAAGACTTACAGGGGGATCTCACAAAAATGGGTGACGGAGTGAAAAAATGGCAGATGAAATTGAACAATGATCAATGCAGAGTAATGCACATTGGAAGAAATAGTCCCAACTACACATATATAATGATGGATTCTAAATTAGCTGTTAACACTGAAGAAAGAGATCTTGAAGTCACCATGGATATTTCACTGAAAACTTCAATCCAATGCACAGCAATGGTCAAAAAAACTAATAGTATGTTAGGAACTATTAGGAAAGGATAGAAAATAATATAGACAATATGATAATGCCATTCTATAAACCCACAGTGCACCCATCCATTGTGTCCAGTTCTTGTCATCACATCTCAAAAAGGGTATCGTGGAACTGTAAAAAGTTTAGAGAAGGGCAACAATGATCAATGGATGGCTTCCATATGAGGAGAGACTAAAAAGATTAGGGCTGTTCATCTTAGAAAAGAGACAAGAAAGAGGGAATGTGATAGAGGGCTATAAAATCATGACTGATGTGCATAATGTGAATAAAGAAGTGTTATTCATCCATTTCCATAATACAAAAACCAGGAGTCATCCGATAAAATGAATAGGCTGCAGGCTTAATACAAACAAAAGGAAGTATGTTTTCACACAATGCACAATTAACTTGTCATGGGCTGTTATGGCATAAAGCCTAACTGGATTCAAAAAAGAAGTTGATAAGTTCATGGAGGATAGGTCCATCAGTGACTATTAGCCAAAATGATCAGGGATTCAACCCAATGCTCTGAGTGACTCTAAACCTCTGACTGCCAGAAGCTGAGAGGAGAAGACTGGTGAATCACTCTAGCTTCCCTTTTCGATACCCTCCCCTGCAGTTCTGGTACTGGCCACTGTCGGAGACAGGATACTGAGCTAGATAGACTATTGATCTGGCCCGATACGACCGTTCTTATGTCTTTGGTCAAATCAATTCCCACAGGTAAACACTTAGTTTGTATGGATAGGGCTGGAAATTTAAACAACCAAACAAAAAAGTTTAGAAGATTCTTACCTGAGCTGCCAAACCAGCTTGAATTCTGCTCTGCTCTTTATTGCCCACCCTCCTCATATGATCCAGAAGCCTGGCCCTTTTACTTTCCCAACCTTAATTCTTTCACTAGGGACTGCTTCCTATCTTTCTTCTTTCCCAGGACTGGGTCCCTCACTGGGAATAGGGCGCTACTCACATTTGGAAGGCCTGAATATCATCTAAATGTTAGGATTCCCAAATATAAATGCTTAGTCTTTTAGACCCAGGTCCTCAAAGGTAGTTAGGTGTCTAACTCCCATTGATTTAAATGGGAGTTAGGAGCCTAAATACCTTTGAAGATCTGGGCCTTACTATGTATGTCTGTCTATCTATTGATATAGATATAGATAAAATCTGTGTGGCCTTTAGGTGCTATAATAATAACCACCCCCTGAATGAATATCAGCCTACAATACCTGTTCATCTCACAGTGCATATGTGTGAGAGAAAGCATTACACAGCTAATGTCCCTGCAGGTAGCTTGTATGAGATTGATAAGGCAGCAGCGAATTAGTTCTTTTCTGGTTTATAATATGGTGATTATGAAAAATAACGTGGCCAGGATGCTCTGTAGCTTTCAGTACTGTGAATGGACTGTACAGCAGGGGTTCTTTCCTCCTCGTCTTAGGGGTAGTGAAACAGTTCAAAAGGAGGTACATTTTACAGCCCTTAAGGTATCTCTACATTACAAAGAAAAAACATGTATTACCAAGTCTCAGAAGTCAGGGGCTTCTGGGGTCAGGCTGCAGGGCTAGAAATAGCAGTGTGGATGTTTCTGCTCAGGCTGGGGCCCAGGCTCCAGGACCCTTCCACCTCACTGGGTTTTAGACCCTGAACTTCAGCCCAAGTGGGAATGTCTCACCACTATTTGTAGCCCTGCAAGTCAGAGTCAGTTGACCCAGGCTCTGAGACTCAATGCCAAAGGTTTTCCTTGCAGTGTAAACATACCCTCAGCTATTCTATTTGAGAACTTCCTGAGTTCTGTGTCCCACACTGAGAGGGTTCTGTTTCCAGCCTTTTTCAATTCCTGTTCTGTTAGCTGTCATTCTTGTTCTGGGTTGTAAAACTAGTTTAGCTTAACTGACTTCAGTGGAAGTATGCTGACTTACACTGGCTGAAGAGGTTCAGGGTTGTCTTCCTTGGTTGGCCTCTACCCCGCATCAGGAGGGAGATCTCCATCATTTTTATCCAGGGGCAGCCTCCTCTCTTTCCTCTGATAACTCCTTTTCAGCTGAGATGTCCAGACTATTAAGCTGATAAATTGGAGAAAGTTCCGAGAAGAGCCATGAGAATGATTAAAGGATTAGAAAACATGCCTTACCGTGATAGGCGCAAGGAGCTCAGTCTATTTTGGTAAACAAAGAGAAATTTAAGTAGTGATTTGATTACAGTCTATAAGTACCTACATGGGGAACAAATATTTGATAATGGCGCTTCAGTCTAGCAGTGAAAGGTATAACATGATCCATTGGCTGGAAATTGAAGCTAGACAAATTGAGACAGAAAAGAAGGCATACATTTTTAACAGTGAGGGTAATTAACCATTGGAACAATTTACCAAGGATCACAGCAGATTCTCCATCTTTGGCAATTTTTAAATTAAGGTAGTTTCTCTAAAAGATGTGTTCTAGGAATTATTTCAGGGAAGTTCTCTGGCCTGTGTTATACAGGAGGTCAGACTAGATGGTCACAATAGTTACTTCTGGTCTTAGAGTCTATGAATCTAGATCTGCTTATTAATATCCTGGACTGATAACCTCCTTGAAACCAGGTGGGACACCAATGAAAGGTTCTCTCTCTCTTTCTCAACATAGAAACCTCTTGTACCTATGGGTCAAGCTGCTCCTGGGTAACATCCACGGATATCTCCGGAAAACCAGACTGGGTACCATCTTCAATTAGTGCGTTGGTGTCACAGGAGCAGCGTCAACTTCTGAAGAACAGTTCATCCAGTGGAGACATTGACGGTAGACAAACTTCCAGTTCATTCCCAAAGATATACACATATGCACATAAAGATGTCTATGGCCATCCTTCCTTGTCCCTCTCAGACTGCCACACATACTCTACCTCCTTACATGAAGCCATCATGAAATCCCACTATGGACACTAGAGAACACACCACAAAGAATCATGTGTACATTAAAAAGCCATTCATTTTTCCATATAGTTACATAATACTGGGCCTGAGCATATTGAATAGATGTATGAAATATTTACTGCAACATACAGTGTGAAACTTGATCTGTATTGAACACAGCCCATTTTGATCCAGTGCACATACTTTAACATTTGAAACGCAAAGGTGATACTCTCAAAGAACCCCAGTTACTGGGAAGTAACTTCTCTTTTGTCGTCAGTGCACAGTGTAGTGAGAAATGCTGGGGAACTTCAACTCCTGGTATAACTAATAGGCTTTGAAGGGGCCAAAGTCTGCAAGATTCCCAGCCCTTTCAGCTCGCTTTGACTATAATGTGAATTGGAGGTTCTCTGCACTTTCCACTGTTAGGTCCCAGGAACCCCTTGGGATTTGGCCCATCACCCCTTGGGATTTGGCCCATCATTTTTATGTTCTTAGGGTCCAGTCCTGCTCCCATTGAAATGAGAGGTTCGTGATGACTTCAGTGGGCCAGATTCCAGCCCTTTGTGAATTAGCTTTGTTTCCACCAGAATCAGAAGAGCCACTTTTACCTACAGAGGGTGAGACTCCCAGGAAATTGAGCCCCTTGACAGGACTCAGCTGACTCCTCAGACTTGTACACTCACTCATGTTTGTGTTATGTCTGACTAATATTTTATCTATTGCCTCCTGCCTTCTTTTTCCTTCTCTCTCTCCCTCATTTCTTTTCCTCTCCTTTCCCTTCTCTCTTTTGATCTGTTCTCTTCTTATTTTCTTTCTTTTTAAACATAATTCTTCTTTTGCTTCTTTTTATCCTCTTTTTTGTCTTTTCTTCTCCTCGCTTCCTTTCTCATCAATGCTTCTTTCAACAACTCTTTCCATGTCTTCTACCCTTGAATTCTCCCCTTCTTTCCTTCAGGGGAGATTCTCCTCCTGAATGCCAGCAGGTTCTTGGATAGATGTGAATTCAGTCTGCATAGTCCCATCCTGCCATGGAGCATGGAGTCCTGCCTGTTGGAGCTGGCCATGTATTCACAGGGCACGACTCCTCTCCAGGGATTTACAGTTGAAATCCGACACGTGGAGACAAACCAGCGCATAATCATACCTCTGAGAGCTGGGCAAGAAGAGGACACTTGGTAAGACCTGCTACCTGCAGCTATTTAACATTGCCTGGGTGGGCAGTTCCGTTAGGACATTGCTTCTAGCAAAGTCTGTTCCTCTTCTCTCTCCCCAAAGTCACTGATTCTGTGATGGCCAACACTAGGAACTGAACTGGGAATCTCCAGAGCTAAACACATGAGCCTCCACACCTTGATCTAAAGACCTAGCCTCCCTAACTGCTGGCTGTAACAGACCCACATCCTCTGGAGATAAGACACAGAAGAGGATGCATAACACACACTTGACCAGTGGGTTACACTTTCTCCCAAACCTTCAGTAGGGTAACAATGCCCCTATTTCATCTGATTCACCTACTGTTGCTGAGATTATAGGCCTAAAATCTACTGAATCCAAAATGCTTCCTCAGTAATGGGTCGATTTCCCTAAGCAGTGTCACGAGTTATCCTGGTCACAAGGGTTACATTTCACATGGTTTTGAGTTGTTTTAACTATCATACCCTCGTCTCCTCTTACCACCAGTATCTACATGAAGTGGATTGTCAGTGCACATTCCCTGGCAGGGCATGCAGCACAGTCCTCAGCCTCTGTTAGTGTGGGTGAACTTTTGGCAGAGGGAGTGTTCCCAGAAAGCAGTCTCCATAGATAAAGGAAACACATCCCTACTCATCCTGTTGGACCATCAGCTGCAGGCGATACCACCAGTCACCAAATACGCCTGTCTCACCACCGAGAAACATCCTGGGTGAATAGAAACACCCTGAAATGCTTTAGGTTCTTTCTCACAGATCAAGCACAGAGGGGTCACTGCTGCTCCACCACCACGGTTCGGGTCTCTTCCCTGAACATCTACAAAGCCGCTCACCAGCTCTCTTGTCATGCAAAGGCTCCCCATATGCCGTGGGAATCTGGTGACTGGTTAGGCCAGCTTTTTGGTTCCTTCACATGGCTGGAGGGCTCAAAAGGGGTCATAATGGAGCCAAGGATCTGGCCCTTAGTGCTTTTTGGGCCACGAATGAAAAGTTCTATATGTCTCCATTCTTTTCAAAGGCTGCTCCTTCCTGACATACCTCGCTGGGTGGAGGAGCTAGGTATAAGAGTAGAGCCTGAGTCACAAAGTTCAGTTCCCAGTGCTGATCCAGACTTCTCTAGAGTTCAGGGGCATTTGTTTCTGGTCCATCTGTGGAGCTCTGGGCCGGGAAGAAGAGATAGTGGACACAGGCGGGCTGGGGGGGAAGCAGACAAGAAAATCAGGCAATACCAAACCTTAGCCTGCATGTTCCTTACTTTAGTCTTCCCCATGGTTGCTTTTTCATTCTTGTATGTGTCAGAATGCACATGAGATGGGAACCAAGAGGGTGTTTTGAGGTGGAACAGAGGGACTGAATTATAACAGAGAGGATCCCACAAGGCTGTTGATTTGCAATCTTCCTTGTGCTTGCTATCCTTTTCTCCTGCCCGCCTTTGAGGAGCATGGGTTAAATATACTGCAAGCCCTTTGTTTAGATCACCTAATTGGCTCCCATGGAGAATTCCACCAACAGATCCTTGGTTTTGTTTTCCTTGAATTCCCTGGCACCACCTTTTGTTGCTATAGAGATACCCAGCCAAGTCTCCTGTTCTGTTGAGCCAAAGACAGCAATGTTTGACTTAAAAGTTTAATTCTTAACCCTCAAATCCCTTCCCCTCTATTTTCAGTTCTCACTCACTCCCTTTCTAGGAAGGCCCTTCCCCCTCCAGATGTCTCCTGGCCTGTCTAGCAGGAGAAAAGTGCCTTCTCTGGGGTCAATTTCTGATGTTATTCTTACGCCCCAGAAACTGCCCATGCCACTCCAGGGATGTGACTAGTCTTTGCTGGCCAAGGCAGCTCGATTCACAGGTCCATTTCTGATTATTATTAAATGATTGATTGATACAGTATTCCTCCCAAGTATCTAGCTGTTCAGTATCAACAGTGATCAGTTCACCCATCACTGACATGCAGCTACCTGTGGGATAGAAAACAGCAGCTGTTTAACAGCCTACCTGAACACTACCACAAAAGCTTTATGAGATGAAGTTAAGATCATCTTCTCTAATTAAAATTGCAGTGTAATTTAAGTAGGTAGAACCTAATTAGCTCCATTGGAAATTTGTCAGGAAGTTGGAGTTAATACCTTTGCTCTCATGAAAGGAGTGAAAAGCTCAAAGGGACCTTTAACAATCACAGGTGATCAGGGGCTTGGTTTTAAAGACATCAAAAATATGTAATATACTTCAGTCATATTTAAAATATGTGGAATTAGGGAAAACAAGGGGATGGAATTAGAGACCTTTGGAAAAAATATGATTCTTTTTCTTTTACAATGGATTGATTTGAAAAATTTCTACACAAGTGGAAAAACGAAACCTAGTTTAGTGTGTGTAGCAGAACAAATAGGACTCACTATTGCATATTGACCTACCTTCTCCATGGCAGGCACATGGCTCAAGACCAGCTTTCTCTTGTATAGCTGAAGGCCTTGTGCTGTCAATTGACAGGAAAACCGGCCTGAAATAATTGGATTTTTGGATGGTTAGAGAGTTTTAAATGTTTTTGTCTGCTTATAAGCACTACTGTGCTGTTAGGAGTAGAACAGGAGTTGCAATGAGTAAATGACAATGTAGAGTTAAGGCTCATGTGCAGCATATTGTTAACCTGTGGAACTCACAACTACATGATATCGTTGAGGCATGATTAGTAAGTTATATGAAGAAAAAATTAGCACTCCTGCCTTTTCTGCTAGGCTGAAACCAAAGAAAAGCCTACTGAGCCCTTCCCAGCAATCCTCACCCCTGTTATCAAGCCATGCCTAATCCCAAATTACAGTTAGACCACTTCACTGGGCTGTTCTCTTTCTGGTTCTGGGGATCTCCTGTCCTATTCAGCTCTTCCTTCTGAATTAATCAATGGTGCTTTTCCCCTAGGATTCCAGCTTTGTCCTATAATTGTATATTATACATGAGAAGGTAGTGCTTTTCTGATTGGTGCTCAGCTCTTGAATCAGCGAACCATTGTCAGATTTGTAGTGCTGAAACTACTGCTCTGTCTCTCCTAGCCACAGTTCAGCTCAGTCTGTGGTAAAAGCATTGCAGTGAAAGAACAGAGAAGAGAGATGGCTGGAATAAACCAAACACCATCTCCTCTGGTCTAAATTTAACAGGATAACCCTAAAATATCAGCAGTAGTTGCACTATCTACAATAAAGAATTGCTGCTCCTCCTCATTCTTCAGGGCAAAAGATGACCATTTGCTGGTTCCAGAGAGTGCTTTTCTCCTCCATGGTAGAGTAATGCTCAGATATCCAGGTGAATTCTGTTTATTTTTTCCTCCTTCCTCTACAATATTAGTCATTGGCCAAAGTGGGAGGCAAGGTACCAAAGCAGACAAATCACTTGTTTGTTCTAGTATAGGAATTCCCATATTTCTGATTATTGATTGACACTAGCTAACGGGACAATAGTCTTTGCTCACATCTCAGGACAAGTTACTGCTGGAGTTAGATGTTGGTTCTTCCTCCACGTGTGTGTGAATGTAAATTTCAGGACTGTAGAAATAAATCTATAATCCACACCAGCAACAGCTCTCTGCTACTGAATAAAGCTTATCTCAGGTTGGTGCCACCAGTATACCTAGAGTCTATTACATTCTGGTCATGTGGGTCAAGCAAAATCCACTCTGCCACTTAAAGGAATCTGTCCAAAATGAAAGCTATCCAGTAACAAAGTCGGCCCTAGGATCAGATATGTAGAAGACTCCTTCAGTCTCTTAGTTCAGTAGGAACAAAGAGATTAAATCTGTGCCCACCTGGAATGGACCTTGGGTGTAGCCTCAGAGAGGAAATGAGCTAGGACTGGATTTCTGTGCTATAATCCCTGACAGGAGAAGAAATGGAACTTGGATTTCTGTCTCTCTGAAATGGACTTTGGGTACTATTCCTAAGAGGAGACAAATCTGAGTCTGAGATGGATTGATGTTTGAGAGGCTCTCTAGATAAAGATGTCATAAATTTGGTCGTCCCTGAATAAAGTCTGAAGTCCTGAAGCAATCACAGAAATGTAGGGCTAGAAGGGACCTCGAGAGGTCACCTAGTCCAGTCCCCTGTGCTGAGGCAGAACCAAGTATACCTACACCATTCACAACAGGTGTTTGTCTAACCTGTTCTTACAAACCTCCAAGGATAGGATTCCACAGCCTCCCTTGGTAACCTGTTCCAGGGCTTAACTATGCTTATAATTAGAAGGTTTTTCCTAATATCTAACCTACATTCCCTTGCTGCAGACTACGCACATTACTTCTTGTCCTACCTTCAGTGGATACAGAGAACTGCTGATCATCTTCCTCTTTATAACAGGCATTAATATGTCTGCAGACTGTTCTCAGATCCCTCCTCAGTTGTCTTTTCTCAGTACCAAACATAACCAGTTTTTTTAATCTTTCCTCATAGGTCAAGTTTTCTAAACATGTTGTTATTTTTTGTTGCTGTCTTCTGGACTCTGTCCAACTTGTTCGCGTCTTTCTTAAGGTGTGCCCAGAACAGACGCTGTATTCCAGCCAAGGCCTCAACAGTGCCAAGTAGAGTGGGACAGTTACCTGCAATCTCTTACCATACCACTCCTGTTAATATACCCTAGAATGATATTGGCATTTTTCACAACTGCATCAGACTGTTGATTTATATTCAATTTGTGATCCACTATAACCCCCAGATCCTACCAGATAAGTACCACCTAACCAGTCAGTCTCTATTTTGTAGTTGTGCATTTAATTTTTCCTTTCTAACTGAAGTACTTTGCACCTGTCTTTACTGACTTTTTTCCTGCTGATTTCAAATCAGTTCTCCAATTTGTCAAGATTGTTTTCAACTCTAATCCTGTCTGTCCTCCAAAGTGCTAACAACCACTCCCATCTTGGTGTCATCTCCAAATTTTGTAAGCATACACTCCATTCCATTGTCCAAATCCATATTGAATGAAAATGTAGAATAGAACCAGGACAGACCTTTGCCGGACCCCACTGGATATGTCCCTGAAGTTTGACAGCAAACCATTGATAATTACTCTTTGGATACAGTCTTTAAACCAGCTTTGCAGCCATCTTATACTAATTTCATCTGGCCCACATTTCCCTAATTTGCTTATGGGAATGTCACATAGGACTGTGCCAGAAGCTTACTAAAATCAAGATATATCAAATCAACAACTTCACCCTGTCCAAGAGGCCAGTAATCCTGTCAAAGAAAAAAATTAGTTCGATTTGTCAAGAACCAGTTTTACCAAACCAATGTTAGCTACTGCTTATAGCACTATCAGCCTATAGATGCTCACAAACGGATTGTTTAATAATTTCTTCCAGCATCTTTCCAGGTATCAAAGTTAGGCTGACTGGTGTATAATTCCATGGTTCCTCTTTGCTCCCATTTTTAAAGATATGTAGTCTGTTAGCCCTTCTCTGGTCCTCTAGGAACTCATGAGTTCACAAAGATAATTGCTAATGGTTCTGTGATTGCTTCAGCCATTCCTTAAATATGCTAGGGTGAATTTCATCAAGCCCTTCTGACTTAAATACACCTAAGCATTCTTTAGCCTGTTCTGTCCCTATTTTGGCTTGTGTTCTTTCTTGTGCTAATGTCAATTGTGATAAGCATCTGACATAATTTACCTTTTTAGTGAAGACTAAAGCAAAATTAGGCATTAAATACTTCAGCCTTTTTGATTTTGTCCATTATTAACTTCCTTGCCTCGGTAAGTAGAAGATGAGAACACCACCTGCACCCCCGACTACGTCACCCATTTTCTTAGTCTGCCTCTTGCTCCTAATGTACTTCTAGAACCACTCCTTGTTGCCTTTTATGTCCCTTGTTAGGTGTAACTCATTTTGTGCCTTAGCCTTTCTAATTTTGTTGCTACATACTTGTGCTATTCTTTTGTAATCTCCTGAGCAATTTGTCCATTTCCATTTTTGTAGGATTTCTTTTTGATTTTCAGGTCATTAAAAGACCTCCTGAGGGAGCCATTTCAGCCTCTTACAATTCTTCCTATCTTTCCTTCACATCGGGATAGTTTGCTGCTGTGCTTTTAATGTTGCCTCTTTGAGAAACTGCCCATTCTACTGAACTCCTTGTCCTGTTAGCTTTTCTTTTCATGGGACCTTACCTACCAGTTCTCTGAGTTTGTAAAAGTCTGCTTTTTTGAAGTCCATTTTCCTTATTCTGCTGCTTTCACTCCTCCCTTTCCTTAGAATAATGAAATCTATTCTATCATGATCATTTTCACCCAAATTGCCTACAACCTTCAGCTTCACAACCAATCCCTCCCTGATAAGCAGAATCAAGTCTAAAATGGCTGTCCTCCTTGTTACTTTTTCCACCTTCTGAAACAAAAAGTTGTCCCCAGTACATTTCAAGAACATTTTGTGTTTTACCATATTACTTTTCGAACAGATGTCTGGATAGTTAAAGTCCCCTATTAACACTGGATCTTGTGTTTTGGATTTCTGTTATGTTCCAGAAATGCCTCATCCACCTCCTCTTCCTGATTTAGTGGTTTATAAGAGACCCCTTGCCATGATATTGCCCTTGTTTTACCAGAGACTTTCACTCAGAGACTTTCAACTCTTCTGCCCCTGGCCTCCTTCTGGACCTCAGAACAAGTGTATATATTCTTGGTATAGAATTCAAAATGTCTTCCCTTTTTTTCTAGCCTGCCTTCCTGAACAAGTTATCCCCCTCTATACCAATATTCCAGTCATGAGATTTATCCCAGGTATCTGTGATGCCAATTAATTTAGCTCATGTACTAATAATTGTAATTCTTCCTGTTTATTCCTGATACACCTTACCTTTCTGTATAGGTATCTAAGATGTTGAGCAGATTCATCACTGTTATCCCTCTTTTTGCTCCTATGACCCTATTGTAATTTTCCATTTACTCCCCAATTAGCTTTCTGTTAATTTCACCTTTTTTTTTATACTTACCAGTGGGCTTTTGTCACTTGGCCTCTTTGAATCTAGTTTAAAATCCTCCTTACTAGATTGGCAAAGCAGTGTGCAAAGATGCACTTCCCCTTTGTGATCAGGTGGACCCCATCTCTTCCCAGCAGTCCTCTTTCCTGGGGAACAGCATCTCATGATTAAGAAAGCCAAAGTCCTCTCATTGAGACCATCTGTGCAGCCAAGTGGTCATCTCTAGGACACACATGTCCCTGACTTGGCTATGACCCTCAACTGGAAGGATTGAGAACACCACCACCTGCACCCCTGACTCTTTCACCCTGGCTACCAGAGTCCCGTAATCACTACTGATCTGCACAAATTTAGACCTGGCAGTATCATTAGTGCCCATGTGAATGAGTAACATGGGACAGTAGTGACAAGGACAGATGAGCTTCAGCAACCTTTCTGTAATGTCTCCAATGTGGGCTCCAGGCAGGCAGCACACCACTAAGGACATCAGGTCAGGTCAGCAGATGGATGCCTCTGTCCCACTCAGAAGGGAGTCCTTCACTACCACCACTCTCTGTCTCTTCCTCTTGGTTGGGGTGACCAGGAGCATCCCAGACCTGGGGGCAGGTGGCTCCTCTTCTTCAGCCATTGGGGTCTTCTCCTCCTCTCTTGTTGACCAATTATTGACCTTCCTGGAGTGGAGACCTGGATTGGAGGTGAAGTGATGTCTACTGCTCAATGTGTCCAGCAACCAGTCTTCTCCCCTCAGAGCAGCTGGGGGCCACTGTACTCATCTGTAGTTGGCTAGCCTCTTCCATCTTGGATGTCTCTATGTGTGTCCTGTTGATGAAGTCCTCCTGCTCTCGGATGCTATGCCAATGAGCCACCTCCTCCTGCAGCTCTCTTACGTGCTTCCTGAGAGATTCCACCAACAGACATCTCTCACACTGGCTGGGTCCTGCTGTCTGGCTTCCTTCATCAGGGACATGCAGGTCACATTCCCAGCAAGTCAAGACCAGGGCCTGGGTAGACGCCCCCAGGGCCAGGATGCTTGTCTGGGCAGGGCCCTCACATGTGCAGGCAGGGGAAGAACAAGCAGTGCTGTTGATGATATGCCATTTTCCTGCCATTGCAGAGTACCTGTAACAGGACCGAAATCCTATCTCCCTGCCTTCCTCTGCTGGTAAACTCAACAGGCTAAATCCTTTAGTCTCCCAGGTGCCTTCATCTCACTAGACATGGGTCTTTCCAGCCACTGGAGTCTACATGGTTTTTAATATCTGAATCCCACACACAGCCAGAATGGGTGACCTTCCTCCTTTCCCTCAGTCACTTTTAGTCACTGATTTATTTAACAAAAAACCTGCTTTGCTGTCACTTCAAAGAGCTCTTCTAGGGCCCTTCAAAGAGTCCTGCTAGAGCCCTGTTAGGAATCAGGCACTAACTCACCTAACTGCAGGGCAATCTAGCCTAGACAGTCGGCAACCAAACTTAGATGTCACGCACCAAACACAGCAAAGCAGCCCAGAGTCCTTCCAAACTCAGTGGAAAGTTCCCAACACACAAAGGTTCTCCTTTTTTGCCCCCCTCAAACGTAATCAATAGCAGTAAGACAGAAGTGCCCCACAGATACTCACCAGCTGGCTAACTCCTAGCTACCTTCCTCTCACCAGCCACCAATCAGCAGCTAGAGAAATGAAGTAGCTGATATAATGCTTCTAATTTATGGGTTCTCTGATTCAGCAGTGTCACATAGTAGATCCTTGTTAGAAAGTTGTGTGGAGAGGGTCCTGTCAGAACCTGACCCTCTAGCTTAGAGAACTTTCCAACTCTACCGCTCATGTAGTTGAATTCATCATTCTTAAGAAAGTATGGACTCTTAAATATTGTTCCTGAAAATTCAACAACAGTTCTCTTTGGTGGAGATAGTAGGGCACTGAGTAGAAGGGACTGGTCGGAACTGGGGCAAGGGAGGTGGGTTTTGTTCAACAGAGGGAAACAGAGAGGCTGCAAGTACTAGGAATACTGATGAACAATAGAAATTACGAGGGCCACGCAGTGCATCCTGAATTCTCTTGCATTAAGCATCAAATTGTTTGCAGCCCCATACTCTTTTTTCCTTCCTTACAAATTCCCTGGGGACATGTCAGGCTCTGGCAGCCCTTAAGAGCGTACACAGCAGCTTCAATGTCTGTATTTAGAAGTGTAGTAATATTAACCAGTTTACTGAGATCTATCCTGACGTAAAATCAATAGTAAAGGTATTGCCAGGCTGGGCTTATCTGAAAGCCTGCTTCAATGATCCATCTTCTGCTATATAAAATAAAGGCTTTGTTCCTGATTGCATTAAGAAAATTAAATTGGCTCTGAATTGCCTCTCTTTGGATACCAGGCCCAAGCAAAGAAAGTGCAGTATTTATGGATTTAGAGAACTTGCTGCAGTTAGATCTTGGACCTGAAGGTCTCTGTCAGAAAACAGCTGCCCTAGGGAATACCTGGGCAGCGCTCCTTGGCAACAAGGTGTACAACTAAGCATTTTGGGTGATGCAAAGCTACATATCACTTGCAGGTTCTAGATGCTGTGCTGTCATACTCTATAGTGGAGTTTAATGGAGTCAAGTCTCTGTGCTGAAGCTTGTTGGATGCAGTACTATAATATATAATGGAGGTAATGCAGTCATGATTCAGTGCTGGAGGTTCTTGGATGATCTGCTGTGATACAGAATAATATAATTGTGACTTAGTATCAGAGGTTCCTGGCTGCTCTGGTGTGATATAACGGAGGTAATGCTGGAGAATATGGGCAATGTGCTGTGCTACAGAGGCGGTAATAGAGCTGGAGGGTCTCTGTGCTGGAGGAACAGGATGGGTATAGTATACTGTTTAATATAATGGAAATGGTAGAGTTGTGTTTCAGTGCTGAATGACCTTGGATTTTGCGTTGTGTTATGGCAGAGATAAATGCATTTATGGCTTAGTGCTGAAGGTTCTTGAAGGCTGTACTGTAATATAAAAAAGAAGTAAAACAATCACGTCTCATTGCTGGAGGTTCTTGGTTACTTTTCTCTGTGGCACAGGCAATGGAGTTGTGTTTTGGTGTTGGAGATTTCTGAAACTGAATGAAATGAGGTTACAATATTGAAAAAAAACATACTTCTTTCTGCATGAAATGCCAAAAGTGTGAAAAGGGGAAATATTTTCATCTTTTGAGAGGGCTGTGCTCGTTTTGATTAGAGACAGGTGAACCTCAGAAGGGATGGTGGGGAAGAGAAGAGGGGGAAGTACAGCAGCATCCTCTGATCAGAGATAGGGTGTGTGGTTGATGTGAAACACTGGTAATGAATTAGGTAGATAATCAGGTAACACAGGCGGACATAAATGGGAAGGGCCATAAACACTTAAAGTTGCTGGCATTTCTACACTATTTCATGTGCTTATACCAAGGGCTTTCATGATTTCATAACATGCACCACATCTTAATAGTATCTTACGCATACCTCTCGTTTGCCATTGTGTGGACTACCTCCCCATCCTTTTGTGATCAAATAGACTTTTGACAATGAAATAACATCTGTGTGGCAAACACAGAAACTTCTTGCATGGAAAAGTAATATTAGAAAAATATTTTATGTATTTTTAGCTGTCTTTTAAAGCCATTTAGCAGCTAGAAACAAGGAAGAGAGACAGCATCATGGGCCAGATATTTATTGGTATTTAATGAGGAAACTGGGCACTTAGGGCAAAAGTGCTTAAGCAGGTTAGGTTCCCATGTGCTCAACATGTGCATGATTGCTGTTTGCTGTCTTGTCATAGGGTGAACTGGAAAGTACTGATGGCTCAGATCGGCCAAGTGGAAAGGCCTTTTGAGATCTCCCTGCTATATTCAACCTGCGGAATACAAGGGGCTGGGCTGTTGGCATTGGGCTCCTTGCAGCTCAGGGACTGCTTCCACGGTAGGTTCCAATAGATCCAGTCAGATCTGGAAAATCTAAATGAATGTAGCCAGAAAAGAAAAAAAGGACACTGATGAAAATTGCTGAGTATGATCTAGGAGAAGGCAACAAAACCCCTCTGACTGCACACACCTACCACCACACACTGAAACCCATAGGGGATATCATCAAACAACTGCAATCCATACTCGATGGTGACTCCATCCTGAAATAAATCTTTCATGAACCCCCTTTTCTGGACTTCAGATAACCTCCTAACCTCTTCATGCTCATCATCAGAAGCAAGATCCCCTCAGATCAGGACACACCAACTCTGTGGGCAACTCCGGCGACACCAGACCCTGCCAGAACAACATATGCAAAACCTGCAGACATATTGCCACTGCTACAATGCTCAACACCCCTCACAACACACCTTTCAAGATCCATGGAACCCACACATGTCTATCACAACGTGTGGTGTACCTCATCCAACGCACTAAATGCCCCAACAACAACTTATTGGTGAAACCAGACAACCGTTGCACTCTTGAATGAACTCACATAGGAAAATGATAAAAGATAAAAACACTCTATCACCTGCAGGTGAACACTTTTCACAAAGCCAGTCACTCTATATCTGATCTATATCCTCTATACTCTATATCCTCATCCTCAAAGGAAACCTGTGCAGTACTTTCAAAAGACTAGCATGGGAGCTTAACTTCATAATTTTGCTAGACAGTAAAAATCATAGTCTTAATAAAAACACTAGATTTATGGTTTATTACAACAATGTATAACCCACCAACCACCCTCTTTGTCCTATGACTACAAGGGTATTAACAGGGCACTTCACCTTGAATTGACCCTTAGAATATATTGTAACTATTTATGCTAAACTATCTGTTCGATCTTGTAATTAGCTGTGACACTCTAAGTACCTTTCCCAGACCTGAGGAAGAGCTTGGTGTAGCTCAAAAGCGTGTCTCTCTCGCCAACAGAAGTTGGTGCAATAAAGGATTTTACCTCACCCAGCTTGTCTCTCTAACCGAGACATTGAAACACACGTGATTGAATCATATTTGAAAATTGTCTATGTTTATAAAAATTTGATTTTCTTCCCCCTTTACGTAAAGGGCTATTGTTGAAATTAAAAAAACCCTTACTGTGTCACTAACACATGAGATCAGTCGCTTTCAACCTTTTCTATACTGTTACCCTATGTTCCAACAGAAAAAGGTTTTACAACCCCACCCTGCTCCATCATTTAGTCATAAAGAGAGGGAAGATGGTGATGTCTACAAGGAACCTGTTTGCCATTTCCTGGTGAAGAAACTCTGTGTTAGATTATTAAAAAGGGAACAATTTGAATCAAGTTTGTTTTTCACCATGTTTGCGTTCACTCAGCTTGGCAATGAAACAAACCTGGTCAGTTTCACCTCGCGGTTATAGGCCCTGATCCTACTAAGTGCTGCATGCAGACAGACCCCTGAACCTGTATAGAGCCTCCCTGACTTCAGCGATGCTCCTTACTGGTGCAGGGGTCCATTTGCTCAAAGCAGGATCAGGGCCATAGTCAGCTTCATTTTGTGGTTCTCATGACCTAGCACAATACTGCTGGTTTTGGGTTGCAAATTGCAGAAAAAGCTTTGGATTTAAAAATAGCCAACAAAATACTGTTGTCACTGACTTTTTAAAATGTCCTGAAAATAGTCCTGAGCCTATGGGATTTTTCTGTTTGATTTATTTTATTTTTTTTAACAAAATCTAAATTTTGGATCTAGGCTTCTTGACTTTGTTGGAGCATTCATGTGTTTTATGTATTCAAAGGGGTGTGTGCAAAAAATAAAGCCCCCATTGTGGAAGGGAATTGAGTGATTTAAGCCAAAGAGGATAATCTACAGTCATGGCTATGATTGTGAATACAGTGCAAGAACAAAGAAGTACGGAGAGATGGTGAGAGGGAATCGGGAAAGAGTGCGATAGGTCATGTCCATTTGATAACCCAGGTGCCCTAAGGGAATCCTATGAAAGCAGTGGTAAGGCTACTAGCTACAAAGAGCATCTGTTATCCAGGGAATGCACTTCAAGCTCACACGTTTATTGAAAATCTATTGGGAGGACTATCTTTAGGGACAGCTGGGAACAGGTTCCTTGGAAATGCTGACAATCGCATGACACAGTCTTAAGACAATAGGGAGGAGAGCCTTCCCAGTACAGGGTCTGCAGCTTTCGAATACTCCTTGCGCTTGTAGATTAATTTTTGGTTTAGGGTGAGCTGTAAGACGTTTATTTACTGCTACTAAGGTGGTGCAGGTTTGGTTCGTTTGCAAGCTGGTTTGGCTGATGTTGATTTTTCGTTAATTTCTTTTTCAGCTACATGTTATTACATGCTTAGAGTCTTTCTGGCATGAACATTACAATTCAATGAGTATTTATTATGAATAATTATTATTATAATATGGACTGATTGTCTAGAGCTGAGCTTTGGTCTGGATGGTTCCTCAGGCACGCTCATGCTCCTTCCCCCTTGCTACATAATAAAGACATTCTGTTGACTCCCCTCTCTGGGCTTCTCTCTTTGTACCCTTTAGAAAAAGAGAGCAAAGATCTTTCCACATATGACAATGGCTCCGCTTTCCCCTGCCCACACGGGGGCTGTGTCAGCCACCTGTGGGTCTGTGATTTTCACAGTGATTGCACTGCCAAAAAGGATGAAGAGGCCATATGTGGTGAGTAAGAAACTTGCTCCCTTATTGGGTTCCTGAAGTCATTCCTCGTTTCACTGCTACTGGAATTCTGCGCCATTGCACAATGCAGAATTTGTGCAGAATTAAGGTTCCCCATAGAACTGTATTTTTTCCACACAGAATTTGTGATTTCCCCCCCAGCCCTCCAGTCCGCTGCCAACCCCTGGCAGCTAGGGCTTCCACTGTCAGCCCCAGGTGGCAAGACTCATGGCTGACAGCAGGAGTGTGATTATATTGTGTTGTTATGACAAAAACATATGCAGAATTTTAAAATACTGTATGCAGAATTTTTGTTTTTGATGTAAAATTCCCCCAGAAGTATCATTTGTCATCCCGATTGCAATAGTCTCACCACCCCGCCACAAAAGCCAACCGGCCTTGAGACTAGGCTGGTCACGTGATCACTTCAAAAAGGACATTCCTCCATATCCACAGTCAGAATTAGGGTGTATTTCTCCTGGAAATTGTTGTGGGTCTCTGTGCCATCTACTGTCTACCAGAAGGAAACAACTAAACAGAAATATATCTCTTGAGATATCTACTAGAAACAGACACCTGGGATTAACCTAACCATCCAGTGTATAAATGTATTGATTTATGTAATAAAATAGATCTATCCTACACACCAGGTAGAAACAATAGAAACAATTTTAATAAAAAAAATGCACACTAAAAACTACAAACTAGATATTGTTAACCTCTTCTCTACCTACTCAGCCCATCAGGAATAATTTAGGAAGCAAAATAGATTAATTAAATTGATTGCATATAAAGATCAATTAGATATTTTGTCTACCTATTTTAACTGGGGCACCTGGCCCTGGAATATCCATAGGGAACACACTCCTGGGATTAGAATATAGGGCTCTGAATACAGGATCAGACCACTGGTCTACCAAGTCTGGTATACTGCCTGTAGCAGTTCCTGCTACTTCAGAGGAAGGCAAAAGCTCCTCTTTTACACCTGCCTCCCTGGGGAGTGAAATTTGTCCAGATCCTAGCCTGATCATCCTGCAGTTGGAAGCACTAACCACCCTTAGAATCACCACAAATGTTACTGATTAGAAAGCTATTCTTTCAAAAATGCAGATACTGTGTTTTACTTACTCTGTGCCATGGAAGAGAATTCCACAGGCTGACGATACGCCATCTGAGGAAGTGTCATTTTATTTGTTCTAAATGTCCTCACAATTACTGCAATCAGCCATTCTACCCCCTTTAAATAGGACATGGGGACCCCCTGGATATGTTGGTATCACATAAAGCAGTCACCAAGCAGTTATCACATGAAGGTGTCTTGGGAACCACTATTTTCCATTGCACTTAGAATAGGAAATAACAGAAGTATTTTTAATACTATTATGTGACAAGTGTTGGCTTTTTGATGGTGACTACTGTACATGAAAGTAAACTAACAAGCCATTTGACCATTTCTTGGTAGAAGACTGTATGTAGTGTTGACCTGAAGAAGAGCTCTGTGTAAGCTCAAAAGCTTGTCTCTCTCATCAACAGAAGTTGGTCCAATAACATACGTCCTCAACCACTTTGTCCCTCTTGTTAGCAGACTGTAAGGTGTTACCTTTGTAGTTCCTTAGGGAAACATAATGAAAGAGAATCTAGCTGACTTTACAGTTTTCTTGCACTTCTGTTCCCTAATCAGATCTGTGTGAAATACCCCACTTTTTCTAATCCTTCCTAGCAGACCGTCTACCAGCAGGAGCACACTGTTCTTTTGAACAGGGCCCCTGTGGCTGGATATTGAATGACACTGCATCTCCCTCCTGGTCCATCAGGGGCTTTGCAGAAATGACACAAGAAGTTCCATTCATGGGATCTGCTTTGCTAGCCACTGGAGGTACGGTCCTCATTGCTCTCTCTCATCTCAAACATGGTATTTGGAAATGGTTTTAAAATTCATTGGACTGCCTCACCAAATCACCTTTGTGTTCATCAGTGTTAGCTAAAACTGTTTAATCTGAGCTCAGTGTGTTTTCAAAAACCTATATAAAAAAGGTCCAAAAATATGTCAGTCAGCTTGGAAGGAACACATGGGGAGGCTAGAGTCTTCCATGAAGTAAGGCTAAAAGCTAGCAAAGGTCAGCACAGCTGGACCATCCCTGCCACGAAAAGAACCATCCTGGCTAAAGGTTCTCTGTCAAGATAAGGGGTGGTCATGGTAGAGCATGTTTTTCCTCTTGCTTGTGTGGATTGAAAATACTTGTGATAACATTGCCCTTACTGTGGCAGAGAACCATGAGATAGCACAATTCTTTTTGTAGCATAGCTAGGCCCTAAGAGTGCAACTTCATTGCTCCTCTTTTAGTCCTCTTCTTTCTCCTGAGAACCTTGATAGACCTTCCTTTCTGGGTATGAAGGGTCAGAAACAGGTAGTTTCAGTCCCAGTCTCTCCCAGCAAGAATCACTGGAGGGAATGTTGTAAGAGTACAGGCTGTGGGGGAGCTCAGTGTAAATTCCAGTTCCTATGCCCACGAGCCATTCTATGGAAAGGTGTAGGAGTGTTGTCTGAGATGTGTTCACTGACAGTCCAATGAAGATCTTCCAATTTCTTCTCCCACACTGCTAAAATCCATGTTTCCACAGGTTTTTAGAGCACCAGTGTATCTGAGTTTACCGCCTTGGTGAGAGATCCATGCTGAAACCCTAAGTAGCCTCTATCATGCCCCCCTCTCAAAGAGGCTGCAGAACAATGATGTGAAATTATTTTGGAAATGCATGAAAAAAGGAAAATGTTGGGCTATTTCCTTTTTTAAACAAGTTTCCCTCTGATCAGCAGTCAGTGTGTATCCAGTAAGCGAACATCCACCAACAGAAATTTCTTGTTGACTGGCTGAACTGACACCATTTTTTTCTAATTCATTTTTCTGCTCACAGGGCACTTCCTGTACCTGCGAGCAGACAGCAATCAGACAGGTGGTGTTGCTAGAGCTTACAGTGCCAGCCTGCCAGCCAACCTTGCCATTGAAGACTACCAGGTATATGCTAAGTTTTAGCGTCTTTGTGGAGTTAATGCTCAATTTTCAGGTCCCTGTTCCTGGCTGATGTCTACCTTCCTATCTCTCTGCATGCCAAATGTCCTGGAAGCACTGGAAATTAGAGTGGCTGACCACGTAGCCCATCTAGCCCACCACCAGACCCAGAATTGTGGGCATGCAGATGCATCCAACAATGGGCAAGTGGCATTCCTTTGCCAATCCCGTGTAAGCATTCCCCAGCATGGGCGGAGGGTAGTGGCCCTTCCACACAGTCAGTCTCTGAGAGAGGCCACACCTCCCAGCCGCTATGTCCTGTGGGGAGGCTTGAGCTAACGGGGAAATTAGCAGTTTTGGCCCTGTGTCAGGCGAGCGGGTACTTCACAGCCCTGACCTTCAGGTAGGATGGGACAGGAGCAACCTCTATCCCTGTGTAGGGTGTATGGACAAGGCAAGGCCCTGGCCTTCAGTCAAGGTGGGGCAGGAGCAGTCTCTAGCCCTGTGTAAGGTGAGCAAATAGTTTAAGGTCCCGGCCCTCAGGAAGGGTGGGGCAGGCAAGGCAGATTGTTTGCCCTGCCAGGGGCTATAGACTAACAGTTTACAGCCCAACCCTCTAGGCAGGGCATGGCCAACAAGGCAGACAACCTGTAGTGCCATGCAGGGTGCTCACCCCAAGGTTCGGCTAGGAAGAGGAGAGGAGGACGCAGGCCCACCTGACTCCTCTGCGTCCCAGCACAGGGCCCCATCACTGAGTCAGTGGGGCTCCAACCGAAATGTGCCAACCTGGATTTAGGTCACAACACAGTCAGACGCTGTCTGGCTTCCCTGGGCCCCTTCCTCCCCCACATTCCCTGGTGTGCCTTGTCCTCCAAGCCTCCCCCAGTCTCCTAGAGATACTAGGCCAGGGGGAGGTTCCAGAACCCTTCAGCCTCATCGATCGGTGGCAGATCTGGCAGCTCCTCGGGGCTGTCTGCAGATGGCAGCTCCCCCAGGTCACAAGGGCCAGGTATCTCCTCCAGCACGCAGGGGTCCTGGATCTCCAGCAGCTCCTCCAGGTCACAGGTACTTCATCGGGTGCACCAGGCTCAGGCTGCTCCAGCAGATCCTCACAGCCCCAGGCAGCGGGCAGCTCCTCTCCAGGGTAGTGGTCAGGGTCCAGTCCAAGCACCCAGGAGGAGACATCCTTCTCCCTTGGCTGCTTTCTCCCAACAGAGCCCTTTATACTTCCCCTTCATGTCCTGCCCCTCTGCTTCCAGTCAGGTGGGGGGTGGACTCCCAGGTTCCTCCCCCATGTGGGGATTGGCCCTTCCTCACTGTCTGTCTCTGAGGGAGGCCACACACCCTGGCTGCCACACTCCCAAAGAGAGATTTCAGAGATCTGAAATGTTTTGACTGTCAGGGAACAAGGCACAAGTGGGCAAACTCTCCAGAGATACTCAGGTGCCAGGTGGCTGGCAATGCACCATGGCAGGCTAACATACAGATCGCCCAGCCAGAGGAGAGGCCTGCACTTCAGATTTATGACATTAACTGTTCTACTTGGCCACTGGAAGGAAGAAGTAACACAGCCAGCTCATTTGGGGCATACAGAGTTCATGTGGCTGAGCTCGCTTCTCAGGCATCTGTACATATGTCCCGCTGGACCCTCGTGGGAACAGAAACACTAGAGACATGCAGAGACATTCCAGGGGTGGAGGGACATCAGCACGGCCTGCATCCCAGTGAAGACCCATGTTCTGAAATCTCATCAGGTGTTGGAAGGCAGTTAGATGTGGCTACACGTTCCCAGGGTAAAACCATTTGCCCGCCTTTAGTCCAGATCCTTGTAAATACCCAGGAGGACACTCAGTTGCTGGTGGTGGGAGTATTAGAAGATATTAAATCTGATGTTTTGGGGGAAAGGGAAATTATATTGCAAGTTTGAGCCAGAGTCCAGCTGTGCTACGTGGTGAACAGAAATCCTCGATCACCTGCAGAAGAGGCGAGTGTCTGTGAGAATGCAGATGAACCTGTGTTGGGAGGAGGGAGGAACACTGCTCAGTTCCCTCCAGGTGGAGTGAGCCAGGCTTGCTCAAGTGCAGATGCAAAGAGGCCAGATTCAATGGCCATGGAGGCAAGTTCCCTGCCTCCCTTACCTTAGGAATTGGGGTGTTACCAAAGGGAATGCCTGAATTTGACCCTCATGGAAATGGGGCAGAGAGAGGAAACAGACCCTGAGGAAGGAAATTCTTTCCTCAAATACACGCAGCCCACAGGTGGGAATCGAAACCCTGAGAAGGCGTGCCAGAGCTGAAGGGCTCTGAATCCCTTCCCCATTTGGCATGAGGTAACCAAAGCCCAAGAGTTACTGCTTGGTTAAGACCAGCTTCCCAGGGGGCCAGGCCTGTCCTGAACACCAGCCTTTCAAGAGGGTGCTTCCTACACCACTCCAGTGGGAGAGAAACCCCAGCATATATCTTTGGTGAGTCGCAGATTAATGAAGAAAGGATTCCTCTCCCTCACTCCCTGGCAGATGAAAGAGAGGAGGAAGTGGCAGGTTCAAGTCTCAGCTTCAAACCCAGAAGTTCTAGGGCAATGGGGGGGGGGGGGATGTCTGTGTGAAAATTCTCTATGTATGCCTATCCAGAGTGATCTGAAGGGGAAGATATATGTGACAGATTTGGAACAGCTGTATGATGTTTGATGAATGCTTAGTGTTGGTCTGGTTATTGGGACATTTACTGTATGAATATATGGGACAGAGGAATTTGCCTTGACATATATAGTATCTTTAATGAGACCTAGCAG